>CM021734.1:86795975-87063475 GCA_011075105.1 Heteronetta atricapilla
GTGAAGTGAAGTGAAGTGAAGTGAAGTGAAGTGAAGTGAAGTGAAGTCACACAGCAGCATCCTGGAGCTGGTTCTCGTCTAAGGATGCAAAATCCACTCCAGGGGCAGTGGGCAGAGAAGCACAACCTACAGCTCTGAAAGGGGGCTGAGGCACATGGCAGGGCTTGGGGGGCGCATCCAGCAGGAGCCCTGCCTTTGGGGTGCTGGGGAAAGGTGAGGCAGGCCCTACAAGGGTTACAGGTAGAGCTGGGCTTTACCATCAAGCCCCCCATGAGGAAGGGTGAGGTGTCCCTTGGGCAGACAGCCGAAGGGCCAGATTAGGTGTAGTTGGGTGCATTTCTAATTCTAATTTTTCTAACTATTTCTAATTTTCTAGGCTTTTGGAAGCCATCCGGAGGCAGCAGGATACAGCTGGAGAGTTCTCAACACGCACTGCCATCAGCTATTTTGGGAAACACTAGGAACGTGTTACTGAAACAGGGGAAATGGGAAGAGGGGAAGATGATACAAGGAAAAGTGAACATTAGTTATGTAGCTCCCAAGGAGTATAAGGTCTAGGAGAAGGGAAGAATTAACCAAATGTGTTTACTTTTCCTACAAAACCTGAGTTTTGTAATTCTTAAATGCTTTAGAAAAATTGTGATCTTTAATTGTGAACAACCTGTAGAAATACTTTGAACATAGGAGATTTATTCATTTCAGTGGCTATTTCCAGGCAAATAAAACCAGAAATTTAACTAAACCTATCAGTCACAAGAAGGACAGCACTCTTCTTTCAGTTTTTTTTTTTTTTTTTTCCCCAGAACAGGAAATATAACCTACAACTCAATGCCACTGGCTTGTCTGTAAGAAAAATTTTTAAACTGTGGCTTGATGGTTTAACTTCAGTATTTTCTTTAATTTTTATCCAATCTAGGAGATTGTTCCTTAGTATCCCCTGCCATTTCTCAAATGATTACAGCATACTGGAGATTTGGGGAAAAAATAAAACTACAGGCCAAAAGAAAAGGGAAAAATAAAGGATCCTGCTCTTCCAATCTTCTGGAAGGATCCTGCTCTTCCCCCATCTTCTCATTCTGCTTCTATTTTCCTTGTAAGTCCATCCCAAACAGATTTCTACCAACAAGAAATATTTCAGATCAAGTTAAATCCCAGTTTTGTTCTCACAACAAGTTTAATAAGAAAAGCTTCCAAAGAGGAAAATAGTAGAATAAAACAAGCGTTATTTCTTTTCTTCATCCTCTCAGAATACATTGTAGCAGGTTAGTGTAAAATTACATGACAGATCTGCTAACTTCTCCAGACTTACCATGTCATATAAAACTAATTATTCATCCTTTAGGGAAGCCAAAAACTCAAAACATAAAAAGGAAAATTAATTTATTTTAACCCTCAGATAAATGTTGGTACAACAGTTTTCAAAATACTCTTTAGAGATCTAAAGTTGCCTAAGTAAGTGATAGTTACTTTCCTTTGACTAGGAAGATTTCACAAGGAGAACAATTGCCTTCTAATTTTGTAAACCGTGCTGGTTTGTCATCCCTTAATAACTCAATTATTTCCAGCTTCCATGTGAGGTTGTCAAGACTATATGACTTTTGCAATTATTTCTGCCTTTCATGCTACCTTAACAGATCTAGCATCAACATAGCCCACCTGCTTCTCTGCAGAAGGGAAGATCAGTGACCCATGTAGCTCAGACTGACATTGTAAGCATTTGTAACAGATGAAAATCTCTTTGAAAGTGACAGCTAGAAATAATGGGAATTGTAACTATCTGCAGAGGTATTTGCAGGTATCCCATTAGATTTTTTTTTTTTTTCAGTTAATACAAAGAATCAAAATCAGTTTTATTTTTCAAAGAAGAGGGATACTAAGTGGTGTCATCCTCTAATAACTACAAAGTAATTACTCCATGGCAGTGTTGGATTACCTCCTCAGCAGGTACTGAAGTTGGTCTGTTCATGATAGCAAACCGAACCAATAGGACTTTGGTAGTAGCACAGACATACATAATTAATCTGACTTTGCAGAAGGAACTCTGTATCATAGCTGAATTTCCTACATGAGTATTGCTCAGCAAGGAAGAAGTGACCATCCAGGCAGACAAGGCAACAGGTGTGCTCACACAGCCTGCCTGCAGCCAGGAGCACCCGACTCGTCATGAATGAATTTAGTGCTTTTCTTCAGCATGGGTGGAAATGATGTATAAGCTGACAACAGTTCTGTGTTAGAATCTGGAAAAAGGTGATTAATGTCCGCACAACGTCTTGGCTATAACTTGTCTTACTGCTTTGGAAGAAGTGTGAAACAAATAAGGATTTGTGCCTTAAAGACTTTGGCTCAAAAGCCTAGGTAGCTTACTGCTGGCAGTACAGATATCTCTATCTAACCAAGGGTGGCAGTCACAAAACTGCTTGTCAGATTTGCTTTGGAGAGATTTACAATGTATACTTTAATGAAGTATTATTGCTGTTACAGACACCAGATGAGAAGTCAGAAAATGAAACACAGTCCAGCATCTGATGAAAAGTCTACAGGTTTAATTACCATTGTTTAATTACCTTGGTTAAATGAACAAAAGTGTTGGTTGTGCTGAAAATGTTTTATTTTAATCATACAGAAATATCCTTGCACAAATGTCAGTTTTCTTCTTTTAATGTTTTCAACATGTTCAAAATAATAAAACTGGATATAAATGTCAGCATTAAATGTTCCTTCATTATATAAACTTCATTCTGATTTTCCTGGCTAAATTTTGTTCTTAACATCAGGGAAGATTATATATCATATACATTATAGTTAGCTTTGTGTTGACAAGTTAATATGCAGTTGGGAGCTAAATCTTCATTAAGAACTTATTTTCTAAAATGAAATTGCTAGTCCTTCTTCAGTCAACCATCAGAGTCTGATTCAGAGGATCAGTGAAGATCACGTTTCCCACATGGAGAATTGCAAGACAAATACAGCCATCAATACCTACCTCGTTTTACTAGTTAATCCAGTCTTTAAAGATGCCTTGTCCTTTCTTTTAAATAGTATTCTCCCTAGTGGGAGACACTCTTGCCAGTGAGGAAATTAAGAAACTATTTTTATATAAATGCATTTTGGTTTGTACGATGGTGTTTCCCACCCTGGTATACTGATGTAAAAAAAGTCTACAAGGAGCTGTGAAGCAGTAGAGCTAAACATGGACACTGATCTTGTTAAATCTTGACTGGCCAGTGGAGGCTATATCCACTCAAATCCTATTTAGATATAAAAGGATTGATCTCTATACCGTGTGCATCTACTTGGCTTTGTAATTGTGTCCCTACCTAGAATGTTATTTGATGAAAGATTGCAATATAGTTAAAATACAGGCATTTGTGGGTGGAAGATTCTTGTGCTTACTTACTCAGATATGTGAATGATACAATTTGCAAAATTGAAGGTTTACAAAGTAAACAGTCTGCAACATCTTCCTCTGTGAAAACAGGCACAGCCAGACCATGGTAATGAGGGCTCCTTTGGATAGCACTGCAGCATAAATGAAGTCATCTGGTATTTTTGGAAAATGCATGTCACTACAATAGAACGTGCTGTGTTCGTTTTCCTAAATTTATGAACATAAATCAGATTAAACATTTTGTTGTAAATGAGAGTTGAAAACACAAATCATTTCTTGCTGAGCTCTAGTTTTCCTCCTTCACCTATGACAAGGTATGAGTAAACCTGGTGTCACGTTAAAGCTGCAGTGCTGATGAGCAACCCTAGTATACACATAACCAAAACATCTACTGCAAGCAAGCATACATAACATACTTCTGCCAAGAACTGGGGATCCAAGAATTGGTTTTGGCATTACTGGTGTCAGTGGAAGCATACAAACCTCTACCCACTATTACTTGTGGGCAAATGGACAGCATGTGCCCTGCATTCTTCAGTCCCCGAGGAATAACATACCAAGAAAAAAAAAAAAAAAAAAAAAAAAAAAAAAAAAAAATTAAGGGCTTTGTGTTTGATTGTTTTTCGTTAAGCCTTGGAGCTTTATTCTTACAGTTCAAAATTAAGCTGCCATGGCCTTGCTGCTCCAGTTAAGCAGTGTCTTCTCTCCCATTGGGCTCATTTAAGCACAGTATGTTTCATCCCATTGGGCTCAAAAATGTGTATTATGCAGTGGCTAAGTTTACATGTTCTGAAGAGGCATTGTGTATTTTTCTTTCTATAAGGAAAAATGGATATGTCAGGGAAGGATTCCTTGTGGTTTTAAATACCATGACAAAAAAGAAAGTCATTATCATCTCAGACAGCAACAGCTTCTCAAAAGACTGAGTAAGGGCTATATCGTGACTATGCAAGTGACATATCAGGACTCTGACAGCGACATTTATTACTAAGTGAGTTTTCCTAAGCAATGAGGCAGCACAAATCTCAGTATGAAAGTGTCACTTTTATCCCTAAAACTCAGGAAAACATGCAAAGTGTTCTCCAAGCTCTTACATGTTTCCATTAAAAGAAAGAATTGAAAAGAAGTGCCTGAGACACATGAAGAAGTGATATTAGTAATAAAGTCTCTTCACACATTCCTGTTTAACATAACCCCTTGACCCCTTGATACCTTGTCTCCACAAATAAATAAATAAATAAATAAATAAATAAATAAATAAAAGGCAGAAAGATGCATGGTGCTGCATCAAAGTGAGGAGGGATCCTCTCCTCCTAGTTAACCCTGGAATGAAAGAACACATTTTACCGTCTCTGCACTTGGGATGTGACAAAATCAAGTTCAGGGATTTTCCAGTTTCTCATCCAAGCTTTTAATCTCCAGACTTGGAGGACCAACAGGAGGTCATGTGGGACCAAGTTAACACTGTCTGCAGAATCTCTGACAGAGGCACTGCTCCACTTGTGGAGCACTTCTATTGTCTCCTCTCCTGAGGGTCAGGTGAAAAGGCATGACATGACTGGTGACACTTAAGGCTGCCCTGGCTCTCAGATCTGACATACCTCAGGCTGACTTCAACCTTTCCCATCTCACAACTAGATTCTGAATGGCTTTTAAGATTAGAAGACATTTCTTTTTGCTCCACCAGAACTTCTCTTTCACTTAATATTACCCTCCCAGTTACTGTAAGTGAATTTTTGGAGTTGACAGAAATTGATTTCACAATGTAAGAGTCATGTTGGCCTTGACAGCAAGTGTAGGAGAGTCCTCAGTACCCGTGACATTGCGTCTTAAGGTTCTTCTCAGAACTACGTTAAGGTCTTCCCTCCTACTAGAATTTCTATTCCACAGTAAAACTTGAATCCTGTTCTTATGTATCTGATGGATTAATTCTTTGAACTGGTGGCATTCAACTTCCTCCTTCACGTTTTTAAAGGATACAACATTTGCATGGTGATACAGGTGGATCCTGCTGAAATCTGGGAGATTATGGTTTGTCCTCCACAACCAGCCTTTCCTTGATAATTGCCTCACTTTGAGTTCTCGCTCTAGCATAACATCTTAATTTTATCTGAAATAGAAAACTGACCTATAAACCTATGCTTTAATTTTTTTTTTCCATAAATCATTTTTCTCCTAAGACTAAGAAGTATTTAAAATCTACTCATATGAGTTTAAAGAAAGTATACCATTAGGGTTAACACATAGTTCACGTGAACAAGGATTTACGTGTTGATAAAGGAAACTGTATTTGATTCAATTATATTGAAGTAAAGATAAAGTAATTATTAAACAGGGAGGGGAGGCATGGGACATGGGACAAATGAGGTTCATGGAGAGTTTTTAAAGTAGTTTTAATTAATTTTCTAAATATATTTACTTTCTAGTTCATAAAAAAATTATATTCCTATAGCTTCCCTCCATGAAGCAAGCCTACTTCAAGCTGTGATAAGTGCTTCTCAACATTTAAGTATGTAGAAAATTTTATACCTTTAATTTTATGCACCAACTCATTTTTTCTTACAATACACAGCAACCCAGAACTTACCCCTGAGATAACAAGATGATCAGGAAGTCAGACTTTCATTGAAAATGTTACAGTTGCATTTAAAAATCTAAATTCAGATATGTGTTTTTTAGCATTTTAAACATTTTAAGAATTAGTTGCCAAATTCTTAGAACCTGACGTTAGAAGCAAAATTCGAGACAACAGAAGTTAAAGAGAATTAAAACAGTGATTGATTTCCAGATGACTGAAGGCAATTTCTTTAAAAGATATTTTGGCATGTGCTGCTTTCTATTTCCTTGAAAATGTTTTAAAGCTAGACAACGGATTTGGAATGCAAGCAACACCTTTCTCTACACAGCAAATGTTTGACAAAGATACAGCTTTCAACCAGGATCAAACTGAAATCTTATTTGTAGTAATTAGTAGTAATTAGTAATTTGTAGTAATTAGCAAGCTCTAGATAGCTGGATATCATCTAGATAACTGGATGCAGCGTTTGCTGCAGATAACCGGTCTGTTTTTCAAATAAAACACCTGAAATTATTCATCCGCATTTAAAATGTCTTTCAGTAAGACACATAGGAGAATGAAATATTTCCAACATGAAAAATTATGCATAAAAACAGCATTTCACCCCAAAGTGGCAAAGTAATTTAAATGTTTCTGTTAAAACACTTTAAAAGATCAATACCAAAGTTTAATGATGTAGTCTCAAGCTTGCACACACAGGAAGTATGCTACCCATAAAATCAGGGGAAGTAGATTAGCAATCTAGAGACCAGATGGTTAGTATTTACTTGCTGACATAACACCACCAAATGTTCCTAAATTTCTTTTTCAAATTTGCCTTCCACATTACATTATCAGCATAGGAACTGATCCTTGAAACATATACACACACAGTTCATCAAATTTATTCATATGAGTAGTGCCATTGACCTTACTACTAGAGACTTAGTAAGGACTAGTGACAGGCTGACAACTTAGGGTACGTCTTCATAGAGACATAAGCTCTTTTTGCCTATATTGAATTGGGCAGAAAGTCTGGAAAAATAATTTTAAAAATTCTGTGCATATGTTTTTCTGCTGGTTTTGTACTTTGCAAAAGAGACAGATAGCCATTTATGGAGAAAATGATAAAGACATTCCATGTCCATAAATATATTGCCTGTTTTGGTGGGTAACTATTAAACTTGGCAAGGTCTGAAATAAACTGCCCCTCCAATATAAAATCAAGGATAAAATAATAATAATAATAATAATAATAATAATAATAATAATTCAGCTAATTACAAACTATTTTAAACTGCAAATGTTTCTGCCAACATGTGAAAATGCTGTTTTATTATAATGGAATCCTCACAAATAATTTAACCCCTCTAGTTTGTGAACAATATATTTGCTTCCAAATATTCATCCAGAGATCATGAGAAAAAAATGTCACTACTTACTGTATGCTATTTTTGACTTGTCTAACTTATCTATAGATATCTACTCAAAATACACAGTTTCACTATTAGCTCTGTTTTTAAATCGAGTGTTTAAATCTAGTGTTCCTTCTCTTCCTCATAATTAGTAGTTTTATTTGGAGGCATTTACTTTGTCCCTTTACCCAACGTATTTCATCCATGATGAAACATTCCACCTTTTATCACGTCCCCCTTCTACTCAATTCCTCGCATGCTTCCCAATGTCTCTTTTTCTCATCTGTCTCCTCAGGTTCCTCTTCATTCTATTTTTACATCACTTACAAAGTAACCTGCCTCCAGGCAGTCTATTTCCTCCCCTATTTATTTTTTCGTTTTACACCATCTGTATGTGTATATGTAATACATGAGCTTCATTTAGTGAAAGTGATATCGTACTGCGTTGACCCCAGTACTGCCCTAAAAATAACAAATTTGTTTTCGTGTGCTACAGCTTGCTTGTTGATCACACTTCTAGAAACCATGAGCGAGTTCCTTTAATGTCATAGCTACAATGCTAAACTTGAGTAACCCCTCATGTGCTCTCCTTGAAAACTTATTACACTCTCATCTCCCTACTCCCGACATACAGATACAGAAGCAGTGTCTCACTTTTGCAAAAGTAGAATTCTAACAAGCTTTTTAATTCCAGGCAGGTCTTTCAAGTTATAATTGGTCTGAATGTCTCAAATATTCAAATACCTTCACCTGCAGCTAACTGTCCCATATATCCCATATAGATGAGAAGTCTGTGCCTACCTTCAAAAACAAAACCAGAGAAATTACATGGCCTAATTTTTCATGTAAATGTTCAGTCATTACTAAAATAAAACAAACAGCAGCAAAAACAAACTATGTAAGTAGGGAATTCTTAGCTTGTTATCAGTAAAAGCATTAGAAGAAATTTACTGTACATGAAACTCGTCAGATTTATGTGCAGCAGTGCTGTATTCACTCTCTGGACAGAAATAGGGCAAGAATACACATAGTCTGGAAAAATGGAAATAGAGCCTTTTGTTTAAAGATTAAAAAAAAAAAAAAATGGTGCTTTGTACAAAAATAAAACCTTGCAATCTCCAAAAAATAACACTTCTTTTAATGCAGTTAATATAGGACTCTTCAGAGTCTCATCTAAAATCCTGTATATCATTTTGGTCATTCATTTCCAAAAACGATGACACCAAAGAGAAAAAAATAGCAAAACAGTCATCATAATAATCCCTACCACACAAAAGAAAAGAGCATCATTCTTCTGAAGAAGGTCTGCATGTGATTTGACCGCTGTCTCTCAGGATTAATCACTGAAGAAGCAGCAAAATCTGTGTAAATACAAGAATAGGTAAAAATAGGCCCAGAATAATCTTAGAAACAGTCTTCTAAATTGCAGTTTACCCATCTGTAAGGCAGTTCTTCCATAGTTCTGGAGGCAAGACTCATTCTAAGATACAGCTCCACACATTCACAGAAGGGATTGTATGACATGGCTGCTCATAGTAGCAGGCAAAGAATCAGATTTCCTTCATTCCTGTGTTCCTACAGCTCTGGAATTGTAATTCTTATAGCATGCAGGGAGAGGGGCACAGTACAAAGTTCAAATATTCTGCCACTGGCATTGCTGATTAATTGGATTCAATGGTTATATGGTCCATGTAAATAGTATCAGTAAATATTATTATTTCCCATGGAGTCAAGGGAGAGTTTCTTTACATCTTATTGCAAACCAGATAAAGTGTCAGAAAACACCACAGAATTCAGCCCACCTGTGTCTATAACTTGTCTACAACTGGAATATGCAAAAGCACAAAACATATTTTCCTTCCCTCACGTGCATGTATGACAATACTCACCTGTATGACACTAGGAACAGTTCTTCCTGTAGAAGTACTTGTGCAGGCAGACACATAATAAGGTTTCACGATTCTCCTTCAGAACCAGCTAATTCAATTTTAGTTACACAAAATCATTTGAAGTTTCACTTTTACTAAATGAAAGCTGTATAATTTCACCCTGTCTTTGCAGAATCAGGCCAGACACTTGTCCTTTTTTCCAGTCACCCAGTCACTGTAGCAGAGTCTTAAGAATTATTTCATTTCTCTCATTCATCAGCCACCATTTTCTGCAGGTTCTGTCTTCTACTATGTTTGCATTAGCCTTGTATAAATTAAACTCAGTAGAAATAGACTACATTTATATACAATAATCACGTTTTAGAGCTGCATCATTCTTATCTTCATACCTTCAGCAGCCTTTAAGAAATATTTCCATATATTATTTGTCTGGTGAGTACAGCCTTTATCCTGTTCTCCAAACAGAATTACAGTTTAATAAGTTGAGTCTGAATTTTAAAATAGTTTAGATATCATTAGTTTAGCTAAGTTTAGTAAGTTAAAATATATAGAAAAATGCAAACCACTTCAAAAGTAATGTTTCAAGAGAAGACGTTATTTAGTAGTTATAATGGAAGATGCCCTTAGTTCCTAGCACTGACATTAATTTTATACTTCTATATCTGAATCTAACCTTAGGTAATCAGCCTTGCAAATATACAGTGAAAGCAGAAGAAATAGGCTTTTAAAGGATAAAGAAAAAATAAATGTATATAGGAATTCAGCTGAGGAATTTTTGAAAGTGTGTTAAATGTTATTTCAATATTACCTTTCACTAAAGAATCAGTTTCTAGTACTTCATCTCAAATGTTTAAGTACAATCCATTATGCCTTCAGCTCCCTCTTGTGGTATATCAATGTTGGTCTGCCTTACAGCCACACCTTAAACATCTACTTGTGTTACCAGATTTGCACCACCAGCAAATGTTGGTGTAAAGGTGTTGAATGATCTCCATGACTTCCATCTGTATATTTTGCCACCAGCACAGGATATCTTTACACTGTAATCAATAATTAAAACCTTTGACTGTGATTATCTCTCCCAGTATTTTTTACTGTCCCAAAGCATACTGTCTAACCCAGCAATAATAAATGTTTCTTCTTTTTCTTTATTTCATTTGATATATATATATATATATGTATATACACACAGTACAATATTTTTCTTCTGTGATAGAGAATAAATGAGAGTTTTCATTGCTGGTTGTTCATTAAGTCAACAGATTCCAGTTAATAATGAAAAAAATTAAACATTTAATATCAAAAGCAACTTCAAGTATCTTCTATACATTTTAGTATTCAGTATATAGTAAGGATTTGTTTGTTTGCTTATGAAAACTGTATTTGAATAGACTATTTTTACCCTCATACTTTAGAGTACTATTCATACCAGGCATGGAGTTTAAAAGGATGCATCTCATCGTCCCCAAGTAGCTCTTCACAAGAACCATAGGTCACTTGAACAATCACTGTCTATGTTTCAAAACAAGGTTTAATCATCAGCAAAGTCAAGATGCAATTAGCATTTCTAGGAACACATTACTCTGTTCCCCTACAACAGGCCAGGGTACGGTCCTTGATGTGAAGAAATATATAACACATCTGTTTGTAAAACAATAACTGACCTAGGCATAATAGTACCAAAGTTCCCAGAGCTTCATCCCTTATCCTTTCTGTATAAAAATAATTCAACTTAGGCATATATTGCACTGTTTTTTTTTCATGCCAGATAGCCCTCACACTGCATTATCTTTTCTCTTTGCTTATCTAAGATTACACTAAGGTTTTAATTTCCATGGAAAACCAGGGAATAGGGCAACAGACACATCTAAGGTGTGCAGCAAGGGGATGTCTATAATATCAACAATAATCTCAGAGGCATTCACAAGGGGAAACTACACATTGGATTTGGAAATCATTTTCTCCAGTAGATTCATCATTCTCTCCTGTAGCTGTAAGCTTTGAACTTGAATGATGTTTTGTTGATCCAGAATCCTGCGCACTTCTCTACAGGTTTCTTCCATAGCTCTGCTTAACTTCTTTTGTTCTTCCAACATGGCCTCCATTAATTTTAGCTTCTTCTTTTGAAAGCTGCAGCTTTGCATTTTTCTTTTCTTAACTGGTCTTTCTTCAGTTCTGAAATGGGGATATTCGTTAACAATTAAATTTGTATTTATGGGAAAAAAAAAAAAAAAGCTATGTTAGGATGTAAAATTCTGTACTACATTCTTGGTAAAGTTATACCTAAGTTCATTTTTTTTTTTAAAAAAAAAAAAAAAAAGACCGGGGCGGGGGAGAGAAAGAAAAAAGAAAGTTTTCAACCCTTCAGGTGCATGCCAAAACAGAAGTATTTACTAAGTATATTGCACAGTGCTATTGACTGTAAAAACCTGTTTTAACATCCCATTATCTTTAACAAGAGTTTTCTCCAGAATACCAGTCATAGTGCTTTGTTTTTATCTTGATATTTTTTACATATCAAGTCTACAAGCTGTGCTGGGAGAGGGGTTTTGCCCGTCTGGTCATTATATTTATTATACTTTAAACTTCAATTCTAAAGCTGCAATAACCATTCCACCCAGAGAAAGCACTGCACTCTACTGTTTTGGGTAGAGGTAAGTTACAATTCTAGTTTTCAAGGCATCATATCAGCAGGACTGACAACGTTACTGCATGCTAGTCTCAGAATTTGTCCCTTGCACTGAGACACAGCAGTTGCACTGACTGCTTATTTGTATACTACATCATAAAACATTATAAACAACATGAAAGTTGAGCAGGATACAGCTTGCAAGATTCCTTCATTTCACAGGTCACAGATGGATGACATTTCATATTTGCCTTTAGAGAAAATTGCCAATTGGAGTTCAAGAATTTTTTTATTTAAATGTGTTTGTCACAAATACAAGATACTATGGGTACCTTCTTCTCATTCTTAGGCTAACTACAAGTTGTGTCAGTTAGGATAGAACCGTACCTCCCTTCAAACTCCTAGCATTTTAACAGGTATTTCAAGCACATTACAACTCCTTGCCTGTAGTTTTCCCTTCATCCTAATATATAGGCAAAACTGTATTCAGCATAGTAATTAATTGCTTTTTGGAGTTCTTTTTTAAAAAAGAAAGAAAGAAACAAATGTTCTTCTGAAATTCAAAACGTGTATTTGTAGCCTTTGGAGAAAAACAGGTTCCCAGATCCTAAGGCTGTCATGTTGCTATTCCTCTAGCAGAATGTCTCTAAGCTATCTCAGGTGATAACATTTAATACATGCTTGCCTACCTTTTATGTCCTTATCTGAAATCTGTAGAACTGCCACATGCAATTTGGGTCATATTTGGAGAATTTTCTCTATACTGCATCACGCTGAGTTTTGGAAAATAGAGGGAAACCTAGCAATAAAGACAGTGCTCTCAAGATGGATAGTTCACGTGGCCATCCTAACTTGGGGTGATAGTGCAACACAGGAATTCAAAACCAGCCTACACGGCATGCACGTCAGAAACAGACAAAATCCATTTCTCTTAACATATAAGCTAAGAAAGAAGCATAATGGACTGTGAAAGAGGAAGAAAGGCAAATACAAGGCAAACATGAGTGAAATACACATCCAAAAATTTTTCAATTACAAATGGGTAACTTCTTTTCTTACTTAGAGTGACACTCCATGCATTCATTCACGCTTTTTGTAACTCAAACTGGAGCCCCCAACGTCAAAGTTATCTGATGATGGGTCTCAAAGTCCCTTTACACAAACAGCAATCTTAACTGTGTTCTGCCAAACACAGCATTCTTCCTAGGTGAAATCCAATAATTAGATAGCACAGTTGTGAGTAGCATGCCATCACGCCATGCCTTGCAGATTTCAAGGTAACCTTGACCAAAGACATCAGCCTAACTCTTGAGGAATCTGCTTTTACTAATGTGAAGAAGTGGAGTGAGGAAAGAGGTCACTCAGCTGTGGCAGATTTGTGTCATAATTTCCATGTAAGTTCCTATCTTGCTTGACAGGCTTTGTATGACAGTGACAATGACATTCAGATCTCAGCAAGAAAAAAATTAAACAACCCTAAACACCCGAAAGACTTGATGCAAATATAACAAAATGACACTCTCCTTGTCATTTCAGTGTGTAATGACCCCCAAACAGTGGAATCTAAGAAAAGAAACAAGTGGACCAAATTAAATGCTATTAAAATCTTAGAGAAAAAAAAAATAGCATTGGTTTTCAGGGAAACTGTTTCAGTACTGTTTTATGATTTGAATGTGATGTTCTTCTATGCACAGATAAGAAACAGCAACAAGCTTTCTTTACAAACGTTCACTGTCATGATGACCAAAGACCATTGGCTTTCAGATTATCTAAGTATTCAAAGTTATTTGTACAACTCATAGGGTTTTGTCACTATTACACTGCTACCATGGTCCTGAGGAAAAGGAGAAGCCACCATCTTTATGTTTGTTAAACAATTTCAAAAAGTATTCAAAGTGAACTAACCTCATATTCGATTTGGGCTCAGCTCAAACTGCAGGCCAAGCCGATCAATGAGGTTATCACAGACAATCCAGCAAGAATGGGTCTTGGCTAACAACAAATTGTTTGCTCCCATTAACCTAAAGGCCCAAATTATTTGAATTGTGCTTCTCAAAGAGGCTGAACTGGTAGAAACGGTCTTTGGCAGTGTAAGAACAACATTAAATTTGTTATTCCAAGGTTCCCATCACTGCTTTCACATTCATAAAGAATGCATACTTCCTGGTGGCTGGAGCAACAAACCAATCCACTTGCCGGAAAAGTTTCCTCTTGAATTTTAAGTCCTCTGTGAAGAGAAGTTTATTCCTGAAACCTGATGGGTCTCTCTATTCTTTTCCTTATACAGTATTACTAAGTCGTTGTGCTAAAACTTACCCATCTGAAATGGGTGAGAGCTGGCTTCCAGAGCCACAAGAGGCCCTGTGTCTTGTCAAAGCAAGCTTCAGTGAGAATGGTCCTTAATAAGGAATGAGAGGGAAGATCTGGGACACGAAGGTGGTAATGAGCTGCACTGAGTGTTGCATCGTCACTCTTGGTGGTTGTGACTGCCGTTTTGACTTCTTATTTCAATCAGCACAAGAAAGACAGAAAGACGGAGAAAGACAATGAAAGAGAAAGACAGAAAGACAAAGATAGAATGACAGAAACAAACAAACAAAAAATATAGAATGTTCTGGATTGAAAGATTTAAAATATATCTTATTTTTAAGAGAAGAAAAAAAATCTTTGAAGGGTTGTCTTAGAGACTGTACAGTAATGCAGGACATTTTATGATGACTCACAAGTCCATAATAAGGACAAGATTTATAATTCTCTCTCTTGCAGAATAGCTCTTGAAGTAGAGCTCTTGAGAATAGGGTCTCCAATAAATAAGTGACTAAATAAAATATAAAAGGAAAGATGGATCCAAAGAATCTAATTTACGAGCAAAGGACCCTCAGTGACATGAAACAACATGAAATGTACAGTGATTCCTGAATATCTGAATCTTGAAAAGTTTCTTCAGGTACCAAGCCACCTTTCTTGAGAAGCTCTAGGTCTCCTACATAGGAGAGACCTCTCCAACTTTTTCTACTAGGAAGTCAGGAGGAAAGCAGGGATAGGAATATGACACAGGGTTCAGCAGTGAGTATCCCATCAGCGTCAATATCCTCAAGTAATTTCATCTAGGAGTATGTCTAGTTTGGTAGTCTCAAAGCACCAGCATAAGAAACTATCAATATTTCATGTAGCAAACATCAGCTGGTTGCTGATTCTCCATGTTGCATTCCTGTGCAACCAACACCTCTGTGACGACGGGAACGCAACAGATCCTCACAGCATCCTTCTACCAAAGAAGCATCTCTGCTCATTGCCAAGCCTTGAGAGACTTCTCAAGGTAGATTTTGATCTGAAAGGAAGAGTGGTCTGGGAAATCCAGGACCTCAAATACAACTTGGTGGTACTTTTGGACCTCCAGTATTTATGACGGGGAGCCTCCAGAGAAAAGCTCTGGCATTAGGACCATGTTCCAAGCAGAACCTTGCAAAGCTATTTCCACACTATGGCCTAAAACAAATAGGCACGATTCAGCCTCATCTATGAGGCTGAACAAGAAATGACAATGTGTGTTGGGGACCAAGAGGAACAAAGCAAAACGTCCAGGTATAAGTAGGCAAGACATTTCCAGTCTCAAATGCATGTGCTGTATATCTACCTAAAATCATTTTAATTCTCTGTCCAATTAAAAAGTTTCTTGAATGATTGTCTACACTCACCCAATGAGGCTCATTTCAGCAATACGTGTGAAAAAATAATAAAACAGGAGTTAAACACAGAATAATCAGTCTACTACCTGTGTTACCTCCACAAAACCACAATAACAACTCTTCTTTTCTGACTGCTTCATGGCATATGAAGTACTATTGGTTTTTATTCAAAATTCATTAAGAACTA
This sequence comes from Heteronetta atricapilla, assembly GCA_011075105.1. Classification (NCBI taxonomy): domain Eukaryota; kingdom Metazoa; phylum Chordata; class Aves; order Anseriformes; family Anatidae; genus Heteronetta; species Heteronetta atricapilla. Next base: position 86,811,730 of record CM021734.1, read on the forward strand.
ACTACTGTTTCTGACTTGGTTGTGGGTTTTTGTTTGTTTTGTTGTTGGTGGGTTTTTGTTTGTTTGTTTGAAGCTATGAACAAATCTGAGTAGACCACCCTACCCCCTATCTTTATGAAACAGAACTAACAATGATCTCAAACAAAATAAGAGATGGCAGAAAGATCTTCACAGTTTGAGTACTGAGAATCAGAGCAATCTGGATCTTCTGGTAAACTAGGCTCATTCAAATACAGCAAATGCATTCAGGAATTTACAAGACTCAACCTTGAAGTGTAGATAACCACCACAAAAATGGCTTGGAGGTTGGGCAAAGCATCGTACTATGATAACAAGTCTGCATAATGAGTTAAGATGCACTACATAATGTGCATAGCCTAAAGCTCAAACTTCTTTGTAGAAGCTGCCCATTCAGATTTTAAATAACTATGGCATGATTTTAGAAAGATTAAAGGACTTGCCAAAACTGTTATTTCCTGAATTAGCATCCTTACCAAGTTTTAATGCACTTGTATTAAACAATACATATCCTGCTTAATTCCTGTTACCTATTCTCACTCTTTTGGTGTGTGTAAGCCATGTATACCAATTTATTCAATTTACCTTTTCAAAATGAAAGAATGCCAAAGATGGTATCATGGTACATGACTACCTCTAGGTAGAAAGCAAAAAATACTAAAATGATCTCAAATACAGTGGAAAGAAAGATAAATAGAAGTAACACTGAAAGTTTATCTCACTATAATCAAATTAGAAACGAGACTGTTTTAAGCAAGGGATTAATATCTGGCCCAGATTATTATAGAGGAGAGTGAATTCTCCATCTTCTAAATATATCAGATCTGGACTGGATATCTTGTGAAAAATTTCCAAGAGTCAAACGAATTCTAGGAACAGAGAAGTGGAGGAGAGCAGATAGAGGGGCTTCAGAGTGCAGTAGTTCACTGCTAAAGGGAACCATGCCACAGAATCCTCTCTGTAACATTCTGGGCTCCACATCACAATAAATGAATTCAGGTACATCGACAGTGTTCAACAGGAAGTCAGACTAGATGGCATTGTGGTTTTGTTATAGTCTATTAATCTACAGAAGTAACTTCTTTTCACCCCCATTTTCAGTTTGATAGAAATGGCAGAACTGATGAGGTCTGAACCACATTCACAATCTGCATAAATATGTTTTGTCATTATTTTAACAATGAAGAAACAAGACTATAAATTAATCCACAGGGTGAAAAAACACTGTTTTCAATTAGATAAAAAGTCATTTATAGCATTGTTATGAATTCTGAATTTAAAAGTTTAAGCTGCAGTACAAGACTCCATCACATCACATTATATTATCCAACAATAACAATTGTCAGATGTTTTATGGACACTGCAATACAGTATAAGCTTTCTTAAAGCCCAAGAGCAGTGTTCATGCGATACTGAACAAATAGCAGGCATCCCATTAAAGAAAATAGGGATTCCAAATGTTTTTCCTCATCTGTGAATTGCAACAGAAATAAAAATTAATTTGATCCCACATTAATTGTATTATCACTAACTAGGAAAAGCAAGTTTTTCTAAGAAGCTCCCAGACTCCAATAAAATGTAAAGAAACCTAGCTTAAACTATTTTTAGCTTGAGAGTGTATGTATTGATAGAAGTGTAAATTTTGACATAAAAACTAAATATATAAATTTAGTCTCTGTCATAAAAGCTAAATATTAAATCCATTTTTTTTAATGTTGTAACTTATACAGCCAAGAATCCTCCTGCTACGATCAATGATACCATGAAAAAACAGAAAGCTCATGCCTAAAAGCTGCGTTCAAGAGTTTAAGGGAATAACAGTAAAATTTTCTGAAGCCTAAAAGTTGGCTTAAGAAAAAACATACTCTTTGAGGTTTTTTCACTGATCTATTGTTGCCATAACATCATGATTTTTATTACTGGAGAAAAAAATCCCACAGCATAAGCTTACTTTGCACACTTAACAGATCTGCGTATAGTCTGCTTCATAGACAAATAAGGACTACATAACCATAAAATATATAGATGAAAAACAAGACGATATTTTACATATAGATATATGTGTATATTTTTCAAACTAAGTGTTTTATATAGCCATAAAATAATGAAGTTGAGAGGGACATTGGGGACCTGAAGCATTCTTTTGATTTCAAATCCCAGTGTTGTCTTTTGTACATTTTTTGAATATGTTAGATCAACCATGTACTGTTTAGAGTCAAGGACATCTACAAAAAAAAAAAAAAAAAAAAGCCAAGAGAGACCCAAATTTTGTATGCAAATTCTTTTTGCTCTTGTTGGTTATTTCAAAGTGTTTTTCACATACAGGATGACATACTAATTGCTTAAGCTGAAAATTGTTTCTCATTTCATAATTTTCCATTAGTAGCTCCAAAAGAATTATCTTCCCTGTCTTACCATGGCAGCTTTAAGTGATTTTAACCCATCTGATACCATTAGCAAGTGCTGTATTTCCTTCTGGCCAAAAAAACTGAGTCCATATTCTTTTCTAATTCATCAGACTTAACTAAACAGGTCAAAGCTGTACAAGCTTTTCAAAACCCCCTGTGAACATTTTAATACCACTTTTCTTCCTCCCAGGTACACGTCCCATTAATACCACAAGTACCTGCACATTTTTAATCTGGTCACGACGCTCACCTGAAATGTTATACTAATCTCTCAAGTGATATGTACAGCTCAACTTTTTTTCTTTAAACACAGCTCAACATTTTTTTTCCTTAAATACAGAAGAACTAGATTTTTACTTGTGAATATGTACATACTTTGTTTTTAAATGATATGATGATATGCACAGTATTCCATTGCTATATATATATATAGTATTCCATTCCAGTATTCCATTACTATATATATATAGTAGAGAATAGGATTGTGAGAGCACGACTACATTATCAAGTCAGGGAGCAACGTATTATGGAGGTCCTTCCACACTGATGGTCAACCTGTCCTTCCCTGCAGCTCATGAAGCCAGTTCTGCAGCCATCCTTACCAGGCATCAGCAGCACTGCAGCCTGAGCTACAGCAAGGACAGAGCATCATGACCTGTAGTCATCATGCCATGTAGTCTTGCAACCAGCTGAAAACCTGTCTGCACCATTAAAGATTAGAATTTAATGACCTATAGTTCCTAACTTGGCTAAGTTCAAATATATTTTCCCTAAAAAATAATATATATATATATTTAAAACAAAAAACACTTAATCTGAAGCTGGCTAATACAAATTATAGCCTAAATCTTCCAGATCTTAACACTCTTATCACTGTGGAGAGAGGGCAGAGTAGTTTAAGTCTGCTAAGATGAAAGCTCACCTGTAAATGAAAGCATCTACGTGAGAGTGAGACTCTGCAAACTGTAAGCACAATGAATGCACAGATGTGGTTGATTAGCTTGACTTCAGTGATGGCTTGTCTACTCTCTGTATTGAGACCTGGTGACCTCTTTCCCCTCACAGCCACCCACAGTACAAAACCGACGTTGTCCAGGAATTGTCCCTAACCTGAAGAAACTTAACATCTTGCAACTAAAAAAAAAAAAATACAACCTGATGTTATCTAACAATTGCCATCATTTTAGCTGGGATAGAGTTAACTTTCTCTGCAAAGGCTTATATGATGCCACGTTTGGGGGTTTCTGTTGTAAACAGCAGCGATAGCAAGGCAAAGGTCCTGTTGCTGCAGAGCAGGGCTCACCCCGAGCCAAGGCCTTCTCTACCCCTGTGCTGCCCCGCCAGCAAGGGGCTGGGGGCGCCCCAGGGGCTGCAGGGGACACACCAGGGCAGCTGGCCCAGGCTGGCCCACGGGTGTCCCACACTGCAGGGTGCTGTGCTCAGCAGTGGAGCCAGGGGAGAGGAAGGGAAGTGGGGGAACGCTCAGGGCAACGGTGTTTGTCTTCCCAAGGAGCTGTTCACTGTTAGGCCTGCTGGTGGGCAGCAGCCAACCAATTCCTTGGTTCGCTTGGCTTCTGCTGTCCCTGGTAAGCTGCTTTCACCTCAAGCCATGAGCTCTCACGCTTGGACTTTTCCGATTTTCTCCCCCATCCCACCTGGGGACATGGAGCCAGCGGCTGGTGGTGCTCAGCTACCTGCTGGGGCTAAACTACGACAACAGCCTAGTGAATAAAATATGCCCCTTAGTTGCGGAAAAGTAACCTCTTAACTATTAAAAAAATATTATTGGAAATCAAATTATGAATTGGGGGGGCAGAAAGTTCTTGCATAAGAAACCTGATCTTGACATTTGCAGATCCTAAATCAGGAGATATCCTTTATCAGGGATATCAACCCATTACATGGATCTATGATGAAAAAAAATAAAATGTTGCTTGTGAACAAAAGAGCTGCAACAACTCAGAAAATAAAAACCATAATACATTTTCAATTGCCAAAAAGTTTTTAAAACAATCAACCATTCAAGGACCATTGCTTAAATGACTGAATGCATTTATCCTAGTTTTACACATCCAAGAGTAGGCCTGGAAACAATAATCCAGACTTACTGGGTTGGTTCTTCTTCCAGCTTAACACCTTCTCAGTTGCATGACTGACAGATAATGTTACTGTTATAGTTAAAGGCTCACAGACTTAAGATAAGGATCTCCAGGATCAACTTTTTTACTGCCATAAAACTGCAATCACACTTCTCTGGATGAAAAATGAGACTAGTAAAATCTAAAGTTTGTATCCAGTGTACAACCCTGCCTTTTGTTCAAATGCTGTCTTCCAAACTACTCCAGTCTTATAAAAAAAAAAAAAAGGCAACATATGTTTGCACTCTCAAACTAGCATTTACTTTGAAAAAGTGACATTCTCAATTGTATTTAAAATGGTTGCATTTTGGTGTCCACAGCAATATTTAGTTTGCTATTTTTCTCCACTTTAACAATAGCTGAAGCCAGGGAAATTTTACTTACTCATACCAAAATAAAACTAGAGCAAGCCAAGAGTCATCTAAGCAGTATGCTATATCTCTTATTGCATTCTCAGTACTGTGTTGAACATGTCTGTACGCCTATTACAAACACTCTACCTCATGTGAGCAGTGACATGCATGCTGAATTTTGGCAATGTTACATGACTTTTTGCCCAGTCCTCCTACTCCCTTCCAATCTCTCACAAAGGAAGAAAGAAAATGCCCTAATTCAGCAGAAAGGCTGACACTGGGAAATATATCTCACTTGTGATTTACAAGAAAGATACAACAGCCATTAGAGGAAAATGTTCCAGGATTTCCCTTTTAGATAGCTGATCCGGGTTCATTCTCTGAAATACCAGAAAGGGGAAAAAATAGATACTACCTCAACTTGTAAGAAAGTAAGCTTGATGAGCTCTCTGAATGTTCATCTTCAAAGCACTCTTCCCTTCCTTCGTATGTAAACTGGTTATATGGCAAATACAGAGGCGTTGACTTAGCTGATGGAGACTGTGAGGCCTCCGTCTGTGATGTAGAAGGACCTGGTTGCTGATTTTCATGCATTTTCACATCGCTGTGGTCTGTCACTTTGGATAAAATCCTATCAATGGTTTTGTAGTAAGGCCAGTCAGGTGCAACAGTTTCACTGTCAGTCATGCATTTTAATTTCCTGGATAAAAAAAAAAAAAAGCATAAAACATTAGAGCCTGTTTTCCTTTAAAAGTAACTTTCATACAGATCTTCTATCTCAAAACATTTGTTCTGGTCATGTTTAGGAGTCGAACTGAATGTTTTTAATGAGAACAAAATCAGACACTTTTTTCTTTTAATCTCCAAGGATGCTGTTAAGTTTCTTTTCCTAGTTTTAACCTGTGATTAAAAGACGAATTTCCTTTGGGGTTTACATGCAACACAAATAAAGGACATGACAGCTTCTAATGAAAACAGCACTGCATTGATCATGGAATACTTTTTCTTCTCCTTGCAGAATGCCAGACTAACTGATCTGACAGCAGTCCCTGGCAGTGCACTAGGACAGCCAGGGCAGCGAACACAGCACAACCAAACTATGGTCAGCACTGGTCTTCCATGTGTTGAAGAACAAATATTTTCCATTAGGAATACAAATGTCTATAAATATCATTCATATTCTTTTCCTAACGTCTATAAGCTCTGGATTGGCCTTGTAAAGATTCTAGTAATAACCATAAGATGTAAATGTCTGCTCATCTGTTACAGGGTAAAGATCAGTATAGGAAGAAGTACAGTTCCATTTATGTACACACACATAGGAAAAAAAAGGAAAAAGCAGACAGTTAATAATGCATTATAAACAGCATGCACAAAAACATTGCAGTGGAAAGACTGTCAGCCATGACCTTGTCCTTCACTTGCATCTTATTATGAGATCTGTCATTCAGTCCTAACACAAAGTTCACCACTAACCCATTTGGCATCCATTGTTATTCTATTTACTTTTACTGAAACATATGAAACTAAGGTGAATAAATGCAACTCAGAAACACTCCTTTACCCAGCTATCAGTCCAAACAATATTCTCATTTGCCTTTCCTGGTCAGGGTCTTGTTACTCTAAATGAAAGTGCAGCAAACAAAGGAAGAAAACAGGAATGTCAAGACCAATGACAACTGCTCCACTTTCATAAACCAGATTTCAATTAAACGAAAAAAAAAAAAAGAAAAAACAACAAACACAACCAAACAACCAAACAACCAAATCTGATTCTCTCAGCTAGGAAGAGGTTTCAATTTGCAGGGGGAAAAAAAAAAATAAAATTAAAATTAAAATTAAAAAAAAAAAAAAAACAACTATTCATGGACACCTAGCCAACCCCTTTTTCTTGAAGCCTTCCAGGTTTTTCCTCCTCTGAATCCATCCTGCCCATCCGGTCCCCATAAAAGATAGAATTAAATAACATGTAAACATGATAAAAATGGTGCCAAGCTTAAAGGTGGGAATTAGAACTTCTTCCTTTTAAACACCTCTCAGCCTAAGGTAAGGGGAAAACCACCAGTGAGAAAAAAAGGCAGAAATATTTGCTTAGATTTTGAAGCTATTTAAGGATTCGTCTTTTTTTCTTGTCCTTGCAAGGTCTGATGAGCTTTGCCAGCTTTTTGGGAAGGCACATCATAGTCCTGCATAGCAAAACCTCCACAGCTGTCATTTTTATGCCCTATATGCATTCAAAATTTTAATTTCATACATGTTTCACAACCTGCTGCTGCAATTTCATAGTCAGAGAATATCTAGTACAACCTACAAATACTTCTATATCCATCAAGCACAGACATAAAATAGCTAAATTCAGGGCAGACAGCAACCATCACTTGATATTGATTATTTTTAGTTTAATTGTTTAGGCTATTCACATGAAGAGCAAATCAATTATACCACTATAAGCTACTAGCCAGGTCTACATTTCACATTTGTTTTTCCATGTTGTGAAACCTTCAATATATTCAAACAATTTATTTTAAAACATTACCATCCCCAGCTGTTCATTGGAATGCATTCATTGTGGTCTTACCCTATGGGCAAGAGAGCAGAAAGCCATGCACAAGCATTTCTCTGCCATGTCAGAGCAAAGTCCAGCAGCTGCATTAAGACTTCACCAGACATGGTTTGAACCTTCAGAACTGCCAAACGTTGCACCAAAAAGGACAAGAAATGCTCAGGAATGGTATTCTGCCTACTTTGCTCTTGGGGCAGCCAGCTGGCTTGTGTTTAGCCTAGTGTCAGTCAGGTCCCCCACGTCCTCATCGGCAGAGCTGCTGCCTGGCCAGTCTGTGTTGGGTTTCATGAGGTCTGTGTCAGCCCATTTTTCCAGCTTACCTAGAAACCTCTGAAGAGCAGCCTTGCCTTTTCTTGTGAGGGCTGTACCCTGCAGTATTATCATTTGCAAAACCATGAGCATGTATTCCAGTATCTGTTCCTTTACGCTGTTAAACGGGACATTTCCCAGCATCGACCCTTGTAGTCCTCTACCTAGAATGAGCCTCTTGGTAGAATACAAGCCATTAACCATCACACTTTGAGCCCAGTGATCCAGTCAGATTTTCATCCAGCTAGTAGAGTGCTAGTTGGAGTATACTATGGCAGTGAAAAGGGCCAACTGTACTCTGGGGTGCATTGCTAGCCAGTTGAGGGAAGGAATTGTCCTGCTCTGCACTGATGTGTCCTTACCTCAAGCACTGTGTGCAATTTAAGATCACCAGTATAAGAAGGATATAAACTATCAGAGAGCATCCAAAGGAGGGCTACAAAGATGGTGAAGGGTCTAGAGGGCAAGACATATAATGAGCATCTAAGGTCCCTTGGTTTGTTCAGCCCAGAGCTGAGCAGGCTGGGGGGAGGCTTCATGGCAGCCTGCAGCTCCCTCACGATGGGAGCGGAGGGGCAGGCGCTGAGCTCTGCTCTCTGGGGACAGCGACAGGACCCGAGGGAACGGCATGGAGCTGGGACAGGGGAGGGTCAGGCTGGGGGTTAGGGAAAGGTTCTGCACCCAGAGGGTGGTTGGGCACTGGGACAGGCTCCCCAGGGCAGTAGTCACGGCACCAAGCTGATGGAACTCAAGAAGTATTTGGACAATGCTCTCAGACATAGGGTCTGATTTGGGGGTGGTTCTGTGTGGAGATGGGAGATGGACTGGATGATCTTTGTGGGTCAGTTCCAACTCAGGATCTTCTATAATTTTACAATCCCAGCTTGGTTACAAGGATGATCTTGGAGACTATGTCAGAAAGCTTACTCCTGTCAAGCTAAACAACATCCATTGCTCTACTTGCATCCACAGATCTAGTCATTTTGTCACAGAAGGCAAACGAGTCAGTCAGATAAAATTCACTCTGAGTAAATCCATTCTGGCTATTTCCAGTCAGCGCATTCTCCTTCACATGACTTTACATTGCTTCCAAGATGACTTGCTCTGTGATCTTCCCAGGAGTTGAAGGGAAGCTGATCAACTTTTCATTCCTCTTGCCCTTGCTGAAGATGGGTTCAACTTTCTTCATTCACCAAGGATCTCCCTCAATCTTCATACATTTTCAGAGATGATCCCTGACTCAATTATTTTCCACTAGTTGTATTTCCACTGCTCCTTGAACCCTGCTCCAGGCACAAGAGCATGGGAGACCTGGGCAGTGAGGACCCAGACAGAGGGTACAGAGCATCCTTAGCCTTAACACATGCATCTGTCATCAGTACATAACCCACCCCTTTCAGCAGCAGGCCCACGTCTTCCATGTTTATCCTTTCACTGCTAATGAAGTAGTAGAAATGTAACAGTAAGCAACCTTTATTAAGAGAATATTTGGTCTAAACCCCAAATTAAGACAGCTCCATGTAGGATTATCTTAATATTAATTAGAGTGCCCTGATGACCGTTCTGAGTACATTACATTTCAAGTATTAATTTATCACTAGAATGGCACTAAAAATAGTCTTCCGTTATCATTACTACATCATCCTGAGCTAAATGCTGTCTTCTTTTACTTTAGCAAAAGTTTTCAGGAGCAGGTATTTTCCCAAGTAGGGCACTACCTTGGTTTTTGTGTTTGAGGTCAGTTGTGCACCTAGACCCCGTTTTTGCTAAGAGTCTCATGATTTTGAAGGAAGAGCTGTAGTTTATCATCTGCCCATACAGCAGGGTTGTAGCTGTATAAAACTAGATATTTTTATGGCTCTGAATGCATTGTATGGTTACAAAATCTTCCACTTCTGACTACTTACCATAGCTCTGGGCTAAAATAAATAAATAAGTGATCACCACCAGGAGATTGGCAGGGGAATTTTGTTAGCTTAAAAGCAGCACCAGCAACAACCATCTACCTGTATGGAGTCTGGCTCATTCTTAAAGAAAAAAAAATGATTAAATAAATGGAGAGATGAGAAGATAATGAGAAAGGGAGTGTCTACTTTGGAAAAGAACTAGGAATTCTGCAGGTGGAGAAAAACAGTGAGAACATTCACTGCTACAGTACTGATGTTTTAGGTTTCTGGTAAAAAACAAATAGATAACTTGGCAATATTAATATTAAGTTTCAGGATTCACTGATTATTTTAAAATAAACAAGAAAACCTAGAGAAACAGTTGAGAGTTTCTGCCCGCATTAATGTAAGTAAAACCCTGGCAGAACTGAAGTTTAAGGCAAAGATGAGTTTACTGCTCTCAGTCAGTAATTACCACAAATCATCACAACAGGTCTCAGTTGCATCCAAAACGTAAATTTGCTTTTCTCTTTGTTTTGTTTTTGTGTTGCTTTGTTTAATGTTTTTTGTTTTTGCTTTTTTAATGAAAAATGAAGAAGCTAGAATGAAACAGGGCAAGAGTAAGGTTGGGATGCAAGAGTTCAGAAATGAGAAAGGAAGACAAACCAAACACTCAACTCTTTGAAAATATATACTGGGCAAATCACTGCCTGAGTGAGTGAGCCAGACAGAAAAATTAGGTAGGAAACAGGGGTAAGTGAGAAAGTCAACAGAGCTTGCAAAATAAATTCCTGCTGAGTTTATCTAGACCTGTCACTGTTTCACAAGGCTCCATTAAAATCCAACTGAGAGCAGAAGCAACTGAGAGCTCTCTCCAAAAACTCAGGCATCAAAGTCAAGTTTCCAGTGGACAAATATCTGAAGTATGAAAAACAGTGTCGCTCAGTTAATCTAAAAGGTAGTTGCACATCTTATCACAGAGAAGTGAATAAATTAATGTTTTTTGAAGTCCTACTGCCAAAATGAACAGTCTGAGACACCAGCTGAGTAATTTGTGCTGCCATTGACCTTTCTTCAGACTTTATTCTCTGTGCCTATTACCAACCTTCTAAAATAAAATCATTATATTATAGAGAGTTTTTAAAAATCATTATTTCATCAGTAAAAAAAAAAAAAAAAAAAAAAAAAAAAAAAGAATCTATAACTTGCCTTTTTTCTTCTTTTCTCTTTGCTCAACACAATATTGCTTTTTTATTATTATTACAGTATTTGATATTACTACTTGCCTTAAGGAATGGATATAAGATTCATCTCCTGGGGTTTCTGAGAAAAGCTTTCAAAATAAATAATAAATAACAACTGTTCACGAACCAATCAACGGGGAGGGAAAGAAAGATGTATGAAAGTACAGTACTTAAGCTGTGCATCTGCTATGAATTATTAAAATTAAAGAGAAAGCTGGTAAAATATTCAAATTTAACTTTCTGTAGTAATTTGGATGCACTTATATTTCATCATTTGCTGTAGCAGAGGTCAAATATTCTACTTGCTTAATGTCATAGAGTATAGCGGTGAATTACATGAGCAACAATGTTTAATTGCTATCATGTACACATGAAAATAAAAAATTAGACTAATCTTTTATTCAAATCACGAGACTGATTCAAATTTACCAATCATTAACATTAATTGACTGTGAATCAAATCAAATAGATACAGCTGCATCCTGTTTCCTAGGCTTTGGGGAGGGTGATGTTTTTGAAAATAATAAATTTGCATTCACACTGTTCTTATTTTTAAACATCAGAGGGAATAGGTCAAAACTGAGGACCACTGTGTTAGCTTTGCAAACCCTGTTTTATTTTTAAAAGCCAGTGCATATTATGTCAGTAGCAATATTACGAAGTATGTAGTGAATTAATATCACTGTATTAGCAGAGACAGGAAAGTGCTTTCTTTCAGAAGGGCTAATTACAGGGTTATGTGTGCTGAATGCCCCAAGTATCCTATAAACCTAAAAAACTGAACTGCAAGAGATGGCATACTAATCTCAGCAAAACTTTTGATACCCAGAACATCAGAAGGATAACTTTGAATTGCAGCAGGTTTGACTCAGCTTTTCATTCTTCCACCACAGATAAATAGGGATGTTCATGCAGCTCGTTACATAGGTGTCTTTAAAACCAAACGTTAAAAACCTGGTGGCTGGTCTAGCCACAGCAAATATTTCAGGTTCCAGTTCTATTCCTAAATGCAGAATCTTACCCAAATGCACCTGCAACATTTTTTTTTCCTTCCACCTGTGCAAAACTTTCCACTTAGACAAGTTAAGTAAATTCCACAGTGGATTAAATCGCCCTTTAACATACTGAAACTGCAGTAGGAATTACTTCAGGATATGGTATATTTTTCCCTGAACAGTTTCTTCCAAATGCTTTTGGACCACAGCAATGAAAAGGAATACAGGAGCTGCTCCCAGACCATCATCCCACTGCCACACTTCTGACCCTAGTCAGTACTAAACTCCTCAAAAACATGTTGAAGGACGGGTTTTTTGGGTTACATAACGATATTTCCTTCCTTTTCCATTGACTGCTAACAATATCCTGAAACCCAATGTCTTTTATGACCCTAATTTGAAGACAAACAATGTCTGTATTTTTATTTAATATATCTAATCTTTAGTAAGAATAATAATAATAAAACAACCTACCACTCTTGGTCTCAGTGATTTTCAGTGGTAATGAGTTCCACATGCTTATTATGCAGTGTAATACAAATTTATATGGCTTGAACTAGTTTTACATTTCTTGCTTTGCAATTTCAACAAATAACTTCTTGTGTTATGGCAAAAGGAATACCTGTTTTACATTTTCAAAAATAGTGCAGTATGTTTTCATGCACCTCTAGAACTCCTCCTATTTCTTTGCTTTCTTTTCCAACCGAGTCACAGACTTTTCCATTTCTCTCAATAAAGAAAGCTTTCCACATCTTATCCTAATCATGTTTTCTAAACATCTTCTCATTCTCTTGTCACCTTGTTGAAATATAGGGCAGTCTGAAATAAACATGAGAATTCAAGGAGGAAATAATGACATAAAATAGATTTATATAAAGGCATTTGAACATTTTTACAATGTTTTTACCACAGATGTAGAGGAATGGGATATGATCATCCTAAAATTGCTTTTGTGACAGAAGCTCACATGCACTGAACTGCACCTGAACTAACTTTATCTGGCAGCACAGCATTCCACATAGGATCAAAAAATGTACCCACAAACCCAGGTGAACACCTGGGCTACTAGCCCAGCCTGAGCTTCAGGCCACCATAACCATGAATAAATTTGCATTAGCTGCAGCAACTGCTGGATAAGAAATGCTCCTCCCCTGCCTATGTATATGTTTGTCTGACTTTGACTTCTTCTGAACCATGAGTAATGGCTTTCATTGGGCAATATAAGCAAAACAATATAGAATTGGATTTCAAAATGCTATGGGACCCTCAGATAGGAAAGCACATTATGAATGTGTTCACCATTATAAATGTGTTCCTTATACATGTGTTTACTATTTTAGATCCTTTAATATTTCAGATCATTAATATTTTTTTCAAGAGATGTTCCAGGATGTGACATGCCAGCAGCAACACTTACCTCCGAACTTTGTTAACTGAACCAGGAAAAATATTCAAGTACTGCTTTTCCTTTTATAGCAAATACATACATCTATGTGTATATGTTTATGCATGTGTTACATATGTTTATGTATATGTGCACATGTATCATAGTTTGTAGGACAAAAAAAAATATTTTCCTTTATAAAATCATGGCTCACCACTAAATAGCACTATTACCTGATTAAATATTCTAATCTGGTTAATTTCTGACTATCAAAGTAGAGACCACAGCACCTTTGTGCCAGTACAGAGTTGGGTAAAAAGGTAAGAGATATCAAAGAAGTGGGAAGAAATAATCATTTGGGTGCAGAACACCCCCTCAGCCCTGCTACTGGTGCTCACATGTCATGCTTGATAAATCTATGTAATCATTACAAAATATTGTCCCAAAATAGATCATTTTACCCACTTTCAGGATTTTCTTTTCACTTTATGCCACAGCGCAGCAGTGATGCATGGAAATACACTAAGGTAAAGCATCTTCAAGTATCCTCCAGGCACCAAAATGTGGATTAAAACTCAGATGCTTCAAAGCAAAGCCAGCAGTCAGTGGCAACTAACAGCATTTAGTTTCATCACGTTTGCTATCCTCACACGCCAACAGAAAGCCTACAGAAAACTATGAATTGTAAGTCATAGTTTGTGTTTGTCCCTATTCTTTCTATCACCTCATCTTGAAAGCAAAGCACACAAGCGTGCTTTGGATAGGAACAAACAATAAGGAAGATGCATTTCAAATCCAAGAGTACAAAATGAAACAGCACAGTGATAGTGCAAGGCAGTTTTCTAACTCTCATAAATTTGCATCTTAATCAACAAGCAAGGAGCTGCAATGCACTGCATTATAGAAAAGCAGCATGACAACATGCAACAGAAGCAATCTCTGAAGTTCACAGAAACATTGTAAGATTTTTTAAAAGTGCTATATTTCCACACACACATAGAGACTGTATGGTTGTGAGTGATTTTATTTCTTCCCTTCCCCCACTGTAACTTTAAAGCAAAAACATTAATTAGGAAAACTGAGACAGTCTGACTGATGACAACATTGAAAATTTAGAACAAAGGCTGACAGATATAACCTATTACACTTGGCAATTATGGCACTTAAATATTGCGCAGTGTTGCTAGACACCTGTAAAATCTCGGTGCTGTGAGATGTATTTCTCAGCAAGGAGGACTGCAGATTTAGCAGACTAAGCAAAGGCCTGCTAGCCAACAACTCTCGACTTCTAATTCTTCATCTGAGTGTGAATTGCTGGGTGATGCAGGGCAAAAATTTATCTTACTTCCAGCTTTCTCATTTACAGTCTGGATGAAAAAAACTGCAAGGACTACAACAGGGTTAGTGAAACATTTTGGAGACATTTGCTACAAAACATGGATTTAATGTTATGGAAAATGATGTTAAAGATTATGCTTGTGGATCTTACAAATGTAGAAGAAGGGCATTCAAAGTTAAGGGGTTTACAGGATTTTCCCTAGTTTTCTACATGATGAGCAGTCTCTGCATTAAATACAGGAGGGCTGCCTCAGAGAAAAGCAAGCAGTTTTAACATGGTTGCCTGCTGTAATAACCTTTTTTATTATTAATACGAGCTTTGAGGACAGATTAAATAAAAGAGTCACATATTTGATTTTCTTGCATTACAAGCACATAGCTAAAATCACCACTCAGGATTTCCAGTACGAGGCAGTTTGTGCCTCACAGAGATAAGAAAGAAAAAAAGAAAAAAAAAAAAAAAGAAGAAAAAGAAAAAAGAGAGATGCAAATATTTCTGTTTAGTTCTAATTTCTTTTTCCCCTAGAAAAAAAAAAATAAAAAGCATCTCACATTTTTAAAGGCAACTTCCCCTCCTGAGTGACACTGCCTGCTCTTTATCATCTCCTTGTAGCCACCTCTGCCCTCCCCCCAACTCTTCGGGAGCGGTATTGACGGTGCACATCGATTCCCTCGCTGCAGATATGATCGTTCTTTCGCTGGTGCTGCTTATAATTATAGCAATGTGTGCCACTCGGTAAGAAGGCATTCAATTATTCTTGGCCCCGTGAAGTGTAACCCTTCAACTCACAAAATCCAGGAGCTTCATTCCCCCAAAACATTATTTCGTATTTAAAAAAACAACCCAAAAAAAAGAAAACTTTGCCTTGCAATGCCGATCCTCACTGGCCACTTCAAACTGCAGGAGTTTCCCTGCAAGGAGCTGCTGCCAAGCTCACACAATCGGTCCCCTCAGCAAAGAGAAAAAAAAAAAAAAATCTGTTTTCCCACTAAATGCATTTCTATCCCTCTACACCATAACAATGCTGGTTAATTATAAAGAAACAAAGTTGTCCCGGAGTTTGAAATGAAATGGGGGAAAAATTAACAATGACGTAACAGCATTGGCAAGAGAGAATTTTAAAAGCGATACGAACAATCTTTAATCTTTTATCTACAGATTTCCTGAAGGATACTTCCTTCTGAAAAGCAAACACCACTGCGTTGCCCCTGCTAAAATCTCTTAAAATAAAAAGAATTAACTGAAGCTTACCTGTACTGGAATGTCATATTTGTAATTTTTATCTTTATTTCCTCTCCGTGGCGAATTTCTCCAGTCATTTCAAAGAGTTTGTTAGCCATTTTCTCATAAACTTTGGCATTCCTTTTAGTTTGTTTCAGTTCATCAAAAAATTCTTCCCAGACCAGCATTAAACCTCTCATTTCTGCATCAGTCCAGTTTCTGGCCCTTCTGTGTTTCTCAGTCTGAGAAGAGACAATGTAACTGGGAATTTCTGCTGCAGCCATTGCTGACTGACCTAAAAGGGTTTTAAAAGAGGACACTTAATATAGATTGAGTTTTTAGCTTAGGTTTTTGTAGTGCAAGACATGCATATGTGGATAAAGAATTTGAATGACAACAGAACATATGAAACCTTTTTGCAACAGCTTGAAGCTTGAGTGCACAAAATGGGGCCTACATCTGACAGGCAGGAATTTAGTTAAAAGCTTTTAAACAGAGAAACGTCATTTTGATGTCACGTTTCCATAGCAACAGAGCAACTGCATAAGCTACAACAACAAAAACCTTTTAACTGAAAGCCAAAGAATCAGGACAAAGTTGACAGGCCATCAATATTAAAGCTTTTAAACACTTTAGGTTTAACAAAAAAAAAAAAAAAAAAAAAAAAAAAAAAAGGATCTATGCAGCCTTTGAGAAGCCACTTTTAAGTTTCTACTTCTTTTTAGCTTTCCCTTACCTTTTAGGCAGACAATCTGCTAGCAGGGGGTCATGGTCGCCTGAACGAGCTTTTAAGTTGCGCCTTGACAGACTCTCTAGGAGGTTGCAAGGACTGAGGCCATGTACACAAAAAAAAAAAAAAAAGCTTCAGCCAGCTTCATGGAAACTATACATCTCCAAGCTAATAAATGTTGAAGCAGGCAGCCTCATTAAAAAGGTGCCCACATCTGTTTTTAAGCACATGCACAAAATAGTATTTAAGTGTTTAAATACAGAGAGAAATGCATGTGCAATTTTAATAAAGGCACTTCTTTTTTCCCTGAGATGTTTTGCTGCTGATAAGCACATACTGCAGTCCTGTCAGTATGAATTTGCCTTTGTAGGTATGTATTACTGTATGTGTATTTTGTATTCCTAGTAATTTAGATGCTATTTATGCAGCCTGTGTTCTGCCTTAGGACTGCAGCAGAAGCATTTCACCTGCTTTATGGGGAACCTAAAAGGATTATTCAATGAGTTAAAAAAAGGCTGCAGGATCCTTAGAACTGTGAATAAATTGCTTTGCTGTAAAACAAGCATTTTGAGCTGATTTTTATATAGGGCTACATTCTGCCAGCAGTTACACCAGAGAAGCACCACTTACTTATTCATTGTGTTAAACATTGTGCAACACGAGCAGTGGGCCAAATCCTGCCCCCACTCACATTCGTGCAAGCTGACAGTCCTTCACAAAGCGGTGAGATGCATGAAATGTATTAATTCGAGCAGCACGAGCAGCTAGAGAGAAAGATGTTAATTCCCTGCAGTCCAAATATAACTGCATTACGTAAAATATAAATAAATAAAACACGGACCTTTCTTATTATTTTCTGTTTCAGCATATAACAGCAATAACGACCTCACTGCAGGGCACTTCCTGAAGATTAATGGCAGGCAGGGGTTAATGGCCTGAGGCTCACCCAGTCAGTCGTTAATCCCCAGGAAATGTTCTGTGCCTCAATCCTTAATGCTTAAGTATCCTATAAATTGTAAGTCTTCTCATAACCACATCCTTGATCTTAACAATAGTTTAAAAATGCACAGCTTGGTTTGCATCCTGGAGATGGCAAGGAGAGCACATCATGTTCCTAAAAGGTACACCGATAAAATTTGTAGTATCGTTGCCTTCTTTCCTTTTTCTTTATTCTGCTGTTTATCACAAAAAGGCACAAAAGCATACCACAGAACAAGGTGTGGGGGGGAACTGTGCACAGTTCACTGTACATGGGAACTTCCACTGATCCAACCCTGAACAAGTCTCTGTTAGAAATATACCTGCTGAGTCACTGGCTTCCAAAAAAAAAAAAAAAAAAAAAAAAAAAAAAGGAAGAAAGAAAAAAAATAGAAAAAAACTAGCCTCCAAATAACTACTTTTAACTAGTAATATGACAGCCTAGCAACTATTACCTTTAAAAATGTGTAAATAGCAGCATATGTTGTGTGGATGATCTTGCATGGTTTGTCTCTTGGGTGGCCAGCTGGGAGACATCACATGATCGGGGGACAGATGGTGGTCAGAAAAGGATCAGCTGGTGACACGTTCATTTTATTAATTTATTGTTTTGTTTTGAAATTCCCATCACTTAACCTTGGGCTCCGTGCAGCTATATTAATAAAAACACACCAAATTCTGTTGACTGCATCTGCAGCCAGCAGCAGGGGATCACCAGAACAAGTTTGAGGAAGAAATAGGCTGTCTAAGAAAAAAACACCACCGGCCTCTTGTTACAGAGCTGGGTCTGATTTGGGACCACTGTACACTATTGCAAAGACCTGGTTGCTTTTCAGCATTTAGTAATCCAGTTTTGTTTGCCCCCTCCAGTTTTTAAACCCCATGGATTCCAAAAACACTGATTAACACTGCTGAAACCCATAGCGTGTTATACATATTGGGAAGGAAAACAATAAATAAAGATATGCATGCTCTCTGCTTTAAAGATTTTTAAAATCCAGTTTCTAGCACAACCACCATGACAAGGTGGGAGGGAACCTGCCCATCTGAGTTCTTCCAGTGATGGTCCATGAACACTCCTCTTCTCAGCCCCATGTGCCCAGCACATGTGCGACTGCTCCTTCCACACCTCCCCGTCTGCCAGGGCCATGCCCGGCCCCCAGACCCTACAGAAATGAGGCCGTCGTTGCCCTCTCCTATAGAGAAGCATTTCCTGCTTCTCTATATGCTGGTTCCTATTAAGATAATTGACAGATTGATATAGTGGCATAATGCTATTTAACATCTGTTAAATCAAAGAAATGCTTTCTAATAATGCCTTCCTTATTCCCCTCCCCTCAGAAGGGGATCTAAGTTTCCAGGACTCAAGTTTTACCCCCTCCTCCAAGAAAGTCATTGATATTAACTATAGAGACTCCGCATGCCTCCTCTGCCTCACTGAAGCACACATGCCGAGGGGTTGATAAAGTGGCTGTTTGCCTATGTGGAGCTGAAAGCAAGAAACTCCTTTTTTTTTTTTTTTTTTTAATCCCCAAAGTCATCCCTACAGGCCTCACCAGAGCCAGGAGGAGAAAAAATACCTCTCCAGACTGAGCCTGCCTGCTGATGTTCTACAGATCTGCATGATCCCTGGGAGATGTTAACCTCCTGTCCTGGCCACCAAGTCAGGAGGATCCCCAAGGCGGGACAGGCAAACATCTGGGAGAAGAGACCCCTGTAATGGGGGGAGAGCTCTCTTCCTCCCCAGACGTGAGGGATTTGGAAGAGAAGCTCCACTAGCAAGTTTAACCCACCAGCCAGATAAGATTAGTCATCTACCTCAAAACTGGCTGGTCACCAAATGCAGAAAACTGCTGGCTGGATGAGCTGCACCTCCACCAAACCCAGGGCAGAGATGCACCTGGCACCAGCACCCCTCATGTGGCCCACCTGGATGTCTCCACTGATGGCAGAGTCCTCCAGCATCAGCCTCCTGGGGACTGAGGATCAGTGCGGCATTAAGTGCCCTACGAGCAGCTGAAGCTTTTACTGTTCTCCTCAGGAAGGATGTATTTCCTCTTGGAAGCCACTGAAATACAAAACATACTCAGTATGCTCAGTTCCCAAGTACTCCTCTATAGATAATCTCCATCTGTAGGAGAAAGCTTTCTTTACTCTCCTGCTCAGCCTAATCCCTCCTCTGATGGGTGCTGCATCGACAAGTCTAGAAGACGTTCCTACAAACACCCACCTCGGTGGACCTGAGGATGTCCCTCATGCCCCTCCTTTCAACACACTCCTGTTCCTAAGAACTCAGCAGAGCATTAATTTAATGATCCTCTCACAAACCTGTTCTTTATATCGTCTCTCTAAATACCTTATCTTTTTTGCAATCATTATATATCAGCTTGAATAATAGCTCTCACAGCATTCCCACCTTTCGTGGTGATCTGAAAGACGTCAGTGAATATTGGGACTCCAAGTGCGTAGTGGTGCAAATACAATTTGACACAGGTCAGACAGAAACTGTTAATTGTGATACTAACGTGAGGGCACTCAGTCACCATCTCCCCACCATCTCCCTCTCTGCTCCCCTGTTTTCTGCCAAGTGATCACAGAGACAAAAGTGTCTCAGAAAAAAAAAAAACAGCAAGAGGTGAGGAAGAAAAATAATTCCAGTGTGAACAAAACCAGGTATCCATCCCCAGGAGGGATGGACTCAAGTAGCTAGCTGATTGCCACAATGCTAAGAAGGAATCGAACAGTGGACGTGTGATGATACAGAGAGGTGGTGTTGGTGGAGCCTGTAGGAGTGGCACATCCAGTAGTACCTTAGCTCAGAAGTAGGGGCTAGAAACAATCACAGACTGCTAGCTTTTGGTCAAAAACATTGTTCTTCTAGTTGGATTAAACCTCTTAGCCAGACCTCTCAAATCTTAGCTAATTTTACCACCACATTAACAAACCCCAAGCAGGCAGAAGGATTTCTAATTTGCAGATACAGATCTAATGAAGTTCTCCTATAGATGTTTCTACCAGAGATCAGACAAACGCCTCTAATCCTAACATATCTGTTGACTGTACTTCAAGTGATCTGTGCTAACTGACTGCATATACAGCCTTCAGCTTTGCAAGTGTGGACTAATACATGCCAAATAAAACTTCCTTTCGCCAAGTTCTGGGGTAAGGGGTTTTTCCCTTGCATTCACAGGGAGGTAACAGTTATAGTCAGTCAATTACCAGGGCTCAACCCACAATTTCTAAGTCATTAAACAGTGATTACACAAGAGCGTGTCTGATCCTGCTGTTAGGGATTGCGGTAGCAGAAGTCAGGCAGCACCCCGTGGCAAGTAAGAATTTATTCCATTACAGCCCAAGACATTTCTACAACTTATTTCTGAAATCCAGATGGATGGCTGCCTCTACAGAGGTGCTGACAAAGGTAGCTGCCTATCTGGATTTCAGAAATGGAAGTATATTACTTTGGGTTCACATAAGTCCTCGGCTAAGACTAGTCCCGGCTTTAGCACCACTGGAAGAAAACACCATTTTAGGCCATTTAGGCTCAGAGCCTCTGAGCAGTGATGTTGGAAGGAGAAGATCCCTGTAAAAGACCATCAGAAATTGGTTGAATCTGTTTGCACCCTACTGAAAGCAAGGTCATCCAAGGATCAGGCTCATCCCTGCTCCATGCAACCCTCCAGTCCAGCCCAGCAGGAGAGCAACACACATGGGCAATTAAAAAAAACTTGAAGCAGGATGGTCACTGCAGAGCATATGTTCATCCTCTGGTTACTTCAGTGCAGACACACACGTGATAACTGTTTAAAAGGGTATAAGTATGCATTTATTTAAAAACAAAGGCATTTGGCGTTTGCATTGCAGTGGGACACTGTGTTTTAAGCTCAAAGAAAGCTGTCTGCACATGCTGGGAGGGTGACACCTTCCCCGCGTTTTGCCATTCTCAGGGCTAAAATGCCCACCTTTAGAGATGCTTACTGAAAATGATGTCCTTAGTGTCTCTGGTCACTGCACACCGCAATGTGCAGAAAGGGATAAATGTAACGAGAGAAGAAATGCTCTTCCACTGCTTCTGCCAAGCTTGGCCAGAGGGGATAGGCAGGGACAGGAGATCACGGAGGATAAACTAAACTACCTTCTTTTCACTTCCATTAAAACAGCAGGTCTATGGAAGGAAAGCCATTGCTCTGCAGAGCACTGGAAACCAGGTAGGGAAGAGCCTTGCAGGCAGCTGTGTGAGGTTTGGGATCTCAAAAGGTCCATGCTCCCTTCACTCAGGCAGTCACCTTGGGTGATGGAGTCGTGTGGGTTTGTAAGGGATCAGAACCTTAAGAAAAACATAAGGCTTGTGAACACAAAGCCATCAGGTCAGCATTGTAAAGCTACACACAAACCACAGCTTATGCTGTCCTAATACCTGGCAGAGAAGTTTAACAGGGGAACAACATGACACTGTTTGTAAAGGAAGTGAAAAGCTATCCAAACTTCATGGGGTCATGTTACGAAAACAAAAATAATTTATTCAGACTGAGGAATTACAGTACATGTCTCACAGTCCCTTTCATCAGAGGTTCTACAAGCTAACTAGGACACACCACAAGGGAAACAAAAGAGTAGGAACAGGACAGACGAGGAGGGACAAGTGACAGCAGTTTATTACAGAGCAAAGGCCACCACGTGGTTGAATAGCTTTTACGTACATCTGAAATAAATGTTTAACGCCTGCAAAGAAGTCTGACAACAGAAATGGAGGAAGCTGGCTGAGGAATGCAAGCCTGCTTCACAGAGCAGATTTTGATGATTTAAAACTTACAACAAAAGAACAGGAAAAATGAATGTTTCCAGGCGAATGCCCTGCTCCGGGTCTGTGTGGCAGATTTCCCTGATGGCAGCCCAGGAGGCTCATGGTCTGAGAAGGTACAGGGGAGAAGGAGGAAGCTGGAGAGGTCTTTGATTTCGTTTTGATAGGCCACATCTCACTTGAATTTCACTGCAATCAGAACATTTCCCAAAAACATTTTGGTCTTGCTGAACTGGCAGATTCAGACCAAAAATAATCTCCTTTGCCTATTTTAGTTGTAACCATGGAAGCCAGCTTTGCACCGATCTTCAGTCAGAGACAGAAGGATGGAGAGAGGCAACGAGGTGAACACAGAGAAGGTGGGAGATGGGGCTTCAGCAGGGTTTTTGCTGTGAGACCAGTCAGACCAGGAAGCATTAGCACAGACAAGGGGGAGAGCTGGAATTACATGGAGATTTAAAAGAAACATAGACTGAAGGGAACCCAAGGATCCCACTGCTTGGAGAAACCATGTATAGACTGGTATGTTGGTAGGAATTAGATGAAGAGATTTTGTTTTCTTTTACAGTTTAGCAGAGACACAAACACTTATGTTTCAGACCCTATGAGGGGAAAAATTCCCATACATATATATATATACACACACAGTGTACAACTGTATATATATATATACACACACAGTATACAACCTGGAAAAATGTCCAGGTTGTATACTAAAAACAACTACTCCCAAAATACCTGTCACTGATAATATACAGAGGCAGATGCCAGACTAGATGGATTAACAGTCATGCATGTTCCTAAATTTTCATGCATAGAGGGAGAGACATGCAATATCCTTTAAAATTTAGTTATATAGTACAGGGAGCAAAGACATCAGTTCTGTGTGTGTCATACTCCGAGTTCAATTTATAGCAAGCAGAGCATTTCCAAGGTTTGCTTACTCTTGAGAAACCATTTGCAAGTTCTTAGCTTATGGAGCAATCCTGCAATATGTA
Organism: Heteronetta atricapilla; assembly: GCA_011075105.1. Taxonomy (NCBI): domain Eukaryota; kingdom Metazoa; phylum Chordata; class Aves; order Anseriformes; family Anatidae; genus Heteronetta; species Heteronetta atricapilla. Next base: position 86,835,095 of record CM021734.1, read on the forward strand.
GTAACACACACTCCATTTCTGAAAAGGAAGCAACAAATCAGATTACAAAGAAAAATCACATAGTTCCCAATTTCCTGAATCTCCCTTGAAAGAAAAGATTTTGGTCCTTCTTACATTCAAGGGTTAGTCAATAAGCCCTCCGGACCACATTTGGTTTCTAGCACATTTTAGCATGCTACATGCTGGCAAGTGTCTAGGGCATTAAAAACTGCTCCTAAAATACTGTGCAAATATTTTTATTTCAGAAGTAAATTCCTCTGATAACTTGTTCTAAACAGTTCAACTTAGATGTAGAACTTAATCTACCTCAGTTCAGATCTGAGATATTTTGCAGAGGGGAAAAAAGGAAAAAAAAAAAAGAAAGAAAAAAAAAGCCCTGTTACAGAGAAGTCTGTCCTCTGCCTTGTGCTGAGTGACATTTCTGCAGCTCAGCACAAAACCAGCCATGCCATGAAAAAGCAGATGATGGCAGTAGGTTTGCCCCTGATTCTGTTGCCCACAGCCTCCTGTCTGCCCCAGCAAGACTTAATGCTGCATTTGAAATCCTTTGCTAACAGAAGCACAAAAGGCAGGAATAGTTAAATAAATATTTCAGGAGGTTATCATTCCCTTAGAGAGATGCTCATCCCCCAGGTTCAAACAGATGAGAATTGGCCAAGTGCATTTGGGACTTGCACAGGATTCCAGCTAAGCAAGCTTTTGGTCGCGAGCACTACAGCTGTGTTGAATAAATGGGTTCTAGCTTGCTGCTCTTCCAGACAGGAGGGCGGTTTGGGCCCTTTTCCAGCAACCACTGGGCTTGGAGAAACTGCAGAGCAAGTTGCTGGCAATCCCCTGCCAGAAGCCCAGCCTCACTGCACAGGGCTTGCTACCGGCTTGGCAGCCTGCTGCATCCACCTAGCTGCCGTCTGCATCCCCCGCCGTCCTCCTGACTCCCTGCCAAAGCCTGCGATGGGAGCGGAGCACAGGGAGGCTCTCGGCCCCAGGTTCTGAAAATAAAAAGCATAAAATCACAGATATATGCCAAGTTAAGGAACACAGGAGCGTCTCCAGCTCTCCTGTGTTGCTGCTTGGGGACCGCGGGCTACCCGTAGTTATTTTCCCCTTGCAAAGTTTTACTCAGCTACCCAGCCCTGCAGAGGAAGGTTTACAGGATTGAAAAAGAAAAAAATTAAATCTTTCAGATAAAATATTTAGGGCACTGGAGATTTCCATATCAGCTCATAAAAGATTTAAATACTAAAATGTAAGTGGTGTTTTGTGTATTATTGCAAGGCAGCTTCAGGAATGGAAATCCTAGGAAAATGTTTCAACCCATAAAGTTCAGACAATACTCATAAAATACGTCCTGATCCTAGAGCTGCCAAAAAGATAAGTAAAACCAAACTCACCAGCACAACTGTGATAGCCAAAGGACTTGTTGGCTGATTTGGCTGCTAGTGGAAGCAGAGATCTTACAAGAGGCAGCTGCCATTCCTGGGACAGGCTAACAAGCAGTGCCAGTCATCTCAAAGGCTCGTGCTGTCCTGTCACAGGAAATGCATCTGGATTTCAAGGGACTCAACTGGAAGCACCTTGGGAAGGTCTTGACTTTACTCCCAGCACTGCGGTCTCCTTCAGGAGAGTTTAGTTCCCCGTCAAGGAGCTACATGGAGAAGCTGCTAGGCCTGGTGGAAACACTGGTGGTTTCCAGCAGGAGCACGAGTTTCCATGTCATCCCACAGCCCATGCAGCCACATGGCCTGTGAAGTCAGCCCTGTACGGTCTGCATTTGCAAATGCTTCCCCCAGGGATGACTTCTGCCTTATTTCAGATGATCTACGCAAATTCTTCAGCTCCCAACACAATGAGAAGCATCTCCAAGACAAACACAGTATTAGGAACTTAAATGCTAGTTCTTGCATTGTGTGATAGGCAGGACGATGAGACATTTCCACTCTGAAATATTTATCACAATACACATATGATGTTGGCCCTTCTAAGCAGCTTACCAGTGTTTGGAGTCTTGTGAGCAGCTCCATAAGGAAAAGACATTAAAATCTGTCAGTTAATTTCTCTAGGATGTTCCAGTCTCACTCCCTGGAAATCCTGGAGTGGTCATGTCACCCTCTTGCACCCAAGGGTGCCCCTCCAGCCAGCCTTCTGCCCAGGTGCACCACGTCTCCTCTTGCTGCCTTCACCACAAGCTTGAACAGCAATTGCTTGCATGTTCCCCATCGACTCCTGGCTTCTTCCAGCTGTTTTCCTTCTTTGTGGCTCTCTGCTCTTTACCACATGCGGCTCCACTCCAATCACTCTCCAGCCACCAGGGCTCAGTTTATATTCCAGCCTTAACATGCTCCTCCGATTTGTGTATCAGCTTCTATTGTTTCAGCTATCACTAAACAAAGGACGGCGTACTCACTTCCTCCCTTGGCCTCAGTGAAATGGTGCCAGCAAACCCATCAGCCCATGGATCAAAGAAATATTTTCTAGCAGTTGCACCCAGGAGTATTCTGGCCAGTCTTATGGCTTACAGTCTGAGGACGTCATTCTGTCTCCTTCCATAACTCTCCTGAACAAACGCACACCCACAAGCCACTTCTGGATGCAAAGTTTTCTACCTCCTACACCAGCTGTCCAATGCCATCAGTGATTTTAAAATCCTCCCTGGTGGTTTGCAATCAACACAGTATTCAGTGCTGCAAGCTAGAGGATATTCCTTGAGTAAGCACAGATCTGCATGGGGAATAAGAACACGATTTGCTTGCATATACATAACCACTGTGATTTGGGTATTCAGAGGCAGAGGCAAGCAAAGCTGATATCACCAAAAGCAGTGATGGAAGGACCTACCACCACTCATTCCTCTGCTGAGCAGATCATGCAAGTGAATCAGCAAGATTACTTTAAATTATGGACTAAATGGACACTGTTGTCTGTATCAGATTAGTGAGCACTCAGATGACGTTTTTGGCAGCAAAGCTACTCCAAGTACTATTGTGAATAGTAACAAAACTGAGGTGCTAGAGCCAGCTTTCAGTAGTGCAAAGTCTCCCTATTTCCAGCCAAGCTCCACAGGAGTTGTTCACACCCAGCACAAATGAGAAGCCTAACCCAGATGTTTCAAGGGAGGGGAACCTAAACCGTATGGAACCCAAAACCGCACAGATGTAGGAGACGTACAGTCTGAAGACGCAAGTGCAGACAAGTTGTCCGAAGGGATTCTGTGGCAGATGTGAATGGCACTGGGGGATTCTTATTTTGTTTCATCCCGAAACATTCAGTTGACAGATTTCTGCATAGCCAGAAGGAGCTCTTTTGGATCCCCATCTTCTAAGCAAATCTTCAATTGCTCAAAAGGCTGGGATTATTTGGTTATATAAAATAGCTTTAATGACTGTAGGGCCAAAGATACTTTTAACCAAAACAGTAACAAACCACCATCTGATAGCAGAGATGCAAGACTAAACAATTTAGAGAAAACCAATCCAACTCACAAGGCAATATCTCATTCTCTTAAATTATAGAAGTGGCCAGTGTTTTTCATTTACTGTGCAAACAGAAAATAATATTGCATTTCCCACGGGAGGCACTCTTGTGCAGCTGTTTACTAGAAGTAATCAGCCAGCGCAAAAGGACTTAAGGAAGTCAGTCTCCTTCTCCCCCCACCTCGCTGTAAAAATGGTTAGTAAAAACTACTTGGACTGGCTTTAGCTCCTATTTTGCTGGGGATTTACAAAGAGCTCAACAGCCTGATCTGTAAACCTTCCCAACCAAGGGCAGACCAAGCTTCTTGTCAGCATCTGACAAGCCATATAAATGAAAATATTCTTCTCTTCTAACTTACAGCAGCTTGAACCTAACAGTGATGGTTTGCATGCTTGAACATATTGTTTATGCTGTCTTTTTCCCCATACTGTCTTTAATGCCCCATAGCAATATTCCAGTGGCTGAAGCCTCTCAAGCAGACCAAAAATGCATAATAGAAAGCAATCTAAAACATTCAATCCAAATGTCGTGGTTTCCTCCAGTTGCAACATCTTCCCTTTCTGCACCCAGTGCTTCATGACACCTGGACAGGCAGATTATATTAAAGCTCACGCCTAACTTCTCAAATGATTTCTCATCAAGTCTCAGTGGGAAATAATTGAAGATTTAACTAATAATTCCTTGAGGCCTCTTACAGAGTATTTTATCACTTTTCGTGAATACATTATGAAGAACTTCAGTGAAATGCTCATCCAGCAGGACCATTGAACACACGAGCTGGAGTGGTTGAATGACCCAACACGCACCTAGATGAGGCATTGGGACATCCTTGGTACATGGGAAAACACAAACCCCATCTATTTCTTCCATCTGTAAAAAACAGTCCAGCAAAAACACAATAGTAAACGTCTTCCAAAATACTATCCTGCCTTTCTGAACGCAAACCAGCAAGTCTGACATGAGCTGTTCTATGTGACATTAAATACTCCTGACTAACTCTGATCTTCACTGTCACCTGAAACCTGGAGGATACCACATTGCCCTACCAAAATGCAGCCACCATAACTCACGTTGATCCCTGCTATAACCTGCTGCCACAACAACCAAACTCTTTCATCAGCCAATCTGCAGCTCCTTTCTTCCCTGACCTCTGATCCGTACAGTGCCTCTCTGGGTATCGTACAGAGCTATCAGATAACTACAGCTGACGTCCAGACTCCCCCCAGCCCCCGGGTAAAAGCCATAATGCTAGGTCATGTCAAACCCCGAGACAAAAAAAAAAAACAAAAAAAAAAAGAAAAAAAGAAGTTTTTTTCTGCAGTGTCTGGTAGGGTTAAGGAATCATTTAACCAGAGACAGAAGCCAAAAGAATGGTCAAAAAAAGGTTTTGAAGTAACAGAAAATACCCCCTGGAATGTCTTTACTAGACAGTTTTTTCAGTAATATAATTCAGAGCCCTGAAAGCAGAATCAGATATAACCTTACTAGTGTTTCCTTTGACAGAAATAAACATTTTCATCTTCCTCCTGCAGATTCTTCTGTTGTGAGGTAAAAGAAAATCTGTAAGACTGGTCATGATCAATACTGGGAATATTTGGGGAGTATTTTACGCATCTCATTACTGTAAGTATATTATAAACATTGTGCTCTATTCTACTCTGCCTTCATTCATTGCTTTTATCTCATGAACAAGAACTGCTGCAGGCAGGCAACACATGCAAGTTCCTGTCTCAGCATTTAAGATATTGCAGGTGTTATGAGTTACTGGTCTTAAAGTTTTTGGAGTCACTTCCACTTTTAAGATAATTCAGATATTTCCCACTACTTTTGACATGTTTCAATATGGGAAAGCAAAATCAGCTTCATTTCAGCTTACTAACAGGTTATAATATTGACATTGCAATGCACACAGAAATGTTCAAAATCAGTTCTCCTTCATTCCCAAATGCCCAACTCTGAAACCATGGTAAAACAGTAAGTAAATTTCTGATTAACATTTTAGTTTACATTTGCCTAGCATTAATTATCACCAGCCAACATCTGTGCCACTGCCTATTTATTTATAGGCACACAAACTTATATACATACACACACACACATTTTGAGTGTATATACATATACACATAAACATATTATCATATTATTTTACCTGGCTGCTTTATAACAGGAAAACAAGTCGTGGGTGAGGAGAGAAGGGGACAGCTGAAGGAGGAACGGGCCATTGCCTCACAGCACAGCCCAGGGAAAGCATGCTACATGCAGAACAGCCCTCAGGAGGCAAAAGAGCATTGTATTTTCCCTCCAAAAATTCAGAAGCATATTGCATGTCCTTACAGACTCTGCAGCGTCTTAGGACAGATCTGAGACTGTCAAAAATCAAAAATATTTTTGTGTGCCACAACTTGGTTTTCTACATGCTGTAGTTTTGCATAAGAATCACTAAAAAGAGAAAATATTTTATCTTTCTTTAAGTAATATTCTTGTCAGCAAATTCAGCACAAAGAAGGCTGGGGAGACAAAGAGATTGAGTTCCAATACAGGACTGTAGGAGGGCATGTCTACCACATGACACAAAAATGTTGGAATGTCAAGACCATGAAGAAATGTTAAAAGCCTGTAGCTTTTAACAGCCCTCACTCTACCAGCTAACATCTCTGATACGGTCCAGTCATGCAGCAACCTCAGAGGCAGTGTGTCAAAAAGAAGCAAATGGGGTTTAAGGACAAAACACCAGTCACTTAAACCATATAAAAACCTAAATCAGCAATCACCACAGAAAGCAGATATTATGACGTGGACTCCCCTATTCGCAAAGTACAAGCCTGTGAAGTGACTCCTTGCAATTGACTGCAACTGTGACAGCCTTGACCTCCTCCAGCTGAAGAGGAGACAACACAGCAACTTCTCCACACTAGGAAATATCTGCCCCAAAATACTCTCCCCTGTTCCTTTGCCCTGCTTTTCTGAGGTGGAGTAGAACAGAGGTGCAGGCTCTGGGAAACTGGAGTGCACACCTGCACATTTATAGCTTGCAGGTTTTTATGTTATGGAAGAAAAGTACCTGCTGTCCTAGGAACAGAAGATCCTCCATGAGCCTTGAAGTCAATGCAGGACTCGTCGCAGCAGATCACCGACCCGCAGCAGAACTTTGTATCTGAGGGAGAGAAAGTTTGGCAGAACAAGGTGCCATCTGGGGAGGGAAATGAGGAGCAGAGCGAGAAAACATTTCTGAACAACCAAGGAGGAAGGTCTGCCACACTTAGCCAAGGCTGTTCTGTAAAGGTCTAGATGAGGAGGGTTCGGTTTAGTTTGCAGACACTAGCCTTTCAAACAGAGTGGACAAATATATTCCCTGTATTGTGTAGTCCCACCACAAATGACTCGAATAGGGCCTTAAGACTTCAACTACCTCATCCCTGTATGCTACCCACCCACCTTAAGCCAAAATGATATAACAAATAGATCTCATCACCACCCAGTCCACCAATGGACATAATTTTTCCTGACTTTTCTCTCATGTGCCAAACTCTTTCATTAGTGAGTTAATGTTCAATGGTCAGCATGTTGTCCTTCAAAGGATAACAAATCATTTTGTAAATGCAGTGGGTCCTGAAGGTACTGTTATCTCTAATTTACACAAGGAGAACCCAGAGACAGCTAGAGAAAAAATTTCAAAAGCTTCTAAATGACTGTGAAACTGAAGTAATTTTCAAAAGAGAATTGGACACTCTAGATCTGAAGTCAACCTTGCACGTCCTTCAGTCACATCTCAAAATTAAACACGTTCTTAATTCACTTTAAGGCAAGATCCTCAAAGCCACAGAGGTACCTAAAGAGTATCATAATGGGAAATTATTTCCAAGTCTAAGATTCAGAATTAGCTGTGACTTTTCCCCTCCTCCAATAAAATAAATGATTAGGTGCATAAGAGTCCACAGGAACACAGACTTTTCACCAACAGAAGGTATTTGGGTACCTCAAGTTTTCTTCCTCCATGCTGAGATCCCACCATTTTGGCTGAGCTGAACCTCTTAGCAATCATGCGCGTGGAAGCCCACTTGAGACTGGGAAGTCGTGAGCATGGCTAACGCTCCTCAACACGTCTCCAGCGTCAGCTCGAGAGAGCAGCTGCTCCGATTTTCATTTAAAGATATGGCTGGAGGAAGAGGGAGTGGTTGGGGTGGCATGAAAACAGCACCCGCCGCCAGGGCAAGGTGGTTGCAACCTCTCCCTGCTGAGAGAGGTGCTGGGTTTGGACTCTGCCTCCAGGGCCAGTTTTGATTTTTATCCAGTGCTGTTTCAACGCGAAGCATATAGTAAGCAGCCCGTGGAATGGCGCCAGATACCTGCTCCCCACCTCCGTTCAGGGGAGGTCCCTAGCGGTAGGCCGCAGTCAGGCTCCCACTTGCTTCTCCTCTCTGGCTCTGCGAATCCTCTCAGCACCGTGGCACAACTTCAATAGGAAGGGCTGAGAGGTTGCCTACAGCCTGGGAAGGGACAGGTGGATTTGAATATCCCTTAGGAGAAGGAGGACCCAAACCCAAGTTCGACCACTTCTGAGAGAAGAATTAAAACCATTACGTTATTATACAAAAACCACTGCACCAGTTATTTGTATCTTAAGCAGCGAGCACAAGGCTGTGAGCCCAGGCCTCAGCAACAGGGCAGGTTTGACTCCCCCGGCCAGGTTTGGAGCTCGCAGTGTGGGAGCTGCTCGCAGGATGCAGCATGAGAGCTGGCACGGGGAATGGGGGGGAGAAGGGCACCCCACAGCCCTAGCAGGCCCCAGTGCAGAGGATTCAAAAGAGAAGTACTGGGAACAAGCACGGGTGCACCAGAACTCAGGGGCTTCTGTCCAGAGGGTGGAAGCTGTTAGACAGCAACATGGAGACAAAAATAGTGCTGTTGGCTCAAGTGCCAACAGCCTGACAAATGGAAATCAGTGACTAAAGCAGTCAGTCTTGGCTCTACAGCTCCTGCAGGAACTCCAAGGATGCCAAATCTTCTACGAGACAGGCAGATTTGGGCACGTTGAGGAGGCAAAGCTGGAGTTTTGGTCAAAGGAAAGGAAAGGGCACACCGCAGCCTAGGACACACAGCACCAAGTTTTAGGGGGTGTATGGTAAGGCAGTGCTCTTAACACAAGGAAACACCACTGGGCAGTCAGGTTGGACACTCATTTTTGTATTCTGAATTAAACTCAGGCTTTTCTCTTGTACAAAACTGGTGGGACAGGTGTCCAAATGCTGTAACTCAGTGTCACCCTCTTGAAACCACCAGTCCTAAACCTATAAATTTAGCATCAAAATATCAAACTAAAATCTCTTCTATCACCACCATATGAATTTTCAAGTGTTTAAGATGAGGTTAAAAACAGTCTAAGCTCCCTGACCATTAAGCTGATCAAAATTCTGTAGTCCAATGAGGTATTGAAAGTTTCTATAGTTTTACCCTAGTCTATCTTTCTGCACCCTCTTCAGCCTCCAACTAGAAGAGTGATGCTGCAAAAAAAAAAATTAACTAAAGAATTTCTTACAGGAATTTTTAAAGAAGCTGTTAGCCAATATGTTTTTATCACAAACTAGCATTGTAAAGTAACAGCTCATTTTAAGTTTAATTGGTATAAAATAATATGTTTGTAATTAAAGAGCATGTATATACGTGTATTTTTAAATACTCTGAGCATGTTTTTCTTCAATTTTGTTTCTTCCAATTCTTTAAATACGTATTTGAAAAAAGTGGAAGGACAAATAGCACTTATTTAGAAGCTGCGAGTAATAAGCCATTTGAGAAAACATGCACATTTTAAACTCACTGAAATGTACTAACGATAAAAATAGAAGTTATGTGGTAGAAAAGTGACACTTTTTGATGAAATAGGGGGTATTTTGCTCTAAATAAGGATAAATGAGCAGGCTCGGTAAATGGAAATATTTGCAATTCATTTTAGACATTTGTCAAGGTAATTTTGTAGTTAGGTGTGCATAAGAGATGCAGAATTGGTTGCAGCTCTCTTTCCTCCAGGAAAATAAAGTCTGACACAAGATTTTGACTTAGATTTCATACTGACCTCAGCAATATAGTCATTAGTTTATCCAATAGCATTAAAATTGAGCAGCAAGCACCCCTAAACCTCCTCCCACAAAATAATAAAGTGACAGCTAAAATTCTACATTGTTCCACACCAGTGATTTTTAGACAGAATTTCCCACTCACCTTAAGAAGGTGATAATTTAAAAATCTCTGCCAAAGAATACAACCTCCTCACTGTATTCCCACAAGGCTGAAGACACCTGCTGGTGGAGTTTAATATCCTGTAATCTATAGCATCAGAAAATGTTCGGGAAACTTGTATTAGGCAAAAGTACACAGTTGTACAGAGATTAAATTCCTTGGAGATCTTTTTTATTCTAAGGAAAAAATAAAAAAGTGGATCCTACATTTTAATAACACTGAGCACAAGACACAAACATATGGTCCTTCCAGCCAAGCTCTGGATGGCTAGAGGGGAAATACCATATGGGCTGTATCTTCACTGACTTGCTACAGCCATTTTTTATATATATATATTTTTTAACATTTGCAATGGTTTGGAAGCCTTACAAAGTTTAGCCTTGCTTTTGCCATTTGGAGAGCAATGCTAGCCAATCCTGCTTGCACTACCCACATTATTTAATTAAATATCCAAAAATTAATTATACTACATGCCAATACACTGTGTGCTCTTCCAGCAGGCCCTACTAACCAGCCCCATAGATAGTACCACCACCTCTTTATTCAAAGATACCTTGCTAAACAAGGTATCCCTGGCCTATTAACCTGTACCTTCATGACAGCCTAAATCCTCAAACACTCAAGCTCCTTCTCTCAAGAGATACGTTCTTGGTGAGGCATCTATGCATTTCGGCAATGAGACTGTCAATTCTGTGGTGGTGAACTACAGCCAAAATCTGAAGAAATATCCCCTCTAGCCTTCCTGTCTAGTTCAGTCATCAAAGATGCTTCACACATGCATGAGATCTGGTGCTGGTTAATTAAGGGAAAAAAAAAAAAACAAAAAAAAACAAAAAAAAAAAAACAAAAAAAAAAACTACTCAGTTTAAAATTTGATTTGCTCTAAATAGATGACTTTTCTGGGACAGGGGATCCCTAAGATAAATCTGTGTGCTTAAAGAAGAAACTCTATGATTCTACGAAACACCATGAAACACCAAACCTGACAGTCTTCTCCATGGATTGGGGCAGTATCTCAGCTCCTCTCTTCTGACATGTTCATAGCCTCACAGCTGGAGACTGATCTGAGCCTTCTCAACAGTTCCTCTGACTTCCAGAGGAGTCTCTGTGATGTGTATATTTTAATAGTACAGACATAAAATGGTTAGGCGAATCACTGAAGGCATATACCACTACTTTTTGATGCATTTTGAGAAGCTGGCAAGCAAGAAAATAACATGCAGCAAACAATCAAAATGAAGAAACTTTTTTTTTCTTCATAGGTTATGTTACAAATTTTGGCCAATTTAAAATAGACATCCTCAATTAAAAATATATCCCACTTCAAAAAGATAGTGGTCTAGTTATGATCAAGTCATCTTTGTGCAGACTTGATTTTTACCATGGAAAATAAAATACTGCAGTCTGTAAGGAAAACTAATATAGCAAAAGGAAGAGCCCAGTTATATCTAGATGAGGAATTTTGTCAGCATAGTTGTTTCGCTGTATAACAGAACTTAACCATGAATCATTTAATTCCTCTCTCCCAGTGATTACAGGTGATATAAACATGAGCAACACAGCTATCTGCTGAAACATGAGCAGAGTTTAACAAGTTTATTGCATTCAAATCAGACAGACGAGATGATTCTGTAGCAGCATTTGAGAAATATATGAAAATGTATGACAGCGCCAGCAGCAGATGACTGAACACGGTGTCCTCAGGGGTCCTTTCCAATCCTATGTTTAAGTTCTCCTCATACAGAAACCACTGGGTATCTATGACCACTCTTGCAGCTTTTCTGTGTACCATTTCTGCTTCTGCTGTACTCAAGGCAGTTATCACACTGTGCAACACTTGGGTTTACCATGGATTTACACAATACTTTTTTTTTTTTTTCTGTGAAATCTTTAACATCCTATTTATCTTCTTGATCACTACAAATGATTGAACTGATATTTTCCAAGGATACTTCACAATGACAAAGTTATTTTTCCTAAGTGGTTTCATCTCCGTGGATGCATAGGTACAGTTCTTTTCCACTTCTGCATTACTTTGCAGTGGTCTAGATTGGGTGAGAAAATTGAAAAGAATATTCAGTCATTTTCATGGACAGTTTTAATTTTGACTACCTTAAAATATTATTGCAGGTAGAGTTTGTCATTTCTCCTTTTCTTATAAAGCATTAGCAGATAACTGAATAGTAAAGATACTAACAGGGACTCTTGTAGCTAGTGAATTCCCTGCATTTGGAAAACTGATGATTCAGTGCCTGACCTCTGCTGTTGTTTTTCATTGTTTTGTTTGTTTGTTTTTTAAACTTAGAGCCAATTAGAACCATAACCAGTTCAAAACTGCAGGAACATTTTCCCTTTTATTTTACCCTTGAGAACTTCGGGGTTTTGACAGCCATTAGTGAAGGACTTTGCAAGTCCAGCTATACCTTATCACCTGAATCACCTCTACCCATGGGCTGCTGGGCTTCAAAATACACAGATTCATGACAGCTTCCTTGTACAAAATCCATTCTGACATTTACCCACCATATCATATTTACTCTACAAATTCAAGTCTTCATTTTAGTTTTCATAAACTTGCCTGAGGAAGGTTAGATTCACCACTGTAAACAGCTCCTTAGACATCACATTTGCCACCTTCACTTGCCACAGCAATTATTTAATTCATATCAAACAAAACTGTTTGACAACTCCACATTTGGGACTCTTGGGTGGCTACCATGGATACCACCTATTTTTATCTATAGCATTATGCATTTTATCAGTTTGTTCTAAACCTGTTCTGCTGACACTTCAAATTAAAACAGTTCTTTTGACTCTTTCAGCTACCAAAATGCTCCAGAAGAGAACTCCCTCTAAGATCCTTTATAATGAACAGCAAAGCAAAGATTTATTTAGCCTTTCCATAACAACCCTATGTTCTTCGAGTGTTCTTATTACTCTGCAATCACTTATTAAGCCTACAGATTGACAGGCTTCCTACTCTTCATGTATTTGAAGGGGGTTTCTTATTGTTTCTGAGAGTTTGGCAAGTTGTTCCTCAAAACTGATTTAATGGCCTTGTTTAACTTGCCTTTTTAACTTGACAGGATGTATGCTCTTTTCTATTTCCGCAGCTCAAACATGACCTCCAATTTCTGAAAAATGTCTTTTGACTTCTAACATCTCTCTGCTCTTCCATGTAACAATACCAGCTTTTCAGAGAGTTCTGCCTAAGCCTTTTCATAGAAGAAAGATACACGCTTCCTTGAGCTCATATAACGTCTTGTTACTGGCTTCGTGTTCTCAGCAAGTATCTCACTGTTTTAGCTGTTTCTTTTAACTACAAAATGGTAAGAAGCATTCCACACCTTAGGGTTAAATTTCATTGAGCAGATTTTTTTCGTTTGCTGGAGCCGAGAAAATTGTGTTTGTCCTGGTCAAGTCACATTACTCTGGGTTAAAATGAGTGCTTTTTCCTATTAGGCAAGCTGTTTCACGCTGATCCATCACTTTCACTGTTGTCCCTTACATCAAGTTCAGTCTCCTACTCTTCTAACACTACCATTACTGCCATTGCTATTTCTCCTTTTCGTCAAGGGCCTTCTTGCCTTGGAGTTCATTGAATACACTCTTGAAAACACGCCTCTCAAACAAATACAGTTCTCTCTTCCAAATAAAATCAGTCCATTTGCCAAGACAACAGGAGCTCATATTTCCAAAACAGAGTCCTCTGATTTTCTCAGCCTGTGTTCTGACACAGAGAATTTTCCAGGTGTTTTTAGGACCATGTTTCAGTCACCACTCTGCAATAATGCTAATTATGAGCACACTCACCACCACCATCAACACACCCACCTCCACATCTCTGTGAGATAAGAAATGTATTCCCCTAACCTTATTTTTTCTCTGTTTCCCACAAAAGCACTGGAGTTCCCTGGAAGGACAATTTCTTGACACCTCCGTTATAGATTGGATGACAAGTCTAAGAAGATTAGATTTTGTAATTTTTTATTATTATTATTAAAAAAAGACACTGTAAGGAGAATCACTGACACAGATGACTGATTTTCATCCAGGAGATTCTAGCATTGTTCCACTATCTCATGCATTTATTAGGATTTCATTTCCTTCTGGAGCCTCAAGGGAAATTTCATAATCAGCACACCTGGTATGTATAGTATAAATAATTAAGGGGATGCCCTTTCTATGCAGAAAGGCTGTTCTGCTGTAAGAAATGGCCTGGATCACAGATTCATCAAAAAAAAATAAAAAAAAATAAAAAAAGAATCAGGGCTATGAGATACTCTCCATTTTCAGATTCAAAAGTCTCACAAACACTTACTGAACTGGAGAGAGTCAGGGCTCTATGCAATCCATAGAGGAACCTACTCAATCAGTGTATTTATGAGTTATTTCAACATTATTCTTTCTACACTGTCAGCATAGATGGTACTTTATCACCATTTATCTATCCCAGGGTATAATTTATTGCCTGCCTTAACAAAAAGATCATGACACCAATTTAGCTTACAGTCACGTTAAGAAAAATACTTGGTGACAAATTTGGCAATAACCCAGCACTACATAAACTGGTTTGATGACAAAAAACACTTAAGGCAAACCATGTTAAAGAAGACAGAGATAACAGAAAGCCCTCCGTACTTAGTTTTATTTATTTTAAAATTAGCAAGAGTTGCTGCTACAGCCCAAGCTCGAGTCTTCTTTGGAGCTTTTTACTCTGGGCATAAAGAGCACTGAAGCCCTCATAGATTGGGCCTTCTAAAGAAGCACAAAATGTATTACCCCAGGTGGACAAAGTGGTCAATACTTCCCTTGCACTGCGGGACATGCAAATTCATGTCAGATGACTCCCAGTGACACAGTGGAGGCATTCGCATAATTTTGATCTAAAAAGGGGTCGGTCTGTTTTTCCTTTATGAGGGCAGAGTCCCTCAGTAGCTGGACAAGGATTTTATATCCACCAGCTTTCACTTAGGTGCTTTGCATCTTTCTCTGTTTTATTATCAGAACCCGGTGTTCTGAATTCTTCTTTCTGCTCCCTTTATTTCTTTCTTTAATCTGTGTTTAATACTTAAACTGCAGATCCACCCACTTAACTTTTTTTCTCCAAACAAAAATGTAAGTTTTACTTTAAAGATTCTAAAAAGCTCTGTCATAAGAGTATGCTTCACTTTAGGCTCCTATCTGCAACTAGGAATATTAAAGTATGGCACAGGGAATGGCATACTTGTGATTTGGAATTCAGTTTTGCAGATAAAAGAGGTTAAATAGTTCACTTAAATATGCCTCCTTGATATGTAACTGAAATGTATTCAAACACTGAGATTGCTCACCATCATTACTTCCATTTTCCAACACATTAACTGGATGTCGGCAGTCAGACCAAGGAAATCAGCTTCTCATAAAGGGCTCTGTTCTAAATTCTGATGACTTTTTTCCAGCTTAAAAACCATAGTGACTAATGTTTGACCGATTAAATTTTAAATTAACAAAACCATGCAAACATGCAACTGTCATTATGCAAACACACTCCCACCCTTTCAACTTGTTCAGTTACCTTAGGTCGATCTCCGTGCTTACACTTTTTTCTAAAGCAATCAGATTTGAAAGACCTAGGACTAATTAAATCCATTGCTATTAATGTGAGCAGGCCATGTTTCCATGGGTTATGAACCAAAGCACATTCATTAGCAGAACTACACACTATCTAAAAACCTGATACTGTGGTTGGATCTGACTGGGCAGCTCCTCACATCTATATGTTGCTTTAAGGGGACTCTGCTAGGCTGCACAAACACACCTGAACAGGTCCTCTAGAACCAGAGTCATAAAACATTTCACTCATAGCTTGGGAAGCATCACAGTATTGTATTAGCTCTCTTCAGACTACTAAAAAAAACAACAGTTCATCTTTATCTTCAAAGTTAGTGTGCATCAGTAACTTCAAGACCTTACCTGTCAATGTAGATAAAGAAAAGCAGGAAGCAGTTATCACATCCTGTGCTAAAATTCAGTATTTGATTTCAGTGCTGCCCTTTTCTTATCCTATGCAGAGCAGGAGAATAAAAGGGATCAGATTACTTGACCCAGTTTCAGAACCCTGAGAAAAAGTGGATTTCAGTTGAGAAAAAAAAAAAAAAAAAAAAAGCAGTAACAGAAGGGCTCTGGACATGTCTGAAGGAGAAGCCTGCTAGTGAAGCTTCACAAGCTGAGCAAAATGTTTTCCCCTCTTTGAGAAGCAAATGTGTGATTTGAAAGTCTGCATAGAATGGATTTACTTCCGTGGGACAAGAAATTGGCAACTTCACGTGTTTTGTGAAACGAAACACCTTTCCTCATCTGCATGTTTCATCCCGCTCTAGCGGAAACTTGTACAACCATACCCTGCTCCAGTGAGAGAATGAGCCTTTGCTACATAGCCACAGTGGTCTGGTTCCACTAACAGTAAGAGTGCTCTAAGTCCTCCCCGGCTGCAGGGACTAAGGGGTTAATTCAACTCACAGGCATACATTAAACCATGCTAAGAGCATTCCACAGAAATACCATCCAGAAGCCAGCAGCTAGAAGGAATAGCTAACCTTACATACGCTCTGTGTGGGCAACAAACAAGCACACTTGCTTTTTAAACTCAGCTTCAATGGGGCACTGGCAAACGCCTAGAAACCCATGGGCACGGAAAATAAGCAGTTGTGTGGACAGCTGCACCGAAGAATTGGAAAGCGATTCATGCAACGTTAGCTGTGGAAGTTGTACTTTGCTTTAAGCAGACTCATTTTGAGATTGCACCACCTGTCTAAAAGAGAAAATATTTCCTCATTTATTTTAAAAGCTGAGGCTCTGCCCCCTCCTCTTTGCATGAGCATACCATATAGACACACGGGAGAATAAAGAGCCCGTGGTCCTAAGTATCCTAGATATTGATCTGCATCAGGCTATATAAAACAGCAGTATTAGCAGTCTCTAGGGAGTTTGCTGTAAAAGCAATTGGAACTGCAATTAACAACAGCACATCTTAGGATAGGGAAAGACTTATAACTAGAAGCTAATTAGGAGGGCAAACACTGAAGCTTGTTAGCTGAGATGCTAATGAGAATTATACTTGAGTGGCAGCAGCCTAGCTATTCAGAGTTAATTAGAAACCTCAGCTGATAGTATATTGCTCTTAAGAGCTTTCAAAACAAACAACTGGAAAAACTGTCCTGCAGCTAAGGATCCAGCATGCCACATTGGGTAATTCATGGGCACAGGGAACAGCCAGGAAATTACACTCAGGCATCGTGGTAATTTAACAGCATGTGGAAAAGGCAAAGGGAAAGGGGTTTTGTAGGAGCCACCTGCCCTCGTGGCATTGCTATGACAGTTTTGTCAGTCCATGGCAAGCCCAGTGCTCAGGACATGCTGCCATGTCCGGAGCCGCTCACAAAGCAGCACAAGACCACGGGTTACTCTCCCCTTGCCTGCTGCCCCCCAGGCATGGGCGTGTTTGACTCTCTCCCTGCTTTGTGCAGCAAGGAGGTAAAAAAAATATTAATAATAAGAGCAATAAATCAAGGCGCTTCGAGGGAAAAATCTGTTAAACGTAACATGGCAGCAATGCAGATCGTGAAGCGTGGCCTTACCTGGGCTGAGTTGCATGGCTGGTTCCTGCTCTGAGCAGAGCCAGGGAGGCAAGGCAGAGGGGCCGCGTGTTTAAATGTTTCCTCTGTGCCTGATTGGAAGGGCAGGAGCCAGTCAGGGGCAGGGGAGAGGCTGCTAAACTCAAAGTAGGTTGATTGTTTCAGGAAAAGAGTGGATACTGGAGAACCTGCAGAGTGGTTTGCAGGGAGCTGCAGTATGCAGAAAGGGTCGAGTGTCACACGGGAGGGAAAGGCAGAGGAGCCGAGGGGTTTTTCAATCTCACCCAGGCCCTGTTTGCATTAAAGTTTGTGGTGATTTAATCAAAATCTGGATTTGATTCTATTTATTGAAACCAATCGCAAACCCATGTGGACACTCTAGAACAAACTCAGATTTCCAAAAGAATATCAATGAATTTCAGGCTTCAGTTAAAGCAGATAGAAGAGCATCCACCAATGGTTTTGTACCAGCATAATTAAACAGATTTCAAAGCACGACTTGAACTAAACAAACATGACTTCTAGCACAGATGTGACCTGGCAGCCACTGACTGGTGGTGAGAGAGGAGAGGGAGCTTCACATGCTGAAACCTCCCTGCAAGAGCCAGTATTTGTAAATGCACCCTCACGAGCTTTTCAGTGCCTGCAGCAGAAGGCTGTGAGGGTACAGAGCACCAAGAGGAGACACTAAGATAACTTTTTAACTTAACTTTTTGGGTTAAGATGGGGATGGCTCTATGGATTGTATGCATAGAGCCATCCCCATCTTAACCCAAAAAGTCCCACTGCATAAGCAGTATTCTGAAGAGACAAATTTACCTCACTAAAGCTTTGGGAATCATCCTCTTCACCTGCTGCTTTTGAAGCAGAGTCAGGGATTGTGGTTATTCAGGTTTAACAGGACTCGTGAACACTGGCTGCAGCTAGAAGCAAAATTCCCCAAACACCAAAGCAACATAGCTCTGGGATTGACCACACACTTCATTCAAGAATCGTCCCAGCCACAAGCCTGGGCTTGGATTACAGGACATGAAGACCAGGGTAGGCCTGGCAAAGCCCTTGTGCAAACCCAGGCCCGCCCATGGCCCGCTGGTGGCCAGGCCCTTGGCTGGTGGATCACCTGCAGGGCGGAGCTTCTTGCTCCTTGCACGACCAGCTGCTACACACACTACAAGTCAACAGCCATTTGGTGACTCAAATCAGGCTAAAAAGGAAAAAAAAAAAAAAAAAAAAAAAAAAAAGGAAGATTCACTTGTTGGGATCTAAGAGTGTAGATAGCGATACCTGGCAGGCAGTCCTAGCAGGCAATCCAGCCAGAGATCAAAGGGAGCTGCCTCATCTCCTTCTCAGGGCTCATTCCCTCACCACCACCCCCATCACTTAGTACTTCTGGTAGGTTTTCCCCATATCAAAGACTGCTCATATCAAAGAATTTTATGAAAGCTGCAGCCCCAGCTGGAAACTATCTGGGGCAAGGCTCTAGGTGCTGCCAGGGTTTGCCTCACTGGCAAGCAGGGATGGCCACAGGTGTAGTTTGGATTTGGCCATAGAGATATTTGTGTCTTCTCTCCCTTGGCTCTTCTCATCCTCCCTCTGCAAAGGCCACAGTGCCTGCGGAGGCGGGCTGAGGGTGTCTATGTGGGACAGTGGTGTCAGGCCATGTGGCTTGTAAGACATGACATCTCCAAGGAGTGCTGGGCAGCAATTCCCGTGCCCAAGATGTCAATGAAAAGCATGTAACTATATTTTATCAAGGGTTGCCTTCACCAAACTAAGAGCCTGGAAGGGATTTTGCAATTTACAGCATTTGCTTAAGAGGACAAGATCTTCTGGTGAGCACCTATCCGATTTCCCCACGCATTCAGAAGGTCAGTTTAGCTAAGACCAAGCCTTTCTCACAGATTAACAGGGTGATTTTCTCTCTGCTTGAGCACATTAATGCTTAGCTTGCTTTGCACAAGAAGACAACAGCTCATGCCCTTTTGGTGCTGCGACTGGGCAAATAAATGCCAGACCCCAAAAGCCTCACCAGCTGGGGCAGAGCCAGCCCTATCGCTGACTTCAGAAGTTACCTGCCCATGCTGCCTTTGCCTGGCTCCAAAGGGAAGGCAAGGGTCACCAATTTCTGTGACATCAAACCTACCTGCAAATGCTTTCTAAATGTTGCTTTCACCAACTTACCTTCAGCCTTTGGTTACTTTACCAAACTCTTCTTTGGTTTCCTGAATTCCACCAGGAGTAACACCTCAGGTCCAACAGACATGGTTGGACAGCAGTGCCCCTCAAATGACCATGGCACGAGTTAGGTTAGACAAGCAGCTCCCAGCATCTTCAATCCAGTTTCTCCGTTCTTCCTGTCTCTTGAGACAGGCACATTGTGAGGCTGCTAACTTCAACATGCTGTGCTGATACCTCACTGTATTGATTTGGGGTTAATTTGGGGAAAAATAAATCTAAAATACTATATCAAAACTACCATTGCATCATGCCTATAGCTGTATTATTATATATGTATATAAACAAAGCAAAACCCCAAACTCACAGCTCACATGAGTCATAGTCGCCTCCCTATCACCGGAAACTCCTCTGGCTGGAACCAGACCCTGGTGCCACATCTTCCCCATGTGCTGTGCTTGAGGACCGTGCCCTAAGCCCCAAGCGCTTTGCTTCCCAGAGCAGTGAGCCTACTGACCATGTCTTTCAGCCTCTGGGGAAAATACAACAAAATTGGGTTCTCTGGATACTTTTTGCTGAATTGCTGAGTGATCTCCTTTCTTCCCAAACACAGCAATCGCTTTGCTTTCCTTTCGCAAGATACAGTCTTTTAACGTCTTAACAACTATGTGCTATTCCCAACTTGTTACATACACTGAGTTCACTTCTTCCCTCAGCAGGGATAAATGTACAGCTCTAACCCTGAATTTCATCTGTTTACCTTCCCTTGGCTGAGATTCTCTTTCAGCATGCCCAGCTTCACACTGCCTCGCGCGCAGCATCCAGCTCAACAGGAGCTCAATTCCCCTTTCAGGCTGATGATCCCCTGCTGCAGCGGTATCACCTCCCTCCGTGAAGGATTTCTCTGTGCTGTCTCCCGTCTCCTGGCCCACAACACACACCTGCCTGCAAAATAGCAGAATCTGTTACACGTTTTTACCTCTTTTCTCCCCCCCTCCAAACAGGGCTGCCTGGCTTGCATTGCAGCTCCCCGGGGATCAGTCTTTTAGCTCCACAGGACACACAGCCCCAGGTCTCTGGCTTGTAATGGTTTTAATTTTTTATCATGCTCAGAGCACTGCCTGCTGTCTCTATGTTTTCATACGCACTGGGGAATTTTCTTTGCTTGGCAAACGTTCATGGGTTTATCAGGATTATTTCTGGGTTTTCTATTAATGGGTTTTCTAGTAATGCCTCTGAACTTAGTTATTTCGGTCTAATTCATAGGCTGATCTCTCACAACTGACATAATACCCTCAAATTGCAACACCGTACCTTTAATCTTAGATCAGTTACCAGTCCTCTTTTTCTTCTGGGAAGGAAAAATAAAAGAAAAAAGAAAAAGTATCAGGAGCAGAAGTCTCTCCTTTGTTGAAGCCTTTGGCCCTGGCTCAAGGTGGCTTTCACAGGAAAGTCCTGGGGTTCCTTGGAGGACTTGCATCAAACCCCACTCACTGCTGCCACCTTGGCTCTGTGCCCTCCAAGCTGTATCTCGGTTTCTTTCTGCAGCTTCCTTCCCTCCACATTTAAGTTTTTGGTAGCCAAGTACAGCTGTTGCATTCCATGGATGAGGACTAAGGAAACTTTCAGCCTAAAGAAACTAGTGAGTCCATAAGGCTGTTTTCCCTATTCCATGAATTATATGGGTTAGGTTTGTTGGCTTATCTGTTACCTAAACAATTTGTACACAGTTTTATACAGGTAGGTTTCAGCTTTCACCTGCATTGAGTAGTTCTGTGCCTTCTGTGTGACGTGTAATCCAGGCATGCCTGCTTTTCCAAAACCCCTGCATACCATTTACTTTGTCCCTACTGTACCACAGTCACGCCATCGTTCAGTTTTCATTTGGTGTAGCTTGCATCGAGCTTACTTTCTTCTCTCACATCACGTTGAGGGCTCCTCCATAGCCCCACGTGCTCATCACCACATCCCTGAGGAGTGCAGGTTACAGAAGTGTTGCTGCCAGCCATACCTGCAAAACCTCGTTGCCCAAGTCACTGCTCGGTTCTCCGTGCAGTGCTTAACAACTCCACGTGTTTTCCTTCTCTGCTGACTTTGCTGTGATGGCTTTTACTACAGTTATGCAGAACATTAAACTTCTCATTGATTTTTGTCTCCTCTTCTTTGCATCTTGCCTCTGCACAAACATCAGTGGATTTTTCAATCTGTTTTTCATTATGTCTCTGAGCTAGCTCTCAAATTTTCCTCACCTGCATATTTCCTTTGCAGCAGCTTTACATATGTTCTGCAGGCTCTGGGAGAGGGACAGGAGCATCTATGCATTATAATCTGAGCAGAAGAAAGTTGTCTGTGCCCATGCCCTACAAAAATAAGGAACTACTGCACTTGTGCAGTGCTGAGGCAGAGCCAAGCACCCTGATTTGCACATCGTGAGCTCAGCACAACAACAGCCGCATTCACTGTGACCACTGGGGCTCCCATCTGCCCAGGACAGACCTGTACAAATGCAACCAGGGTCTGCCACGTAGCCCCTCAGAGGTGAGCCAGCTTACAACACGTTCAAGACCCCTCCAGCATCTCCATTCAGCTTCTTTTTGCTCCCATTGCTAAATGTTACTGAGTCCATCTTTGAAGACCGGTGAGCATCAGCCATTGTGCGCAGCTTGGCCATATAATGAACTTTAATTTTTCCTGATTCTCGGTAACACTTGTCAATACTTTTCCTATTAAACCTCATTAGAGCAGTTTTTTCCTTCATTTTTCAAAAATAGCACTTTACCTTAGCTCGGCAAGTCTGCTCCTGTTCCTGTCCTAATCCTGCTAGAGAAAGCATATTGCTCATTACCCTTAATGTAATACCCATCTACTCTTATTTTGCTTTTTCTTTTCATTCACGTTTGGCAGAGTTGTAGTTTTCCTCTTGTAAGCTGAATAAAGCCAAGCTTCTGCACCCGTTTCTTTCCAGACACGTCCAGCCAAGGCAGAGAGCCCAGGAGCCCTCACCATCCCCTCTGCTCACAAAGTCATTCTTAATTTCTGACAGCATCTACCTGCTGCAGCCAGCTCATCCCTGCCACTGGCACAAGCACAAAAAGGCATCAGCTGAGGAGCAGCCCTGCAGTTTTATTCTTCTGACTGAACACACTCCACTCCTCCAAGCCCCAAAATGACAGCCCTCCCACTCCAGCAGGCAGTCCAGTTGCAGCCCTCCCCATGAGTGTTCTCGTAAATGCTTCTGCCTTCCTCCTGCAAGATATCCCATACTGGGAAACAAACAACCAAAAACAGTGCAGAACATATGTGGGCATCCATCACAATTAAAGCCTTTGTAAGCACCTAATAAAGAAACACCCATTTGGCATTTAAACCCAAACCAAAGGGCAGATAACAGCAGCTGATAACAGCTTGGGTATTGCTGCTTCAGCCCGTTAAGACTGTGATTGATTTTTTGCACTGCTATTCTAAATATAAGTCTACATTTCAAGTAAAAAAAAAAAATCACAAGGAGTTTTATAATAATTGGGAAAGCTTTCAGGTCCCATCTGAAAGGAGTCCTTGAAACAGATTAGAAAAAGAAAACTTCAAGGAAGACATTAGGACTGTACCTCGCTCTTTCATCAGTATATATAGTACATAATGCACATCAGGTGCCACAGGAACCGCTGCTCAAGGTTAAAGCAAGGTCCTCATCAAAGCGACAATTACTCTCCAGCGACAGATAAGGAGAAGAAAGTCAAAGCTAAGCATCGGGAGAGGAAAGGAGTGCTCAAAGTCAAGTGAAAAAGCTACAAAAGCCTTTGCGAGGCGAAGAGATCACTTCAGAGCCTAGCTGCGAATCGAGGTTTTTGTCTGCCAGGAGGGGTCCCCAGCAGCAGCAGCAGCTCCCTCCCCACGTCTGAAGGCAGCGGCTGCGCGAGCGCTAGCGGGCACCGGCATGGAGGCAAGGGAGAACAGAAGCTCAGGTGGGACCTAGCGCCACATTGGGTGGAGAAGGGATGGCTGCAAAATTACTCTAATAAAACACATTTGAAGGCTTATGATAAAATCTTTACTTTATTATTATTATTTTATTTTGACGTACCCTGACTTGCATTGCAGTTGGTGTCTGGAGACATCCCAGAGACCCAAAGTTCTTACAAGACAGGGAGACCGAGTGCTCATGATGCTCATGGACATGTCTTATCATACTGTCCAGGAGCATTAGGTCAGCATACAAGTGAATACTTAAGATGGCACAGAAAACTTTTGTTCTTAGGACAAAGAGCAGGATTTTCAACCTAGGCACAAGTCTAGATGTAGCCATTAAATGTACATATATATATATGTATATATATATATATTTCCCTTTACGCATGAAAGCTCCAGGGGAAAAATAAATAAATAAATAAATAAAGTTTTACACCAGGATATTCTCTTCAAAAATCATTATTTAAATCCCCCAGTAATGCTGTAGCCTTGTGTTGTTTTTTGTCCATAATAAGAGCTTACGGATCTAGCTATACCACCAAATGTTCCCTCCTCTCACAGCAGTTTGGCATTTATGTTTCTCAAATAAATGAGCTAGATTAGGAAGAAAAAAAGTTTTGCATCTTTTAGTAGGCACAGCTGTTTGCTGATTAATGTGCCATTTTCTCACCCTCTCTCCCAGTTGGTGGAGCTGAACTGGCCAAATTTCAGTTGACTTGAGTGATGTGTATGGGCAACCTTCATCATGATGGGGTCTGAGGCTCTCTATCAACCCTGTAGGGCTGCCTCTACCTCTGGACAAGATGCACTCACTATGGAGGTGAAAATACACAAATCAGAAACCAAAACCTCGACAGAAGTGAGATTTCAATTTTGAAATAAAAAGGAGCAAAGAATTGGAAGGGGCTTCCTGGATTATCCAAACCTCCAATCTCCATCAAACACAAAGGACACAGATGTTGCTGTGTTGTGCTCAGTGCCCTGGCTCTAGCAAAGGCTGAAGGAGTCACGTGGAGACGTGTAGGAACAGAACAAGCAGAGGAGAATTCCCAAAGTAATCTCTGGGCCTTCAGCTGTTCACCACCCAGGGACTTCCCAAGACAGATGTGCTTCCTGTGTGCTTAACAACCTTCAATACCATAATCTTTGATCTTGTCTAGTCTCCTTTTGAAGCCATTTAAACCCTCAACCCAAACATCCACAATTTTGGTGAAGAATTTTGCAGCCTTACTACTTGTTAAGTGAAAAACCATCTCCTTTTGTTTGCTTTCAGCATAGTTCCCCAGACAACACACGACATTCCGTTTGGATTCACAGACATGGATTTAGATGATCCGTTGTGGCCACTGTGTCAAGGCACATAAGGATGAGCTTAGGACAGCCAAAGTCCACCTGGGGTTGAACCTTTCAAGGGACATGAAGGACACGAAGAAGGGTTTCTAGGAGTGTATCAGCAGCTAAAGACGAGATGTGGGCTCAGTGCTGTGTAGGGTGAGCGGCCTGGTTACGAAGGACATGGAAAAGGCTGTGGCATTCTCTGCCTTCTTCACCACAGTCATCCCTGGTAAAAAATTATTTCAGGAATCCTGATCCCAGCCATGGGAAGGTCCAAAGCAATGAAGGGTTACTACCCTCAGTAGAAGAGGATCAGGCTGGGGAACATTTAAACCAATTGAACATGCACAAGTCCATAGGACCTGACAGGATGTATTCATGGGTGCTGAGGGAACTGGCCAATGTCACTGGGATGCTATAGCAATTGTGGGAGGTTCCTGAGCACTGGATGAAAGCATCGCTCACTTCTTCAGGAATAAGGATCTGGGGAGCCACAAGTTTAGCCTTACACCTCGATCCCAGGGAATGCGATAGAGGAAATAATCCTGGAAACCTTCTCCGAACATATTAAGGACAGGCAGGTGATAGGCAGGAGTAAGAATGGATCTAGGAAGACGGAGTCATGCCTGATCAAATCGTTTGATGAAATGACTAGGCCAGTAGTTGAACGGAGAGAAGTTAATCTTTTTTATCTTGATGTTGGCAAGGCTTTTGATGCTGTTCCCCATAACAGCCTCACAAACAGTGCGGTGATGAATATGTGCCAGGTAAGTGGACAGTGATGAAGTGCATTGGAAAGTGGCAAAACTGCTGGGCTTAACAGGTTGTCATCAGAGACACCAAGGGGACCCCAGTTGCTCCCAGGGGCTAACACTGTGCCCAGTACTGCTCAACATCTTCAGTACTGACCGGGGTGATGGACGGAGCACAACCCTGGCAAGTTTTTGGATGCCTTTACTCAAACTGGGTAAAGGTGGCTGGTGCACCAGGTGGGCACACTGCCATACACAGGGACATCAGCAGGCCAGATAAATGGGTCAGCCAGTACCTCCTGAAGTTCAGCAATGTCGTGCAACTGCAAAGGATCCATCTCACACCTGAGTACATGCTAGGGCTGACTGGCTGGAAAGCAGCCTTGCAGGAAGAGAGCTGGGGCCCTGGTGAACAGGTAAAACATGAGCCAGCAGCCTGCTCTAGTTGGCCAGCTTTAAGCAAGGAGCTGGACTGGCCAGTCTCCAGGGGTCTCTTTCAACCCCAATGGTTCTGTGACCCAGTTTCAAACACAGCAGTTTGTGTCTCTGTCCTCTCCGTCAGCTCTAAACTTGGCTTTCTCCACCCCTAACCCTTTGTCTTTCTCTTGCCTTCACCAGGTGAAGCCTCTTCCTACTGTTATGCTTCCAGGTCTTCTTAAACACCTGAAAATCCTCTGTTCTAGGTTTCCTCTCACCTCAGCTGAAGTTCAGGGGTTGTCACCAATGTGGACACCAGCCAGAGGCTGCACCCCTCCTCCTCTGTCAGGTAGGCAGTGTAAAAAAAAAGGAGATAAAGGAGATGAACAGAGCTGTAAGAGCACATGCTATGGAGGGAAGAGGGAAAAAGAGAGCACTGCATGGAGAAAACAGGGCTGTGTTCAGCCCTTGGACAACTGTATTTACATGGGGCTGAGAGATAAAAAGCTCAAGGACTGGCCAAGACCAAATGATACCACAGAACTAGGGAACCATCCCTTTCCCAAAAGGCACTTTGGACAGGAACTGTCTTCATCCTACCAAAACTCTTTCCTAACCTGACAGCAAGGTTGCTAAGCACTACCCAACCTAAGTGTTTAGGAATAAGCTGTCCTATGCCAGTTTTTACAACTGATCTCCATACATACAAATACATATATATAAAATATAGTAACAACAGGTCAGTGTACAAATCCAGAAACAACCAGTCTCTGATAAAACAGTGTTGAGTACACTGAACATCACAGTGTTATAGCTCAAAATAACAGCTTTTCAGGAAAGTGACTTTCTGGAATGTGACTGAGAAACAAAATAATGCAAGAATATTACCTTTGAAAACTCAAAACATCAAATTGTCCCTAGAGAAAGTGCAGCAATAAAAGTGGATGCAACCATAACTAGGAGAAAAAAAAAAAAAAAAAAAAAAGAAAAAGAAAAAACAGAAACTTTTACTTTCATGGTTGTCAGGAGGGAAAAAACCACACTTGCTTAACTTAGATGAAAGGCAGAGGTACAGAAATGAGAAAGATGGTTCTGGCTGACTCTGGAGTAGTAATTTACAGGGAAAACTGTAGTTCAAAGCACAAATAAACTATTTATTCCTTTTATAATACAATATAAAGGAACAGAAGTTAAAGTCTAATTATAAGTGTAAAAAACACTATTCAGAAGCAGTTTCAGGTTCTGCAGCCTTCCTTCGCATTGCCATCACAGCTCACTGATTTAAAAACGCTTTTCCTTTCCTTGCTGCTCTGTAAATACCCACCAGCCAGAGAAAACCAAATGTGAAAGCTGGGAGCAAAATGGAAAAAAGGCTCAGGAAACATCTTCAGGCAGAATACACAGCCAGAGAAGATGAAGAATAAGAAGATACTAAGAAGCAGAACAAACAGGGCCCAGCACATGCTTTACAATAAAGCTGCTAAAGCACCTCTCCCTACCAGCCCTTAGTCCCTGGCTTGAAGCTTGCCGCTGGATGGCACAGAGCCATTTCCTGACCCCTCTTCACCTTGAGGGCTCTCAGCAGCCTAGGAGCTGTCAGCCTGGCTCTGTCCTGCCATGCCCCTGGAAGTGCCACCAGTGCCTCCCTGTTCTGGGGTGTCCCACAGCTGCTTGGGCTCGAGGACCACTCATCTATCCACATGAAAGCACGTCTATCCACATTTCTACCCACATGAAAGCTGAATGTAGGAGAAGTTATGATATCCAACAGACAGCAATGGGCCATTTAATTACTTGTGGGTAGGGATTGGTTTAGATTTTTTTTTCCTTAAATATATATTGATGCTTTTTCTCTAAAAAGTACAAGGAAAAAAGAATATCAGACGACCCTCATCACCACCTCTTTTTCAGTCCTGCTAAAAACATCCACTCTTTGATCATTCTCATTCGAATGAATGCCCACCTTTCACGACAAGCTTTGAAACTCTCTTCAAAATATCCAATTTAGGGGTAAAGTTGTTTATGGCAAAATATGTTTATGGCTTCCAAAATTATTCTGTCTCTGAGATTTTATAGTCTCTATAGCATGACAGACTACACATGAAGTAATAATCAAATTTGCTCTCCTATTTGGAGATTTTTTTCATGAAATAAAGCTACAGAGAACAGTTAACCATCATTAATTCAGGACTGGCATTTACGTTTCATCTAGAGTTAATGTAGTCAAACCGAGAACAGAAGCGGTGTATACAAAGGGGAGCCAGACCTCACCAAAAAGTTAATAATTAATAACGACTTTGATGGTATTCAGCCCATCAGCAAAAATGCAAAAGAACCTTGAACACCATAAATCTCCGTGCAACAAATTGAGTTCTTCGTATTTTCAGCCGTACTTACGGCCTGGCAATCTTTTCAAGTGCAACCCGATAGCTCAGCGTGACTTCGTGCAGCATTCCACCATCACCACTGTAATTCCTTTCCAAGGTACAACACACAGTTCAGATTCTTCTGATCTAAGAAACTTGGGTTTGCTTAAACCAGTCGTCTAAGAGAAATCAACTCAAATCACTTCAAGTGTACCGTGCTTTTCCCATGAAGGGCTGCCCTCAAACACCCCAGCAGGCCGATGGTAGGATTGGGAAAACAACCTGTCAGCACAACCTAAGCTTCTGCCATACCGCTGATAACGTAACTCGGTCCCACACGTTTTCTGAAGCTTCCTTTCACTTTCGCTGCTCGTGCTGCCTGCAGGTTTCCCAGCTGCCAGCTCACGTTTCTCACATTTCTTACCTTATCAGATCAGGCTGCAATGGAAACCGGCATCATCCACAAGCTCACGTTTAAGTAACTGCGGTACATAAGCACACTGCTTTAGTGAGATTAGAGCTAAAAAAGCAGTAAAAAGGCAAAAATGTAGACAGAAGTGTCACTCGTGAAAACATTTGATTTGTGTACTGATTAAGAAACATCTGAATATCTTCTTAGGTTAACAAAGTAAGTATTGAAAAGCTGCAGATTTATTCACCCCCTTCCAGAGACTTGCTTCTTCAGGCCCCACAATTCCTTCATAACCCCTGGGTACATTGGATCACTCCTTATCTTTTGTTATTCGGTCACGACCACTCTATTGATGACAAAACTTTTATTTGACAGGATTAACCTGATGAAATATTTATTCCAGGGGTCAAGGCAGAGGAAAGATGGGGGGAGGAGAAGGGCTGACCCTGAGCTACGTTGCCAAGAGCCGTAAGGATCAGATGCCTCGAAAGTGCTTAAAAAATACCTCCCAGTTCTCCGGGAACAACTCTCAGTTAAAACTGAAAATTGTTAGTTTGAAGCAGTTATGAAGGCAAAGAAAAATCTTCAGAGTATGAACAAAGTACAGTTAAAAGCCTATCTGTCCAAACTTGCCTGAAACAAAAGTTTAGAGATGAATTGTGTTATTTTCATAGATGTTAACACAAGTGCCAAAGGTGGTATTTGAAATGTCAACATTAACAAGATATATCAAGAAAAGAAGTGTTCGCAAGCTTCTCACTTGCGTTTCCATTGGATGACGAGGCACTCACTTCAATTTTAGAGCCAGCGGAAAGCAAGATAGTGATGAAAGCCCAGTTGGCTCCCCTTCCTCAAGGACAAGACAGAGGGAGAAGAGATCCTCTTTTGGGGACACGTCAAATTAGGGAAACATTGAGCTGAATTAGATGTTTTACAGGGCACATAATTCAAGATGAGCTAGGTTAGCAAAAACACGCTATTCAGAAGTTTTAACTAAACCTGGCACAACTCTGTAGGGAGGCTTCTGTGGCACAGTCAAACCCAGCCCTCGGGGATGCGTTTTGCTTGGAGCCCAAATGCCGCAGCCTGGCTGAAAGAACTCCAGAATGTAAATCATGAGGTGAAACCATCAGGTTGCACCCGATCGAAATCTACCCGTGACATTTGCAATTTGAAGGATCTGAAAACAGCACCTGGGGTGAGGATTATGCTGCTGTAACTTGGATGTGTATGCCATGGGAAAGAACAGAAACAAAATTAAGGCAGCATTATGGGTACAGCAGGAGAACAAGAGGTTTGGCTAAGAAGATATTCCATACGCTGTATAAACTTATGCATGTTTTACTCCCAACACTTTAACAATCCTAGAAGTTACAAATCTTTTCATCTCTTCAAACAGTTATGCAAAAGTCATGGTATAATTATGGTATAACTCTACATGCAATCAAAGCTTTTGGGCTCATTACTGGGGCGGAGCCACGCCAATTCCAAAGCGACAGCTGCAATACTCCTATAGCCGCACCGACTGCAAAGAGACAAACCTGGAGATAGACTGGGTGGGAGAGGTGGCGGGGAAAGCTGGGAAGTTATAATAAATGAGAGTTCTGCTCTTCCAAGAAGTGCAATGGTTCATCTTCCTGCACACGGTAATTCATCTTTGGTTAGTCTTTTCAAAAATTAACCTGTTCTCTGAGTGAGGAAAAATTAGGAAGCCAAAAAAGAAAAACCTTATCACTGCCCAGTTTTGTTTCTTGACTGCACAGCTAAACTAAGAGGTGTCAAGAGCAGCCGGTCGTTTGCTACCAGGTACCAACATTGACAAGGGAAAATCATGTAAGGGTATTTTGACTAAGAATGCAACCAGCACGTGCTCGGTACATTAAGCTACTACTTTAAAGCTTATTCCACCATTTCCAAAGAACAGCCAAGCACTGTGAAGTTAATCAAAACAAGATGTCTCTGAAGAGCCGAGTACTGTGAGGGATCCTCCAGCGCGCAGCAGCAGGACCACCCAGAAATTGCCTCCAAGATGCAAGCCCAACAGAAAGCCTACCAGCTGGGAAACCAAGCTTAGGCAAGTTAAACCCTTCCTTCCCCTGTGTAACACTACCTCCCCCATAGGACTGCTGCAGATAAAAAAATGCTCATTCAGAAATACAGCTGTACACTTGAATTTTGCATTTTACAATCTCCGAGTCTTAGAGAAGTTTTGGCAAGCACGACTATCAGATACAATTAGAAGCTCGACTGCGATCCTTTTCTGTTTATTGCAAACAGCTCGGTGATTGTGAAGCATACCTACAGCTGCAGAGAGTTCAAGTATTCCTGCGTATTTTTAAAATTCTCCATATTTGACAGCTGCCGAAAAGGAGAGATACAGTGGAAAAGATACACAGTGAGAATACATCAAGCTTTTTTTTTTTTTTTTTTTTTTTTCATTTAAAATAAAGAGAGAAAAGTGTCTTACAGCAATAGTTATATTTTATTTTCTCTTTTAGTTTCAAATCGCAGTATTTTCAGCATTTTTTTTTAAACTTAAACATACATCTAAAATTATACGCTTTCTTTTTACTTTGAGTACAATTGCTTTTTGGGTCGGGGCTCCAAGCTTTTGCTTCTCATTGCCCTCAAGCTAAATAAGACAACACCACAGGGTGCTGCGCATCACATGCCTTTACCTTGTCCTTCGTCAGGTTGATCCAACTCGATGGTATGCACACACAGACCGATGTGAATGAGAAGCGCACACACAATGCACATGACAAAAAGCAGCGCATGCGTCACGAATGCTCTGCAGCGTTTATACCCAGTTAACGCGAACACAGCTGAACTTGACATACTGTAGAAGCTCTCCTGGGTATGACCGTGGGATTCTCAAGATTTTCAATGGATACTTCAAGGTAGCATGCACAAAGAGTTCGCCTGAAATCTCAGTGTTAGGTAAGATTAGCATATTGAACTTCCCCGTAATTTTGCTACATTGCTTACTCTAGTTCTTACAGCAGCTTTTTTTTTTTTTTTTTTTTTTTTTTTTTTTATTTAAAATAAGGAAGCTATCTAAGATCTACAAAAGTACTTTGCTCCTTTATAACTCTCATCAATTGCATCCTTTCAACCAAAGTTGTTTTAAAAATAAAAGAGCAAAGCACCTATCATTGTCACGTAGTTGATTTCTATCATTAGTGCAAAATTTAGTGGGGATTGTACATGAAAAATTCTGCTTTATGCAATAGACATACTTGAACCAGTCCCTTTTTTACTCCCACCCCATCCCTTTCAACCACTGGGTAAGATCCTGAATGACCAAATTTAATTAGACTGCTTATTGCTATATTTATTGCTCATCATACCCTAAAATTTTCTTTTATTTTAGGAAGCATAAATGCTTAACTCTGACAGCTCCACAAAACTGTAAGACAATAAAAGAGGTCTGCTGCTCTTGGAGAACTGTCTTTGCAGTGTTTCTGACACAACCTCCTTATCTGCTATATAAAGTTAACAGCCATTTAAAAAGGGGAATGGCAAGACAGAATGCTCTTAAGGCAAAACTACTAAGTATCAACAAATTACTTTCAACCCAAAAGGTTCTACTCGTTCCCCACTTGGTTCGATCAGTATCTGTTCACATACTACTCAGTGCTTACAGATAGCTGATGTCTTTTAGGCAACAAGCAACTTCCTGGTACTGAGAAGCCATTCCTACCAAAGCAAAAGTAAACCACTCATTTACTACGTGCTTTAGGGAAGAAATGACATCTGAGTGTATACTCGAGATATAAGTAAACTCACATTCACTTTCAACTGGCAAAGAGCATAAGTAGTAAAGAGACTACTTCAAATCCCCCCAGTAAGAACTGATTTATAATGTTTTGTAGTTTCGAGCTCCTCTTGCAGTCAGTGCAAGGGATGGGGCATGCTGAATAAAACCAAACTTTAATGGAATAGGGAGTAGCTGGCCCAAGAACTTGTAGAAAGTGGACTAGTATGCAAAGCTCTTAAAGGAGGGACACGATGGATTGAGTAGATTCTTTGACAACTCTGTTGTAAATGGCATTTTAAACATTCATCTGTCTTTTCACTGAGTCTTTTTCTCAAGTATGCTCCCATTTACACTGTACTTCTAATCTCATATGGGTGTAAAGAAGTCGGCTTCAGTGCAGAGCACACTGAAGGAATTCTTTGCTTTGGTTAGCCAGCACAGCAAATGCATGTCTTAAGGCCAAATGAAATACTGAACAGCCCAGTTTTCAGAAGTAGCTTGCTGTCTACAGCAAGTTGAAAGCAGTCTGTGAAATAAAGTTTCACCTGAAGTCAATCTCAAGGGACAAGTGCTTGTATTTTTGTTTTCCCTCTTTAAACCCAACACCAGTATTTCTCAGTGGCCCTTGTTCTGCTGCTTTGTTCTGCTGCTGCAGTCCCCATCACAGATCTATTGGCTCTTGTCACTAGAAGCAGGCAGGAGTGATTTTAAGTAGGGTGTCACTCCAATAAAAGGCAGGGTGGGGAAAGCAACTGGAGGAAGTAGACAGAAAAGCGTGCCGCAGGTGAAATGCTAGATTTGAAGCACTACAGGTGTGCGTTTCCACACTAGGAAGACCCTTAAGTTACATTCCCTACAGGTCACTGGGAATTTCTAAGTGGAGGTGCTGTTCTTTAGACACTTTGGAAACACGCTTCAGGAGGTATACTACGACAAATCTCCAAGAGGTTAAAACGAAGGGAGTTACTACTAGCAGTGAATCCTTGCGAGGTTAGAACTGACTGCATCGGCTCTAAAGCTCACCTAGAACTGGGTAACGCAAGTATTTGCCTAAAGGCCATTTGAGGAACAGGGGCTTTGTCACATCAGATGCTCGATGCACTCCTTTCAGTGGTTGGAAAGATTCTATGGCGAGTCCCAAATGGGTTGGTTTGGAACGTTTCCTACAGGGACTAGCTCCCGTTATGCCAAGGTAAAGTAACCAACTAGTCTGTGTTAATCATGAGGAGCTTAAAATTATGAAGAATTTAACAGTTTGTAACACAACGTATACTGTTGGTGAGGATATGACTAACCTGATGCTTAAAAAATATATTAAAATCTATTTTAAATTTTGGAAAATAGCTTACAAAAATATCTTCACTTAAACTATATATCATACAAAAACTGACTGGTGTGGGGGTTTACAGTACAAAACGATTATTGGTGGTTACAAAAGGGAAGAGTGATCTATACTACCCTTCATGAAAGCACAGGGCATTATATCTCACTGCCTTGAATCAGTCTCCTATCAGAATTATGATAATTTCCAATGTAACTCAAAACTTTCAAACAGTATCTATTTATTAAACCTTTTTCTGAACTCATGTTCAGTTTCTTTTAAAAATCACCACAGTGCTGTGGCCCAAGAAAGAAGAGTAACCCAACTAAGGGCAGAAATAATTGCTCCAGATAGTAAGATTTATAGAGAGCTAAATACAGCAATGTCTATAGTTGTTTCTACTGCCCATGTTATCAGTTTTTGTCTACCTAAGAGGAAGTGACACCAGCGGACAATTCCTTTAAAATCAATTAATGGGCAGAAGCAACAATTTTTGGTCTAAATTGGAATTAGTTTAAATACATGGGTTTAATAAATACAAATATACACATCTGTATACATTAAATGTTGTCACATGTGTATAATTTCAACATATACATTATATACAGAAATACATACAAGTACATGCTCCTCCTGACAACACTATCTTGTTTTTCCAAGTGTCACCAAAAGGTGTGGTAATAAAATGAAGAGAGGTTAAGTATAGGACGTGACTGAGAACCCAGCTATCATTTTTCTGTAAGTCAAGAATTAAAGCAAATACAACTAAAGACATGGCT
Organism: Heteronetta atricapilla; assembly: GCA_011075105.1. Lineage (NCBI taxonomy): Eukaryota > Metazoa > Chordata > Aves > Anseriformes > Anatidae > Heteronetta > Heteronetta atricapilla. Next base: position 86,869,699 of record CM021734.1, read on the forward strand.
ATGCTAGATTTTCCCCATGTAATGCTTACGAATGAATGGGGTTCCCTGTGTGGTAAGCAAAAGGTAAACCTGGCCCTGTGGAGTGTTCTAAAATTCATGGATATTTGTACTATGTGTCTAAAGCATTGTGTATACAACAGGTAATAAAAGAGGTTGTGTAATCTAACACCTTAGCCAGTCCCAAAGTAGACCACAGCAGCCTTCTGATTCTCAACTGCTAGCATAGATTTGTTTAAAGTAAGAATGGTTTGAATCGAGATGACTCCATGGTCTCATTTAGGAAATGTCAAATGGTTATTGACTACTGGGGAGCTTGCACCGTTGTCTCTTAAAATGCTGTGCAGCAGATAAGAGCAGTTTCTTAAGTATACAAAAGGCTGATCCAAAATAACTAGTCCTCTCTTTCACCATTACATCTGAAAATAAAGGAATTAAAAAGAAGCTACAAGTGGACCACAAGAACGCCTCCTAAATACAGTCTCTCAAGACAAATTAAATCAACATATTCCAGTTTTAAAGCACTTTAAGAAAAAAATGAGATGCAAAACAAGATGTAATCTGTACATTAAGATGGATTTTCAAACAGAACATAAATTTGAGCACAAGGAAAAAAATGAGGACAATACAGATGTCAAAACATTCAGTAGCGTGGCTTCTGTTCATCTCAATTACAGCACAGCTCATGCATCACACATCTTACAATTTTACATACTGTACATGATATAGAAATAGAAATATTTAAGTTAAAATTTCTTTTACTGATATACCGTACTCAAAATTTTAAATCCTGAGAAGAAAAAAGAAAAAAAGTGTGGTTACGTATGTGCACTACATCTCCGATACCACCAACACATACACCACAGGGTATAAGAAAGTCCAGAGAGGAATTACATGCTGGAAGTGTAACTCATGAAAGTCATTTTCTCTTTTCCTTGTTTGGGAGAGACATTGGGAAACGATTTCTATTCTGTACTACACAACAGTATATATACATGTACGTAAAACTATGAAGTTTTCTACTGACTGCAGCTTGCAGTAATAGTGTTTCTGTCAGTTTCTTACCAGCTGCAACACAGTGACTTCAGCTGAACATTAGGAAGAGTACTATCAGTTACTCTGCACATAGTACTCGCTCATATTTTACAGTTAGTAAATCTGTCCCAGGTTAGTCCCAAACATCCCTTAAATTTTCCTGCCCACAGGTGCTTGATGTCAACAACAACAACAAAAAGTACACTACACTTTTCAGGTAATTTCCAGTGCTGCAGAGCACTTCTCCATGCATTCTGCAAGTAAAAACTGGCCATATTTATCACAAATGCAACCCCAGACACTTTCTCGATCTTGCATTCCCCATAATTCGTATCAGATTCCAACACTAGTCATGCAATTCCAATATGCATCAGGACGTTCAACATGCTGTGACCTTGTGGACATTTTGCAAACAAGTTAGTAGGCGATGATACGGCGTTCCTGGTGATGCTACCACCTCAAACACTGACTGAAAGGCCCTCCGATCTAATTCTTCATCTATCTGATGTCGGTAGAAGTCTATGGCCACCAGACAGAAGATGTTAACATCCACTTGCTCCAGTTTTCCCATTCTGCTGATAATATGTGGAAGACTGAGATATAAGTTAAGGTCATAATGACAGAAATTGGTCATGGTCTACTAGCGTAAACACTGTTCTCCAATAAAATGGTATCTTTTTGAGTTCACTAAGAATGTTGTGCAAAATATTGTCATGTAGTAATCAAACTGCTACTACCAAAATCCTGTTTCTTCATTAGCTTCACACAATTTCTTATTCTCAAACTCCTTTTAACCTAGCAGAAGTCTTACTTCTTTATCCAATGGAGGAAACAATGCAGTCAGAACTGCAGTATGAACTGCCTGTAACCAAAGAGCACTGCTGAGATGAGGAGCCATTAGGAAATTTCAAATGATGACACATGGCTACTCTTTGCCTGGTCATTATTTCTCTCTCTCTCTAAATATATATATATTAATATTTTATCTTGTAGAAAGGATACAGGATAAAGCTTTTAAAGATATCCAAAGATATCCAGTGAAGCTTTTTCAAAGTCTCTTAAAGTATGGAACTTCCCAATCACCTTGCACAGTCACAAGGAAGAGAACTCCACACCGTAGTTATAAGTAACTTCATGCTTATCATCTAATTGGAAATTCTTTTTTTTCCTGAAATCTCAGGTGTCAAAAGCACAATATATATCACTACCAGCTACAGTAAGCCTTTTTTTTGGTGTATTAAACATGTACTTTTACTACCCTCCAAGGCTACTGATGCAACTTACAAAATCACTACGTTTACCACAAAGTGGCACACATTCAGTCTGTTTAGGATACATCGCTGAAATCCATTGACTGGTGGAAGCACTGACAAAAAAACAGGAAAGACTCCACATGGCCATTGCCACTGGTGTTCTTTGCGTGAAATTAGAGAGAGACAGCATCACCCAGTCACGGACCATTGAGGACTGTCCAGTGGTATGTAGTGTCTGGAATACCTGCAAAGAATATTTCACACAGGAATAAAGACACGGAAGACAGACATAGGAAAGGGTTCACTTTCACTTATAAAGGTTTTCCTCAGCTACTAAGCTCTGAGATTCACAAACTGGATGGCTGGAGACAACTCTGAGTCTAAAGAATTAATGAACGCAATACACAGACAAAGTGATTTTGCAAAGAGTCAGCCAGGATCCAACTGGACTCATGACATCTGTGCCAAACTCAAGTGAACGTACAAGAACACAAGACTTGCTTTTTGTCTCTAATTTTAACACATCGAATGTGGTGTGCACATGCACTCGTAAGTGATGCATGAGTCCAGTAAGTAGATTCTGAAGAGCAGAATACTCGGAAGCACAAGTCCACAGAAGCCTGGCTGAGTTTGTAAACCCAGATGACCTAGGATGGCTCACTGAGATCTAAAGAACCTGAGCAGCAGAATCCCTACAATTAATTTTCTCTTTATTTTTCTTTATGAAGATGATTCTAGCCCTTCATTTCCCCCAGAACAAAAAACTCATAGTAGCACACCTCAGTCACTACTGAATAGTTTATTAGATCTAACAAAAGTTCTATTTGCCCCTTATATTCCACTATTGAAGGGCTGACACTTACTTAAAAGCCCTGTGAAACATTTAAGGAAAAAAAAAAAGAAACACATTACCTTATAAACTACCGTTGCCATAAATTGCGGGTAAGGCTGCTGATTGGATAAAAATTCTCCGATAACTTTATTCATTACATCTTGCGGGGGGAAAAAGTCATCAAGGAACTGTGGAAGGATCCGGGCCACTACCCTAGCTTCAAAAGGAAATCCCTTCCTGATCCTAAAAGCAATAAACAACATTTTATGATTTACTTCCAGTAAATATCTTGTTATTTTTCCATTTAATTGCAATAATTCAGGACATCACCTAATCTTACACTCAAAATCTAGCCAAAGAAATCTACCAAAGCTATTGGAAGTAATTAGAAGTCATTCACTCATCCAGTCACCCTGCTTTGGTTTTCCCCCTCTCAACTAGCACAATACTTTTAATCTCTCTAGTTGCTTTAGAGACACGATTTCACAACAAGAAAACTGAAAAGGCTGAACAAGAACAAAAAGTGACAGGGAGATCACTAATCCTAGTTATCAGAAAAAAGATTATTCATAAGCAGAAGCTTGCTTTCCATTCATAACATCTTTGCATCTCTTTCATTCAACACCACAATGACCAATATACCACAGAGGAAAAGCAAGGTGCACTGTACAGAGGAGGAAAGCTACTTCACTTTAAGGCCAATTTTATTTAATGAACACTAATTGGGAAATCTTCCTAATAAAGGCTGCATCTGTTGATGTGTCAAGATCAAGTTAGAAACTGTTGTAGGGAATAATCATATTTTCTGCTTCTAGTATTCATGGTTTTTTTTTGCTAACTCTTAGGAGTGATATTTTCACAAGCACTCAAGCATAGCTCTGTTTTCACTGAAAAGCAGTAATAACTCATCCAGTTTTATGGAAAAAAATGCTCAACACTTAAAAAAATGTAAAACAGTGCCCCACAAACTACTATGCAAAATCTAACATGCTATGCTCACTTAACACAGCTTGAGATTGTCAGATCAGAACAGGGGGTTTGAAATACTTCCATTAAATGAGTTCCATGTGAATGCAGAAATTTTACTGTACCCTTCCACTGCAATTACTTAACAGCCTTGGAAAGAGCAACACTTGGGGGGAAGGGGAAAAGAGGTTTTAAACTCTTAAGGCTGATTTCAAAGATTATTTCCTGTAAATTGGATTTATATCCTTGATTATGCAGAAGACATCCTGAAAAGCACTCAAGAGTTTGACCTGAAGGGAGCTGGAAATACATTTATAAAGTATTATGGTTTGTGCAACAGAGTATCAGTTAGAACACGTCTGTTTTTCATTTACATTCCTGTATATTTGTGCTGCGTTCAGGAATTCCATCAGTGTTACTGTGTGTAGTAGAAGCATCAATTTTAAGCTATGGTAAGCAGAAAAATATCATTAATTAAATATCAGAACCATCAAACATAGAAGTGATGAGACAGTGCCAAACAATCATTTCCCCACTGGTGTCCCATGACACATTTTATCATGTTTTGTCTGCTCACCTATCAAAAAGGACAGATACACGTTCCATAGCGACAATCACAGATTCACTGTCAGGGGCTGCAGGATTTGCATCTGTGGAGCGACTGGGACTGATTTTTTCCTTTCCTAAACCAAAATAATTTGTTACAAAGCGTGAATGCCAAAATAAGACCTTTTTATCCTTAGTAGCAAAAAAAATTGAAAAAAATAGCACTTAGTAAGCTAACAGCTCTCAGCACATCAAAGGTCTAAAAATAAGTAAATACCTGTGTACATGCAAGTCAGCATTAACCCAAGTGCTGCCATCGCTCTGTGGGGGCTCTGCACATTCACTCTGTCAACACTCAGTTTAACGAGAGATTCACTATCCAGCCTAGAAAGTTGCTCTGAAAGGAGGAGTCGTTCCAATCCTCTCAGGACACAGTGATAAATAATGGATGGTGTTGATTCGTCACTTCCAGACACCATGACTCCACACATCTGAAATAAAGAAAACAGTCATCTAGTTGTTTCTGAGGTGTATTTAGATCATCTTCTAGCAGCGTAACATCATAGCTAGTACGCGAGGAAATGCATCAAAGACCACTGTATTAAGAAAGCCTGAAGAAACTGAAACCTTTATCACAAGAAATAAAGTCAAGCGTCAAATATCTCTATGAGGTGATCCCAGGTTACATGACCACCTTTTACTGGGGGCATTACAACATACCTGTATAATTCCTGCTGAGAATTCAGGACCTACATCAAGTGGATAATTCTCTATCAAATAGAACGCAGCTGCACACATTACAAGGATGTGCTGTTGGTTATGGATGTTCACACAACTGTAAATAAGTAAAAACAACTTGTCACTTACATCGAAGTTGTCTAGGTCATGAACAGAGACAACACAAACAAGCCTTAGAAACACCAGGTATTTTTTCCACGTGAAATTTAGGCAGTTTTTAAATTACACATATTACCACCAAGTGATTTGCACAAAATTGCCACGTGCTATGGGAGCACTGGTTTTCATGGTAAGCTGGCTTAACACTCCCCCAGTTTTTTTCAGCTATATAGTTACAAGCCAACATTGCTTGACTTGTTTAGAAGAAAAGCACAGTTCGCTCCAGTATCTTTTTACTTTTGTAAATCAAACATAAAATTGGCTCCAATACATTTGTAAGGTTTCAGTGAAACTGACAAAACGTAAGCTATTTTACGCAACAACCTGCTTTAAAATGTACTGACAACAGCAAGTCTTTTTGTTCACACAAGCATTCAACAGTTCCAGTTAGAAGTAGAAACAGTAACACTGCAAGAGAAGCTAGTTTTTCAAGTTCCAACAAGGCAACCCTAAAAATCTTAATAAAGTTTTCTTTTTTTGTTAGTTTTTAAGTGCCAGGCTAAAATAAGCCAGTATATTTCTACATGTATGCTTTCACTTAATATAAAACTGGAGGTTTTGTTTGTTTTAAATGAAGGAGATGGTGGGAAGGGAAAAAAATCTTACTGTGCTACTCCTCTCAAATTGGAGAGCAAATAATCGCTGATAATTGGAATGAGCTGCTTCGCTGTCTCATCAAGCAAGTCACACTCCAGGATATAAAGAATTCCATGCAGAGCTCCAATTCGACTTGGCATGTGGGTACTTCTTAGGGTGGATTCCAGCAGTCGACTAACTGGTTCAGCCACAGCTTTATCCTAATACACACAAAAAATTAATCATTAGAAGTCAATACCGGTGAGTCCGGCCACTTGGAAATACTTGAGAAAAAACTGCTAAAAATTAGATTGCTAATCTTTGCTAATAATTTATGCAAGATTGTCATAAAACAGAGGCTAGCTTAAAACAGTGCTTTGAATCAATCACACAAGATTAATATATCTGATAAGAGATGACTTGCAGATTTACTAGTAAACTGATGCCACAAGGTGATCAAGTTAACTTTTTACAGCTAAAACAAGCTATCCTATAATCTAAAACCAAAGCCACGATAAGCACTGTAAACTACACGTTATTAGGGATCATTTACATATAGGACTTGGACAGTTGAGATTTTCTGTCTTTCAAACTACATGACAAAGAATGATTCTGTATTGACCTGGCTGGTAGATGCCTACAGCCTTTGTACAAAATACTCTGCCATCCACTCAACTAATAGTACAGTGCTCCATTTATTTGTTCTCCAAAACCACTGGCATTCAGATCTGCACATCTTTCTATCTATCACTCCCATGTTTAATCTTCAAACATTAAGCTGGCATCAGATACTTCATCCCTCATTAACAAAGTATAATAAACCTACAAGAACATGCAAAAACTATTCTGAACTATTTTAGATTTGAAAAGCAAAATCTTATTTTTCTTACAGTGTAAGAAAAGTTCTAAGTATTTAGGAGACATTATTTGTTTTACCTTATTCTTGTACTTGTGAAATAACTATGACACAGACCAGTTGTACAGTATGTGTTCTCCACCTGCTCTTTTTCTCTACAGTTGCTCTTTTTAAGCAGATTTTCAACCTGACTGACCACAGGACAACAAGCAACTCTCGGTGGACTCAACTCTCCGTTTGTTTTTCTCCCACTAAGCGAGATATTCAGCTGTTTGCTTATGAGCAAGTGCTGTAATTACCCACTGGGTAAGTTCGGCATCACTTGCAAAGCCTTGTACAGGTGCTGCTGCAAAAGCTACTGCAAGTCCTACCACAAAGTATTTCAAAACCTCTTATCACTATTATCCATACACTTCTATGTTAGTCTCAAAGTTTATAGAAATGTTAGCTCCTCAAGAACCTTTTTTTTTTCCATAAATAGTCCCACTCTGAGATGTCCTTTGGAAGATACAACTCCTCTCTGATCTACATATTTAAGAAGAGCAATGCTAACCTGCATTAATTCCTTTCCCTAGATAGAGTGACACAATGGGGGCAAAACAAGAGTGAGGAAAAGAAGAGAAATACATGACTCTCAAGTTAAGTATTCATTATATGCACTGTCCCAAGCCTCTTACAAAAAAAGAGGGGAAAAAACAACGTAACTGTCAGATAATGCAGCAGAAGTGAAGAACTAGTAACTTAAGATGTTCAACAGGCATCCTCCAATCCATAGACACTCATGATTTTGCAATACATTTCCATGAAAATTTCTTACCATTCCAAGAACAGCAGCAGCTTTACAAGTGGCTGGTATCAAATACTGTACAAGGATCTCATCTTCTGATGGATGCACCTTTCGCAATTCTGTCAATGTCATGTACATCATCTCAAACTGATTCCTTTCTGTAAATAAGTCTGATACTGCCAGAAGCTATACACAGATTAAAATCAAATACAAAAAAAGCCCATTAGCAGCTAGCAAAAATTGACTCTCTTAACAGTTGTCAGCAAATATTCTTCAAATGACCTATTCAATACAAACATCAACTCTGGAATAACAATTGCTAACTTGTGCAGCACTCCACCATCTATCCCTCTCGTTTTTTGTTTTTTTTCCAAAAGGTTTACAAAAGCAAACCCATTATTGATTCTGGAAAACAAATGAGTGTTGCCACATAGCACATACTCTCTCACAATGATAGTTTTATCTAAGTCTTTTAGTTGTTATTAGTGCATAATGCTTATCAACACACATTCTTTAGTCTTGCTTGTATACTTCAATAGTCAATTTAGTCCTTTAAAACACTGATTGTTTTTGTCTTCATTTTCTTAGGAAAATAGGATAAGCAAAATCCTGAAATCTACTTTTTGCAAATAGTCATTTAAAGGACTATCATGTGACAAAATATTTGTAATGTAGTAGTAGAATACACAATCCAGATGTTTATATAGTTTAAATGTTACGTTATACCTCTGCAAGTTATATTTCTGTACTACCCATACAATACCACTGCCAAGGAAAAAAAAAACAACAGTGTATTTTCCATATTAAAAGATACTTCACAAACACTTCTTCACTCTGAACATTTGGTTACATATACTCAATTATGACTCAGAACAACATTTTAGACTTACTGATCGCACCACTTCACTAATCAAAATGACTGGTGTTCTCTTGCTAGGGTTTGATGGCAGAATCCATTGACTATATAGTTCAAGCAAGAATTGAGAACAAGAATGTATATCTACACCAGCCCGATGCTTCCTGCAAAGCACAATAGCAAGAATTAAAATGGCTATTCTTAAGTCCTACCAAAATGCTTAGTTCGAAATAATTTTTACTATCTATACTTTTTATCTCATTTATTTTCAACTAGCATCCAATTTATAAAGCCGCTTTATTGAACTCTGAATGAAGAGAGAAAAGCTGACTGGTAAGTCAAGTAGAGACAAATAAGACACCTGGTGTTAATAGGAGAGGTTGGTGGTGAAGAAGGAGCAGGTATGTCATTCTCGTCTTCTTCATCCTCACCCCACTCTTCTTCTCTCAATGGAGTGATATTATTTCCTAACCATATGGAGTGTATAGAGACCTTGAAACATGAAGAAAAAACAAACAGAAAAGAAGCCTGTCATTCAAAACCTTCATAATCAGATTTTAAAAAGTCCAATGCATTTTTCATTTAAATTACAGGCAATGAACACACAGCCTCAAACATTTACATGAATTGCACATGACTTAATTATTTTTGTAAACCTTCATCAACATTTTAGTTGAACTAACTCAGCACCACATGCATTGTACGACGATGCAGGTGATGCTAAAAGTAGTGCTCACGGGATAGAGCTAGATGCTAACAACATGAATCCATTACCCAAAGTCAACATGCTAGATCCAAAATCTAGAGCGAAGTGTAAAAATCATATCAAGCAAGAAAATAATTCAGAAAGAACTGTAATGACTGCAATTCATATCCAACTGCAATTTAACCTTTCTTCTGAAACCAGAAAAGATGTTAAGTACTGTGACTCAGTCTCTCTATAAAGAAGAAAGACACTTAGTTCAAATTTTTCTTTATAAAGCTTAAGAAAAGCCCTGCAGTGGATTTATTTAAAATTAAAGCAACACTGCTTATTTTACACCCAGTATTTTTTCCTTTCTGAAGGACAATTGCACATCTGCAATAGCAAAGTAAAATCCAATGGTTGAAGTTGAATCTAGTACTACAAGGGCTCTTTAACATGTAGGACTGAGGTGTAGGACAACTCAATAGCTAGCTCATGAGTAGACCTCACACACAAAAGCAAAAATTCTCCAAGAGGCAGATTAATGGGCTGAGAGGAATCATGATTATAATCTACTCTGAATATCAGAGTCCTCAATTTAAATTTGATGTTAAGCAATGCTTCTTAAATGGATTTTCACAAATTAAAAGAAAATGTAAAAGTCAAGCTCAAAGTTAAAGTTTTAACAGACCTGTCCCAGTTTATAATCCATATCTCCTATTTCTCGTTCAGTATTGATCTGCAGTAAGAGTTTTTCATGGCTGATAAGAGCACCTACAACAAAACAGAAGGCAAGTTTTTTAAATATGCTTCTCTAAACAGATCTTAAAATGGCTTAATTTTCTGTAAACGCGGTGTCAAATTCCTAAAAGTTTATCATAACTCCTAAGAGTCATAGCTACTTTTTAAATGTAAGAGAAATCCGCTCCCTTTCCCACTCCTACAAAGGCACCTACCTGTAGTAGCAGGAGAAAGTGATGGAACAGGGTCCCAAGCTTGGTATAAGTGATGAGTAGCAATATTATCTCTCTTAGATACCATTGCTTGGATTTCTTGTTCAACAATTCCCCTGATAACACTTAGCTTCCTCCCAAACCTGAAAGCGCAAAAGAAATTTATTTAAGCAGATTTTCCTTCTAACATTTTTGTGCAAGTCTGATGAACTTGCTCTACAATGAAAATAAGTATATACTTATTTTGATTATTAGGGATGCTAAAACTGAGAAATGTTTAGAGATGCATTCTGCCTTCTGTTGCCTAGACAGTATTTTATTGTCTTTTATCTCAGCAGTTTTATGAAGCTAAGTCCATGCGAATTCTGTGTAAACAGATCTACCTGTACATGCACTTAGTTAAAAAACCACCTACACATTTTTGCTATTGCTAGATTAAGCTAATCGTAACTACATATTAATCACAAGTATAAATTAACACATTTTAGAGCAAGTGAAAAATTACCTTGTGTCCAGAGCTTTTAAAGCTTTGTTGCGAGGCTGCTGTTCCAAACAGCTGACTGCTGGATTGCCTGCAACAGGTATTGTCATTGCACTCAGCACCAAGGAAGTTATGGCTTGTACTGCAAGAACATTAATTTGGGTCCTCTCTGTATCTTCCTGTAAAATGAACTTACTGTAATTTGAATTGGAAAAAAAAAAGAATCCTGAAAGCCCTGAGTTTTATTTTGTTACCTTCCACTAAAGTATCATCAGCAAGCCTGACAACTAAACTTCTTCCTATCCAGAAATTTGGCAGACATAAGAAACGCACAAAAAGCACTAAAACGAGCAGAAACACATTCTTCCATCTCAGAAGTTCTAAATGCACTCTCTAATCCCAACAGCATTAAAACCTCAAAATGTCTATTTCAAAGCTTTAAAAGTATAGTTTCCCTGTTTGCATCTACCCAGTAGTTTACCTGTTGAAACAAAGCATCAAATAAGACTAAATCTGAGTTGGATCCTGCTCTAAAGAGTTTCCATGTTAACTGTTTTTGTTAACATCACTTTTAGGAATAAAACTCAACCTCATCATGAATTTTCAACAGCATTTTTATGGCTTTCTTTATCTAGATGCATTTGTTACTCTAATGTTGCTTCTAAACCAAGATGCTACCGATTTGGTATTTAGCACCACTGACAAAGGTATCTGAACTCACAGGGACAGAAAGACAAGGAACTAAAAACAGAAGTAATTTCCCAATTTTGGTCACTAATTTTCTGTTTGATAGGCTTATTATATGATTTTTTTCTTAGTTATAATCAAAGTTTAATTTTAAAAACATTCAGTGAATGACATTACCTCTTGTTGGCTCTCTTCTTGGTCCATTACGATAGGCTGAGTTACAAGTACACCAAGCAAAGTAGCCCATGTCTCCTCAAACTGGGTACGGCTGATCCATCCTAAGGAAACACTCAGAAATAGCCATTCATGTCTTAATACAAACTTAAACATGGAACAGCATTAAAGAAACAGCACATTGTTTCTACAGATGCAATTTCATACTTACACCTATTCAATTTATCTTTTTTTTTTTTTTTAATTACCACAACTTGAAGTTAAACTGTTCTGTTTTAGAAAGTGAAGAACTGTTGAGAAGGGTTTTGAACAGTATTGTCCACGTGGTCCTCTTCAGGTTATTTCTTACATATATTTAGATATTTTGCCTGTCCAACTTTAAAAGCAATGAGATCTATCATGCTTTCACAATACAGAAAAGCATTCAAAAGCTGCACTTTCTTTCCTGTGAGGACTGGCACAGAAAATCTCATAATGATCCAAGAAATCATCATGCCACAAAAGCAGAATGAATTGCCTAGAAATAGGCTATTAAAATTCAAGCAGTTTTGAAAAGTTTTTCCAAACTGATTTCTAGCAATAGATTGTAGAGGATTCTGTAACAGTACTCCACAGTTTATACTTATGATATCTAAAGTATTAAAAAAGACAAATGTCATCTGAGGCCTTATAGTGTTCAAATAAAAACCAGTACTACACCACAAGTCATTCAAAAATTAACCTGTAGATCAAGCAAAAAAATAGACTTGTAAGTATATGGTAAATTTGGTACATTGACAGCCTCATTTGTTAAGGAAGGCTTGAAATCTTAAGCCTCACACTGTTCCCGCTCAGTAAACCTTTATATACCCAAAAGCTTTAAAGTGACACTTAAAATATTGAGTGTGGGACAGCAAATTCAATTTATATACTATGCATGAATAAAGAAGGCAGGGTAGAGCAAAACATTGTTAGACATGCTATCAAGTGTATGCTTCATAAAACAGGAAGCTATTCTTAGAACACGCTAAAATGACTTCAGAGTTGGAACAGTTTTTTCTATTTCTATAATTTCTCATTTTCACTCTACATTGAGAAAAATGCAAGACTTATTACAGCACAATTACTAACCTGCTCTGAAATATTATTTCTTGCCTAAATATGCAACAGTAGTAAGTACATGGTTCCAAACTCAGTTATCTGATGATTTCACAACACAGGTAGATGCTCAATAAGTGCCATCTGTATTCATTTTAATGTTTGTACATACCAAGTGTATTAATGCGATAGATGAACTCTTTAAAGATTTCTTTTTCTTGAAGAAATTCAACTGGGATTTCAGGAAAAACTGTGCCAAAGTCACCTGCAGGCTTTGGCGACCAGCCTAATTTCCAGACCTGATGAAATATAAAGACTTTTACTATTCCAAAACAGTAATAGCATTAACATAACAACTATCTATGTATGTAGCAACGTATAGCACCATTCAGATGCAATGAGACATGAATAACTAAAATAATTCTCCAAACACAAAAATATTAAAGAAAGATTAAATAACACACAGCGTATTTTACACTATTTCTTTTTTTTTTTCACATTTCTCATTATGAATTACTCATTTAGTCCTAATGTCCAAGTAAATAATGTTCCCATTATACTTTTCAATTTAGAAATGTTATGCTAAGTGACAGCTGAATCCTAGATTGAATACAGAAAATAAACTGAGATGAAATTCAGGGAAAACAATTCACATACAACGGATGGCTGAAAAAGCACAAAGATGCATCCAAGAGCGGTCAGAGAAGTCTTAATCCATAAAATTAGTACTTTTAGACATCCCTCACAAACACAGTGCTGAGAAACTGTACACATAGATCATGAAACCCCCTTCAGCTTTACTTCATAAGCACCTAAAAACATTTCTGGTAATTGTTTAGCAGTTTTTAAAATCAGCTTAAAGTCATTTTCTCACTAACACCACATTGGAGGTAATCATGAGGTGTTATTAAATTCACATTGTATCTGCCAAAAAGGAGAGGTTGAAATATTTTGTCTAAAGGATCCAAGATGAGTTAGGAAAGAAAGGTAACATACAATCCAGAAGTATCTGCATAGCATGCCATGATACCACTACGAAATATCTGAATTTGTTCAGACACTAGGACCACCTCAGCATCTTTGCAGTACTTAGCGTGGAGTAGTAAAATGAACTTGTGAATTCAGATATGAAATAAGGTAGCAGTGTAGATTTTGCACTCTTTCCAGGGTTAAATGATTCTGCTGAGCAGGAAGAAATATTAGCCCTAATAAAGCACCCAAATCCCTATTTTTTTTTTTTTTTTTAATTACTGCCTGGACATTCATTCACATCAGAATGTAAGGAACAACTACACTCCTTTTTAATTAGAACTCTCACCCTAAAATAACTCTTATTTGATACCTTTACAATGCTTTGCTACTTCATGTTTAAAAAGCTAAACTGTCTGATCAAAGTAGCAAAATATTGAAGTCCTACTGAAAAAAAAAGATGCAGCCCCATGTTTGATTTTTCAAGAAGTTAGTCAATAGTTTTTACATACTGAAAATAAACATACCAAGGGAGGTACTCTTGTGTAACTGTTCACTAGAGGCAGCCTTGCTAAACTGATGATGATATTCTTGAGGACAGGAGTAAGAAATGCTGGGATACTTCTGTTTCTTTGATGCCCCAAAGCCAGTACAGTCTGTAAACATTCCACCATCTCAGCTACCATTTCACAAGCTGCAGTAACGTGTTTATTTTCTTTGTTGAGAGAAAAAAAAATAATTTCAGTTTTATGAATCTATTCAAAACACACCAGTTAAAATCATACAGAAAACAACATGAATGCTTAATTAAAGAATATGTTGACTAAGAAGGACAAAGAGGATGTAGGACAAAAATGTTATACAAAACTTCATCTGGTTACAGACTACTGCTTACACTCTCTCTGCAAATGTTGCTTGCCAGTCTCAGTGCTGTAGAATACCAATAGCTGACATCTGCCAGGAGAGCAGATACGCCAGTTTCCTAACCCCAGCAAACCACACTGAATAGTGCATTTCTTAACAATTTAAATTGATCAAACTCATCTATCTTATAAAAAAACATTTTCATAACTGCCTCTATGCTAGATACGGTAAGTAGGGTCATTTCTGTAGATGGAACTGGTCTCTTAATCTACACCAGTATAATTGAAAATAGAAAATAATTCTGTCCACTCTTGAAGACTACATTTGACATTTGCCCCAATACAGTACTCCTATATGCAGGAGAAAGGCAGATAATGAATCTGCCATTTGCCATTTTTATCAGAAGTATTAATAGTTAGATTCTACATCTCCACATGAAATTTAGAAATCCTATACCACTTTAAAAAGCTCAGTCTGCAGCATGCTGCACAGCTGACAGGACCCCCCAAAAAAAGCATCTCCCTTAATGTTTAGCTTTCAAAACAAAAAGTATACATATTAAAAATGCCAACTTATATTTGATAAGCATTTATCAAAAACTAGTAAGTTCTCAGATGAACTACGTTAAAAAAAATTTAGTTATTGGAAGGGGACCTACAGTTTTTTCATCAAAAATAGAATTCACTATTTACTTTGTGTGTTTGAATCAACTTCATCCTCATTTAAGCCTTTTGAAGTATTCTTCTTTCTTTCAGGACTAAGAAGTTGATTTCCAGGTTCAACCGCAACTGAAGTAAGACAAAAATATTTAAAAGATACAGACATTATATATCTCATTTACCATTTTCTCCTCAAATCCACATAGTAGCACTACATATTCACGTTTCTAAGGAATCTGCTAAGTTCAAAAGTAAACACAAGGTTTTAAGTTTGAAATTAAAATAGTAAAAATAAAGTTGTCAAAGCAGTAACTAGAAAGGATTCACAAGAAACATACCAGACACCTAGCAGTGATGACTGACAATTTCTTAAGGATTTTTTTCATAAGTGTTCAAAGTGGACTCACCTGCTTCTATAATAAACCTAATGCAGTTAATTAAGGAGCAAGCATATGTCACATGAACTGCAGAAGCCAACAAATTCCAGAGGTTAGGCTGCTGTAACGTCAAACAGCAACAATCCAGAGCAGCTTGAAGATCTATACTTAGTGGAAGCTGGTCGTGCATTAAACGCCATGATAATGCCTATGGAAAAGTAAAAATTTCTCATTAATATCAAATCCTCCCAATACACCAATTTATAGCTGAAAGCTGTTTCTTTTTCCTATTTTTTTTTATATACACATTAAGGTTTTATTAGCAAATCGTATAGAGTATGTTTCTTTCCTAAGAAAGCAGAAAATTACAAAAAAAAACCATGAGTATTAAATTGGAAAAAATAAAATAAAACCAAACAAGAAAGTAAACAAAAAAGTCAAAGAAAAACCTTGTCTATTCAATGTCCAAAAAGTGCTGGGCATTTCTCCCAAATGTCAAGATCATTGCATCATTCAGTCAACCTCTTCTTGTAAAAAGCTACCCTTGCCCCACAAGCCAACTGGGTTTTCTATGACAGACCAAGTAAAATAACCACTGAATAAACTTCTACAGTAAGACAAGAAAGTTTGACCAAATCAAAAGTCACTCCACAGTGATCAATTCAAGTCAAAGTTGCTTCCTCTACCAATATTTCATCACATCTTTATTTATGGTTTACTTTCTTACCTCTACTGACATAACCACAAATTTCAGGATATCATCCTCTTTATCAGGAGGAACACGGAGACCGGTTGGTAGTTTTGAGAGTAACAACAAATACTGAGCCAGAGCACGACAAAGTGTCATCACTGAGCGATACATCGCCTCATCTCCTAGAAGACAAGACTGAATGAAATCTAGCAGTTTGAATTTTTCCCATCAACAAATATTTTTCAGAATTATTTCATAGGCGCTTTTATGCCGAGTTGTACTGGGTCTGGCTGGGACGTTATCTTTCCCTGCAGCAGCCCATCCAGTGCTGCACTCTGCACTTGCAGCTAGAACAGCAGTGGTATCACACTGGTGTTGCGTCTGCTGCTGAGCAGTGCTGGCACAGCATCAGGACTTTCTCTAACCCTCCTAGGGGGTGGGCAAAAAAGTGAGAAACATCACCAGGGCAGCTGACCTAAACCAACCAAAGGGATATTCCATACCGTATGATGTCACACTCAGCAATAAAAGGTAGAAAAAGGAAGAGGGGAAGGGTGGGTTCTCGTTGCAAAAACATCTGTCCTCCTCCTGAACACCGGCTACATGCATTGAGGCCCTGCTTCAAGGACGTGGTCAAGGATTGCTCATTTGTGGGAAGTAGAGAGTAATTTCTTTCCTCTGCACTTCCACATAGCCTTTACTTGTTTTGTGTTTTTCCCTTTCCCCCCCTTTTCCCCTTTCCCTTTTTTCCCTTTAGTTGAATTGTTTAATTAATAATAATATTTCTTTAATATTTTTTTCTCTTTAATTAAATTATCCTTATCTCAATCTGTGAGTTGTTCTTTCCTTTACTTCTTCCCCTCCTCATCTGAGGATGGGGAATAAGAGAGCAGTTGTGGTGTTCAGCTACATAGCACAGTAAAACCACCACACAAGTATCTTGATTTTTTTTTTTTAAGTTCACAAATTAACAAGATATCTGTAAGCTACCTTTGCAGAAGAGATAATGAACTTAAAAAGACCACTATTTCTATTACCAAAGATATCGCTTAGCTTTTTCCAGTAGGGCGATGGCTCAGTTGGCAACAGTGGTTGGAAAACCTGGTGGTTGGCAGGAAGGTTTAGTACAGTGGTAGACACATGATCCAGAGTTACCCTCCGAGCTGTTTCGAAGAGGCTACTCTTCTGGTCTCTTGAGATTTCATTCATACCAAGGCTTAAACAAGGCGCTAACAAGCTTAGGTTGAATTCCTGAAATCAAACAGTAAATAAAAAGTAAATAAATTGCTTTTAAAGAGAATCTAAGCATTTGATGGAACTATTCTGGCAAATTAATATAGTGGTAAATTAATAGTTCATTAACTTATAAGACCTCCACTCTGTTATGTTATGTAACAACACCATTAATTAAGGTCGTATTTGTTCTATTTCATTTCTAAATACCAATATGCTGGACTGGAAAGGAAAAACAATATATTCAGTACAAGTTTTCAGAACAGTATGTGAATAAAGCTCTGATGACCTGTATATATGAATCTTCAAGAATAGGTGCCAAGCAAGTTTTAACTATAATGGAAACAATGGTGAGGCATACAGAAAATACGGCAATTGGTGACAGCTCACTAAGGGCAAAATTGTGCCTGACAAATCTGGTGACCTTCTACAACAGCATTACAGCTCTGGTAGATAGAGGAAGAGCAGCTGACACCATCTACTTGGACTGGTGCAGACACTGTCCCCCATGATATCCTTGTCTCTAAATTGGAAAGACAAAGATTTGACAAATGGACAACTTGCTGGAAGTGGCTGGATGGTTGCACTCAAAGCGTGGCGGTCAACATCTCAATGTCCAAGTGGACATCAGTGATGAGTGGTGTTCCTCAGGGGTCAGTACTGAGACCAGCACTGTTTAACAACTTTGCCAGTGACGTGGACAGTGTGATTGACTCCATGGACACTGTTGAAGACACCAAGCTGTGTGGCGCGGTTGCCTCGCTCTAAGGAAGAAATGCCATCCAGAGGGACCTTGACAGGCCTGAGAGGTGGGCCTGTGCTCACCTCATGAAATTCAACAAGGCCAAGTGCAAGGTCTCATACCTGGGCCAGGGAAATTCCAAGCACAAATATAGGCTGGATGGAGAATGAATTGAGAACAGCCCTGATGAGAAGGACTTGGGCATGCTGGTTGATCAGAAGTTCAACATGAGCTGGCAATGTGAGTTTACCAACCCTATCCTGGGCTGCATCAAAAGCAGCAGGTCAAGTGAGGTGATTCTCCTTCTATACTCAGCTCTCATGAGACCCCACCTGGAGCCCTGCGTTCAGCTCTGGGGCCCTCCAACATAACGAGGACATGGACCTATTAGATAAGGCCATGAGGATGATAAAGGGGCTGGAGCACTTCTCCGATGAAGACAGGCTGAGAGAGTTGTTCAGCCTTGAGAAGAGAAGGCTCCAGGGAGACCTTATAACACTCTTCCAGTACCTTAAGGGGGCTACAGGAAAGCTGGGGAGGGACTCTTTGCCAGGGAGTGTGGTGATAGGACAAGGAGTAATCGTTTTAAACAAAAAGAGGGTAGGTTTAGATTAGATATATGAAATTCTTCATTCAGAGGGTTGTGAGGCAGTGGAACAGGTTGCACAGAGAAGCTGTGGATGTCCCCTCCCTGGAAGTGCTTTGGGCAACCTGGTCTGGTGGGAGGTGTCCCAGCCCATGGTTGCCGTGTGGGAACTAGATGATCTTTAAGGTCCCTTCCAACCCAAACCATTCTGTGAGTCTATGAAATTGATTCTTCAGAAGATTTCATCATAAACAAACTGCAAATTCCTCAATGGGGACAAAAAGGGACCTTTTGCTGACAGTATGTCCCAGAGAATTTATATCCCTGATATGCAAAGTATAAAATAATCTACTGTCTTCTGCCTAAAAACACATTTCCCTTTTTCCCTTTTCCTCAACCTTATTCTCAGAAGTTCCTAAACCACTTTTGCCAAAACTTTCCAAAATATATCAAGGTAAACAGCTAGCAATTCAGCTCAAAGTATTAAAATTTGGCAGAAATATGAGTAGTTGAGCACAGGGCTGAAAAGTGCAAGCTCTATCAGTTATTTGATATGTGTGTTTGGACAAATCACTGTCTGCCATATTTGACCTGGTAGAAGAACTACTATCATCAATTCGCAAACATCACTGAAATCTTAAATTTCCTCTTTAAAACAAATAGAAATAAACTTGAAAATAAAACAGCAAGTCACAATTTAGCTTACAAGTTTTATTGTCTACCCCTTAAATAACTCTAGTAAATTGAATTTTAAATTCGAAAAGAAGTTAGAAAGATAAACTACGACTTTCAAACTCCACACCACTGATATTTGAATACTAACTACATTTCTTCTCAAAATGAGAAAGTGTAAAATCTATTCAAAAAATGGCTTCCCACTATCATTTCTGCATACCAGTAGCAAATGTACTGGACAGAATTCAAGCAAAATATATTCTCTGAAAACCTAGTTGTACTTCATGACATATTTACTCTCTGTGGCCTGTTAGAGCCATATTACAAGTCAGATAGCACAAATGAAGATTTCAGAAGCATCTGGCATTGTAAAAGACCGTATGACAAAATAAGAAAATTATGTAAAGTGGTAAAACTGTGGATTTTTATTATTGTAATATAAACTAACCTTCATTTCATTTCCACTCTATACATCCAACCTATAGTATTAGAAAACTAATATCAACAGCAGTGCTAAAGAAAATTGAAAAATATTCAGTATTTTAGTTTCCCAAATGAAGTGAAATTCAGAATATCAACTACCAGTATCATATAAATTTGAAACACGTTATTTAAATAACCTAATCTATTAATACTACCAATTAGAACATTAGAAATATTTTATTACAACATATTCATCTGATTCAGATCTGACAAAAAAGTTACCTTGCAGGTCATGAAGGAGTTCAGGTCAGGCTGAGGAATCCTATTTACAAGTTCTGCACCTTCTAGTAGTGCTGAGTCTGACTTGACGCAACACTGTGACCTCACTAGTGACACATACCAGTCCTTTAATAATTGAAAAAATAAATTTAGTATATATTTGTTTTCAGAAATAACATTTTGAGGGGCGGGGGAAGATTGCCTGCTGGCATTGAATTGTGGTCTTTTTAAGCAATTACTAGGCCACATTAATGTCAACAAAAAGAAAAAAGCAAAGAAACTACAAAAATGGCAATGAGGCAAACATGAGAAAAAGCAAAACACGTAACAGGTGAATGGACCATCTTAAAATAGACAAATAGATATTCTTGGCAAGTTGTCTATTTCCATGGAGTTTTGACATCAAACAAGGTAAAAAAGTTTAGCATACAGCATACTAGCATACAGATATTCTAGGATTGTAAAGCTGATTAGAGTGTCTAGAAAATAACTACTGTTATATCTACTGATAACTACTGTTGTGTAGTCAAACATGACAGTAATAGGAAAAAAAAAATACTGTAACAAAGGAAGAATCATTGGCCAAATATTCTGCGAGGAGCAAAAGATTCTTTGAGCAAAGAATCTTCCCACATAATCTTACTTTGTCTAGAATTACAGTCTCTAAAGCTGGTTGGCCTTCTCCATCTAGTGGGTGTGAGGTAACCACAGGTGAAGGACTAGTTGTGTCTGGTGCTACCATCAGCCGAAACCTATCCAAGAGTGAGTAAAGTCTTTGGTGTCTGAAAACAGAAGAACAAATCAACAAAATCTAACTTAGTTTCATAAATCATCTAAAAATAGTAACAAATACAGTGAACAAACTCTAGTTCTGTGAGAGAAAAGCACTAGAGTCATAAGTTCTTAGTTGGATACATGCACTCACATAACGCGTAACTTCAAACTTCATCAGCTAACAGTACCAAAACAAATGAACTCCATACCACCAACAATAAAGAATTAAATTGATACAGATTTTGAACTTGTAAATGCTTATGCATAAAATACAAGCTGTTCAATTACTTTATGCAGTAAAGATTTTTATTGAAAAAGAAGAATTAAATTTAATGTACAAATCTGACTGCAAATGAATATATTCTAAGAGATACACACACAGACACACAGAACTGTAGGGGCTGGAAGGGACCTCGAAAGATAATTGGGTCCAACCCCCCTGCAAAGCAGGATCCTCAGAGCAGATACCAAAATAAGAATCCACTTCTGTAAGAAAATGGAGAATATAGTAAAATTGAATTTAAATATAGGATTAAGAATTTCACTTTGTGGATTTAAAAGCCACTGCCATCTAAGGGTTTTTGTTTGTTTTTCTGATTCCAGTACTGCTATCAAAAGCATGTACCTTAAAGTCATTTGGAGACTTCGCACTTTTTTATTTTTATTTTTTTTTATTTTTAAGCCAAATCTAATCTTACCTAGGAAGGTACTCTACTATCAATCTACTGCCATCTCGGGTCTTGGGCTTTATATTCATTCCCTCTATTTCTATTTCCTATTTCAGTGACCAAATATTAACCGCAAACAGCAATGACATCTGGAAGATTACATTACTCTTTCCAAAATCAAATAAGGTTTTTGCAAGAATTTAATGATTAACCCCTTTTTATAATAGTATTTTACTTTTAAGAATCTGAGAGATTAAGAATTTTATCACAGTTGTCTGAAAAAAAACAACAGCTCAGATTGACAAAATTCTGCAAAAGTCGGAGAAAGATGAAGTTGCTTTCACTAATGTAACCTTTGCCAAATAATTAATTTGGGGTGACTTTCTCCAAGAAGTTGAATTCTGAATGGGATGGGGTAGAGAAGATAATATGATGTCTGTGAGCCCTTGGCTTTCTTGATTTTGCGATATATTTAAGAATTAAACTCAACCAACACAATAGCCCTTGAGTCAAAATATGCATACACCTCAAATGACACTTCACTTCTGTTTTTACCTCCAAACAGAATTTACTATCTTACCTTACAAAAAAATCATAATTGCTACTAGAACATTACTTAGCTTGACATCTAAACGTACTGATATTATTTACCTTGTTGCTAATCCACTGTTTTGAAGGTATTCCTGAATTCTATCCAGTTCTTCAACTGGCAACTGAGTAATGCTGTTCTATAGGAAAGAGTCACAAGAATTTTATAGGACAAAAATGAGTAAACTACCCATATGTACTTTGAACAGATTAGGAAATTCAAATGCAGATAAAGTTAAATGCAATCATTCACATATTAGTGTTGTTTTCCACAGAAATCACTAAAATTAAAATACGTCAATTAAGATGTTTAAAACATTACGTTTGATCATATTACTATCACTACGCAAACTGATTTGCAAATGAATATATTTATCTTTACCTGTAAAGTTGCAGCCAAAAGCATTTCTACCCGACGGCAAGCTAGTGTGTCAACCATGCGAGCAAGCACACGGAATGGAGTACACAGAAGCTTATCAACATACAATGTTAAGACAGCCCCAGACTGGCTGAGATGTATCCCCTCTAAGCACTGTAAAGTCTTCTTCAGAGTTGTAGGCTAAATGATGAAACAAAAAAGGTAAGTTACATATCTAACAATGTAGTAGGATTAAATAGGAGGGTATTGAAACAAAAACATCAATTAGAATACAAAGATGTTATCACTAATGAGAAAGGTATTTGCAGAAAAGAACAGCAGCAGACTACTAGCTGACCAACATAATGACCAAATGAATCTCATCTAACTTTTAAGTATTTTACTCACATGGCTAAGGCACTAATGCAGTTACAGTAGACTTGTCCATAGACAATAGGAAGAGAGAAGCAACTTTACCAGATTGTTCAAGAATCTCCCACCACTACATCCTAAAGGAAGTACATGAAGTACCATTCCCACTGAGAGTTCCTAAGCTTAAGAGGGATACATACATACAACCTTACATCCCTATAAATCATTATCAGCTCCTTTTAAATCAGAAACTAAAATAATAAACAGAAATGATACACTGAATTTCTGAAGCAGTATGTCCCTCTTCAAGAGAGGCAGATCAACTGGGGAGGGCATGAGCTTGCAATCATTTTCATGTTGTTAGGGCCTATGAAGATGAGCTAGTTCCTGTTCCCAACTCTGTAGTTAACTAATAGTTATTCATGCAGCCAAGGTACTGAAATCAAAGATGAAAGCTAGAGCTTTAATTTACCCCTTGTATTTATTATGCAGATTCATATATTTATTATGCAGAATGATATCCAAAAAGGAAGAAAAGCAGCTTAACCAACTCTACTTGAATTTATAGACTTGACGGATAGGAACACATCTGACACTGAAATGGCTAATATATTACAAGATTCATTGTTTACATTTTTTACAAGCGACTTCAAAAATAAAATTACAAATGGATAAATTACCCATGAATGTCAGAATTTGCATACTTATATTTCAATTTAACTTGAACTGATACGTGGCTTTATTCTTAAAAAAAGCAAAGTTAAACTTACAGCTGCAAGATTCTCACACCGGGATTGAATGGCCTGGATAAAGAGACCACTGGCTGCTGAATTTCTGTGAACAGCACTAATGAAGTCTTGTACTGGAGGCTCATGGGACAGATTAATCAAGTCCTGAACATGATTCACAATAAGCCAGGTCAAGTGTTCTGAATCATGTAGGTTTTGACACTAAAAGGGAAAAAAATAAAATCTGATTCCAGTAATATGCAGGGTGTTTAATTACCAAAAATCTTATCTGACACAATATGAAGTTTTCATACATAATTCCAGTAACTGCTTTAAAATAATGTTGTAAAGTGTCTATATTGTTATATTGCCATCTTTATTTTTAACATGACAGTTTTTTCAAATGTTTTTGAACTCGCTGCAAATTAAGAGAGTCATGATGAATTTCTAATAATCTTTTTTTAATATCATTACAATAAATGGGAATTCATTACACAAAAAGGGAATGGCACAAAGTTGCACCAGGGGAGATTTAGACTGGATATTAGGAAAAGGTTCTTCACCAGGCACTGGTATATGCTCCCCAGGGAAGTGGTTAGGGCACCTAGCTTACTGGAGTTCAAGTAGCATTTGAACAACACTCTCAGGCATGTGGTTTAATTTTTAGGCAGTCCTATATGGAGCTAGGAGTTGGACTCAATGATCCTCATTGGTCCCTTCCAACTCAAGACATTCTACGATTCTAAAAACCCATGTTAGAAACAAGTAAATTGAGAAGGTCATTGTAACAAAACGTTTTTTTGAAGTAAACATACACAAAGTCTTCTTGTAAAGTGTGATTCTCATTTAGGCTTCTTTTTAAAGATTTCATGTTACTACTGGCCCTAAACACAGGATGAATGATTTCTGGAAAGCATATCCAAAGAGGTC
This sequence comes from Heteronetta atricapilla, assembly GCA_011075105.1. Taxonomy (NCBI): domain Eukaryota; kingdom Metazoa; phylum Chordata; class Aves; order Anseriformes; family Anatidae; genus Heteronetta; species Heteronetta atricapilla. The sequence continues at coordinate 86,894,273 of CM021734.1, forward strand.
AGTCAATAATTAATTGTAAACCTACAGAGGTAAGTGAGTATCAACAAGGAGTACAACACAACAGATCTCTAGAGCTAATCAGGTGATGCTGGGAAGCTGATATGTAAAGAGGTTTTAGAGGGTTTTACCTTGGACTAGCTCTCATCTGACTATGGTGACTCAATGTCCAATAGTAGCTGAAGTGCTTTTTAAATACAGCTTTTGGTCTAGCTGAATCTGAAAGGAACTTAGTTGGCTTCCCTGAAAGTGCTCTGCAGTGCAAATGCAACTGCAATACTAGGTATTATGGGAAGGTTCACTTCAAAGGTACACTTCCAATGACCTAAAACATGGCAACCTAAGGCATGAAGAGGTTGAAGCCACAGAAACTGCTGTCATTGGAGAACCAAGAATAGAAATGAAATGTTAGTGTAAAAGCTCTCCTCTTACAATACAAAAGATAGAAGTATGTTGTCTACTAGAAACTGTGCTGCTACTACTAACGTTGGGAAATCTAACACTTCTTAGTATGCTCCAAGCAACTCACAAGTAATGGAAACAACACCCAGCAGATTATTCTATTACCTACTAAGCATCCTTAGACAAGCCCCATGAGAATTAGTTCAGAATAGAAAAAAATCGTAATGAGGTCATACCTGATCTCATAGAAGTGCCCCCTGAAAATAAAATTAGTTTCACATATCCTCAATTTTCAGTAGTGAACCACACTCAGTTGATACATACCAGTCATAAAAAACTGTCAGCCTTATAATTCACAACTGTAGTTATAAAATTCTTAATTGAAAACTTACAACATAGTCACAGAAAAGAATGAGTGCTCCTCTTCTCACTATCTCTCGATTGCACATGCCGCGTTTAGATTCTGAATCTGATTCATCACTGTCTCCACATATCTGAGGGCTAAGTAATTTAGTAGTAGAAAGACTGTGCCTCCTGCAAGAAGCACATTGTATTTTATTACTACGGCTATTGAAATATTAAAAAAAATATTTGGAATAATCTACCAATAATAAGTCTTTGTATAGTATTTATTTTCCCAGAAACTTGAACATTATACTGCTTTGAAATAGAAACCTTGCTTTTCATCACTCTTTACTTTATAACAATGGGAGTACTACTTTTCATTCAGTGTTCATTACTTCCTTGGACAGTCAGTCTGAAGAATTTAACAGGTTATTTAAGAGAAAAACGTGAGATATTGCATCATTGGTAGAATAACAGAATTTAATTCTGTGTTTCTTCACACCATGAGGTTGAACTGAGGTCAGAAATTCATATTTGAGCACTTCTCCTTCAAAGTATTAATCCATTCATATTGTAAATCAAAATTAGACTTCCCTAACATTCACTGCACAAACATCAGAAATTTCTCTCAAATCAGTTTTTAATCTCCCTCTAGTTTATGGAGGGATACCTACCCACTCACATGGTGATCCTACCTCACACCCAAAGGAGGGATCATCCTCACGTCAGAAGTGTCTGACAGGTGGGGTGATCCTACCTCAGACCAGAAGTTCACAATTTTATACAAGATTTCTGAATATCAGACAACTAATGTTAAGTGATATTACTACTAATGGCACTTTGTAATGAATCACCACAGTGCTGACAGTATGTTTTAACATTTAGTGCTGGACCCACTGACAGAGATGATAGATGTACCTAGCTCTTACTGATCAGACACACTTACATGAACACATCAGAGTATATCATCTGCACTGGCTGGTTATCTGCTGGAAGGTGAAATAAGAAGTCTCCACAGAGGCATGAAACCTGCTATATTGAATATTTTAGTACAGCTTTTTCCATAATTAAAGTATACAGATGGGAGTTTTACAAAGATGTGAGTTTTATAGTCTTTGAAGTGTAGAGGTTCCCTGACAGTTCTTTTGAGGAACAACTGAACACAGGATGCACTTCCTTAGTTTGAAAGACATACTGCCAGACCAGACAGTAAGTAAATACACATACGTACAAAATAAACACAGAACTACCTATCTCAGAATCTAGGTAGTACTAATTCAACAGTTGACAAGTTTAACAGATTAAAAGCTAGATTTTTTTTTTCATACAGTTGTACCAAATACAATTGAGAGACATGCTACTATTTTTAAGAGATCAAAAAAAAAATCTTACTTTGGAGTTTGATGCACTTCTGACCACCAGTTGTAGTTGGTGTAATTGACAAGAAGCAGGATCTGACACCAGAGAAGAACTAAGGAAGGATGCGTGGGAATCATGGACTGAACAAGGTCACTCAAACTTTCAAGGGTATAGAAGCTACCATCGGAACCATCTCCCGTAAAAAGTCTGGTAGCTGCAGCTGTGATTCTTCTGAACATTCCTGAAAACAATAAAAGCATATTAGAGTAACTATACTCTTGTCTGAATTCTGAAGTTTCAAAATTTTCAGGGTATCCTGAGAAGAGAAAAGCTGTTTCATAAGCCAGTACCATTCCTGGAAAGAAGGTATACTCTGCATTGTTGTTGTTGATTTTGTTTTTTTAAACACAACTGTAAGGCAGGTCATACAGTTTGCCCAAGGGCAGTGTGTGAACCAGCAGTAACCAGCTTCCAGTCTGAAACAATGCTTTAGATAAGACTATAGAGTCAACTTTTTATCTGTTATACATCAAAAGGTTTATCTAACACATGAAAACCTTTACCAAATTTAAAATTGTTAATTACAGACCAGAATGTTTTTCTTTATAAAGTAAAACACAGAAATCCTAAATAAAAACCATGCTAAGACTACTATTGCAGACGTTAAGGAAGATCACTTACAAGTTTCCTACATCAGTTGAGGGCTTCCCAAATATATTTATTTGAAATTAAACTTTCAGCCTTCTATCCAAATTCTGAAGTATAAAAAGTACTTCTTTTAAAGTGAGGAAAAGTCACTGTCATGCATACTTAACTCTTAACACAAAAGCTGATTTTTGCATTCTGACTTACTACTTCTTTATTCGTATACCAAATGAAGGGAAAAGAAGGAAAACGGAGACAAAGTTGTCTAAAGTTATATGACTGTTTCACTTTATCCATACACTTTTTATTTCTATTGTACTTCAAAGTAGCACACTGGAAATTTTGATTTCTAATACAGTAGCTTCTTATAATTGAATATACAGCAGTCAGCAATGCTCACATTCTGAGAAAAACTATGAGTGAGAAGATAAGACAAGACATCCAAGTAGTGGACCCAATAGCAGTTAAAAATGAGAGAAGACCGTAGTCTGTGTTCCCAAACACAAGTCACAATAAGGCGCAGCTGTAGTTAGCAGGATATAACTTAAAAGAGAAATAAAATTAGAAAGTCTTTAACTGAACAACAGCCAAGTACTACAAAATCAGGCACCTAATTAGACCTAAGCCTAAACCTGAAAGAAAATGCTAAGACATGAAGATATAGCTCCTATGTCTGAACAACTTTACTTCTACTCTGTAACACCACATAAGGTAACCACAAAACGATTAGTACTTAGAGAGGATTTGTAGTCTTCATTTCTAATGATCATGCAACACACTTATCCTGGTGCTTTGCATAAATCCTTTAATATTTGATTTTAAATTTTGCATGGAAGTTTCTACATAATTTTTGGCAAGAAATAGTGAAGCTTGGAAACCAGCTTCTACAGAAGAAGTAGCTGAGCCTTCCCCTTCCTTTATCGCCAGCTCCTACTGCTGAAGTACCCACTTTACTGATTTCAATCACCAGCTTGAGTTTCCAATTTCATTGGTCCTGGCTCAGTCCCATTTAAACATTTACTCCAAATCACTTTGGCATAGGCTACTTGTTATAATCTACGTTTCAAATATTTCTCAGTAACAGCAGTTAATGATACACATGTGCTTGGTACAGTACTTGAACAGTAACTACATCAGTAGCAAGCACGTGGAAAAATAGAGTGATCACTCACTATATTCAGAGCTGCAAAAAGCAGCTGGTAGCAACGACAGAAACAGAACAAAGCTTTTTACCAAGAAAGAAGTTTGTAACTGAACTCTACAGGAGGAGCTTAAAACAAAAAAAAAAAAATAGAGGGTACTGAAAATTTAACATGATTCTGTGTTTGCATTAACAGCGGTATTTTGTATTCCCTTTTTTGTTATTCACATCTAATAAACAGGGAAGTACCGTAACTCCCATTTTACAAATGGGCCTGTAGAACACAGTTGTTTGTGCGACATCCAAGGACGTCTGTGAACAATCAGGGATCTGTGCCAACTCCTTTTAGGTTGCTACCAACTACTATAATCCAAGATCTGCAACAAAGTGATGATGTCAGCTGTATGAACAAGGTGAAGAACTCAAAACATAATATTCTGGACCAAGCAAAAGGTGCAAAGGCTTTCAAGGAATGTGGTCAGGAAAAAGACGCTTTGTACCTTCTACCTCTTACCAATAAACAGAAAATTTAGCAAGAAATTTATGGTGATAGAGTGGAAAATATGGCAACAGAAAGTACCCAGTAATAACCCACTAGAGAGAGGATGAGGTTGTCTAGAGTGACAGAGTTATCGGGAACAGTAGCTAGCCCTCCAGAATATTACCAGCCTCTTTAAGGTAGAACATGTTTTGAAAACAAAGAGAAAAAGCATACCACTGAAAGAATTAAATGAAATGTACACCACTAATATCTTAAGTGACACAGATTAGAAAATGCTCTGCTAAAAGACTTTAACCAAGAGAACACATTTGTCATGTTTAAATATAACCCCGCTCTCACAGCTGGGGAAAGCCAGTAGACTATTTAGTAAACAGGATCTCTTTCCAAGGCACCCAAGTATACTCTACTCTCTACTGCACTCAAAATTTTTCTCAGAAAAGGACAAAAGAAAATTTATCCAGAAGTTTGAAAGGAAAATGGTATAAGCTTTCTTCTCAGTGAAGATTTACTCGTGTCAACAAGCTGAAGCAAGATACACAGAACTCCCTGTTCTTCCACCTTGCAAGTGTATTAACAACAAAAGCACATTTGTGGGTATTTACAGAAGTATCAAGATCTACGTACAACACTATCCAGAAGCGGTAGCAGAAAGCTGTGATTCCCTTCAACAGAGCATCAGGTGAACACTACAAGTGTTGCAAGCTGTAAACTATGAAGTAAGGGCTCCAGGTCTCATCGTACAAGTCTCTTAGCTTCCACTGTGTATTAGGAATGAGGCAATCTAATTTCATCCATGGAGGTACACAGGAGCAGCTGTTCTGGGATAACTATTCCTGACAGAACCTGGTCTACAGCAGCCATTCATAGAATCACAGAATATCCCAAGTAGGAAGGGACCCATAAGGATCATCAAGGCATCACACAGGTCTACCCAACAGTTTAGACGATGTGACTAAGTGCACAGTCCAATACCTTCTTAAATTTAGACAGGCTTGGTGCAGTGACTACTTCTCTAGGAAGCCTGTTCCAGTGCACAACCACCCTCTCTCGGTGAAGAGCCTCCTCCTGATATCCAGCTTAAACTTCCCCTGCCTCACCTTAACCCCATTCCTACAGGTCCTATCACTGGTGTTTATGGAGAACAGGTCACCTGCCTCTCCAGTCCCCTTTGCAAGGAAGTTGTAGACCGCAATGAGGTCCCCCCTCAGCCTCCTGTTCTCCAGGCTGAACAGGCCCAGTGACCTCAACCACTCCTCATATGTCATCCCCTCCAGGCCCTTCACCATCTTCGTCGCCCTCCTCTGGACACTCTCCAACAGTTGAATGTCCTTTTTATACTGTGGTGCCCAGAACTGCACACAGTACTCGAGGTGAGGCCACACCAGCACAGAGTAGAGTGGGACGATCACTTCCCTCGACCCACTAGCAATGCCGTGCTTGATGCATCCCTATTGGAATGATTAGCAGGTAAGGATAAAAGTCTGAAGGAAGCCTCAAGTCAAATAGCCAAAATAGGCACATTTAAAACTCTGAAAATTCCAACAGAACAAGGCAGACTCGTATGGCTCCTAACACTTCAAAAAGAGTATTTCATCAAGGAAAGCAAGTAGAGGAAAGAACTTTTTGAGAATTAGAATATGCCCAGGAATATGTCACAGAATTTCAGCGACACAAGAAATTCTAGACTGAAAGAGATCTTCCTAACTTAGTGGGGAATGACACTATATTCCAGTTTGCTCCTTTAGAAGACTAGGCAGACTGGAAGGACTGACAGCCAGAAAATGTGGTGGCTACAGCTGCACCTCAGATCAGGCCACTTCATAAAGAAAAGAGGAGACAAAAGGAGAAGCCAGTGAATTAGGCTGATCTGTAATAGATGGAAACACTAGAAGAAGTTCTGCTGCTACCTCTGGTCAAGGAAAAGGTGAAAAGTCACTAGTTGCATTTTATTCATATATGGAGAAGGAATATGCAAAATGGGATCTGCATTCATAAGCACAAAATTTTGGAGGTTCTTTATATATAGAACATCTTAAGCACCTACTCATTCAACAATTGTCTCAGAACTCAAAATTACCTCACTGCAAACAACAACACAAAGCATTGTTTCAAATATTACCTGATTTGAAGATGTGTATTAAGCACATAAGCAGCGTGCCCAGCTCCTGGCAGTAGAAAGTATGCTGCTGCTCATTCATATCCACTTTCAACTGTTTGGTGACAATATCTTCCAGTAGAATACCAACCAGTTGTAATAAGAACCTTGAAAAAAACATGCATACCATCAACAGGAAAATCACTGCGACATCTTTCAGAATAAGGTGATGTTTGCCTATGAAACTCAGTAATTTTAAAACCAAAATACAAAATCTTTGTACATTTATCCAAAAGAAAATGCTAAATTAAATTCTATATAACAGGTTGGCCCCAAACAAACATGATGCTATTGCTATGGACAGTTAATTACAAGAAATTCAATATTATATAATGGAACTGTGTTACCTACTCATTAGCTGAAGTCATAAGAGATAGCATGCATACAACAGCCCACCTCACTCACCCAGCAAACAATGAAAATGACACGGTGTCTTTATAGTGATTTGCAATCAATTAAAAAAAATACACCCTGACAGTTACTGCAGCTCAGTAAGTTACAGGAATTGAGCTGCTGGCAGCCTCATTTATCCACATTCACTCTACAACATGGATTCCACATCAAACCTCCAGCCAGGTTTATTGGGTTTACATGACAAGTGTCTGGCAGTGAGGGTGGGGCTACAGGGGTGGCCTCTGTGAGAAGAGCTCAGTACCTGCCCCATGGTAGAGAAAAGTCAGCTCCAGCCAGCTCCAAAGGGGACCCACTGCTGACCAGGGCTAAGCCAATGAGCAACACTGGTTGTGCCTCTGTGAGAGCAGACTTAAAATGGAAAGCCTGCTATGCAACAGCAGCTGGGAGAGAAGAGTGAGAACCGGCCCTGCAGCCCCCAAGGTCAGTGCAAAAAGAGGGCAGAAGGGGCTCCAGGCACAGAGCAGAGGTTCCCCTGAGGCCTGTGGAGAGGCCCCTGGTGGAGCAGGCTGTCCCCCTGCAGCCCATGGGTCCCACATGGAGCAGATCTCCACACTGCAGCCTGTGGAGGAGTCCCCGGTGGAGCAGGTGGATGTGGCGTGGAAGAAGCTGCAGCTCGTGGAGAGACCCTGCAGGAGCTCGCCCCGGGCCAGAGCTGCAGCCCGTGGAGAGGAGCCCATGCAGGAGCAAGGGGTCCAGAGGGAGCTGCCACCCGTGGGGGACCCGTGCTGGAGCAGTTTGCTCCTGGGGGATGGACCCCGTGGTACAGAGTCATGTGGGAGCAGTTCTTGAAGAGCTGCTGCCCGTGGGCAGCCCACATAGGATCAAGCTGTGAAGGACGGCATCCCGTGGGAGGGATCCCACACGGAGCAGGGGCAGAGAGTGACCGTGAAGGAGCAACAGAGACAAAATGTTGGGGACTGACCAGAACCTTCAATTCCCTGTTCCCCTGCACCACTCGGGGGGAGTAGGTAGAAGATGTATTGGGGGAAGGTGTCTTTAATTTGCTTTTAATTCTCACTATTCTAGTCTGCTAGTAATAGGCAATAAATTACATTAATCTCCCTATGCTGGATTTGTTTTGCCCATGATGGTAATTGGTGAGCAATCTCCCTGTCCTTATCTCAACCGTTGAGCCCATTCCATCATATTTTTTCACCCTTTTTCTTTGAGGAGGGGGAGCAAGAGAGTGGTTGCGATGGAGTTTAGCTGCCCAGCAGGGTAAAGCCACCACACCAAGTTAAAAAAAAAAAAAAAAAAAGAAGATCAAAACAGAACACCAAAAAAGGGTGTCTGCAATAAGCAATGCTTGCTCCTGGCCATGATCATTCCTGCTCTGGTTGGACATAAGGTCATGTTAAGGGAGTCCAGATCCCCTTTTTCCTTCTCTCCATCACCCCCACCAGTAAGCTGAATAAGAAACAGAATTTTCTTTTTATCTGAAATTCTGTACTTGAGTAAAAAGTTTTTAGTTTCTTAAACAAATAGCTATTCCAAATGCTTCCCACCACATTAAGACATAATTGTCTTAATGACAAACACTGTGTCAACAGAATATGATCACCATCTCCATCTTTCATTTTACCTAAGAGTCATTCTTGGAGAGCTTCAGCATGGGAAGCTAACTAGACAAAGCTAGCTCTTAAAAAGAAAAAAATAAAGAGCAGGACTAACTTAATCAATTTGTATCTATTTGCTGCCAAGATTCTAGTATAGAACACAGGCTTCTGCTGTGGGTATGATTCATCTTTCAGGCCCCACAGAGAGAGGATGGAAAGGATTAAACAGTTAAAGCTTGGAGCTGATTTTAATAACACCAGGCTTCATCCATCGTAATGACTCCAGTAGGTCTTTCACTTGGCTTGAGAAGAGACACCAAAAGAGTGCAAAGTCTCTACTAAAAACTCATCTCCTTTCTTTGCTGTTCAACTCATGATTCCCTCCTTCACATACCCTCTTCCCGTATATCAACTTGAGACTTTATTTCCTTCAGATATGCAATATATGTACACGCATAGAACTGTTGATATATTTGTGACTTTTCAGAAATCTTAGTCCTACACTTACGTTATTCAAGACAACATACCTAGAAAATGTCTCTTCAGGCAGGTATTTAGCCTGTTTAATCTCAGCACGATCCTCTGGTGTGAATACATTATTTTCTCCACGTCTCAGTCTGTTAATTGCTTGACAGGAAATCAAATATGGCGAGAAAGAAAGCTCCTGAATACGGGATAGAACTATGTCTTCTGTGGACTGTGAAATCAGAACTCTAAGGATAGCTAAAATTCCAGAAATCCATAGCTGAACAGTGCTCACTGATGCCTAACAAACAAACCAAAAAATGCAGATGGTTAGAGCAAATAAGCTTGACCATTGCCATGAGAATAGCATTTTGAAGACCTGAGCACAAAACCTTTTTGCTGCTTGCTCCATTCTGATGTCTAATTTTATGCAACAGCTCATTAAAATGTTGAACTTCAAAAGTATTCAACACAACATAGGAATATATTCAGCCTTCCTAAAGCAAGTCTCCAAAGAAATTAAGAATCTCAACTATCAAAATAGTACTATTACTTGCATAAGAAAAACGTGATTTACCTAATAAATTGCAATCCAAAATTTACCGTAACTGCATGTATTTTTAGGATCAGGAAGGTAGAGAAACAAAAAGAAGGTATGTGTTCCAAAAGCAGAACACTTCTGAATAAAATGCTAGAGACAGTAAATCTTGTTAATTCTAATGAATTCTTTCCTAAGTTCTGTTTGAGGTACTTCAACACCACATTGCAAAACAGGAAATAGAAATACATGCTCTTTCATTTGGCATGAAGGACACGAGATTTCTTTTCTCTTGAAACATCCACTTTTACTACTACTCTAGAAATACTTTACGTGTTTTAACAGGTTCCCACTTGCTTACCATTGTTTTAGGGGTAACAAACATACTCCGTAAAAGCATGTCCACAGGGCGAAGGGAAGAAGGAGCCAAAATTTCAAACAAAGTGTTCAATACTCCAAGAGCATCATGAGAGTCTATGTGCATCTGTAAAAGAAAACCACAAAACTGAATTATAACTACCACCACACATAAATGCAACACAAAATTACCATTTCATGTTTTAAACATTTCTGTAACAACCTGTACATAATAAGGCCGTCCTTTGCAGCACAAAATTTAGAGCAATAAGATCTATGAAAAGTAAATGAAAGTTTCGTCGCAGGCCTTCCTCCATAGAAGGTTTGAGAAATGGACAAAAATCTATCCCACATAATCCAATATGTGTATCACTTATTTATTTATTTTAGGAAAAATATGCCAGATTCAGAGAACGAGACAAAAAGACTGTCATAAAACTTAAACTTTTCTCTTCCCTGCACATCCTAGCAGGCATATTATAGACAGCAGTGGTAACACAGGAATAACTGAATGCTTTGGTCATGAATAAGCTTAAGATAACAACCAAAAAAAAAGTCCTAATCATCAGAGAAGTGAATGGCTACAACTGAATTACACTGCAGCAACAGAGGCAGGATTAGTAAGGATCAAGTCTGACTCAACCAGTTTTTTAGTTAAATTATAAAACAATTGATTGCTAAAAGCAAAGGACTGGACTTCATCTGGATGACCCTATCTTGCCAGCCTAATTCGATAGTTGAGCACATGCACAGATTCATACAAAACGAAAGTCAACTTCAGTTTGCCAATATTTTAGCTTCCCTCAAAAACCACTGTCTGATCCTCCATACAGCCTACTCTCTCCCACCATGCAACCTCCTCATAAGAGGGGAGAATCTGTCATCAAAGAGTGAAGAACATATTAAGGGCACCATTTCATTAGTTTTACTTTATATCCTGGAATTAGAAATAATTACTTCAAACAAAGTTGTATAGTAAGACAAGCCCTCGGTCGCTTAGGGAGCAGTACAGAGAATCCTTTTCCTAAAAGGAGTAGACGCTTCTTCCCAGGTACAAAGGGTCTATTCCCTATGCTCAATCTACAGTCCATTTCTGGGCTCCCCAGTAAGACAGACTCACACACAGTGGAACGACCCCAAGAGAAAGACGCACAAATGATTAAGAGCTTCGAGCACCTGTCATACAAGGGGAGGCTGAGACAGATGTGATTGTTCAGCCTGGAGAGGGCTCAGGGGGATGCTGAGAAGGGGTCCAGAGGACAGCCACAGAGATGGTCAAGGGGCTGGAGCACCTCTTTTACAAAGAAAGGCTGAGAGAGCTGGGGCTGTTCAACCTAGAGATGAGAAGGCTCCAGGAGGACCTCAATGCAGCCTTCCAGCACTTGAAGGGTTCTTATAAGAAGCATGGAGAGCAACTCTTTGCTCAATCAGATAATGACAGGACAAGGGGGAAATGGTTTTAAACTAAAAGAGGGAAGATTTAGATTAGAGGTTAGGAGGAAATTCTTCACTCAGAGGGTGGTGAGACACTGAACAGGTTGCCCAGAGAAGTTTGGATGCCTCATCCCTGGAGGTGCTCAAGGCCAGGCTGGATGAGCCCCTGGGCAACCTGATCAGGGTGGCATCGCTGCCTATGGCAGGGGGGTTGAAACTGGGTGGTCTTCAAGGTCCCTTCCAACCCGAGCCATTCTATAATCTTACCAGTGTGTACAAATATCTGGCTGGGCAAGAAGGAGACAAGAAGACAAGACAGAGCTAGTGTCTTCTCAGTAGTACACAGTGCCAGAAGGAGAGGCAATAGACACAAATTGAAATACAGGAACCCCCCATTTAAAAACAACTCCTTTCCTATCCCCCCCTGCATTTTTTTCTCCTCCCTGTGAGGATGCTCAAACACTGGAAGAGATAGCCCAGACAGGTAATGGAGGCTCCATGCTTGGAGACTGTCAAAATCTGACTAGATATGGTCATAAGCAGCCTGCTCCAGACGACCCTGCTTTGAGAAGACAATCTCTAGAAGTCCATTTTAGTCTCAACTATTCTGCAATTCTGTGATTTATAAATGCAGTTTTGGGTGATGCTATTTCATTCTCCTCACTAGAAAAAACACAGACCCACTGCAGTTAAGAAAAAAAGGGAGAATCTTCACAACTTTAGGAAGCGCTCTGAACAAGACACAATTGTGTACGTAAGAAAAATAGAAGGAGCTTTATCTGGGAACAGCCTAGAAGATATTGAACATACTTTGTGTATTTAAAATATGACCTGCATCACTTCAAAGGCTTAGCTTATCCTACAGTAATTATTTTTCCAGATATGGTGGCTACACCTTAAAGAAAACAGAAATCACATTACCCAAAGCCATTATTACAATAATTTGTTATAGTAATTATTTTAGATGTTTATAGATTAAAAAATGCATATAGCAACCTGTTGTTTTGCAAGCATTGGGAGAATAATGTCAGCTATTTGCCGGGACAATCTTTTCCATTTGTCTTCATTTTCTTTATGACACTGCTGCAACACCAAGATGAACATTTCCAGCACCTGAGGAAAGTCCAAAAGAATGCAAGTAAACACCCATACTCTCAGGAAACATTCAAATAATACTGCAATGGGAAAAAAAAAAAATACCACTTCATGCATTTGCCAAAAAGCAACAAGAAAAGAAAATCCACATGAGAAGCCATACAATATTTTAAAATTCTATTTTGGGGTTAAAAGTTTATTCTCAGCTGTGACTTTTTTATTATTGTTATTTCTTATTTTTAAAGATTTTTTAGTTACTTTTAGAAACCAGAAATAAAATGCTTTCTTGATCCTTCTTAAACTGCATTTGTCAAAACACCAGTCAACGGGAAAAAAGAATATCTGAGTGCTGCTGAGTACATTTTCCCACATGTATACTCTTTCTTACAGAGCTCGTTCACCTCGGATAAATCACTTTTTTATACATTATGTAAAAGTTTATAAGAGAGTCTTTAATGGAGGACACCAATAGCAAGGATCATGTTCAGTAGCTGAATGTGTTACTGACTTGAGGGTTATAGAGACCATACTTTCCAGGATAGTCAGGCCAAAGACATAGCAGGCAGGAATGTTAATACATGGACTGGGAAGTGGGACAGAAGAATCTGGTCCTGAAAACTAGTTACACGGAGTACTTCTAAAAGAAAGTCAAGCAGTTCAGAATGAAAAACAGACAATAAAAAAATAAATAAAAAAACACCAGATGACTTTCTTCCTAAAGAGCTTTCTCATGAGAAAGGAGATAGAAGCAATTCTGGGTTGAATTACTTTAAGTCTCCATTCTCCAGCTCCATGCATGGCAGCTACAGTTGTAAAGGAAAAAAAAAAAAAAGGATAAAGGTTGCAGTTCTTGGAGCCTCTCAAGTTACAGGAACACCACTGCAGAATGTCCCTGCCATAGCCAAACAACAGAACTGCCTGGGGTTAGCTTATACACGCTGTATGAGCGGAAAAGGACAGAATAAGAACTACAAAAGGGATGGTGTGGGATGAAGAGCAATGCATGGGTGGTCTTTAATAGGTTAAGTGTGTCAGAAGAGGATCTGCTAGCAATTACAGTACCTTATGTAACACTAAGTTATTCACTATTTTACATCATGTGTCTACAGAGTGTCATTTCATATAGTTATATTAGTCATTTTATGATTATAAAACTACAAATTCAAAAGAAAATGTGGATACACAAAATTATTCCAATCTGAACATGCAGTTCTAACAAATTATTTTGACAAGATGTACTGCCTTTTTTCCAACTATTCTCAGAAAATGCATTGCTTACATTAGCATACACTAGAATTGCATTTTCACATGATGAAAGGAAAAGCATGTTAAGTTTGTTAATCGCCTGAAAAAGCAATAAGCTCCCATGTTAATTATGTCACTTCTCTTAAAATTACCTTTATGTTTTTCTTTCAAACAAAGTGTGTTGATGAAAGTCATTCTTACACTCCTACATGATATAAACATGTTTTCCATATCTGTGAGATCTGGGGCAAAGGGGTAATTGATAACTGTGTAGCTACCATTCTCATTACCTTATTCAAATAGTGTTTTTTTTTAAATGCTATTTAAGTTATTGCTATTGCACAGCAACAGTTAAATTATTTCTAAATAGCACATTACCTCTTCCACTTTCCCCTTAATTCTTTTGAGTTTCTTGGTTCCTAATTTATTAAAACTCTTCTCTTAACTTTGTGTTTAGTCAATCTGCACACAAACAGGATCATGATCCTTACTGAAGCTTTTCAGTGCTTTGTTTCCTAGGCTTGCCTATAAGGTGCAACAGACATATTTAACTTGCAATAACTGATTTGTACTGCAGAAGCTTTCCTCTACCACCAAAATCTTTGAATACTCTCCGTATACAGAAAGATCACACACAGACTTCCAGATATTCAAGATTTGTGTAGAAAATTATTAATATGGCCTGAAGCATTTTTAGCAGTCTAAACAACACATTTTTTTATTTTTATTTTTTACACAGAATAAACTTTTACAGAGCATAAACAGGAACACTGTTCTCTTTTACCTGATGGTACTGAATAAGTCTCAGCAGCATTGACACTACCACCTCCTTTTGGGTTTCCAACTCTTTTCCAGCATCAGCTTTATTTGTCCCTCTTAACACAAAGAGATCATGAACAATGGGCTGCAGAGCTGGTATCGCTAAAACGACAAGTTTTTGTTTGTTTTTAGCATGAGACAAGTCATTCTTGAACACTATTTTCTTGTTCTAACAATTCAGCTACTAAAAGAAAACTACTTTTTTTGTTTAAATGTTTTTCCCATCCCTGGAAAGAAAGACTTCCCACACAGAGATGTCTATCTTTTTACTTCTAGTAGAACAAAGTTTATATTATGTACACACTTGCTCCTTCTCACAGAGCTAAACAATACTTTTCAAAAAAGTTCCTCAACAGAATCACTAGCAAGTACAGGACAGATGCTTCCACTTAAAGGCTCAAAGTGGAGAGAACACAAAGGGGACTAAATATCAACATCAAAGCCTTTAAATTATTGCTGCATTGTGGACTAATGTTAAATAAAACTTATTTAAGGTATTAAAAATTTATAAGCTAGTGTTTTCTGGAACAATCATTATGATCCCACTTTTCTATACCTTAGAACAGCAGTTACACTTTATTGCTGAACTATCACTCTCACTTTTTTTTTTTTAATTACCATGTGTAACAGCTTTCCTCCCACTGGCCATGATTCCATCACACAGCTGAATGATCTTAGGAATTCCAATTATCTGTTTGGAATGATACCGCTCGTAAGACAGCAACACCAGAAAAAAAAAGATATTAGGAATAATTGCTTCAGACTCCCTGAAAACAAACAAACAAAAAAAGTCAAGTTTGAATTGCACAACTCTGTTCAGCAGAAATGAACCTATTTCCACAAAGATTTCTTAAAGAAAGCATTCTTCTGCTTTCATAGAGCATTTCAATAATTCATGCCCCATTCTTTACTACCATTTTTTCAAGGGATTTCATTTCTTTCAACTTCTGACCACTGCTTACAGTTACTAACATTATAACATATTATTTAATGTACATGATGCAAAGCAATATTTCTGTAGGAGACCCCACAGAGCAAAACAAAATTATCCTTTCATACAAATTCAAGTGTGAGAAAAACAGAAATAGCTGACAAAAATTCCATCACATTGCTTATGATGTGTTAGATACTATAAAAAAAACATAGCAGTTGCTCAGAATACAAAATAGATTCACACTGAATCCACAATAGCTCTCCCTTCAGCAGCTGAATCCTACCAAGAGTTGATTCCTCGACGCAAAGCTTTGGTGGATTTCCCAAAGAAATGGTTTTAAAATACCAATTTGAGAAACAGCACAACACAGTTTAATTCTACTTATGTCCAACTTCCCTACTTCTTCAACCACATAGAACCTAAATCTTCTGAAAGTGCTACCATTTGAGCCAGAAAATATACAAACACGTTGCCTGGAATGTAATACTCCCTTTCTCATAAAACAAAAAAAAAAAAATAGCAACATTAGTAAACTCTCACTTGTTCAAAGGATCTTTGCTAATTTCATACCTGAATTGTCCGACTTCAATGTATTCAAACTGCTTTAGCACAAATCCAATAAACACCTGAAGAGAGAATAAAGTGTTAAAAAAAGTACACAACAGAAACATTAATCACAATCTCAAATTGTTTTGACAGAAATACAGAAGTCTGTGTTTCAGAAGGTGACAGAAAAGACATGCACTGAAAATCATTTATACTTATAGCTCACTCTGGTATGTTATGGAGCATTCACTCGAGAGTTACAGAAGGTCTTGAGAATCTTGATGTTGTAGCTTATTACAGTTTGCATGAATTTATGTTGTGTTTTAGCAGTAAATGTGTCTACATATTTAATAATATATCTTCCTTTCTTGCTCATGTAACATGCTATTTGAGGCATTACAGCCAAGAAGCCAGGAATCAATAAAAAAGCCTACCTCAGATCCAATATAAAATCCCTAGTATTCATGCACTGAAAAGATTTACTGCGTTATCAATTTAAAGGAAAGCCATCAGTTGCATCCTGTAGTTTATAAACCTGAAAATACTGTAGTGAATGAAACATTTAAATTTTGTTACACATTTACTTTTTATATGGACAATCACACAGACTACTGAATTTGCCACCAGCTTCCCCCTTGCCATTAAGATTGAATAATGCTTGTCAACTAAAACACTCACTACCAGTCATGCTTAAGTCTCTGTTTGTTTTGTTTTCTATTTGTAAATACAATACTGGCTGTATTGTGCACATCATCTTATTCCTAAAGTCAATCTGATGAACAGTTCTTAAACAGTTGTTGCAGAGTTTAAGTAATTTATATGCAACATAAAACCAAAATCCAAAGTTCCTTGTGTTTGGTGGGGGAACTGAGTTTCACCCTCCTTTTTGTCTTTGTTTTCAGCTATATTACAATAAATGGATTGTGGTAAATATATTTGCTTTAAATATTTAGTCTGCTAATGAGACCTTGTATCATAAATTCACAGAAATAGCGAGGTACCAACCTGATCTGAATCCAGAAGACAGTAGTTAACTCGTAGCTGAACCAGTTGAGCAAGCAAGTCTAAAACTTGTCTCTGCAGCTGTACTGATGTTGTCGTAGTATATTGTTTCAATGCTTTTATGACAAGGGGTTCAAATAAACGAATGTGATTGTGAATAGCATTCTGTAACAGAGAGATTTTAAAGTAATCTAATATCTGAACAGGTCTCATTCAAAAACAAATTACTTTTTAAAAGGAGGAAGAGTTTTAAATTTAACATACAGGTCTTTCAAAAGGACTATAAAAACATGAGTACCTTATCAGCACGGTGTTTTGCTGCACTGCTAATGCTAGTTTTCAGCTGCGTAGAAACTTTCTGCAGCACATCAAACCATCTGTGATGAGAAAAAACAAAAAAGCATACTCTAAGAAAACAGAGGTATAAACAAGCAGTCTTAGAAGCATATTCTTTTACCTGATGCCAGCTTTCATCTACTTGACTGCTTCAAGAATCTTAGTAAAAGGAAAGAGCAATAGAAACAACCTACAATATACTTTAATCAGACTATGTAGATCTGTGGACAATAAACATCTTGTAAAGATAGAATTTCTGGAGTCCTTTGGTCATTATCCTGCCTTTTCTTTAAGGCTATTGACTATTTGCTACAGTTAGCAAATTAATGTAATATTTGCATTTAAAAAAAAAAGCGTAATAATTTTAAGTGATATCCATTTTAACGCTTCGATTTTGATTTTGAAAACATAGAAGTGATTAATCAATAGTGCTACATTTGGGACTCTAATACCAAGAAAAATACTTTTCTCAAATCTACAAGAAATAATCACAATACTGTAATTGCAAGTTACTTACTCCCTTATGATACTTGCATTTAGAAAAAAAAAAAAAGATTCTATTCTAGTTCAAGTCAACATTATATCGTAAGAGAATATAAGAGAAGTTACCCTGAAGCATCGTGTTCCTGCTCAGCCTGAACCATGTTCCTCAGACTAGCATCAGCAAGCGCCTGTGTAAAATGTGTATATGGTGCCATGAAGCAATAGTGATAGAGACCAGGTCTCAGATTGGAAGAACCTAAGCGCTGAGCTTTGCCTTGAGCTTTGCTTGTGTTTGAAGACAAGCCATCGTACTGAGAAGCCAGATTTGTCCCAAATAGCGTTTTCAACAACTAGAGAAGAAAATTGGGAAAAAAATATTAATGTTTTAGGACTTCACAAAATTGACTCCTCATCTTCCCAAAGAGCTAAAGAGGGTAGGTCATCACAAACAAAGCATAAACTGACGGTCATGTAGTCAAATACAAGACAACAGAAAAAAAAGCTAGGAGAACTAAACTAACAATCCACACCTCAGCCAGAAAGATATGGGAATGCTTCAGTTGCAGAAATGATCTGTGACAACTCACAATGGTCTACTACAGCTGTCCTCCCACCAAAATGAAACTTTGGTGTCTTGAAAACAGATGCTCAACCAGAAGCCTGCAAGAAACCTATCAGTAAAATAGTCCTTTGCTTTCCAGGTCTTCTCATGTAGTTAACTAGCTAGGGAACGCATTTGGAAAGGTAGGAAACAAACTTGTTTTCTTAGCACTCAAGTAATTATTTGAGTTGGAAGCAGTTCAAGAAACTAGCTACTCAAGACAGTATCAAGTTTCAGAATAAGTCATAAAAAAAATAAAGAAAACACACTGCTTGCTCCACCTGTGACACAATTTCCTAACACTGCTTCCCTAAAAAGAATGGTCATAAATGGTATCCAATTGATATGCATACGACATGAGGGTTAGTCTTATAACGCAAACAAATTACCTCCTTACCTGCTGTACACAAACTGTGGCCATAGTTGGTTCTCTGTTGAAACATGATTTCAGATACCCCAAAATTTCTTCCACACACTAGAAAAGCAGAAGAATAAGTCACTTAATTGCATTTTTCTTAATTATGTAGAAGCATTAATATGCAAAATGGACAATAGCACTTTTATTTTTTTTTCTGTGTAAAAGCTACACTAATTTAGGAGGTAAAGAAATATAAATGCAAGATTTGCCTTGAATGTCTTGAAATAACACAATGTGTACTACCTCAGTCAAGGAGAGAAAATACCAAGACACAAGAAAGGAAAGGAGAATGGCTGCCTTCTCACATCTCATATATTTAACATGATGTAGTAGGTTTACGTGGCAAGGTTTTGGTAGCAGGGGGCCATAGGGATGGCTTCTGTGAGAAGGATCAAGAAGCTGCCCCATGTTTGGTAAGGGCCCCACTGCTGACCAGAGCTGAGCCAATAAGTGATGTTGTTTTGCACCTCTGTGAGAGCATATTTAAGACAGAAAAAAAAAAGCTGTGCCACACAGAGCTGGGAGAGTGAGAAGAGTGAGGAACAGCCTTGCAGGCACCAAGGTCAGTGAAGGAGGAGGGGGAGAGGTGCTCCAGGCGCTGGAGCAGAAGTCCCCTGTAGTCCGTGGTGAGGCCCATGGTGAAGCAGGCTGCCCCCCTGCAGCCCATGGAGTACCATGGTGGAGCAGGGTTCCACTCTGCAGCCCATGGAGAAGACCACGGTGGAGCAGGTGGACCTGCACTGACAGAGACTGCGGCTTGTGGAAGACCCCTGCCGGAGCAGAGTCCAGGCCGGAGCTGCAGCCCATGGAGAGGAGACCACGCAGGAGCAGGTGACCTGGCAGGAGCTGCTGCCCGTGGGGGACCCAGGTTGGAGCAGTTTGCTCCCAAGGGATGGACCCCGTGGTACGGACCCATATCTGGAGCAGTTCTTGAAGAGCTGCTGCCTGTGGGAAGCCCATGCCGATCAGTTCATCAAGGACTGCATCCGTGGGAGGGACCCCACAGCACAGGGGATGAGAGTGACCGAGAAGGAGCAGCAGAGAAGTGCTATAGACTGACCATAACCCCCACTCCCCTGCACCGCTCGGGGGGAGGAGGTGGAAGAGGGCGGATGGGGGGGAAGGTGCTTTTGGTTTCTTTCCTTTGTTTCTTACTTCTCTAGCTTGTTAGTAATGGGCAATAAATCTTACTGTTTCCCTATGCTGAGTCTGTTTTGCCCATCACGATAATTACTGTGCAACCTCCTCATCCTTATCTCAACCCTTGAGCCCCTTTCATCGTATTTTCTCCCTGCTCCTCTTTGAGGAGGGGGAGTTGACAGAGCCGTTGTGGTGGAGCTCGGCCGCTCACCTGAGTAAAACCACCACACATGAGCATATTTAGATGTATTGATACAGTGAGAATGACTGAAGGAAAATCATTTTGGTGGGAAATATCTTCACATGAAATACAAACAGTAGAAAATTACTCCTGTTTTCAAAAGCAGCAATCTAACCCAGAAAACCTACTTTAGTATTTTACACCCAACCTGGCAACATAACTAGGACTGTAGCAACAATTTTAAAATCCATGATACTTGTTTTTTCCTGGAAAGGACCAGAAATATTGGACAACTTAATTGCAAATAAACACAAGCAAAAACCAAACACACATCTCGTACCTTTCCAATGTCTTGAAGAGTTGCAAGCTCAAGGATTTGTGACAGAACATCTAAGGCAGACCTCAAGAAGCATCCAAACTTTTCGTTACTGTTTTGGAGATCCAAAGTAACCTGGTCACAGAAGTAAAACAATCTTTTTCTTAATAGTTACTAGACAAGGAGATAGGAATTGCAGAAAGGAACAGGTATTGAGACAAAATGGTCTTTTATCTAAAATTTCCGTGTATTTCACCAACACCACTGACAAATTCCCTCATGAATTGTTGAATGGCAGGACTTCATTTTCACTAAAACAAGAAATGGATCTTCTAGCTTAAGGCAGTTACAGTAGGAAGGTCCAGGATATTGACAAGTAATGGATGAGGGATAATGTATTTCTCAGAAACACAGTAGATGTTTAAGAATACACCCCCCTGAAGTGTACAAATCAGAACACTAAGCCCTTATGGAATGCATCTTTTATTACCTGCACTAATGAGGAAAAAAATTACTCATCCTGGAATAAACTGTTGATAAAATAAGACACTGCGATCCATTTGGCATAACCAAGCCAGTGAAGGATCGCTTAGTATGAACAGTAGTGACAGCAGAGAACCAAGCAATATAGTGACAATGCCCATCAGGTATTAGGGTGGTTTTTTGGTGGTAGGTTTTTAAAATTTGATTCTGTTTTAGAAGATGAATACACTGCCTACACAATCAGGCAAATGAGATCCTCAATACAACACAAACTTTGGACAGTCTGAGCTTCTCAGAGGTGAATCTCATGCTACAGTGAAGTCCATGGAAACATTCTACCTGTTTTTTTAAATTTACGAACAAAACAGGTAAGGTTACTGCCTCAGCAGAGCCATTTTTAAAGGAAACAAAGTGATTGCCCAACTACAATTTATGCAACCAAGTGATGTCATACAGTACCTTATAATTAGCATGGGTTGCTTTCAAGACATCATATAACTTCAGATATGATGGAAGATGATAAAAGCTTCCTACCGAAGATGATTTACTCGTTGGAACAGGCCCACTACCATCAGTTTGCCTAGTAGCTTAAAGATACATAATATATTAACACAATGTATTTTTTCTGCAGTGCTCATGACATGTAATTCAACATTATTTCACATACCAATTTTCAAAAGTTCACATTAACAGCAGAAATTTTGGGATCTGAATGCACATTTTAAAATAGCAAAAACACACTGTACAACTAGAAAGTGTACTAGCATTCTAAAAAAACATCCTATGAGGCAATTTTATCCTGAGAGCTTATTGCTGAAGACCAAGTACAATTTACAGAAGAGAATTAACACCTATTTCCTTCATTCAGAAGAAAAAACGTGAAGCTTCATAATCTTGTTTCCAAGAGCAACATGAGCTGCTCCTGCCAAAAACCACAAAGCAACTTTAATTTCTTTAACTATAACACATGCAAAAATTACTTCATAGTCAATAGATGAGTGGATTCAGAAAAAAAAGTGAGGAAAAAGATTCAGAACCAACCTGCTTCTAAACAGTACAGTCACTTTTCATTTAAAAACACACACAAAGATCTACCCGCACCACAGCTGCCTTTCCTGCAATTCAATACTGAAAAGAACTTGTACTTTGGTATGGTACTGAAGTAACTGACAGTAAGTCAGCCAGCCTTTTGATCTAGGATTTCAAAAAACAAGTTACTCAATTCTTTCTATCCTCTCTGGTGTATCTATACTCCTATTAATCCTCCCACCTACTGTCCCCGTGTAAATATGTGTACCTACCTGGATTAGTTTCACCACCCTTTTTAGGGCTCATTGGCACAGAAGCCTGCTCCACAGGCTCCCTCTCTTTCCCCTTCCTCCGAATTGGACTAAGAGAAGGTGGGTTTGTGAGAGAAGGTAATGCTGCCTAGAATTAAAATAAGTTTTGTTAATTTTATATGTAAAAGTAGCTTTTCTTCTATAGAAATACAGTAATATTCACCTCCTTTAAAGCCCTCTTTATTTGACTGTCAATTAAATCAAAATGTCTCCACTTCTAGGTTTATGACATGGATTTCCTTGGTGAAAAGGAAGAATAATAGATTCTCTAATTTTCTTCTCAACTTTAGCATAAGCCAGATAGAAATAGGTTCCTTTGATTCCCGATAAAGAAAGAGTGTAAGAGGTGCTCCAGGCATGCAGCAGAGGTTCCCCTGAGGCCTGTGGAGAGGCCCCTGGTGGAGCAGGCTGTCCCCCCACACCTATGGGTCCCACATGGAGCAGATCTCCACGCTGCAGCCCGTGGAGGAGCCCCGGTGGAGCAGGTGGATGTGGCCTGGAGGAAGCTGCAGCTCACGGAGAGCCCCCGCAGGAGCAGGCCCTGGGCCAAAGGTGCAGCCCATGGAGAGGAGCCCACGCAGGAGCAGAGGGTCTGGGCGGAGCTGCTGCCCATGGGGGACCCGCGCTGGAGCAGTTTGCAGCTGGGGGATGGACGCCATGGTACAGAGCCATGTGGGAGAAGTTCTTGAAGAGCCTGTGGGAAGCCCATGCAAGATCAGTTTGGGAAGGACGGCATCCCGTGGGAGGGACTCCACATTAGACCAAGGGCAGAGAGTGAATTTGAAGGAGCAGTAGAGATGAAGCATTATGGACTGGCTGCAGCCCCCATTCCCCACTTTCCTGCACCACTTGGGGGGAAGAAGTAGAAGAGGGTGGATGAGAAGGTGGTTTTAGTTTTCTTTTAGTTCTCATTGATACACTAGGTTATTAGGCAAAAAAAAAGAGTCCTTTTTTGCCTATGACAGTTATTGGTGAGTGACCTCCCTGTCCTCATCTCAACTCTTGGGCTTTTTTCCATCATGTTTTTTTTCCCCTGTACTTTTGATGAGGAGTAGTGAGAGAGCAGCATAGTAGAGTTTAGCTGCCTACCGATATGAAACCATCGCACAAGAAAGACATTAGTTGCCAGTATTAACCCTGAAATGCAGAGCCTTCAACAGATCTGTATCACAACAGTATTTAAGTCATGCAATTTTATTTATTTTTAATACATACCTTTACCGCTGGGCCAGGAGCAACATCATCCATTACATGGGCACAAATATTAATGACCTTCAGCAGATGAGAGAAGAGCTGTTCTACCAAAGTAACAAGAGTTCGATCTGCCAGAGCCGGCCACGGTTCCTCCTGTTTTGCAGCACCTTGGTTTGAATCTTCTTCAGCACTC
This sequence comes from Heteronetta atricapilla, assembly GCA_011075105.1. Taxonomy (NCBI): domain Eukaryota; kingdom Metazoa; phylum Chordata; class Aves; order Anseriformes; family Anatidae; genus Heteronetta; species Heteronetta atricapilla. The sequence goes on from CM021734.1 coordinate 86,917,909, forward strand.
CAGGGATTCTTTAAGCACTTGGGAGCGCTTGCTGCAACAGGAACCGCATGAATTAAAGCAAAAGAAAATAAAGCTTGCAATTAAGTGTGGTTATAATCTCTATGAACAGTAATTCAAACAGAAAAAAAAGCCTAGGATTTTAAAAATAGTAGTATGAGCACAGTTTTAAATAACTACAAAAATATTAGTTCCTTTCACCCAGGCTGCAATAAGCATACTAGATATTCCCTCTGACAATTAGTGGAAATTTGCAACTTTGAGGTAGTATCTAAATGGCTTGACATAGCCAAGAGTAATGAAACCTAAGCAAACAGAGTTCCTCTTTATAAAAAATTCTTTATCATAGAAGGAGAAGAGTAAGGTCAAGTGCCATGCTAACACTAGAACAACCAAAAAAAAAAAGAATCCAACAACAACAAAAAAAGTAGAACTACAGCTAGCTACAAGTAGCTTCCTATCTACTAAGAGTGATATTCTGAAGCAGTGTTTCATGAGAATAAGAGAAGCAGCTGTTTCCAGGTGCACTTATATGATTATACACTGATACATTTCCACTTGGTCTCATAATAAATTTATCCAAAAGCGACAGAATTGGGGAACTAAATGTATAGCACATATAGCAAAGCATGAAACTGAAGTATCAAAACCATACTGGTTTAGTTCAGTAGCTCGGATCAGAAGAAACGGATTTATAAACCAATAAATAAATGGCAAAACACTTGTCAGCTATGTGACCCCTGGATGGGTCTCTCCACAGAGCTTTCTTTTTCTTTCTCCTTCAGAAGGAGCCAAGAAAAACCCAAGATGCACGTATCAATTGTTAACTCATCTAACGTGCGTAGGCCTTGCTTCCACACAGAACAACAAAAAACAGAAGGAACCACATGAGATCACCTGTTCATTCTGCTCAAAAGCAGTCAACTACATGTGTATGAATCCAACATAGTTTAAAAGACTGCTGAAATACTCTCAAAGACTGTTTCACCTCCACAGCCTTCTACAGGGCTTCAATATTCTTACAAATAAAACAGGTTTCTGCAAGAACACTTGAGAATGCTTGGTAAGCAGCTGAGGCTCTACACCCTTAAGTGATTAATGGAGCAAAAATGTTTTCTTTGCTTTTGTCATGTCTCTGCTTTCATACATACACATGAAGAGATACAAAGCCATTTATTTTGTGTAACAGTACAATTTGTTAAGAAGGACTAGTATTTAGCCAATTATTCCTTATTCTGTAGTAGCTCTAGTTCTGGGGAGTTGTCATTACATTTCTGAGTGTCCTTATTAGGGAACTGCACGTCTATTTTCAGAGAATATTTCCAATTTGTTAAGATATTCTAAATACCCAAGTCTGTAATTTAAAATGCTGGCAACCATTGCAAGCTAGTCCAGCCTGCAAATTCACTAAATACACACTATCCAATCACTATTAATGAAGTGGTAAGCAATAGCAAACCAGTAGAGAACCCTGTGAAATCCTGATGGAATCTTGAAAAGATCATTCTAAACCTAAAAATGCATAAAGCTCTTACAGTGCAGAAGGCTTTCATTTTTCTTTGCTACGTCTTTATCCTGCCTTAAAGACCACCAGAGCTTCTACAAACAGTGAAAAAAATTAAACATAGCTAGAATTTTCAACTTACAGAAGAGCACGCAGACAAACGGGAAGAGATGACAACATCCCAGTTACTGTATTGGTTCTCAGGGTAACAGAAACCAATTTACATTTCTAGCTAGCAGCTGTAAATGAAACTTAGCTGTTCAGCTGAAACAAAGGCTAATTTACAAAAACGTTTCAAACTCCTAGATACAAGTTCCTACAAGTTTCTGCTCTGCCTTACCTGCAAGTAAGTTTCCAGTCAAAATTAAAGCATCCTGATGGGCAGAAAGGTCCAACGGGAACCATGCTGATGAAAGAAGAGAGAGGACCATGCCGGCCATTCCAATAGTGCAACCCTTCTGAGCTTCATCTGAAGGATTTGGCTGGGAAACACTAGAAGTATAATTTTGGACTGTTAGGACCTCTTTGAGAAGTTTAAAGTCTCAAGAACACTAATAGCTAGACTACTAATCTAAAAACAAAAATCAGTACTGCAGAGCTATACGTTTAAAGTATGAGTAGTTTAAAAGAAACTTTGCAGCAGAAATCTGACAACACTTTGTGTTCTTGAAGAGCTATTGCTTTTTTTTTTTAATAGCAAGTATCAAAGCTGCTAGTGACATCTACTGAAAAACAGAAGAACTCAGTATTTGCTTTCTAACTGCTATGTGTCCTGAACCAGTTAAAAAACTTAGTAATATTCATACTAGGGTCTTGTTACATTGCAAAGTAGCAAGAATATAATCAATGTAATCTATCAAGTCATCTAGATTTATGGGTGGGCTCTATCCAAATTTACAATTTGCTGCTGCCTTCCATATTTTCCTTTACAATAATTTTAAAATCAGACTGTCCCACACAAACCAAGTTTCAAGGAGACCAGGCATAGTTCACCAAAATATGTTTGTCGGAATACTGCGTGAATCATATACATGATTTCAAACACGTAAGACTTGCATAATACTAGCTTTCTTTCAGGAAAAGACTTTACACAATTTCGGAAAAAATGGTTTATTTTAGATTTCTTTTTTTTTTTAATTCAAAAGTCTTTTAATCTAGTGGCTTAAGTTTAATACAATTAGAACAATTTCATAAAATAAAACGTACACTTAGCTATTCTTCTGAAAAAGCTACACTACTAATTATAGTGCATTCCATTAAAAAAAAAGTCTTTTAATGTGCAAGTGTTGCACAGTTAGAAACCCATGAATTAATCCATGTTAAGTTGTAGATAGGTGGAATGCAGCAGCTCCAATGGCTGCTTAACCATTGGAAAACCAATACTTCAAGAGAAAAGAATTTTGGTAGCATTCTCACGTCTCACATAAGACAGCAGATTCAGGCCTCTAGTTATCTGAAACAATGAATGCTCACATCACACAATAAAAAAGTTATCATCCAAATTAGTATTAATATGGGATCCAAATTTTTAAAGAAGGAATCAGAGGAAAGGGCAAAGGCTGTGTCATTGCATCAGCTATGAATGCTAACTGGAACTTACAGACAGCATTTTTTTTTTTAAGCTGTGTAGAACAGAAGACATATTGCTGCCAGTCTGCAATAAGAAAGGAATATTCAAACAAAGCATACTAGCTTAAAAGTTGAAAGGATAAAGGGCATCGTTCTAAAATTGGTGGTAAGTGGTTTGGATGAGAAACACTAACAAGACCCAGACAGACACACTACTAAATAACCAGCACTGCTCCTAGAAGCACTGTGTATTAATTTTATTTTCCAGCTAAGCATTGCTCACATACAAATTTAATTCACTTATAACTGACCTACAGCCTAGTCATCTGTGACAAGACATCTTCTAGAATACATATACCATGCCATGCTTATGCCCAGAAAGGGAAGGAAAGACTTGATGACAAGCAAGGGGAGGGTTATTTAAAAAGATAACAGTAAAATGTTAAGTTTTGCAATAGAACTTCAGGACATCAGAAGAGTAAAGTAAGTGTAGATAACTCTTGAGGCTCAAAGAAATGGCAGAACATCTCTTTGAAAAGAATGCATATGAACAAATAATTGCATGCATATGAAGATAGCATAAGCTAATGATGAAATACATAAACTCTAGAAGGGCATGACCTGAACATTCTTGTAAAGGAAGATCACTGCATGCATACCTCTGCAAATCTGGCAAATATAGACACAAGTTTTAAGAATTGCAGAGACAGCAGGTCTGGTAACGTTTAGTAATAACTCTGCAAAAGGTTAATCAAAACAATGATAGCAATGAAGAAAAACGAACACAAATGATGTTAAGTCTATTTAAAAAAAAAAAAAAGTCTACATATATGCCCATCTTCAGCAGCTAGTCTTACAGCTCATGTGGCACAGCACATTGATAGCCAGATGCAATACACTTCAGCATGAAGTTCTTTAATAACTCCTAAGATAAATTTAACAGCAAATACCTAAGCCAGGACTTCTGACATCTGAATGAGTGTACTCTGCTTTTGTATGCACAAATTTTAGAAGCTTGAATACTGGATGAAGGAACATACCCACAGTGCCATCCCACAGTCCAGGTACAGACTGGAAACGTTGTGGAGAGAAGACACAAAGCTTCACAGCAGCCAAACTGAAAAGTCAACACCAATTATGAATCAATTTCATCACTGGTAGAGTTAGCAACACAATTTCTTAAGAGTGAGAGACTTTAATATGTTACTATTGCCACAGTACCAAAGCTGCAGACGCATATACCCAGGAATTAAAAATAAAGATAGAAAAAAGGTCAGCCGCTATAACAACTAAGAAAACTCACTGTAAGTGCTCTTGTAGTGGATATTGTCAATGCATGGGAAATTGCTGCAACAACCCTTGAAAGATTGTTTTCCATAGTGACATCTGTTGGACTTTGCAGCATATTGTAGCCTCTATATGTTCTGAAATTAAAATATTTATAGCACTAAAACATGTACTTATAAAGCTAAAAACATACTGTAATAAAATGATTATGGCCTAAGTTACTATAGACAGCTTGTTCAAATGCAATGAGAAATAGAAATTATCAGATGATTCTACAATTTCATTATATTTTCATATTTTTGCTTCTGCACTAACAAAAGCAAAATAGTTCATTAATCAAATTTATTAGCAAACAGAAACAGTAGACCAACTCAACTTTTAACTAGGTTCTCCAGAAGTTGCCACCAGTATAGCATTAGTCTTTGCTTTTGATCATAACTCATCTAACATGTTTGCATATTCACAAACTTTAGATTACCGTTGTAAAAAAATAACTGTTTTGTGTATCTCCACAAAGCTTTGTTTCCAACATACAGTACATAAACCTTGAGTTAAACGATCAAGTTGATGTATGGAAAACGTACATAGTTAAAAACTTGTATCTGATAGATATGGGGGCAAAGAGTCTCCATATATACACACACAACTCAGACTACCTAAGACAGAGAAGTAAACAGGAAAGTTTAGGAAAGTACAGTTGGCAGCAAAATACAGCAACAAGACCACACTACCAAAACCAGAATTTAGTTTTGAATTATATGCAGACTTGTGCAACCACAGTCACTACATATGATGTGCTATTTAATGGACATATAGGGTGAGCTTGGGATGAAGAGAAGTTTATCACAGAACAGTGACTCCATACAATTAATGAGTGAGCACATAACTCGCACACCAGTTTATCCATTACAGAGTCCATTGCCATGGAGCCTAAAACTACTACATATGCTACTATCACTTGGAAAGAGAATGCATAAGCACATGGATTTGCAGGATTGGAGTAGAATTTTAGGCATCATGAACTGAAATGTCTCTATGTTCCTTTAAAGCTAGACAAGTCACATAACATACCTGGTGATGGTGCTCACTGCAAAGTGAGATGGAGGCTGTGTTTCATGCATTAGTAGCTTCAGGTAGACACCACTTTGGTCTCTCGCTACTGCCACCACTGGATCAGCCTGTCCTTGATCACAGTTATAAAACAGCTTTGGAACAAGCCTTAACAATTGTCAAAAGGAAAAAATATTCAGAAATGTAATCACAATTCAGAAAGCTGCACATACCAATTGTAAACTTCAAATAGGAAATGACAATCATTACTAAATAACCATTATGATGAATTCTTCTTTACGTAATTGGTCTCTGCTGTGATCAAGCAGTTAAAAAAATCCTATGCACACATGGTAGTTCAAAAAAATCTCTTTTAGATCTCTATCTATACACATTACAACAACTTCTCTAGGGTGTTTCTCTCAGTATTCCTCTTTTTCCCCAGATATTTTCTCCACAGCTATCTGTATCAACTGAAAAACAATTCTACCCCCCCCAAAAAGGGCATTTTTTCCATCATTTGATTTTCTATACTGGAAAATTTAAGCATACAATAAAATCAAGTCTTTTTTGTCAACATTTTTCACTTAGACAACACTAAAAAAAAGTACACATTTATTTTTAAGTCCATTGACATTGCTTCCAATGAATGCCCATACTGGATGACTCAAGGAGGTTCTAGGAAGCTAGCAGCAGCTTTCTTGGGCAGGTAAGTCTTTTCTGACTTTAACACTGATGCTATCACTGAATCAGCATGAACATATGGAAAACTGCGTGGTAACAAGTTGGAGTTGAACAAAATAACTCAGTTTCAAAATCAAGTCCCTGCATTAAAACAATTAGTACTAAATATGATGCAACAGTTAATGATTTCTCCACTGAGCTCTTTCTGCAATATGAATGCTCTTCAGTAGCACAGTTTTTAAAGCTTCACTGTCATTTATTTGTTATCAGGAATGGACAGCAATTAATAATCTGAAGACCTAGGAAAGAGACTCCTCTGACAAAAAAATATTCCAGGAATTCAATGATGCTCCAATATGATGCTCCTAACTTCTTTAAACATAAAACTTAACCTCTTGAATACAAATAAACCAACTACTGACTAATTTTTTACTGTTTGGTGCCTTATATGGACAGAAATTTTAACTGTAGTAGCTTACAGTTGGCAGCTGCTTTTTTTTTTCTTTTCTTTTTTTTTTTTTTAGCCATATCAACCACCTTACTACAGTCAGTGAGCATGAAAGCATACACTACTTATAAACACCTAGAAACAACATTTACAAGTTAGGAAAACCCAGTAGAACTGCAACGTTTTAAGTCCATCAGCTACTGCAAGGATACTGCACAGATCATTCCATCATGAAGATGACTAACTAAAGTTTAAACCAGAGTGACCCTCTGAAAGGAATACTTAAATACAATTGTAATTGTGCAAAGCACGATTGTCTGTTCATTCAAAATGATGCATGCTCTAGATACCTTAAAGTTGCATTAGCCTCCTTTCTTTAAATAAAAATACAAAAACAACACTAAGAGGTTTAGTTATTATGTACATAATAAGCATAAAAATAACATTCTAAACTTTTTTAAAAAAAAAATACATACACACCTCATTAACGAAGATGCAGCTACATGTCGCACTCTTGGATCTTCATCACCAAGCAGAGAGATTACAACATTATTGAGCACTCTCTCCTGCAGTTTTAGTAGCTAGAAAATAAATAAAGTTCACTGAACATTTTCATCGTTGGACCAGATTGCTACAAGACTGTTAACAAGTGAGATTTCTTGTCATAAAATTCTGTGAAGTAATTTTTACCCCAAGCTGTTAAAAATACTATTTAGATACAGAAATGCTAAAAGGTTTTTAAGAACAGAAATAAAACAAGACAAACACATTAGAGAACACTAAGATATTTCTATCTAAGTAGTAAAGCATCTTTCCAATTGTAACCAGTGTCAGACAATGTACCTAGTTTATACAAAGCATACCTAAATTATCCATCAATGTTTAAATTTAAATTCTGTCAACACCACGTGGTAAAATTGCCTTGGTACCTTAATCCAGACATACAATATAACGACTGTTTACTTACACCAGTATAATGATGAACACCTCTGTGCAAACTGTCAGTTTTTGCTTCCAAAAAGTTGACTAGCCTATGATAAAAAAGAATTTAGGATACATTAGCTAACATTGCAAGTTATTTCTGCCTTCAGTGCTGTGAGTATTATTTTTGTTTATATTTTAAGAACAACACTGCAGGGAAAACGTGAGAAGTAAACACCTTTGGCTGCCTTTAGGAAAGGCAAGCTTTTTGCTAAACCACTATCTGCTATGTAAGCCAGAAGAAATACTTTAATTTGAAAACATTTATACGTTGCTTTTTTTTTCATGACAGTTTTGAAAAGACTGTGACACATTCCAAACATCACCATTCAGATAGAGCCCAGTTTTATATGACTAAGGATGAGTTTTTGCATTAACAACTGTGTTTTTTCAGCTCAGAAGAAACTGTAGAGAATGAGGGAATGCAAGTAAAGTCTAATTGTTTCAGTATAACAAAACATAATAAACTGAAGAGAGCTCACAATATTGGAGAACAAGTCAGGGACTTTTTTGTTAAAAAACAAAACAAGACATACACACACAACTGGACATGAAATCCAAACTAACTCCCAGATTACATGTGCTCTCTTTCATCACAGATTTACAGAAGACTTGGTAAAAAGACCAAACAAAGAATTTCTATACAGTATTATTAGGCTCTGTTTTATGGAAAAATATAAACACTTACCGAAAATCTACCTCTGCAAGTGTTTCCAGAAGTTCCGTCCTTACTAGCCAATATGAGCTATTCTTCAGCGTAAGGAGGTCAACAATTAATTGTAAACCTAGTTCACTGTAACTGCTACTACACAAGCTCATGATGCAATGCTAAAAAGAATAAACAACTTTCAGTTATATTACAGAATAAGTTTTCTAAATCAAAGTATGTTTGACTATAACCATCTGTTTTATTTAAAATACTAACAAATAGTTGCTGCTCAAGAGGAAATACCAGACAAGCAGGTACTTTTCAAGGTCAGGACACCAACCCCATGTGAACTGCTAAAACCCTCTCAATTTACACTCTGGAGAGGAATCCAAACTTCAGTGATCAGAGGACAACTGTCTAAAAAAAAAAAACTGAGGTGGCAAAATGAGCACAAGCACTATATTTTTATCTGTTCAAAAACTGCCTCACATAACTTCCACTGGATATTTTTAAATACTTAGTTCCAATTTCTAGATTTTGAACAAGCCATACCTCCTTATTTCAATGACTGTTCAAAAATATGCAAAATGTGTGATTTTCAGAAAAAGCTGCAGAACCTTAAGACCTTAAACTCTTGTTTTACTACACGAAAACACACTTTCTTGTTTGCAGATTAGCAACCTGAAATGTTTCAGAATATTTCTGCTGAAGGTATGAAGTCAGGCAACTTTATATATTTAGAGGGGGGAAAAAAGTCATAACTGACAAGTTGTATGAACAGAGAAATACCTAGCAAAGTCTTCTTAAAAATAAATAAATAAATAACTCCCTAAGTGAAATCACTATACATAGCTAATAAGATCAAAGAACAGAAGATTAAAGAAACAGCACTGTTTCACTAGCTGGATTTCCTTCCCTCAGCTGCATCACAAACCCCTCCTATTATCACATTAAATCATAGTTTCAGCCATCAAATATCTGCCATTTTACACTTTGCCTCACTGACCCATAAGCTGTAATACAAGCAGCCACACTGTGCCTGTCCCTGATGTAGCCATTCCCCTTGGGCTTCATTTTGTCCTCTCCTTTTTTTTTTTGGTAAGTTTGGAAAATTGATCAAGGAAAAATCTCTCCTTTTGAAAAGGACAACTTCCACAGATTTTATTACAGAAATAATATCACATGCTCTAAGTTCCACTCACAAATTCAGCTATCATCTTTTATTTTAACAGTTACCTGATGGATCCTTCCCCCAATTTACACTTGCTTTTCTGGTATTTGTATATTTATTTAATTATTTATCTCAGAAAATAATCACCATTTTACTTATTTGTCACATTTATTTTCTGATTTCTAAATCCAGGCTATACCCAGGTGCTAAACATTCAAACTTCCTTGTTTAGGTTAGATAACCTTTATACTTAGCTCACTCATCCTGTTGTTGGTTAACAGAACATTACAGCTCATACTTGTACATTTTTTCTGACTCAAAATATCACCTTTATATTATACTGCTACGTGATCTATCCAACATAACTATTTTCCAGTAGTTTGTTCAACATTTCTGTGCCTGAATCTATGTCCTTTACAATGAACTTCTTGGGGAAGAAGTCTTTTTTGCTCCATGTTTATATAACTAAGCATAGTATCCTAGACAATGAATAATGCCCCAGTGATCTCTGGTGGTGCAAGTAAATTATTACTTCTGCTTACCCTCACAGCTGTACAGGCCAGTTTGCAAGTTACAGAGGACTCGTCTTTCAGCATTTTCTGTAACAGAGGTATGCAGTCTACCAAGGAAAAGAGATTTCCTAACAAAAAAGAATTTAAAACAATGAAACAAAAGAAAATTTTGGACACAGAAAAAAAGAGAGACTCTTAAAAAACTTCATTACCTGTTGAGCTTCTGATGTTTATTAGCCATTTTTCCACATCAAAGCGGGATTTAAGTAAAATAGAGTTGATGATTGTTCCACAGAGAATAGCAGTAGCTCCTCTAATCTGGGGATCTCCATGGTCAATGTAGTTCAGAATATCTGATACATACTGCTCCTCTAAGAAAACAAGTTGCAACTACTTTATTTTAAAGACACTACTCTTAGACTTAATTGATCCCTAAAAATGTTTCAGTGAAGGTACTGATCATACAAATCAACAGCAGCATATTTGCAATAAGGTTTTTTTGTTCTACCTTACAGAGATCTTTTCCATGTAATACACACAATCACACCATTCATACCAAGAAATGCATACAAGACCACTAATGTTTTATTGTGATTGCATCCAAAATACTCTGGTGAATCTAAAAAGTGCTTTTGGTCAACACTCCACCCTTTGCTGCTATCAGCATCAAATGAGCTGAATTCTCCAGGTCTCTATTGATTATACTGTATCACTCATAAGATTATATTGGATTATTCATGTGAATGAATCAAATGCCTTAGAAACCAGCTATAAAACAGCCTGAAATAAATCAGAAGAAGCTATAAGGGAAACAATCAACTTCTATATAGTAACTGTGCTAAAAAAAATACTTGTCTGAAGATACAAAAGTTCTTCCACTACAGCTTAACTCTTATTAACAAAAATCAACAAAATTATCACCATACACACTATTTTCAGTAATATTATCAACATACCAATATTACTGGCTCTGTAACTGACACCACTAGCACAGACAGTGTATTAATGTAAATTGGTGCAATATTTGTTTGCAAATACTAAACTGGATTTAAAGATTTTTCAGTGTAAATGCTGCATTACTTATTTGGAAGCCCAATGCATTATTAAAAAGGAGGATTTGAACTACAACATACCATACTCTTCTCCCATTGCTTCAAGGGGTGTTTTATACAGTTTGCTGAAGAAAGACTCAGGGTGAAGGGCAACGGCTGCTCCAACACAACTGACAGCCAGGGCTTTTACACTGACTCTCACATCTCTATCTGGAACTAAAGCTGGGAAAAGGAAAATAAAATATTAAAAAGCTCCCTAAAGTATTAAAAGCTCTCTGAAAAAATATGGCCCCACAAAAGGGTTCAAATGTGCAATAGCCCGAGAAGTTTATCTCATAAGAGTTTACAAATGGTAAGTACAACTGAGCATCTGACAAGATGACAGTAATATGTCAGATGCCAAATGGTTCAAAACTGGATTCATCTAAAAAACTGCATAAATATAAATGTTTCTAAGTTTCTCTGTACTCTGGTGTGATCATTTAAAATAGGACTGTCAAAAAAAAAAAAGCAACCAGAATTCTTTAATAAAATGATCTTAGAAAATCGGAGTAAATTTATGACATTTACATCTTTGTAGCTTTGAACCAATGAGTGTTAAAGAGAAACTTACCTCCTTTCTCCCCAGTAAGTAGAAAAGAGGCTGACAGCAGTCTAACGCAGTGCACTAGAGGAGCAGAATTTCCATCGGTATAGTGACCTATGTCTCCTTTTATCCTGGAGGGCTATTGAAGGCAAATCACAAGTCTTATATAAATAAGAATTAATCTTCAATTTAAAGAAAATATTAAGCATAAGTTTTAGAAATGCTGCACATTCCCAAAACTTCAGAGGTTCAATGTGAAGCGTGTTTAATGCATATTCCAAAAGAAGGATGTTTTTCTTAAAATGTTTTTTGGAAAGTTTTGGAAAGTCTCCAGCATCAGATTTCAATCTGGTTTAATTTAATCAGAGTAGCAACAATCACTCTGTATACTTTCTGAACTACCCAGACATGCTGTTTACATCAGGACTCTGATAAAGTACTTTTTGTTACCAACCAATGATCTTTGGACACTTTACATGAAAAGCAGTTCATTCTTGTTTTCAAAGAATGCTGACAACGTTCTGCACTTTTAGCCCAAATTAATCTAATTTCAGTCTCCCACAAACCCAACGTCTCTTAACCCAGCTCAGAATAAGGTCCTGTTGGACCTTAAATGAAACACAAGACCTAAAATGAAACACAAGAGGAAATTAATTATCCAGTGATTAGAACTGCATAAGCCCCTCTGCACAAAGACAGGCTCAAAGAGTAAGAAAGACATATGTAACTCCTGAGATGATGAAAGTTACCTACACAGCTAGCAATCAGCGCAAAGATTATTTCAGGTAAGAATGTATACACTGTTAACGCACAGACAAAAGGGGTTTGTGTTCTCAGCAGCTTGAAAATGTGATCTGTTTTGGTTTTGCTGGCAATTGCATTCAGTATAGAAGTTTGCGTATTCACCTTATGTTGAATGAAATTCAGGTTACAGCTCAGATTTACTAGTCAACATTAGTTATTTTGACCTACAACCAAGTACACTATGTATATATGCTACCCATGCTTATCACCAATTTACACATCCACAAATTTTTATTTTTATTTTTTTAAACTTAGTTGTTTCAAACTTTAAACCAGACCACTGTGACCGCTTCTCACCTTATTTTCATGATCACCAGGATCTGCTGCATCTTCTTTTGATGTAAATCTATCAACACTGCTATCAGAAGGCTGCCTGCTATGGCTCGTGGTTTTCAACAGGTGAGGCTGTTGAAGAGCTTTAGAAGAAGGCAATTCATTACATAGCATTTTAGATGCATTAAAAGCACTTTGATTGAACTTAATTATAAACATGAAAAATAAATTAGCAGTGATCAAAACAAGTTATTCATTAGAAGTGTTAAAATATATTACTTATTTTACATTTCAATCTAGTTATTTTTCACATCCATTTGAGTAAGTCTTCAGTCTCTCAGAATAGCAGATTCACCTGTAACATTTGCCCTAAAGGCGTCACCAGTTCTGTTTTTTCCTTCTTTATTCATCAACATACCAATAGAAGAGTTTCTGAAAGACTCCGATGAATCATCCTGGAGAATATTTGCAGCTTCATCTTCCTCATCTTGCAGCTGCCCAATTTGCATTCCAGAATATTGTCCTTCAGCACTCTCTAAAACCTACAGAGTACAAAGACACTACTTAAAATAACTTAGCTTAACACACAGTAATAACGCTCCAACATGCAGTGTTAGTAATCTAGAAATACTTTGAAAGCAAATGTGAGCCTGACAGATTAGTGTACAGCTGCGTGCAGGCCCCAGAGCAGCTTCCCTCCCTCTTCCAGCATTTGAGCCGCAACAGGACATAGTTAGATCTGACAGTCTCCCAGTTAAGCCATGAGCTTGGATGTGAGCACTGAGAAAGCTGAGTGTATAGTGCAATACCTCTTCTACAATTCCCCATGCTTATTCCGAAGGAAACTACCTCACTAGTTTCAAATCAAAACCAATACCTTTCTTGACAAATATCAAACCTGTCCCTTGCTGTCAAATTCTCCCATAACCTCACTTGTCTTGAATAGCCAAAAATCAAACAAAACACAACATGTAAGATTTTTTAAAATGACAAGTAAGGTTGAACTCATTTGAATCCCTTCATTCCAAATCAGCGCTAAAAAGGACATACATGAAAAGGATTTTGACCTGATTTTGACCAATACAGTATACAGACAGCAGATATTTGGGGAAAATAACCATAAAAGATTAAAAATTGGTAACCATAAAAAGACAGTAAAAAAACGTTAAGTTTATCAGGAAATACAAGATACAAGTCTGGGAATAACTGAAGAAGTAAGCATCTTGAAATCTTTTATTAAAAAGCCTGCATGTGGATGAAGGGGATGCCAGTTAGCCTGTCAGGGGAAAAAATAATTTTATTTGTAATTACAGTTAATAAATATTATGAAACTTGACACATGCAACAGTCTGACAAGAATGCACAACTTGTTAATTTCTGTAACTCGCCTTTAAATGTCTGCTCACTTTGACCTCTGCACTGCCTACATTTTGTTCAGAGACAATGCAATTACCATCACCCCTTTAGTTCCTCTATCTTTATATTTGTAGGAGTATTTGCTTGTCATAACTGTAAATTTACTCTTTTCTGTAGGTGTAACAGACTATTACTCTTTCAAACTATCAACTTCAGTCAAAAGTTCAATGATGTTCAGAAAAAAATGAAATATTAAGTTTTTCCCCTTACGTATTTTCTCTGGCTTCCAGAGTTATTTTTTCCCCTTTATTATTTTTTTTTTTCAAATTACTGCCTCAGTTTCACTTGCCCAAAATAAATCTCATAGCTGTACTGTATGCATACTTGATATGTTTCTTAGGCATACATTACATTAGTAAATCATGCAATGTTTGCTGAGTATAGGAGAAATTTGTAAGATGGAATAAAAAGAACAAAATGAGTTGTGCTGCCAAGTGAAAAAGCACAGGCAGAAGAAAATGTGAAGTGTTAGGTTTCAAAAGTATTCCTTTAGCATTCCAAACAAGACTGTTCACCCTTTAACACTTCCGTTAGTTCTTCTGCACCCAAAGAATTATTAATGGATCTATACAAACTGAAGGATACATTATTCAGAGGATATATTTGTATCAATACTCTGATATTAGCATTCTTCTAGTGAGCAACAAACTGTTAATGCTTGCCTTCGCATCACCTACCCACTGAATAGGCTGATTAGAGCCTTGTACTTTTTAATTATTGCTCAAGTGAAAGTGTTAAAAGGAGGTCAAGCTCTCCAATGGGGGTGTGAGCTGCTGACCTTTCCATTGTTACTAGCTTAGGATGGAAAAGTAGAAGACGAATAAGGAGAGGAATCCAAGTCTGGGCCCTCCATGGAAGAACTCTGAGATATGTCAGGCCCCTCAGTTGAAGGGGATCCCCCCTCTGCCCGTTGCACACTTACAATTTCAGAACTGTCCGAAGGGGTTACAGCTGAGTCTGGACCTTCTGTAGTAGTCTGAGAGCTATCACTAATTGGTGAGGAAGCCTGTGTACCGTCATTCAAGTCCATAGTGGGATCTGACTGGACAGCACTGATCTGACTGGAGCTTCGACTAAGCACATCATCATCTTCCCCTTCTGTAGCTGTACTTGTCAAATCACAGCTCGTCAGGTCTACAGAGTCTGACTGCAACGTATGTTGAGAGCGTGGCTGCTCAGTAATTATATCGTGTCCGGTAGGATCAGCAGCTGAACTCCCTGCTGACCCAGCGGTTGATACACCCGATGAAGAAGCTAGTTCACTGGTGATCTCGCCCTTCACAGAAGCTGCAAGACATTTATAGGTCAACCAAATGCTTAGATTTGTGTTTCACTCTTTACACACACATCTTTAAATACTATGCTCTACATTAAACTAGGCTAAGGAAAATTAATGACTAAACAGTTAAACTACAGTAAAGAAACAATCACCTGTCAGATCTCTTAGCATACTTCCTCACCTTTATGCCATCAATCTATGCCAGTGACAGCCTGATCCTTTTAAAAAAGTAGGCAGTCAACTTTGTTACTTAAGTTTTACACCCAAGAGCATTTAAGGTTTCAGTTTTTTCTATCACATCCTTTGAGTGCCCATCTACTTTGTTGCCACCATAACACACAATTCTGTATTTTATGTACTGTCAGAAAAATAAAGGTTTTGTAAGGTAAAGTGACATAGGTTGATTACACTGCTAAAAGGAAAGCCAAGTACCTGCAAACGATGCAGCACTGACATCTGATCGGGTTTCAGAATCATCTTCCAAACCTTCTTCTTCACCAAGAAGTATTTTACCTGGTAAGTGTGATGTAAGAAAAAGCCTTACAGTTTACCAAAGTTAAAGCTGACTTGAAATGCTCAACAGTTGAAGTTACTAAAAATAAATACATTTTGCATTTAAAAGTTTATCCAAACAATTTTTCAATGCTATGGCAGGCATCAGATGGAAGAAGAAAAAGAAATGAAGAAACATCCAGACCCTCACAATCTGGTCAGGAAAGAAACAGCAATGAAGACACACAGTTAAGCAATTTTATTGAATGGTATAACCATTCAATAAACAACTTATGTCCTCATTCATTCTAGTTTATTTTTGTGTACTGTGGCCAAAATCCCACTAATTTCTTCAAGTATGTCCCATTACTAAGGCATCCACATGTCTGCCCCCAACTCGGAGGGACATTGAGTACCACAAATAATAAAATAACCTCTCTCTCCTTAAGGCTGTGAAAGTCATCAAGTAAAGGCTACTCTTAATTTGGGGCTTGGAACTCCAATGGTACAAGAAAGGAAAACACTTAGGGGGAAGAGCAGCACAGACTAGAAGCCCAAGACAACCTAAGTGGGAAAGAGTGATGAACCATGGACAAGAGACTTGAAGATCCAGGGGCCACTAAGGCAAAACTTTCTAGGGAGGTTTTGCCACAGGAAGAAAATCACTTATAACCTAACACAGTCATCTTAAAAGAGTTCACTTACTCACAGTTTAATGTCTATTTAAAATAGAGGCAGTGGAGAAAGAAAGATACCTGCAGATACTCACTGCCTGGGAGCAGAACAAGGATACAACTGTACTGGAGTTGAAGAGGAAATAATTAAGGCCATCCTTCTGGATCTTGTAAGCTATTTGCTCAGACAGAGGGATTCACGACAGCAAGCCTGTTTTGCACTTTAGAATAAACCTCACTGGTAGTCCAAGATTTACTGTGTAAGAAGATACCAGTGTTCTGACAACTCAAGGTGAATTCTTTTATACGTCATTTAATTACCAGTTGAAGAAAATCATTAACAGACTTCTGTATTCATTTCCCTACCATAACTGTTTCATATATATGCAGAAAAAACACTGTAAAACTGTCTCCTTCATAAAAGTATGTTTTATGCTATTCAAGCCTGTAAGGCAGAAAGGTAACCACATTTCCATGTATATTCTACATAAAATAACAGCAGCTCATTGAGAACTACACATTCCCACAAGGGTGAGTAAACTGTGCTAAGAATTCCCAACCAAAAACATGAAAAGATAACATTTTTCTCTATTCTTTCCCACATTTACGTCTATTTCACTGAAACAAACTGGGGTATTCTACTTTCCACAGCTGATCACCTTTAAAAGGTAAGTGAAAGAAGAGGAAGGACACTGAAAAACACTTACTAGGCATATTAGGCTTTGCATGTTTATGTAAGTTCATAAAACAAGCCACAGAATAGCGTTTCTCTGCTTTGAGGAACAAAAGTCAGTTAAGATGCAGAACATTCCTTCATTTAGAAATAAGTTTTCAGCCTTGTTCGCAAATAATTTTCAGAAGCTGAAACAAAGAAACATAGGCCAGCTGCTCCAAACTAAAGTTGGTCTGAAGCAGAATGATTGAAGAGACATAGAAAATCCAAGTTCTAACATTAGGGTAATAGCAAAAGAATGTTACAACTAGAGAAGTTTCATCCATGGCTAACCACAAAAGCATACTACTCTATATGCCAAGAGACTGCAAAACTACACTGAGTAGGAATTGGGAATAAGCTTAATTTTCCCTCCTTTCTTCAATGGTGAGCAGTAGGAAATGAACAATTCAGAATTTGAGATTAAACCTGCATAAAATTCAAAATCATGAACAAATTTCCACTAAATCATTTATACCATTTTTACACCACAAAATAATCTTTGTATCATAATCTTGAAAGAGAATATAAACTAATGGCTTCATACGTGTTTTCCCATAAAGTGAAGGAAAGGTTAATGTTTAACAAGTACTTTAATTGAATTTACATTATTATTACATCTCCACTAAAGATCACTAACAATTATAAGTATCAAAGTGGTAATTCTACCATTTTTCATTTAAAAGTGATATGCATCTTTATTCTGATTTGTTGCATTCTCTCACATTTGGATGCTGCAGCAGTACCTACTTCCAGAGCACCTTTTCATTCACTCTTTTGTTTTTAAACTAGTGCTTATTGATGCAGTGATGATTTCTTATTTTATTCAGCTCTACCCACTAGTTCATGTTTAGGCATATTGTTACAGCAATAAAGCATAATGCGATTCTTTTCACACAAAGATGGAAGGGCATAGTTTGGGGAAAAAAAGTAAGCTAGGTGCTACAGCGGTCCTTTGAGTCTGCATTATCTTATTGAGTCTTAAACTATCTTTCCTTGAGGTCTTCCTTTTTACAGCATTGCACATCTCTCTGCCTACTATGCTTACACTGACTGCACTACTGTCACACACCACTCATTCCATTGCAGTAGTAACATCTTCAGCTAAAACAGATGACAAATCTGTTGCCACCTGTATCTAGAATGATTCCATTGTGGAATAACTTAAGCAAATTATATAACCAGATACAAAGTACTTTCATGCACAAAATGAGAAAGAATACTTCAGAGTAAATTTTTTTTTTTAAATCCTGCTAAATGAGTTACTTACTGAAGAAATTAAATATACACAGACACAGAATGAATAATGCTAATCATCACGGACAGGGCATAAAAATAAGCAAAAAGCATCACATCAAAGCATGCAAACATACACGTGCATTAGTGAAAGAGGAAGAGAACGGGGCTAACAAAAACAGGAAGGTTAACTATTTAGTGAGTTATGTTAAAAGTTAAGTATTACTGTCAAAAGGAGGAATGAATGCCCTGTTCAGACAGTATTTTTAAACATGCTCTTTAAAACTGAAAATTGCCTCAATACTCATCACCATAATTTTGCCAGAGGATTACAGTAAAAATAAGAATGATACTGCTTTGAATAACTTTTAGGACATCTTGATTGCTATATCAGAAAGCACATCAGAATTCTTTTAAGATTTACAGTGATGAAGCTCAGCTGGTAACAGGAACGCATTTGTGAACAAAGACCAGAGTTCAGCAAGACAGTGAAGGGAGGGAGTGAGGGAATCTGAGGAAAACACAATTAAAAGATTGATTTTGGAAATAATCACCTTTATGCTTTCTTGCAAGAACAGGGCTGCATGAAGACCCCCCTCCAGCTGCAAATCACAGAAAGTAACATATCAGGGCAAAGACAGAGCTGCTGAAATCATGAAGGAATTCTAAAAGCCTCAAATGGGAAGGAAAAAAAATGCCAGGAAGAAATAGCAAACTTCATGCTCTTGAAATTCAAGGGTTTTTTGGGTAATTCACCATCAAATCAAGTGACTTTTTAATTTTCTGTGCAAGTTGTGTGAAGTTTGCTTTTAAAAAAATAGTGTTCTAAATTCCACTGGTATGACTGCTCCTGGCTCATGAATTAAGTCTAAGAGCAGCAATGCTAAAATGATCCATTACTTCACTGCAATAGTCCTTAGAGAAATACAATCAGAGACTGATTCTTTTGAAACAGGTAAGTAGCAGTTAAGAGACAATTTTAAGAACATGCACTTCACAAACAGGAACACTAACAGCTGATTTTAAGTTATAGATAAAGTTAAGCCATGCTTTAATTTCATGCTGGTTTTGGTATTTAGCAAGGAGCTCTTAGTTAATATAAATTCTGATTGGATCAGCTTTCTATGAATCACAAGTGTCAGATGCTAGGTGAGAACATTCATTTTGTGAAACGTATCAGTCACCATGGTTTACTTGCTCTGTGTAAACAAAAAATCACCAACACAAAACAAAATAGTCTAGAGTTCTACGATGCTGAATGAAAGTACACCCACTTAAAGGAAAGTGACATGGGAGAGGATCTTTTCCTGTACCAGGAAAAATATCATGTATACCTTTACACTTTTTATTTTATCCTTCATACTTAATGCTACCCAAAATGAATAGAGCCTGCAATCACTTCCTTTTACAGAAATTACCAAAAATATGGCTTACCTATAAGTTCCACTATGCTCCCACTCCGGTTCCTGCTGGTAGATTCATCTTTGGATACACTGACCTGTGCAATGCCACCTGTAGTGGTCAGGGCATGGAGAAGTTCAGGTGGTGGTGTTCTAAAGAGCTGCTGTAATAATTCTAAAGCTCCAGTCACAACGTTGTGGTCCTGATGCTGAGTGTAATGCAGAGTCAATTCATAAACCTAAAAACCAAAGTACTGGAGTAAATCCCTGTGAAGACACAACATACTACCTTTGTTCTCATATACCACATCAAATTTCAGTGGTGCGTTCAAAATAACTGAGCTATGCTGTATCTAATCATCATCCTTTACCAAGAGGAAAAGCTCATCTCAGTGTAGCCTTCCTGGTAGAAGTCTCTTATGATGTCTATTGTTACAGAAGGAGGAATCACATCAAAAAATGCAGTAATTTTTATTAATTCCTTTAGGAACACCTAGCAAGAATTTTTCTAGGATTTCATGTTATTAAAATTATTTATTCGGAATTCCAACCACTGGACCAACTATCAGTTACCAAGTTGAATAGTAGTTCGAGGAAAGAATTCAGAATGTTCTACACCTAACTACTGTTGCATCCTACTGTTTGAAAGATATTTCCCCTGTCATAGTCCAAATAGTACTCTTCAGGTTAGGGTTACTATTCATGTTTTACCTGTACAAGCTGATCTGGTGATGGCGAAATCTCTGCTTCTTTCCTTGTTACACCGAAACTGCCTTTCAGGCTGGTATCCTTTACTTGTTGTTGCAATAAAGGTATGAGATACCTTAGTGTAAGTAAAACACCCAAAATTAAGAGAGTAGGATGATCATCATCTACAGGAACCAACAAGCCTGAGGGTAGAGCAGAACAAACCAACCACTTACCAACATTGGTAAATATCAACACAAATGTACAAACATAACTGCACAAATTGTGTAGTCAGTATAATAGTTTCTATTAAAAAAAATAGAAAAAATAACATAGCAGCAACTAAAGAATGGTTTTAAGTGTAGGAACACCTGAATGTACATATTATTTAACACTCCTGACAATGATTTAGGCCGTATGGGAGAATGATCGGAGGAGCCTGGCTCCCTTCTCCTATTTCCTACTTCTTCTGCTCAGTAACAGCACAAACACCTTATTTTATTTTTTAAATAATCCCTGAGGCTCTTAATGGGTGACTTCCTCTCTCCACCTGGCTACTCAGTTCAGGCCTAACACAACTCCCCCCTCCAGAACACATAGTACTGTCCTAATGAAAAACATTTATACTTTTGCTGCCTCCTTTAACTGGAAATCTTGCTCAATATATTTACCCACTAATCAAAGAAGCAAATTCAAAATACATGAGGAATTAATGTAAGTTATGTTCCTATTAATACCATTGTCTAAATTCAGTACCATTGCTAGGACATTACAAAACAGCACCTTTGAGGCAGGAAATAATGTGCACACAGAGAAAGGAGGACCGAGAAATAATACACCATTCTCAACTCAGAGTGAGAAAAGTCACTAAATGAACATGACATTTGCATTTTTCACCTCTTAAGAATCAAGGCTAACAGGATAATACTTTACACACCTGCCTGTCTTCTTTCCCTCTCCATTTGCAACATAGTCTACATATGAAAGAACCCTTGATCAGTACAACAACTGAGACAAAAGTTTCCACTACCATTCAGGTATTTCATCATCAGCTGCAGATCTCTCCAAAGACTGCAAAAACTTCCCAGATAAAGGAATACGGAAAAAAATTGCATCACATGAATTTCTGTGCTTTTAAATTTAAAAAATCTACTTTTAGTAGAATTAAGTACCTATAGCACTTAAGTTAGGCTTTCAAGAGAAGAATCAACGTGGTACCTCTTTTTTAGAAGGCTACAGGCTACATGATCATAACACTAAGAACAGGCATATCCTCCACCTCAGACCTTCTGCACTAACAACCAGGCTGCTAAACAATAAAACACTTCACAGACTCCTGAGCAAGGTCGTGCTGAAGAATGCCTAGACTTCCGCATTTTTCCAAGAGGCTACTTGCTTCCTTAGCTTTGGCAGTTTCTTTTCAACATAACTGAATTAACATTTCCAAACACACGAGATACAAATAACATTAGTATCTGTATCACCTAACTACACAAAGCAAATACAAGCAGGACAACTGAGAGTCTAAGTATCCCTTCTTTGCCTGAAAACCATTCACATATTTAGCAACTTACATGGGAAATTAAATTCATATTACTTATAATTGAAACAAATTATTATTTTCCCCTTAATCTTACCTAAAAGTACATTCAATAACCAGGCATAAAAATACTGCATTCTTCGTGAATGTTGACAGATGCTTACTGCTGATCCTGCTGCAGTTCGACGGATAGTAGGGGAACTGGATTTAAGATTAGCTATGAAAGCCTTCAATAAAACCTAAAAATAAGATATGTTACTTAATTCACTTCTCTCTCTTTTTCTTTCTCATTAAAAGTTAAGAAGTCAAGCATCTTTTTCATCCATTCCAAGCATTACATCAAGCAAAAACAACTTTTGCCTTAATTCATACATGCACCTATAATACTGCTTTCTGCAACGTGATCGATAATAGCGGGAGTTTAACTGTGCTTTGAGATATAACAGGGAGCACTACCAGGTTAAAGATACCTTAATCTCATTGTCGTTTGCAAAATTGCCAAATGCTGCCATGATTTTTGGTATTGCTGCAGCTAGTGTCTCTTGTACCGATTCTTCAGGTCTCTTACTTATTCGTGTTAAACAGGGCAAAAGGTTCACTAAGTATGGCCTAGGTATGACAAAGGAGAAACGTTAAGTTGAGGTAAGAACAACTGTACCCACCAAAACCTTTTTTAATTCATACATAGATTCTTCGTACGATTAAATCATACAAAATATTTCCATTAGCTACATATAACATAGAAAAACAAGGCGAATTCAATTAGCAGACATTAAGAATTAAAACTACATGAAAAAACTCTTCATCTTCACAAGTCTTCTTCCCCTACTCACAGTTATGTACAACACAGAGCTAAAATTCTGCTAAAAGAAAACCAGCTGCTCAAATAAAGCTACTTCAGAGACAATGTGACAGGAATATAATTGGGGGGGAGGGTGAGAAGAGTATTTAAAATTTGAGAACAGTAAAATTTTGTAAGCATCTGTATTTTGGTAAATGTTCTTTGGAAAGCTCACTACTAGGATGAATTTACCTGCATTTTTGAGGCCGAACTAGATGAGCAAGCTCAGCAAATCTCCAGAGGGCTGCACGTAGACTTCGGGAAGCACCATTCTAAATAGAGCATGCAACTGTTACATTTCATAAAGCAAAACCATTCTCTAATAGAACGTCTACAATTGCTTAGATCTTATACAATTTTACTTAGATAAAAATTATGAGGTATCTGGAAGCCTTAAAATTTTTCTAGGTAAAAAGAAAGAAAGTCAGATCCACAACTGCCTTCATTTTTCTAGCTGGTGTTAGGAATTTTCCAAGTGACCCAAAATGAGTAAGAGAGAACATCAAGAAAGAGAAGGAAATGTCTGAGATCTCCACTCTGCTGAAATCAGCTTAAAATACCACAGAGACAGTCATCAACCAACAAAGAGACACTGATGATATGAGAGTCTAAAATCAGTGCAACACTTGCAGAAATACAAATGCAGCATAAAATTGACAGCAGTGAAAATATGCAAATAAATAACCTTCAGCTCCAGTGAACACCAAAAATTCCATGTAGCGACCTACATCACTTCTTAATGGCTTGCATTCTGAATTTAGTAACTATTAGACTGTATTGACATCTTCAATAACACACATGACTTGAGCCAAAGCGTGTTTAGACCCAGTGTCTGAAGACGTAATAAAGCTCCTCGATGTTGTTGGAACATGGAAATCTATGGAAGTTGATAGGTGTCATTTTCTCCACTCTTCCTACTTGGATAAATCATGTACTTTACTTAGCTTGAACCTAACCAAAATACTTCTCAAATCAAGCCTCCCTGAAAACTGAATTGAGGTGTTTAGAACTTTTTTCTTATTTTCCTTAGCTAGTATATCAAAGGTTCATGGTGCCATTGTTAGCATAGCGTACACACAACTGAAAAAACACAACTGCATCTGAATTACAAATTGGGCGTTTTCAGATTCAGAGCAATGCTAACAGATTTTGGCATGGCAAAGTGATCTAACTGATGCAAGAACCAAATTCTGTAAGCTTTGACTTTGACCTTAAAAAAAAAACCACCACTATTTTCATGAATGCCACATTCCAATATACTGCAACACTTATTAAATACTATATTTCAGAAAGACAAAAGCAAGGTAAACTCACCTTTTTAATCTCTTTATACAGTTCTAATTGTAACCTAGGGAGACTGGAATCCATCAAAACCTGCAATAAAATATATCATGAATATATTGTATTAGACTGAAGGGACTTTAAAGGAACAAAGTTGCACTTACAATAAAAAAAATTGTAGAACTATCTAACTGCCCCCACATATGATGCATATAAGGAAAAAGCTAATCAGAAGACAGGAGATGCCTTTTTGTTCTACACAATGACAAAACACAAACATGGACAATCCCATAAACTAAGGTATTTGCAGTTGACATTAGCTACTTGTCCCATCTCCCTGGAAGAGTCCATGTGGCATCAGACCACAGTTACAGCCAACTTAATGTGCATGCTGGCAATAGCCAGCAATAAATACCAGCAATAAATACCCAGGAATAGACTATTAAAACAAAATAATAGTACACACAAGCAGCGAGAGCTACTCCCTGCTAGACACACCCACTTTCAAACAGCCTACTGTCAGGTATTTCTCAAGCTGAAGCTGTATTTGTACCATTACCTTTAGCAGCCCTTGAAAACCCCTTCTTTTACAAATTAGCCTGTTTTCGGCATCCATTTGTTACCATGAGGTGTTTTGGACACCAGCAGTATCATGTTCCAGGATCTAATCACACAGAGTATGCATTTTAGTTTGCTCTAAGCTTGTGTTCCAATTAAGAATTAGAAAACATGAAATGAAAGGAAGCACTGAGGAGTACTAATTTTTTGTTCACCTCAACTCAATCATTCTACCTCCACCTTTACAATGGCAGCAGGGAAAAAAAAGGAAATAGTTCTACTATGTATAATCCTTTCCTACAAAGCATTCTGTATACGTATGATCACCCCTTCTCTTCCATTTTTTTTCCTAGCAAGTGGAAGAAATGGTCATGAATAGTGGCACAACTCCTTCAGTTGAAACAAGAACTTAATGCAATATGCAAGTATCTAGTTTATGAATTTATACAGCCCTTTAATGTTTTATATTTAATTCTTTATTCTTTGCACAATTATTCAGTAATTTCTAGCTTCCCATCTGCCTTCTTGGCCAACAATCAGTAAGCTCACATCTTCCCAGGATTACTCATGACAACTACAAAATCTTACATGGCACGTGCTGATGTGGAGGCCACAACTGCTTATGCGTGGTCAGCGAAAAGCCTGTGACTCCTCCAGAGCACAATTTCCTTATTGTATGCCCAATAACTTTATGCCCCAATCATACCAGTCATCATAACAAAATACTACCTTCCCAGAAAAAAAAGCTTATCTCGCTTGCATCTCTAAACTGTTACAAGCACCTCAACTATTAACTGCAAATGCCTAGACTATACCAGGTAGGGACAAATCTCACTTCCTGCAAAAATTAGGTTTTCAGGACGGTCACTGCCCGTGTGTGTAAGGATATCAATCAACACACACAAAAAAAGCATCAGCTACTATTCTGGCTTCAGTGGTTATTTGTCCTTATACCACATTCAGCTAGAGCAACTTTAATACTTTTTTTGGTTTGTTTTATATTTTTAGCAGAGTAGAACCTAAAAATTTCCTAGTTCAAAAGAATATAAACTTAGTCAACTGTAAATTAACACAGCTAATAAATCCTAATTACTGAGACCAACTGTACTACAATCTACAAGAAGAGTCCCGCCAGCATCGTTAGGTCAGGCAGCACTACAACAGCTTTGTAGTTCAACTTCAAAAACGAGATCACTTCAGTAACAACACACTTGCAAATAACAGCAAGTGGTATTTGCATGGGTAATTCCCAACTTTGTATTTTTCTTCTTTATATAAAGGTTTCACCAAAGCTATTTAAACTTTAAGCCATTTATGCTCTATGTGAGGTTCTGACAGGTGAGTGGAATGGTATTCAAAGACCACCTACAGAGGTTTAACTAAATTTGTCATTTCAGTTTAAAGCCTTGTCTATACAGAAACGTTAGTGTTTTAATTGCACTAATGAATATGGAATCCAGACATGGTTTCACAAGTACTTAATATCTAGATTCTTATTTTAAAAGAGACAATATGAAACATCTTTCTAGCAAACAGAAGTAGCCCCTAAATTGTGAAAAGTACCAAAAAAGATGAAGGTTAACTAACACACAAGGTTAGGGGCCTGATGCCTCTGTTCCATTTATCACAAGCATCATTACTCCTTGAATAACCCCAAAATAAAAGTGTCTCTTCTTCCCCCTCTACATTTATACACCAAACAGGTCTGCTTAAAGACTAAGCTGCTACCACAGAGCATAAATATGGGAACAAAATACAAACTGTGACCAGCTTTGGTAAGTCTGATAAATCCGTGTGGTTGGAATATCACAACTATCAACATTTCACAGCTGTGACCAAATTGCAAGCTTAATGACTGATACAGGACTGTCACTTAAAAATCACATTTATCTTTACAAGAAAGCCATCTACCACACAAAGATTAAAAAAAAAATAAAATTTTCAAGTTAACTTAAAATATGCCAGAAAGCAGTAACAGTATTAAAGAGACAGGTGAACATCAGAGATTAGCTTTACACCAAGCCTACAGAACAGTTTGATAGAAGGAAGGAAGCTTGCATTCTTTAAGACGGTTTCAGAGCATCTGATCAACAAATCTTCTCCATAATACTAATTCATACAGATACCAAACAAACAGAACGTAACTTAGAGAAATCCCTATAGAAGTAGGGATTTGTTGCTTGCTTCTAAAGCAAATTCTTCACGCTAAAAAAATATTTTTTGCACATTATCATAAAAGTACTTAAAGTTTCATATCAACTAAATTAATTATGCAGATACATTACATAATTCAAGCATTACAGAAAACAGGAAAAACAAAAGGACAGATGAAGGTAAACCCATTATGGAAGCAGCAGCTTACATCAGTTATTCAAAATGTTCATTTTGTGATTTGTTGAACTCAAATTTAGACCTTGCCTGACCTCCTATCAAAACCCGCCTGCTGTCGCCAGCAAGCTCTTCATTCTGGATCACAGTAAGGTAATAACAGCCTCCAGAACACTGCATTTATCCTAATTATGCCTCCAAACTTTCTGCCAAGTCTCAGCAAATCACTACCAGAATTACAACACACCAGTCGTCTGGAATGAAGAGACATTACATCTTATAGCCAGCTTTTTAATAATATTCTTTACCTTTCCTACATGTTAAGTAACTTCTTGCTTACAGAATAAAAGAATATTCCTCCCATACCACAAAAAGATGTTAGAAAAGCCCATATTCTTGTTTTGACTGACTTAAACAGAACGAAGTTAATGAATGACTGAAGAAAAAAACAGAACAATGAACTGCAGGCAGGTTAAAATACCCTCATCTTATACAAATTTTACGTTCCTCTGTGCAACTCACCTCAGAGGACATACAGAATTTCCTAAAGCTTACTTGACCCCTTGTATTACAGGAGATTATCAAGAACAAAAAGCGATTAAAAGAGGGTAAGTGTGAATTCATACAGGATGCTGCATCAAGAAGAGACAATGGTAAGACAATACATAAAACTTCTTACTTTAATAACTTTATTAAGGCATTCATCAGCAACCATCCGGACATCAGATTCTGCATCCTCACTGCAGAGGAGAAAGACTTCCATGGCAATTCCCAGCAGTTTCTGAAATTCTGGAGAATTTCTAAACAAACAAACATTAGAAAATTACAAGGGGCACTAGAAACAGCAAACATGAAATCTACTTCTGATGGGGTTTCAGAATCCAACAAAGATCCAGCAGATAAGCACTTCCTTAGGAGTTGGGAAATCATTTACCTGCTCTTTACTGCATAACCTAGCAAAGGTGTTTGACCTCTGTGCCTCAGTTTCTCTGTCTGAAGTAGAAGGATAATACCTACTCTACCAATGCTTAAAGAAAATTACTTATTAGGTTTTGGCTTAGTTAAAAAAAAACACAACCAAATATTTTATCATTTCGGTCTTAGGCTGAAGTTGAACGTTTAAAATCAGCAGTTACCAGGAAGCCTTCAAGTACCTAGCACTGCAAAGAAGCTATTCATATTAATGCAACAAATGGTATTAATGCAGTAAATTAAAAATAAACTTTGTCTTACCTTAAAGACTGAGCAACGATGTTTTCACATATTGTCAGGCAATGATTCACTCTATCTTTCTTGGTAGTTGAAAGCTCTTTCTTTCTAAAATGAAACAATGAAAATAAATCTAAGACTTGAAAACTGAGTGGTAACTATAGCCACTACTCTAGCAAGTGTATTTATAATAATCACACACACATAAAAAGAAATCACCTCTCTGATCACGATATAAATATCCATATACCAATTATCTGTAATGCCAGGACTTTGCATGCTAACTGCTGCTGAGAGCATGCAGGCACACAAGCAAAGGGAAGGATACAAACTTAGAAAAAGCATAAGCCTTTTAAGTAGGATTATCATATTAATCCTGTAGCTGATAGAACAAACTCAGAATGAAAACGGCTGGGGAAAATAAGCAAGGAGAACAAGTACTGCAAACTTTAAAATACCATATTGAACAAAGATCTTTTTCATCATCAACTTTTTGTCTGATGACTTCTTGAGAAGTAAGAAGTTGTACTAAATCATTTTTCATCTGAATTAAAGGATGCTAATGCAATCCTATCATATACCATATTCCTCCATATGTTTTTTTAAGTGTCAAAACAGAGAAGCTCTAGGCACAGTCTTTACCTATCAAAAATGATGTCCCTATAGAAACACTCAGCATAGTCCAGGCAAGGATGAGCTTAGTTAACTTGCAGCAATTAAGTGTAAAACAAAGAACAGAAGTCACAGAATGGAAGAATGTAGATCCACAACTGATACAAATCCCAATCTGTAAAGCTTACGATTTGGAAAACTTCTGTGTTCACTTTCCACTGCTCTAGGCTCCTTTACGCCTGTATGGAGAACAGAAGCTTCTTGCCTGCTCCACCCCCAACCTTGCCAATAAACGAACTGGAGAAAAGCACTAAGCCTGTGATATTTTATTTCCTCATATACACTGTCTCCTACTTTCAGCTCCATTGACACAGAATCACTCCTAGGAAAACAGAAGTTACTTTTAAATAATTCACTAGTAGCAAACCAGGAGCTGAGGAACACCTCTCATGTGTCCTGACAAGGAGGCTCCTGCTTCTTCCCTCAGATTCACAGAGCTGCTCTTTGCTTTTGTTTTCCAAGTGAAGAATAATCTTCTCTACACATAACATTTAACTGTCTTAGCAAAACAATAGCAAAACCATCAAATAGTAAACAAGTGTTTCTAAATTAGAAGTTGGAAAATGATCATTGATCATTACTGTAGCCTTGAGCTACAATAACAGAGCCTAAGACAGCATTAAGGACCAACAGTAATTAGCCAATAACCACATTAAAGTAACGGGAAATACATTGTTAGACCAAAAGTCTGAAGAATTAAGCTGTAATAATTAAGACCTTCTGCTCAAATACTACCACAGGTTTTTAAATAAGAGGCCTGCCCTTTTCCTTGTCATACTGCAAATGGGGGTTGTTTCCTCTCAACATTTCAGTTCTTCTCCCAGAGATCCTCTCATCTCACTCCAGAAATACTTTCCCTTTCCAAAGTTTAAGGAATAGTTCTAGAAAAAAAAATCCACATTTATTTTCTATTAGACATTTCACAGTATTTTGTTTAGGTAAGCTTCAGTGCTCCTCAAAGAGAATCTATTCTTCGGCTGATACAGCCCAGGGCAAGGCAGGCAGCAGTGTTCAATAGCACACAGAGCAGCACAGATCAATCTCTTTGGCAGATTGCTGTAAACAAAGAGCTCTCCCAACACGGAATAATAAAATAAGTAACTCAAGGAAATTAAGATAATTTTTTTAATGGCTTGAATACAGAAAATGCGCAGTGAAAACTCAGGAGTGCTTATAGGCAAGAAAACGTTACCATTTAAACTGAAAGAAACCAGAGGTGAAGAATAAATTATAAGGAAAAGAAGGAAAAGCATTTGGCTGGGTTTGCTGTACTGAATCCTTCATCTGCCATTTGGTTACTCGCCTTCCTAAAAATCAGCTTCCAAAGGAGTGAAAGAAAAGGTGGAAGACAAACACACAATGTACTCGCATGCATGCACACATTTACTGTGTCTACAGAGGGAGAAAGATAACACAGTGATATTCTGTGTCTCTGGAGATAGAACGTGGTTTTATTTTTTTGTTTTAAAATAATGTATTCAGACATATTATGAAGACCTCAGGCAAATTACTGTGCCCAGGAGGCACAACAGCATCACACATTTCTTAGAAGAGAGCCGAGGCAGCAAGCCTCTTGTGGAAGGTCAGACATCACTTCACGTTTCCAGAATAACAGAAGGCAGGAGATATTGAAGCAGCAGGTATCTGCAGGAGAGCCTCATCTCACCAACACGGGAGTTTAATCTTCTGCACGCTTCTATGGGCAGCCTCTAGCCAAGAAGATTAACAAACAATGTAAGAAAAAAAACATGAAGCCCCGATAATTCTGCACTCCAAGCCTGAGATGATCTGCCTATGAAGAGATCCAACTCTTTGATGCTGATTTTCTTTAAAAGCTTTGGAATTAAGGATTTGTAAATAGACGACAGAAGCATTAATGCTGAACCACTATTTTAAAAAGTCAAAGTCAAACAGCTTGACATTACCCTTGAGAGAAGCATTGGGAAAACTCAAAATTCTATTAGCATACAGAAATATCAGTGGGTCAAAAAATAAATCAAGTTGAAGTGTGGCAGATGATTCAAACACGTGGTAATACAGCCAATGACAGACAGTCAGACAGACTAGAACAGGAGCTGACCCCCCAGGAATGGTAATTCCAAAAACCCATCCAAGAAGCAGGCCAACAGGTATTACCCATGCAGTTCAGTCTTCAGTTAAGCAGAAAAGATACAGCTACAGACAGCGCTGATAAAACCTACCTATGTCTATAGCTTCACTCAAACAAAAATCCAGAAAAAATCATCAGTGAGGACTGAAAAATTTCCCTTTGCTGGAGAGTCCTTGGGCTCTTGCAGCACCTTGTACTGCAAAAGTAATGGTTAGAGCCAAATGAAAACAAAATTGAAATTGTGACCTATTTCCAATTTCAATGTAAAGCAACCATAATACTTAAGTATTAGAGCAAGTTAATGGGAGAAAAGGTGAAGAACGACCTTTGGAATAGTCAAATCAAAAGCTAAAAATCAAAATCAAAAGCTTCTCCCAGAAGAAACATTAGCACTTCATTTCACCCAGCTCAGTGACAAGATGTAAGAATGAATAAAATACAGGATGTGGTTTGACAGTCCATCTGCTCTTTGGTTTTACCGAGTAAACTCTGAATTTTTACATCACACTGATCGAATTTTCAAGTTAGTAGGAGCTCTGCAATCCATAACAAAATGAACAACCCAACTCCAACCAAAATTTAAGAGCCTGGAAAAAATAAAAGTAGATATGAAAGACAATAAGTTGTGTCAGCAGGACCTTACAGAAACAATACGATGACAGCACAACCTAAGTTTTCACAGAAGGAAAAAAAATCAAGAGAATACGAGAAACTGACCTATGTCTGCAGCATATAATAAAAGCTTAACACATGATTTCTGCTAATGAAATCTCTCAAAGCCGAAAAAAAGCTCTTAAGTTCTTGGTAAAAGCCTGAATTCAATCAATATTTTAATAATAAAAGTAAAACCAGGATATTACTTTTATCAAGATCTGAGAAGTCATTATCTTTGTTGTTATATTTCTTAAGTCATGTAGAGGTAATACTATGTTGGCATAATTTAAGGCATTAAAAAAGAGAATAGAAGTAGAGATGGGTACTTAGCTTTACTTTCACTGTATAGCATAAGAAGGTCCAACAAAAAAAAGTAACAACACGCGTAAAAATATTACTCAATACTTCAAGGAATGACACTGTCTCATTCATCTAACTTACACAACAGGACAGCTTTCATCTAATGGACAATGCTAAGTAGATATCTAAACAGATAAATGACAAACCAGCAGCACTTATGCTGCAAAACTCACCAATACCTTTATTCTCCCATTACTGAAATGCAAGGTAGCATCTGTTTTACTACAGCAAACAAGGATAGGAAGTTACCTCACAGAACTACAAAAATATATAAGTGCTATTTGCACAGAACCACAATTAAGATGAACACCTCTCCCCAGAGGCAATGAAAACACATAGGCATCTCTCCTTTCTAGTTCATTGGACAGCAAATGCAAATAATGTCACGAGTTACACTCGAGATGTCACCTGGTAATACACCAACAGTTTTAGAAACTTCACCAGAGACCGCCACAATATCCTTTCACAGGCTTTCACGAGGCTTAGTGCTGTTAGTGAATTCGTAAAGCTCCTAGGGGCACGCAGTACTATCAGCTTTCTGAAAACATCCAGCCTATTTTTAAACACAAAACAAAGTCAACTAGGGCAATTACAAGCCTGATTTGTTAGCTTTCTGAATATACTATGTCTAAATGCAGACCCCCAAACCCGCCTTAACCTCCCTCAGCAAGCACCACTAATAATTTTCAAGCATTTCTTTTGAAATGAGATGATCTATCCCATCAGGAACTTTTTGGATAGATTTTTCTGCTACATATAGGAAAGATTAGAAATAGCTCTCCACCCATCCTTCATGTCACATGGAATAGTAACACAAAAATGCACAGAACAAAGCAATTCGTCCTTGCAAAACAGTAAGGCAACTAAAACCAATTAGATCACAAAGGACATAAGGTTCTTCACCTTCACCTCATGCCCCCAAAGCATCAACCATACATCAAAACTGTTTGAGACGAGAGCCTCCAAACAGAATGAACCATGATAATTTAGTTGGCATCCATATCAAAATGTACTGTGGGAGCAGGTGGCCGAGAGCCCAGCTCCACTGCTTATCATCTCTGCCAAAGCAACCTGAAACTGCCAAATGAGAAGTTACCTGCTCCTCAGCCCTTCTGTTTCTCCTGTCTCCCTGAAGTCTGGAAAAACAGCAATACTGTGACTCACGTATTCATCCAGTGCAAGTCCGAGTGCCTTTCCATCTGCTCAAGAAGGGTTATTTTTAGAGAGAGCAAACCCAACAGGCAGCACTGGGGCACTGAACAGCTCCTCGCCCTTGTTTGCTGGTCAGACACCTGAATATCCCACAGACAGAAACAGATGCCTCCTCGGTGCATTCACCCTTAACGTTTAAGGAAGGATACCACAAGTGTTTAAACTACCTCCTCCTAGGTGTCAGCATAAGAAGTCACAGCATGAGACTTCAAATAAAGTTTGTCACAGAGATCAACAGCACGGAGGGGATGACACCTAGACTTGAAGTTACCTTTAGGATTTTTCTCCCTTTTCCTCCCCTAGCAGCATGTTATACGGAACCGACACTTTTCTTTCCGGAACCATAAAATCACATCACCTCCCGCCCACCGCCCGGCCTGGTGCAATTCCCCGGCTCCCCAAAAGTTTCCAGCAGCCCGGAGGCAAAGCAGAGAGGTCCCAATGGCCAGCCTCCAGCCGAGGCTGCCCCTGTGGGGTCCCTCCCAGCTACCGCCCGGCCCTGAGGCCGTGGCAGCGTCCTGAACACGCTCGGAGCCGCCTCAGAACCCGTCCCGCCGCCCGATGCCGGTCACTCACGGTCTCTGCAGCGGCTCCTCAGGGATGGCGGCCGGCCCCTGCTGCTGCTGGAAGGAGCGCAGCGACTCGAAGGCCTTCATCAGCTTCTCCATCGTGGCCATGGCCCCCGAGGGGCGACCGGCGGTGCTCGCCTGCCTTTGCCCCCCCACCCCTTCGCCTCAGCCCAGGCCGCGCTGACTCAGGCGGCCACCGCCGCCGTAGGGGGCCGCGCTCGCCGCCCCGCCGCCATCTTGGCGCCGTCCCGTCAGCCCCCGCGCCGAAGCCACGCCCCCTCCCCGCTCTGCCCGGTTTGCCCCGCCAGAGCTCGCAGTGGGTCGTGCGCATGAGCAGAGTGCGCCCCCCGTCCTCATCTGTGGTCAAATGAGCCGGGAAGCAGAAAGAGCGACAGGCGCCGTGTCCAATCGGAAGGAGGGAACCGCCTCCTCCGGCTGAAGGCGGGAGCACACTGCGGCTGCTGGGCCCTAGTGCCCGCCGTCTTAATATCGCCTCAGGAGCCCTAGGCAAAGCCCAACTCCTCCACATGAGCGTGGCTAATGCGTACCCCTCCCAGCGAGCCCCGTATGGCGAGGTGCTTGCCAAGGCTCCCGGCCCTTCACTTATATCTTAGTGCCCCCGCAGAAGAGAAAAACCCTTACAGGAGGCGACCTCAAAGAGTTTGACGAGGCCCCATCACCCTCCTGAGGCAAAGGCTGGGTTTAGAGCCTTTAACAAAGTTAAAGGCTACACATCCACTCATGGATACTGTGTGGTGTTAACCACTTACAAAATCCAATATGCTATTGCAAAATCAGGGGTGCTGACTGGAAAATTTAATTAAGGCATTAAGTGATAGCTGATAAGAGCTGGCACTTCAGCTGTTACCTCAGAAACGCATAAAATAGGTCCCAGTGATTCCAACAAGAAGAGAAGCTCCTATCTTTGGCTACTCGAGCCAACAGAGGTGGTGACCAAGCCACTTGGACAGGGACGTTAGGGAAAAAAAAAAATGCTCCTACACACATCCAAAATGCTCTAGAACCCCTGCCCCTCTGCACAGGTTTTGTACCTCCCCCATAAAACTCTGATTCCAGCATCAATGTGAAAGCTGAAATACCTTCAACAGCCTTACTGGTCACGCTCCTGCCACATACTCAGTGAAACATTGCCAGTTAATTATTGGTGCATCATTTATTTGTGTGCCATTTGAAACTTTCCTCTGAAGGTAAATCTATCTATTCCTGAAAGCTATTCAAGCCATAAAAAGCCACTATTTCATTATAAAAGTGTAACAAAACATGAGCTTTTAAGGCAAAAAGAATGAAGTATTTTCCTTATCATTTTATAGCTTGCAGAGAGGTTTCTCTAGAACATATGGATGAGCATTAATTTTTTATTTGGCTAATGACACATGAAAAAAGATGAGCGTGCGACTCCAGTGTTGCACGCTCCATGTAATAATTGCACACTGGGAAATAAATTTAAGCACATTAAAGAGAGCATAAGCTTTTATCAAAGATTAAACAAGCCACCAACCCAGTCAGCCTCTGCTAAATTGTTTTGAAGCGTTAGATCACGATGTGCACCAGTCCCCTAAGGGTCGCTGACTCACCGGCAGCAGCACACAAGCAATGCCTGCCCACAAGCGTGCTCCTCTTTGCTCTCCTTTTCTTCCCAGATCATGTTGGCAGCTTCTGCCCTCTGGCTCCTTATCCAGGAGTTGGGGTGACTGGAAGAGAAGTCTGGGGTGTCTTTGGTCAGGGGGGTTTCCTTTGGCAAGTGCTTTATACGGAGGCTCTCCCAATTTAAGTTTACTGATACTCAGAAAAACATGGATCATGTCACTGATCCTATTCAAATAGCCCCACAAACAGCTGCACTGGCAAAAACAGAGCTGTGTACAGCTGGCAAAGGGCAAGAAGAAAGGGTTAGAGAACGAGATTTTTCCTAGAGCCATTGTTACCACAAAGGAGAGGAGAAAAAAAAAAAAATCAGTCTCAATGGAGTAACAGCCCATACCTAAAAGGTTATTTATAATTCAGAGGATGACGACTAATTCACCTCCAAGGAGAAAAAAGAACATGCTTTTACCTTGTTTGTAAGAAAGGCACGAATGCTGCCAATGTTTCCTAACCATAGGCTACCAAGAGCATAGGCTTTAACAGGCTACTTCTTCATTTAATGATTAAGAACAGATAGATGATCATGCCAAGAATTTTTTTTTTTTTACACTGTCCTGAAGTCGCTCTTAAGCCAACATTTCCAAACACAATTCAGCAGGTCAGTGGTTCTACTGACATAATCCAAACTTTACAGGACCACTGGCCTGCTTAGTTCAACATATGCACAGTTAATCTGCAATATGCCATGAGCATGGTTATATTACTGTTACAGACACTTAAATTGAAGCAGTTCTGTAAAACAATTAAATGCTTAGCCCATCAACTCCTGACAGAAAGTTACAATGAAAGTCTTTACATAAATAGGGCAAAATATTAAAAATGCAAGCAGCTTACTGTTGAAAAGTATTTGATACAAATAAAACACAAATCCAACTAATGCCAAGGTATAAATTCTTTCAAGGAGAGTTAAGTCTGGTTAGTCTGTTTTGGCAGTAACTGAAAATTCAACATGCATGGTAAGGCTGATGACAGGTTGAGGTACAGCTACTACTGGCCAATCTTACATCCACATTATGTTACCACAGTAAATGTGTTAATGAAAAGTAGCCCATCCCCATAAATCTGTTTGAAATTAATGTAGAATATAAAATTGAGACCAAGAGATATGATAACAGTTGAGCAAATATAACAGAGCTAGGGTACTTTTCCTGGATCCAACAGACTCGCACATTGGTAATAAATAAATAAACAAACAAATAAACAAATAATGAAGAGCATGTAAAACACATTTGCTATTTCAACAAATAGTGATTTTTCTTTTATTACCATTTTTCCTTTTTCTATCCCGGCTACCGTGATAGACATGGTGAATAAATCACATTAGACAACAATACCTGTGGTTGAGATATGTGGCAGTGTTTTGCTTTTATTTTAGGAATAACAGTGATAGAACATCCAGGAAAACAGCTCATACAAGAACAATTCAGTGGTTTGGAGATTCTGAAACTAACACGTCACATTTAACAGTCAACATCATTGTACTTGGAAAGAATTTTGGTATTTTGGACACGTGTGGACCGTGAGAGAAAGGCTACCTACGTGCCATGTGCAAAACTTGAGTTACACCATAAAAACAAGTATGAAATAAAAGAATTGTACACTCAGCAGAAGAGACATCATCACCAAAATGAGCCAAGCAGGTAAATCAAATCAAAGTAAACATAAAATTAGCTTAACATTACTTTCCTTTTTTTTTTTAATCCCTTTTTAGTATGTCTTGAAGAGAAGTACTTTCTGAAAATCTACACAAAAATGAAGGTGATAATTCCAATGTTAAATTAGTATAATATCAAGTAGTCAACCATAGTAAATAATATTATTTCAATTGACTTATTTTATTAACTTGTTACAATTGAATATATCGAATCTTCTGTGAAATAAGATCCCTTGCTTATCATGACTACAAATATGATCTGTATCAGATTTTGTCTGAGAATTGTGAAAGATACTTTCTGACTTACTAAAATTCATCAGAGCTGGCAGATACATCAGAATTTTGCAACCGAACTAGTATTCTTTATTTGTACAAATGGCAATGAGAAATTTCTTACATCTGTATACTTGGAAAAATAATCGAAGTGCACTATAAAAATTGATTTTTAGTTGTTTTTAATAGCTTCCATCACTGATTTATCGAATCAGACTATTTTATTCTGAGATTGCTTTAAAATTAAAAAAAAACGATATATTGTTTTAAAGATTATTTGAATATGCAACGTCTTTTAAAGGCTAAGATACTAATAACTATCTCTTTGTTATTGACACACCACAGTTTTCCTATTTATGATTATACAGTAATTATTTTTGTCTTCAACTGAGACTGTTTCGTTGGTATCCTCTCTAGATTATAACATCTTTATTACGAACACTACAACAATGACGGAAAAAAAGGTGACAATTTCTTTTAAAGAAATCAACCCTGAGGCATGAAGATTCTATTCTGTTGGTTGCAACATTTAAAAGCATTAAGAAAGCCAATAAGATCCTGGTACGCTGTTTCACAGTTTCAATTTTGAGCTCTCTATATAGATTGATGAGGTATGCACAAGCAGACATTAAGACTTACATACACAAACGCTTGAAAACACAAGCCACAGAAAAGAAATATTGATCTCATGCAAATAACTCCATCAAATTCATAGATATTTCCATATCTTGCACCAATAGAACAAAACAGTTGGGCTATGGGATTGTCTCACTGCTATCATAGCATTGCAATGTGGATCTGGAACCTGAATTCATGGAGCTATACTGAAGGCATACAGAATGACAAGATTTTTTTTTTTTTTTTTTAAATTACAGCCTCATAGGCTACATCATGAGTAATCACAGCCTGCTGCCTTCCCCCCCCTTTATTTTTTGTCTTAGTTGCATCCTACAAAAAAAAAAAAAAATCAAGAGCAAACTTCATATTACATTTATCAAATCACAATATTTCACTTCCATGTGCTCTCCCTTCTTCTTACCCCTTTCTTCACTTCCAAAATGAATCTCCAAGCTAATAATACTCTACTAAAGGCATTTAAGCAATATCAATCGCCTTAGATTACACAGCGTAACATCTTAATCTCCACGTACCGTATAAAGAGAATAATGTTGATTTTTCTTTATTGTCCTTTCTAATTCATTAGGGGATTCACAATAGACAACATTTAGTCATCATGTACTTGTATGTCTTTTCTAATTGATTATATTTTAATACTTTGATACTTGCACAGATGGCAAAAGCTTTAATGTATTTATTACTACATAAGGTTAGTTAGTTGTGCAAAGAGTAAGGTCATACACATTGAACAACAAAAGGAACAAACTTTTATGTTGAAAAATGCCATCTTGACCTTACTGGCAAAATAATAATAACAAATTAGGTCTTAACCCTGCAAACATGTAGTTACCCTCAAAACCAAACCAACCAATCAATACTATTATTCATAACACAAGGGAAAACTTGTGAAATGAAAGCTTCATAAAAACACATACACAAAAAACCTTTGTTGCATGGTCAGAGTACCTTGTCCAGAACAGCAGATGTATAAATAATTGAAGGAACCAGCTCTTAGGAATGACTTGTCTTTTCTCTTCATCTAGTCTCTTTTCTTCACAGATCCCTGGAGAATAAGTGTTAATCCTCAGCACTCCAAAATGGGAGGTTGATCCCCCCCCACACACACCCTTTTATTATTATTATTTTTTTAATTAAAATCCCTCTCTCTCCAAAATGAAAAGAAGGTTTGAAATGCACATCAAATCTAATTTCAGATTTTCTATATTTGTTAAAGCCAATTCCTGTATTTTCTTCATAAAAATTACCCAGGTTGTGTCCTTGGTATTCTTGACCGAAATTTAAGTTGCACTAAGCAGGCATTAAATCCAGACTGACCCTCCGTATGTCTAGTGTCAATATACCATCACCTTTGCTTCAAAACAGTAAACCTAAGATCTTAAAAAATAAAGCCTGTTGATAAGAGAAACATGATCAATAGCCCAACTGGGTAGATATTTATAAAACACTTTTGTTACTTCTCTATTTCTCCATTCCCATCTTTTTAGATTCCTTCTATTACTGCAGTACATAATAAAGAGGGTCAGGTCTTTCTGTGGTACATAGTGAGGAGGGTCAGGTCAGACCATGACCTGACCTCACTGTCTCACACAAAATGGTTCTAGCCAACACCATTACTGCAGATATTTCTTTTTGTCAAGTCTCCCATCCTTCCACTATTGCATCAGACTTGTCATCCAGTAATTTATTCAAACTCCCCTCCCAACAATTTCTCTTTGTACTTTCCATGGTAGTCATTTTGCTGTCCTCTGTGCCATTTTAGATATCAGGAAACATGCACCAAAAACACATGAGAAGAGTCACTCTGGATTTTTGTGGCACAATATCCAAGAGGAATAATTTCAAATAGACACCAACTCAATCCCAGCAGAATTCCATAAAGCACTGGTTTTCCAACTTATTTCAAATAGTAACAAACTAAAACATTTGTCACTAGAGACAAAATACTGTGAATTTACACCTGACAATAGGCTTAATGATCAAATATATCATCAGAGCCTTTCAGAAGTAGCTTAAGTTTCTCCCAATGGGTCAGAGGATCACAAATAAAAACCTATTGAGGTAGAGAGATATTCAGTTGGTCTGTACATATAAAAGATACGCAGTCTGATCGCAGCCCTAGAGACGGGAAGAAAAATGCCTGCTCAGAGCAGACAATCTTCAGAATATAGAACATAATATATAGCAAAAGTCCTATCTCCAACTCAAAGAACATTCCATTAGATTTCAATACTCTAACTGAAATTTTGAAAACAGAAGAGGCTCTTAGATGTGTTCCCTAAATTTATTCTCATACATAGATAAACTGCTTTACTCCAAGCCTTACAAAATAAAGTCTGGCATGCTTTGAGCCCAGAAGAATGGATGTTTGACAAGTTTCCAAGAGAATGGAAACAATTTTACTTCTGAACATAAGGTAATCTGAACTAAAGCTTCAATACCAGCTCCACATCTCTGTTAAGTGACCATAAAAGCAGGTTTAATGTGTAAGTTTTTAAAGGTTATAAGTAAATAATCTTTACTTTATTAAATTCTATACTTAACACTACCTTGTCCTTCCCTCAGTGGCAGTGATTACTGTCAATGCTACAACATTGCACATTACAATGGAATAAGCAGAGAAGAAGGTATTAAAGAAGAGCCTGTGCTTTGCTTTTCAACCCATTATAAAACCATAACATCCTACATGGAGTTGTAAACAATTTCATTTGCGGGAAAAAATAAAAATGAGTCCCCACGGGTAAAAAGAAATCCTTTTAGTATGGGCAAATTACTAAAAAATATGAAAATTTTGGCATAGGTCTACTTGCATGTAGAGTGAACGCACTGAGAGAATGTATAAGACAGGTAGAAAGGAGAAGAAAGGGGTAAGTACAGTTTGTTACAAGATTAAGCTAAATGCCCCAAATTCTATTAAAAAGTAAGTACAAACCAAGGCAATTATCAGATCTAAAAAGTAAAAGAGCATTTCGTAATAGCTGGCCATGGTGCACTGAATTCCTTTTTTTCCTTAGCAGTTTCTTGAGAGATGCATTAGATTAGATGCACTGCCATGATGCCAGATAACAACAGAACTACAAAATTTATCAGTACAGTAACCTTGCTGTTAAGAACAACAGCTAATAAAGGTCCTAATGAACAAGAAGAATTTTACCAGAAGCATAAAGTCAAGTTAAATTTATGCCATGGGTATTATCTCTGTGCTTTAAAATCCTTTTAGTATTTCTAGATTCATTCCACTGGGGAGAAAAAAAAAAAAAAAAAAAAAAGATAAATGAAATACATACAGAAACACACTCACTCAAATGGCACTCGTTTTTTGTACAATTAAGCTTTAGTGAAAATATACATCTTAAAACAAAGAAGTACAAATGTACAAAAATTCTTGAACTCAGATAAAAAATATATATAATACACTTTGCTACAGAGATATAAAACATTTAAAGTTTGCTCATCCTTTCTGATGACAGTAAAATGACTTAAAGTCTGGAGGACTCCTGTTCATCATCACTGCAATCAGATTTAAAGCAGACCTGTAAGAAAAAGCAAAGACAATTTAGCTGCAGAGCTAACACTGTTGTTATGGGTCACAAAGGCTGGGTGGCAGGGAGGGGGTTGGATCTTTTTCCAGAATGTTTTACTCCATACTAACTAAATGCTTTGGGAGTATCAAAGGAAACCACAGCCCAGCCCCAAAGCTGAAGTCATTAAAGTTTCATTTAACCTTAGGTTCTGTACTTCTCTTAACTTCACAGGACAAATAACTGCAGTCTTTTTACTTTAAGAGCTCTCAACATATATTTTAGTATTTTTAGGACTCTTTCTCAGTACAAAGAACAGTATCTTGGGACAGTACAAACGCTGCTGATTCAGTTTGTTAAGACAGGTAAGACATGAGCTTTAACTTTAGCTATGTGAGTTGGACTCGATCCTTGTGGGTCTCTTCCAACTCTGATACCCTATACTCTATTCCATACTTAATCGTTCCTTCTATTCTCTTACTATAAAAGTGAATAAAGTGAATTTGGAAAGGTGAACTAGAAATGGCAGTATTATTATACATGCCATTAGCATCGTACCATTTTACAAGGGTGAATTACCAGCTGATGACAAAAATCATCATCATGCAATTTTAATACATGGCCCTGTTGTGGCTACTTAATAATATGCTCCTAGCAAATTTAAAATTCCATTTCCGCTTGAAAGCAAAAGTAGTTTCTAGAGAAGTGTTCTCTACTGGAATACACTCATGCTTCTCAAAATAATTCCACTCTAAGTGCAGGCATACTGAGCAAGCAGAATTCTGAGCAACATCTACAAAAAAACTTTAGAAACAGCCTATTTCTCACCACCTATAAAGAAAGCACACTGTCCTGTCTTTTAGGTGGTAAACATTTGGGGATTCAATTCACGTACATCTAAATGTTTATTAAAGAGGAGAATTTATGTGTGCAAGAAAGGCTTTGCATTATCAAAAGCTATGTAAACATTTATGTTGTTGTTTTGGTGATAGCATTAAACTTCCTGAAATATTTTAATGTTTGTTTCGTAACACTTCTTCACGCTCATTCATTTAGGGGTTTTCTTTGCTTAGCTTAATATACTGGAATGATTCAGTACTAGGTTAAAAGTTGGACTAGATGATCTTAGAGGTCTGTTCCAACCTGAATGATTCTATGCTTCATTGGGAGTACTTGCTCCTTTCTAAAGCAATTCTAATGGAGCAAGTACTATGAGTTGCACTGCCCAATCACACTTACTTCTGAATAAATTAGCCGGCTCTATTTAAGATTTTACATGGGGGGGGGCTTTAATTATCTCTCAAATCACCTACTCTTCTACAAAAAACTGCCAAAATAGGTAAGGAACAAGACCTGAGTTAATACCTTCCGAAAGAAAACTTCTACAAGACAGTTGTTAGCAGCATACACTACCATTTCCCCACAGTCAACAGCTAGCAGATACTAGAGGAACAGAACACTGAGGGAGGAAAAACTCCTGGAGCTATAGACTGCTATAGTTTCTGAAACGCACCGAGGGGCAAAGCCACCATAAGCCAGGTTTCGTTTCTTTCAGTATTCAGGGAAAACCTGTTTTTCCTATCACATTACTTAATGCTATAGGTGAATAGATGTTAAGGTCTAACTGGTAATTTTATCAAAAGGAAATAAATACCCTTACCTCTCCACTAAAAAGTCTGTGAAAGAAGCCTCTCTTTGGTTTAGGAGACCTCTCTCTGTCTGGTGACACAGTACCATCAGTTTCAAATGCATTAATATCTTCAAAGCATCCTGTTTCAATCATCTTTGAAAGACATGAAATAAATTAAGTATCCATACAAGCCACTCAAACACATTCCATTTATCATCTGTTTACTCTGACTGGGTACTCCTAGCAGTTACTTGCTACCAGAACAACATTTGCAGACCTACATGAAGGAAGGCACAGTCTACACTCACCTTGAGTACCCAGAAAACTAAAACCCCAATAATACGCAGGTAAACACTGTGATGCTTCTTCACTTTGGGAAGGCATTTCTCCTGCCTATGATGCAATAAGCATTTTTAGAATAAGAAGTGGATTTGCTTTCTGTATTGTTACATACTTAGTTTTCTTTCTGTCTGTTCAGCTCATTTCAGAGCAACTGAGCCTAACAAATAGCATATCTTTACAGCATGGACTGAACTTTATTAATAAACATGACTGAGTAGGAGAAATTATCTATGCAGAATCCCAGACTGCTCATTCACTAGTCAGAGCAAAGAACCTTAATAGAAAGTCTGAGTTGACTGATGCTGAATAGTTTGTTTTGAAACCTTAGAAGAGGTAA
The DNA here is from genome assembly GCA_011075105.1 of Heteronetta atricapilla. Lineage (NCBI taxonomy): Eukaryota > Metazoa > Chordata > Aves > Anseriformes > Anatidae > Heteronetta > Heteronetta atricapilla. The sequence goes on from CM021734.1 coordinate 86,961,764, forward strand.
ACCTGCAGTTCTTTATTACCATGTCACTTGGATACTCTAGTGATACTTGGACACGAACTGCAATACTCCATAACATGTGACAGAAGAACAAGGAAGGCATGGTGACACTGATACTGTTCTGCAGGCTGCAAGCATGACGACAAGATGCCAGACTTCATTTTATGCAAATTTATGGCAGTCCTTCCATTTTTAGGAATTTATTAATGTTTGGGAAAAAACTTTTTCTAATGTCTCTAAGCAAACAAGTCTAAAGGAAAAACTTCATATTCCACAGAAGTTAATATCATGATTATATCCCTTACTAAATCTTCAAATTTTCTGTGCTAAAGAAAATCTTCTATGAAATATACAATACCTCATTTTGCCAAGGGATTGAGACACAACCCGTAACAAACTTGGAATAGAAGTCATCATCTGTAGTATCCAGGTTCACTCCTTTTACTGTTGAGAACTGCTCTATGTCCAGAACATCTTTACAATACACGGCACGTGGCTGCAGTACAAGACAATATTGCTTCATTAAGTATTTTTTTCTTTTTCCCCCCATAGGTGAGCAGAGGGGGGCACGAAATATCTGCAATTTTGCATTTTATTTTTTTTAACATTGCTGATCACCAAACTACACTACACACATAATGGAAATGCAGAAACTTAAATAATCTTGTCATAATGCACCTGAGAGGTTCTATCCATCCTGCAAATAACACAACAGGAATACTGAAAACAGAAAGAGGATGCAGCATCTCTGACTTTCTTACTGGTTGTCATAATTCACTTGTCCTCTGTTACCTTCCTTTCAACTTCAGAGTAATTTCCTTAAAGCTAATCTTTACTTTTTCAGCATCTGATATAGGAAAGTAGAGTTTTCAGGGCTAAGAAATCAGCTACAAAGCTCCGCAGTGCCATAGAAAACAATTTACAGTAGTGGTAATCTCAGATAAAATGCCACAAAAAAACTAGCCATCAGTAGCAACACAATGGCATTCTTCTGCCAATGTAAATAACTTTAAAGGTTTCGCTGGAGTTCACATAATTACTAACACAGAATTATGACAGTTCATGCCTTTTTTAGATACTAATCAAATCTGTCTCACCTACTTACATCTGGCAAGAATGGAGGCTCCAACATGTTAGCTTCCAGTCTCTTGAAGTTAATATTCTTGAAAATAGGGTGTTGTTTCACAACAGCAGCTCCATTTTCAGTGCAGCCCAGTCGTTCACCTGGATTTTTTGCAAGTAACTGCAAAGATGTGAATAAAAAAAGCTGATCTAGTGATATAATCTCAAAATTTAAAGAAAAAAAATCTTTATCTTTTTTTAATTGGCCTTTTACAAGATGAACCTTATTGTGGTATCAAAATGAACTGGAAATCCAAACAACAGCATTCCAGGAGAAAGCAGATCTTCAGAAGACAAAAAATAATAATAAAAAAAGTGTCACTTATCCTGGTAATCAAGATATGATATATATAAGATATATATATATAAAGTTATGCCAGGCTGAATAGCTTTTGCTGTTGATGTTGCTTTCAGGAAATGCAGATTTGCATGTTTTTTGTTGTTGTTGTTGTTGTTTTTTGTTTTTTGTTTTTTTTTGTTTTTTTTTTTCCAGTGGGTTATATAATTTACCCATTTTGCATAAACTAGTAAAGAAAACTTTTGAAGCTTTCTGCATAGGTCTGATTCTTACTAAATTTAAGAACACAGAAGAGTAAAAAAAAGCTGCTGTCTTGTAGGGACTCTTTTTAGGCAAGGAAACTAGTATACTTCTCTGCCATTTCTCCCCATACAGTATCAAAGTTGAAGGTGTTATTGTGTTCTGTCACATAATCATGTGTGGTCTAAGAAGTGCTGCATGTTTTCATTCACATGAATGAGAAATCCATTTACCCAGTCTCCCTTTGTCTTGAAAAAAAAGTTCTGAAATTTCTGATATACAAGGAACTGACACATCATCAGAAACGTCCACCTGAACCAGAGAAAGATTTAAGAACTCTTATTCCACACTAAGCCAGCTTTAAAAAAAAAAAAGTCTTCTTCAATAGAAGAATTTAAAATAAAGCAGTTCATCTCTTAAAAAGGATTAGAAATTTAATTTTCAAACCTCTATGTCTCTTCACCCACCATCCTGCAGATGGATTTTGCCTCCTCAGAGAACTTGTCTGAATACGTTTCTTGGTCTTCCTTTACTCTCCGGTCAATTTCATCCCGTTTGACTCTTTCCTTGTGTTTCCTAAACGGCGACTGTCCCTCAATCATTTCATAAATCAAGCAGCCAAGACCCCACCAATCTGGACTGAATGTGTACTTTTCATTTTTGAGTACTTCCGGAGCTACAAAACAAAATAAACAAAAAACAATGCAATTTACTTTAATTGGTTAAATACTGAAAACTCAGTATTTAACTGATTTAACAGGTTAACAGGTACAGGTACTCTTTTGGCTCTGTGCAAAAAGTTTCTGAACAACTCCTTTGTACTCTGAAGAAATATTAACTTCTGTGGTGAGGACTCTATGTGTATCCAAAAGAAGCATCTAAGTTTTTTTATGCTTAAGTTCAGAAGAAATTAAGTGCTTTCTTCAACCTAAAGCTAGAATTTCCAAAAGTTAATTCTTCAAGTTTACTGGAAGGCTTATAACTGACTACTAACATTTTCCACCATGTACTGGAACCTTTCTTCCCAGACTCAGTATACTTCTTCATACAAGTCATTCATGCATTTGTAGAAGTTTAACCCAACTTGCTGATAAAACATAACTAGTAAAGGATATTTCACGTACCCATGTAACCAACAGTCCCAACCCGTCCTCGGACTGTTTCTCCTTCTGGAATCTGCACAGCTAATCCAAGATCTGAAATTCTAATATGTCCTGTTCATGTTAAAAGACATTAACATGGTCAGCAAATATCATCACGTTTAAAAACAAATTTCTCTTGCATACCTCATAAAAAATACCCAAAATATCAAACCATTCACATACCTCGTAGCATTAAGTTTCTTTAACTAGAAAGGAGTGATCTATTTGTCCCTCCCACAGCCTTTTATTTTTTTAATTAAAAATATGTAAAGGAAGAGAGGTGGAGATCTAACTCATTTCCTGAAGGTCATACACACACACAAAGATATTGTAAAGTACTCTGTTCCTAGTTTTGGCATAGGCTGCAATTCTAGTATCAAAGAAATTATTACTGCTTATTTTGAGTTCTGTATCTACCTAACAGATACTTGTATTTTTCTATTTTGTATTCCCACACACAAACACCTAGCTTTCTCACTTCCTAACAAAACATCAGAATTTTCTCCATTTATTCCTAACATAAGAAAGCTACAGCCTGTACTGAAACATCAGGTTTTCCTCTAACAAAGTACCCTAGTAATGTTGAGTCAATTAATTGGGATTGTTGTCCCTACTCCTACCCAAAAAGAAAAGTAGCCTAACCAAATCTACTTATAATTACTTATAACATACCGATTTAATATTAGGATTTCCCCTTCTCATGACTCAGTCTAATGCAGAAAACTTCAGCTTCTATTTCAATTTATCAGCCAAACTTAAGCCAACTCCTGTTGACTGCCTCTCCTATTATGCGTGCCATTAACACTAGTACCTCCAGTGTAAAAGCAGACTTATGGTGAACTGTAATTTGTCATGAACAATATTGCTAAGATGGGGAAAGAGTCCAAGAAGGGCAAATGAAACAAGCTCACCCCACTCTCCCTCACATCTCCATAGCTCTTTGCTGGATAGACTCAACAGAAAATGATTTAAGGAGATTCAAAGTATGAGTTGTATTGATATTGTTCTAATTTGAAAATATAAAACTTATTTTCTTACTAAAAATACAGAAGGCTAGATAGAAAAAAAGGACAAGTTCGTTGTCCACTGAATTTTCAAATTGAAAATTGCTCTTCAACTGTAGTAGAAAGATTTAGGGGTGAATGCAACAACAAAAATCCCAATATATCTCTAATACTGCATATGTTGTCAGGGACAGTATTATTCACAGAACCATCACAGATTCACAGAATAATTCAGGATGAAAAGTACTTCAGGTCTCTAGCACACCCTCCTCCAGATGATGCAGAGTCTGCTCCAAATTTTGTTAAAAAAATCTGTTTCTAGAAAAAAAAAAAGCCGTCAAAAGTGGATACTGCATCGCCTCTCTGGGTAACCTATTCAAATATTTGACACAGTCCTTTGCAAATATTTTGTCATTCAAAACGCTCAGCAGCATCAGCGCTAGATATTAGCATATCCATTTCTTATTTACATGTCCTAGATAATCAAGGGGTGGGGGTAGAGGGAAAGAGAGAGAGAGAGAGGGAAAAGTGTCACTTTTTATGTTGGTTAGAAATAACTACATGCTCTTGAGCAGCAAATGCTATTTTAAATACATGCAGATGCTCTTCTTTTCCCTGACATCTGATGAACCCCTTGTCAAGTACACTATCTGCGCTCCTGAAGTGATTTTCTAATTAGTCCTCTCTGCTCTCTGGAACAAGCTCAGAATATCCGTGGCACACAGATAACATTCTCGTGAAGTACTGTAAGGCTACATTTTTCCTCAAAGAAACCTTCTGCTTTTGCAAGACATTGTTGGAGAGAAAAATTAAAGAATGCATTTGATGTCTAGCAAAGCTTTAGCTCTTGCAAAGTGACTATTCATAAGCTTTTTTTTTTTTTAAATAAGAATTTTATCAGTCAGAACATGCTGACTTTAAAAAAATAAAGTAAGCTTTACTCTAATGACTCCTAAAGCAAATTTTCCTTTAATACTCAGCAATTACAAGAACAAACTGGTAATATTCATCCATAGCTTAGAAAAAGGTGATTGCTGCACATGTTCTACAGTGAATTCAAGAGATTCTGATAGATTTAAAACAAAGCAATTATAGAAAAAATGGCTTTTGGTAGAAAAATAAAAAATAAAAACATTTATTCGTATCTTTTTTCCTATTACCTTGACTCTCTTGAGCCAGTAACCATCAAACCCTCTGTTATAGTTAAGTGTTAAAACAAACACTCATGCCTCAGACTTTTCCTCTTTGTTACTTAACATTATGTTTTACTGATTAAGTGTAATTCTGGCACTACATCTAACAATTTAAGTTTTCATAGGAAAAGATGAAAAGAGAAAGAATAAATCTATGTAAAAATAGAAGCAAATCCATGCAAAAGTTTTAGCCAAATTACATAAAGAAGGAGGGAGGAGGAGTAAAAGGGAAACAAAGTCATTCTGAGGTAGGAAACTAACCCCTACAACATTATGCGTTGTTCTCCTCTCCCGCAGCCACATTATTTTCTCATACTCTCTAAAAAGCATGGACAGTGTTGTTTTTTTATTATTTACTAATTAAAAAACATTAGAATATTAACATTTGTCAGTCAGGTCCCCCCTGTCATGAAGATGCCATTTAATTCCTTTGATTTCTGGCACAGTGATAATTAGTTTTGTAATTCCCAATTTCCAAATTTTAAATTTTTACTTACCACAGTCATCAAGGAGTATATTCTCAGGTTTCAGGTCTCTATGAATTAAACAGAAAAAAAATGAATTATATAGAGGTAAAATTATCAGCTGTCATGAACAGTAACTGAGGCAATGCAGGACTTCTTATAACAGTTCTGATAAAAGGTGTTTTTCCAGCTTTCACCTATATACCCACTTTTTTAATTGTAAAGTTGATGACCTGTAATATATAAATGGTTTAACCACAGAACTATTGAGTTTCCCAACTTTCCCAACTCTTTATCCCATTTATGCTAAAAAACAAAACAAAACAAACAAAAAAACACTATTCACAGATGAGACACACAACACTAAAATCCTGATACGAAGAACCACCATCTTACAACCAAGTTTGTGCTCACAAGTGGAAGACCTTTCTCCTGAGCAATTAGCCATGCAAACCCACACCAGCAAGACAAGTCAGAACTTGCTGCAGTTTCATGCTCCATTCCATCTTGTGGTGGCAGAACATCAACAAAGAGAACTAAAAGCATACACTTCAGCATCATCCATTCAAACTCAATTCCTTTATTTTGACATGCAGCTTCTAAAGCTTACTATGCACTTGTGTCTAGATAGGATTGTTTGCAAACAACTTTCTACTAAGGGTCTCTGCTACTTCTTTTCCTGGAAACAGAATTTTCACATGAAACATTCCTTAGCTATTAAATGTTAGCAAAACTCAAGAAAGAGTAAAAGAGCAATTAATTTGCTGTGTTGCAATTCTGCATTTCATAGACATCTTGTAAATGTTTTCTTTAAGAACTAAAGAAAAAAAAACAAATGTGTTATGGGATATTCAAATCCCCCCCTCGCAAAACTAAGAGGTTCATTTAAAAAAATAGATTTAAAATATATCCTTTTTTAATTGGGCTAAGTGTGCAGAGGTCTATTTTTGCTATAGCTTACAACAGCCCTCCTACACAGAAAACTTATTGATAAAAAGATGTGAAATAAGTGTAATATTCCCAGATTATCTAGAATTATTAGCATGGTCTGCACATTTATTCAAGGATTCTCTGATGAAGTGCCTCATGTGGGGACTGGAACTCACTACAGTCAGTGAATAGCACTGAATGAAATCCTTCAAGGGCTTTCAGCATAAAGATGTCTGTTCTGAAGAAAAAACAGAAGATGGGCAAGGAGCTATTTCATTTATACACTGTACATTCAACAAGCAAACTCTGACCTTGCAGACACATCGAGCAGTGCAGCTTTGGGCACCTACATGAGTCTGAGAGACATATCTAGATCTCACACCACCTTATGTGATAAAAAACCATTACCACCCTTGCAGAGACAGGTAACTCCAACAGTAGAACTGCAGCACTGAAGAAAGGAGGTAGTATTTGTTCCCCACCCTGTTCCATGCGAATCCTGATTTTGATCTACATATCAAACGCTTTATGCAGCAGACAGAAGAACAGCTCCACTCCTTGTTCCTGTCTGTTTGCTTATTTTTTCTAATGTCAGCAACATACGGCAAGTTGCAGATAGTTTCACAAGCTATCTGCTTTACTGAACACGTAAACTGGCTCAGTCCCTTCCACCAGGAAGGGCTGTGATAGTTCTTGTGATAGGGCAACAATAAAAAAACTAGCTTTGGTTTTGGAAATTCAGTGGTCATTTCAGTATTAGATACTTTTAAAATGACAGCAAAAGACAAAGAACCTTCCTTCTGTGTCTTCTTGCCCCAGAAAATTAAAATTATTATTTACCACAATTAGGAAAAATAAATTGTAGAAACAGTGAAAAAAATACTTCAGATTGTTCTGTCCCCCACAAAAACACTATTACTGCAGGTTGCCAGCAAAACTTCTTCAGTGAGAGTAAAATAATTATGGGCAATTCTTCCAGTCTTTCTGGTTCATTAATCTTACATTGTCACTGTATTGATTCCTAAATGCACTTCCTTTAAGATGCCTGACAGAGAATTTTGATTATGTAACATATCACTGCAAGTTGTAACATCCTGAATACTTCTATGACCACCTTTATTGGCTTCTTGACTGTAAAAATGGAAAATATAAAACTATGCTCCTAAATACATTATACAAGAAAAATAGATATGGAATAAAAATCAGATTATCAGGAAAAAAAAAAAAAGAAAACAACACTTTTAGCCAAGGGGAAAAAACCAAGACTTTTTCTTGCATGGAATTGGTCATTCTTTACTAATAAGAGCAGGGCCAAAAGTAATTCTAGTGAGACCATAAAATTATCCAAATGTTTTCTAGTTTTAGTCCTGAGGTGCAGCTGAGTTGACACGGTGTAATTAGAGTCTCTTTCATCCATTTATTTAGTGGTCAGTAACTCCCTTAGTACATCCTGTACTGAGTTGTTTAAATAATGTCATAACATCTTCAGGTATTATGATTAAATTTAAGTCCTTTCTTTTTCACCCTGAGCATACAGATTGTTCTGGTACTAGCACATGCACCGACTCTTGGTCCACCATTTCATTATGAACAAAAAACTAAAAATAATTCCCATTTTTTTCATTAAGATGTGATTTTACTCACGAGTTGGTTGTGAAACAACTTTTTTGCTTGCTCACAAACCACATCCAGATAGCAGGTCATAAAAATTCCTAATAATTGGAAACTGTTTAATTAACAGAATGAAAAAGGACAGAAAACACCATGACCACTCTGAAGTCTAGAATTTCAGATAACAACACTAGGATTTAGCATACGTGCTTGAAGATCTAGTATGCAAATAGCTAACAAGTTGAACTTAAACACAAGGGCTGCGGGTTTTGTTTTTGTTTTTAAACAATCACATTGTTTTCACTTGGGAAGCAAGAAATTACATACTTGTAGCTGATCCATATGAGAATAACAAGTGAAAATATGACTCTTCAATTTATCCTTGCTTCCCTCCTACACACACATGAAAACACACTGCACATCATCACAAGATTGGCCAAATTCTTTAGGGAACAATGTGTAAGTTCAATTTACTCTGTGGTTCTGCTAATGCCTGAGACTGACTACTGTGTGGGTATATTAGACTTCCACAGAGAGGATGGAAAAAGTCCGAGACTCACTATATGGAAGCTATGCAAGATTATGACTGACATGGGTGTAATGAGCAACACAGCAAAGGACTTCAGTCATCTGTGAACATCTACCTCAGAGTGGACAGGAATGCAAATACATTTTCCTAAAGCTTACTTATTTATTTGAATTGCTAATCAATTTGCTTTGCAAGTGATGATTTTCTATCAGTTTGCAAACAAATCTTGAAACTTTTTTAATGTTTTAGAATTCAGCAAGTACCTAGACCAAAATAAACAGTAAGAAGACAAATAAGATCAGTAATTTTAAGGGACACATGGTGAAAAAAAAACAACTACTTTTTTTTTGCTTCTTTCACTCTAATAGAAAATAATTCATATGTTTAATGCCAAACAGACATGGAAACATCAAGGTATGAGCAGGTACTAAAGATGGTACTCACCTGTAAACAATTCTCTCCTTCTGTAAATCCTCCAGACCACAGCACAGTTCTGCAGCATAGAAAATAGCCCTTTCTTCATCAAAGCCAGGATTTCCCATGTTATATATGTGAAATTTCAAATCCCCTCCATTCATTATAGTTAGTACTAAACACAGGGCATCTTTCGTCTCATATGTATAGGATAAACTAACCTGAAAAGGGGACGGAGGAGAAGATGACCATTATTCGCTCATAAACTCCAATACAATTCACAGCTCCTCTTTCCAACATAAGCAATATATGAATTCATTGGAGAAAAAAAAAAAAAAAAAAAAAAAAAAAAAAAAAAAAAAAAAAAAAAAGAAAGAAACCTGCATAGCAGTGAATTTTTTATTGTCCAGTAAGGTTACATCTTGAGCAACCCTACCACGTTAATCTTCCTGGAGTAAAGTACTTCAAGACAAAGGAATCCAGACTAGCTTGCATGTATAAACAAACCCTGTATCACCACATGCAGCAGTTTAGCAACATATCTGTTTAGATATCCATAGAGCCCCATCCAGACAACAGATTTATTGATGAGACCATTCAGCTGCACATTATATATATTACTCTTTATAAAATAACAATGCACAATACCATATTTTATTAATACCTCATCAGTTATGCATTGCCAAACCACCTTCCTGAACCTCAACACTCAAAGCTGCCCTATGCTACAGAAATTGAAGAAGTTATTTACGATCAAATGCATAATTTCTATTTCATTTCTTTCAAATAATTGCATATTTGCCTGGCTTAGAACTTGCCAACAGTAAAGATTCAGTACAGCTCCTTATAGTCTTTCTTCTCACCGTACTTGGAATGAAGTGTTGATGGGGCTGGAAGAACACCACAGTTTTATTTCCTTCGGTTTTAGGTAAACATTTTAGAAGTGCATTTGAAGTTTTAAAGCAGAATTCAAAGCACATTCAAAGGAAAACAATTTTAATACTAATAATAATGCTAAATACTAAAAATAATGCTAAATTTAACAGGCAGACTAAAACTAATTCAATACTGGGTGTAAAAACTTTCTGCACTGAACTACTAATAATCACATAAAACATACTAGTTACTCTATCAATCATTTATCTTAGCTGTCACACATTCTCTAAATCAATTAGAAAATACTTTATGCCAAAAGCTCCTAGAAAAGACTGAAATGAAGCAAACAATGCCAGACAAACTCACAAGAACAAGATCAGAACTAGATACTTACTACAAACCTACTGTTCACTTTTTCCAGAATTCTTTTTTCATTTAGAGCCATTGATTCCCCTTTCCTCTTCTTTATTCTCTTTTTTTCTAGCTTCTTACATGCATACATTTTTCCTGTTGCCCGTACTTGACAGGCACACACCTAAAAAGAGAGAAGGTGTGTCAGACACTAGATTTACATAAAATTTTATTTTTCTTAAAATATATGTATCTTCCTTCCCGCCCCCCCCCCCCAGACTCTTGAATAATCTCAAAAAATGAAGGCCTGTAAGTAACAAAACAGTACTTTCACCCACAGAACAACTTAAGAGGGTCACAGAAGTTGTAACAGAAGCAAAACAAGACATTATATAGGAGCCAGTGTATTTTTGCTGGGATTGAATAGTTCAGTAAAACTGCGGATCTTGCACTGGTGAAACACCCAACTGTGATAACAGTATGTATCTAGAAAAGCAGTATGGAGGACTAACATCCTCTGAAATTTTGTAACCCTCCTTTCCCTTCAATACAGGGATACAGTTGAAAGATTCAGAGAAAATAAAAGTGAATTATACACAGAATGAAATATACAGATTTTCACATAAAATTAATGACTACACTGTGTGATTACTAAGTAGAAACAAAACTCTATTTTCAGCGTCAAATAAAAATTGTAAACCAAAACAACTATTGCCATCGTCAGGGGAAGTTTTCTCCAATTTTGTGCATGATCTTCAATAATAGGACTAACACATTAAAAAAAAAAAGCAGTTTGGACTGATGACAGTTTGCCAGTTGACGTCAAAACGTAGACTGTTAGAGCCAAGCAAATAAACAAACCTGCTTTTCCTCTGTATTAAAGTTTAAGGTTAATACAGCACCTTACAGTGAGATACCTCTGTACTCACCTCTCCAAATCCACCTTTGCCTAGTACTCGGTAATGCCTAAATGTGTGTTTGGTTACTGGCTGCCTGATAAACAGAAAGAAACAATTACTGTAACAAGAATTATAAGAGTTTGTAAATCCCCCCCACCCCGAGGTTTTGTCCTCATTTTGTCCTTCCTGTTCAGTGCTATCTGGCTGAATAACAGTTGCTTTGACCTCGTGAAGACAGCATTATAATAAGCTGAATTTAAAACGAGAGGGGTGCACTGATTGGAACCACGGGTCCCTTCATGTGGTCACCAGATATTCAAAATAGCATGAAAAAATCTGTGTCATTTAGGGTTAGAGCCTTATCTGATCTCATCAGTAGTCAAGTTATTACCTCCAGTTTTCTTCCTTAGTTGCAGTACACTGACACGTAGGCTGCTTTTCAGCGAGATCATGCTTACAATGCAGCATTTAAAAAAGGTGAACTATTCTTTGCTTTGCTGTTTCACTTTTTCATAAAAAAAAAAAAGTTGTGGTATGCAACAGTGATTCAAGAGCAATTTAAAAAATTGTTTAGGTTTTGATGTAGTTGAAGAGGAAGAGGTAACTGGAAGCAGTAAATACGTGAGCTGGTCTATGCTGAAATTCTGCTAAACATGCATCAGGGCAGGGATATTGCATGGTGGTGAGTGTTTTTTTTTAAAGGAGCATTCACTGTTAATGCAGCTTTGTTCACAATACAGCAAATGCATGTTCATTTGGTTTAATTGTTTGAGTAGCTTCCCTAGTTCTCTTCCTGGGTTTGGCTACTAGTTCAGTCAGAGACACAGGGTAATTAGAATTTACCATAAAATTCATGCTCACACACCTTAAAGTTTGAATAGGTGATCATAATTCCCAAAAGCAATGAATAAGAATGAATTTGCACCAATTTCAACCTTGTGAAGAAGTCTAGACATTCATTTAGTATTGATTCAAAAGACTAAACTATTTTCTGATAAAGAAAAATCTTGCTGTCTTAATTACTAGATCTGTCTCTACCACCTCAAAAAAAAGATTGGTTACCCAATCACATAGCAGATTGATCTAGTTTTATAACATACTTATTAACTACTAATGAGGCTATGTTTAAAACTAAAGACTGATAAAATTCCCAAGAAAGATTGTTATCCCAGTGCACACTTGACAGCCAAACATACAGCAATATGATAATAAATTTGCATTTACATAGTACAAACTCACTACATAAAGACTCCTGAATAGATACTTCAGTTAGAGCAGCGGCTCTCACTGTCCCACAAACATGATCATTTACACCTTGTCTTTCAGATCATAATTTCTCAAATAAGCAATGGTATTCATTAGGAGGGCTCTACAGCATTTATAGCCTAACAAGCAGAACCGGTTACAAAGCAAAGCAAAATTATCATACAAACATTATTAAAAAAAATACACTTACTTTTCCAGCCATTTCCACTGTAAAAAACGGGAAAAAAACACACTTTCCTGGTAAGCTTCAAAAGGTCTCCTGCTTAGGTATTCATGGACAATTCTAGCAACAGGAAAATAAACTCAGTTAGAATTATACTGAAAAATTGATGAAGTAGCAGATCAATCTATTAAAATCTACATAATCAATGAATTTGTAGACAGAAAAACCCTGTCATTGGGTTTGCAATGGTTTTATCCTAGATATCTCACAGAGTGGCTGTCACAGAAAACTGTTCCTGCCAGAAGACTAGTGAATGCCAAACTACTGTTAGAGCAACTAGAAAGTTTGACCATTGTATTCTCACTGTCTTCAAGCCCCCCTAAACGTTGGCCTATCAGCAGTGCAATGTAACTGTGGCGCCACAAATATGACCTCTGAAAGGTATTCACAAGAAAGGATCTATACATTCTTTGGAAGCTGGAACATGCAGTTTTATTCTAGGATTTGAAATTGTAATACACATCCAAACCTGAACTCCATGCATCTTTACCATTCTCCTTAAACTAAACACAACAAGGTGAAACAAAATAAGGAAGTCACTCAAACTGTACTCAGGTATTTGTTGGACGGAGGAAAGGGCATGGCTACAAGACAGATCTTCTTCCATTTGAGACATGTTTTACTAGGTGTTCTCACACATCCCTTTCAATCTTCTAATCTCAGGTGGTTATAAACTATGCTGATTTTTGTTGCCAGGGAGATGACCCAAGCAGTGACAAAACATATTGTAAGCCTTCCAACATGACCAAGCATGCCTTGAAAAACCAGTACTATTAGATGCATGAAGGCTTTAGAAAGACATGCAACACTTGTAAACAGGTACAGACCCTCCAAGAAAAGCCTTTCCTGCTGCAGCTGTGTGAAATATCACTGCATGACTTCAGAACAAAACGAGTTTGTGTTAATTACCATGATCAATTTTCTAACCGGCCACCTTAGTGGAATTTAACGGTTGGCCTCAGTTCAACCCATTTTCAAGAACCACAAATTGTGTAACAGCATTCACAAGCGTTTCAAGTCCCAGTCCTTAACTTAATTTTAGATTCTGTAAGTACCTTTATCATAGAAGGGAGCTCACTCAAAAGTTAAAAATATAATAAAAATACCATTCTAATATTCAAATTATTCTAATAATTTGAAGATAATTTTCAGCAAAAACAGCATTAAATAAAAAGCTCTGCAGAAGTTAAGCTTTGTTTCTGAAGGAAAAACCTAGTCTTTTCAATTAATCTTTTCCAAACATCTTACCTACTCAGGTCAGACACCAAATATTTCTTGGTCTAATAACATCACCTTTCGTTTATCTCACAAACACATAAATTTCTCAGGATACATAAACACAGCAGTATGCATTTTTAACTTACCTGGTACAGTCCACAAAAAGGTCTTTAGAAGGGTTCTTTTCCAGTCTTGCTTTACATTCATTTACTGTTTCCTGAGGTATTTCTGGCAAGTGTGCTGCAGACTTTACATTATTTAAAATAAAAAAAAAAACAAACAAGAGACAACAATGAAAACAATTTTGTAAATTAATAGAGTGAAAGTTCTAAATTCAAAATAAAACCAGCTACTATGGGAAAAGGAAAATAATGGTTTTGCTAATGAGAAAACTACACAAGTCAGATTCAGACAAAATTTCTATTTGTTCCCCATTAAAGAACTGTAATAACATTCAATGCATTTCTATTTCAATATCCTGGGAAATGGATTTGGCAATAATACAACCTTCTTTTTCTTTCGATAGGTCTACTACTACCACAAGAGCAAGTCACCTACTTGCTTTGGCAGGATGGAAGGGAGGAGAAAGAAACACCCACACGGTTTGGGAAATTATTTCAAACCAGCCCAAACAAATCTGGTTTTCACCAAAAGGGAATATGACTTAAGGTAGTTCCAAAGAAGCTATCTGAGAAGATGTTCCAAACTTGGAGTCTATCTGCTTTTAAGGCTGCTGAAAGACATTCATATGGGGTAAAGCCTTTTTCAGGGTGATTGACGTAAGAGAGGCAGGAGAGTCTGTTCATACAAAGCAAATATGTAATTACATATTCACTGAAAAGCTTCTGTCAGACATCAAAGAATAGACTGAGCTTCTTTGTTAATAAGTCTTCCTTAGAGGCTAAACAAATATATCTTTACCTAAGACCAGTATTTTAATTTGAAAACATACGAGAGTAAGTTACAATGACAATAGTTTTAACAGCAAAATATCTGCTTAAGCAGGTAACTTGACAATTTTAGAAGGTAGTATACATTTCAGAAAGACAAAAATTGGACTAACAAAGTTTGAACATCAATTTTCTAAAAACATAGTGACAACTTAAGTGTCTAGTATATCTGAAATTTACAACACACTTGACAATATCTTGCAATACAATATATTTACCCCATTAGTGAAGTAGGTCTCTAAGACTTTCAGGCCACAGTCTATACGCTTTTCATCTGAAGATACCTCATATTCTGCCTAGGGGAATAGAATTGAAAATTAAATTACATTAGAGATATTTAACACTCCAGTCTTTCACGTGATACTAAGTAAATCACCCCCTCCCCCGTTTTTTATTACAGTTTTAGGTAAGATTGGAATAAAATTACTACTTTTAATAAGACCATGTTAACTGGAAAAAAATGAGATCTAAAACTGACCCTTCTTCATTCCTTGAGATAATAAAACTGAGTAGATAGAACATCTTGTGAAGTTTTTGACTTAGTAAAATATGGACTGAGATGTAGAAAAAGAACACTGTGACATTTCCTATGTTTTTCAGATAAAAAACTGGCAGTTTGGTAGAGCTCTAGAGGTAACTATGTTTGGAAAGAAAACATCAAACACACTGGCACTGAAAAGCTCCAAGGACTGGTTACTATTAATAGTTTTAAGGAATAATCTAGAAGCAGACATCAGAAGTTATGACACTTAAAGATAACACAGGAGCTGAGGAAAGATTAATTGGAAAAGAATGATCTCCAACTACAGCAACCTGTGTTAGCTTGGTAAGCTGGGCCAACGCAACCAAAGTTTATTTCATGGCTCAAAATATAAATGCGTGCACCCAGGAACAAAGAACATAGGGCAGACCTCCAGAACAGAGGACTGCATCACCCATAATAACACTGGCATATTAGGACATCAATCATTAAAAACCTCAGAGGAAGTTCCAAGTAATCGATCTAATCAGCAGAGAAGTTGTATACCTTTGTAAAGCAAACCATTAAATTAAATGGACAGCTCAAGTGCCAAACAAATATACAATACTGGAAATTACAGACACCTTCATCTCCAGTCCTGCAATCAGTCAGCTAAGCCACAGTGACTCACTGCAACATCATCAACATCTTCTGCTGAAACATTATGGTATCAACCACTTCAACACAGTGCTCAAATCCATAAACAATTCCAAGCCATTGGTTTTGCTACTTTAATTCCACAACAATCAGTCCAATGGCACACAACTCTTCATCTACCAAACAACCTTACCAAGTCAGAAAAGTTAATCAACCACAACAGTGCACTTAACGCTTTTTAACACTTTCAACTCCGTCAATGCTGTTGGCATACCGTTTTAAAAAGATGTTGTATTTAAAAGGAAGTTTAAGAGACAGTCTTGTCAGCTAACCTCTGTTACTCACTGAGCTTAAGAGGGAAGTTTGAGTTGCCACCCATTCCTTTTCATACTTGAGTAACCTTGTGTCGCCAGCTAGTGAAATGAGTCACTGGATGATTGGATAACTTTAATTCTTTGCTTTAATTTCGGTTAGTTTTATTCAACGATTTCGCAACTCTTCTCTTCTGTAAAGCCACACGCTGACTGCAGACTTCAAGGTCACACCTTCACAAGAGTTAAAACTTACCAGTCTTACTGCTCAAAACACATAGACAGAAGTAGCATTGTAACACCTTGATTTTGGACTCCTAACAGAATCACGACGCTGAAGCCACATTGCTTCATATACGAGAATCAGAAAACTCTTAAAAGTTAATGTGCCAGGCTTTTAAGACACCCTATGGTCATTCTATGCCAGAAAGTTTATTCTCAGAAGGATTAAGTCTACAATTTAAAATAAAAACAAATCAAAAATAAACAAACAAAAAAAAGCCAACATGATCTGGCACAACCTGATATAAAGACTCCACAGCCGTAGCCTTCCCCTTCACATCACCACCTTACAGAAAAAGTAAGAAGAACAAATGGGAAAAAAAGCATTTGAACAAGCTTGCCAAAGTTCGGTCCAGAAAGGAGAATCAGGCTAGCTCACAAACCATTTGGAAGAGATAGCAGATACTGTATCTCACTTCCTTGATCAAGGGAGCATGCTAGCTTTTGGATCATGAGACTCAGATTAGAGTTATCTTAGCTTTTCAGAGTCTTCTCGTTTCAATGATTCCCAAGTGTGGTACTTCATCAAGATTTTTCAAATGGAAGCTTAAAAAAAGTAAATCATGAAATCATCCCTTTTATTAGATTATCTCAACTATGACAGACTTTTTAAAACTCATACAGGTGTTGCAACCCACAAAACACTATAGGTTGTGTATTTTAAAACAATGCAATACGTTCAGTTAGCGTAAGACAGTAACTTCTTAGAGACAATTTCACCTGAAAAATAACACCTGCAAAAGACAACCATGTCTTACAGTTACGTGCACAATTTTTCTCTCTTTTGTGCTGTTTAAGATTCTACTACTCTTTACATAAGCTCTCAGGGAATAAAAGCGTACAGAAATTGTAACCAGTGATGTTACACCTGCCGTTGCCGGTGGTCTTCCTGCTGTGTCTGGCTCAGAAAAACCTTGTTTGTATTCACCTCGGGATATTTAACTCCACCGAATGGATTTCCATTCAATTCATTCTACGTATACCATTGTCAAACTGGTCTCTGAAATTTGGTGCTAGAAATAGCTCTTAAATGTCAGGAGAGTATGATGAAGTGCACTTGGAGAGTAAGCCTAATTACACAAAGATTCATTGACCATAGAAGAATGGTCACTACTGTTGAGTCTTCTGAGCTGCATCACCATGCAGAATGAAGATGAGAGATATTCATTCCAAAAAAGTTAAAATATTGTTCTGGATTCCAAAAATTAAAACAGGTACCACATGACCACAAACAGAAGGCGATTTTACTTTCCATTTCACACCAGAAGTTCCTTTTAGCTGATGGAGTGTCTCAGTTTATACGCCGATGGGAGAAATGGAGAAATGGTGGAGAGACAGCAATAAACCCATATACTTTCTTACACCCTGTACTTTTCAGAAGCATCCCACCTTCTAAGACTGCAGTTTAGTATGCCCGTAAGCAGCACTGCTACCCTGCTTCTTTCTTCTTCGGTCATTTGAACATGAATTAGAACAAAAAACAGGTGGGATACGAGCTATTATTCTCTTCTCCTAAGGCCTGGTGTGTGCCTGCCTGCTCTTCTCATCGCTTTTCCCCTCCCCTTGTGGACTTAGTTTAAGGATTTTTAGCAAACATGGCTGTGGGGACACTTCCTCCTGCCCCTCATTCTTTAGAATTAGATACCAAAATGCAAACGTATCAAGTCAAAACACTTCCTTTTCCCTTGCTCTCTAGAATCTCTTTTCCCTCCTTCCATAGTTCCCTAAATTTCCATCTCCATTGTAGTTTTTAAATGGCACACTGTGACTAGCTTAGGGCCAGTTAGCCTAGGGCTAGACTAGCCTGCATGCCAGTTGCAGCATTTTGAAATCTGTTTATAACATTTTCAAGTCTGAGTAACATAAGTAATACTCCTTGTAAACACATCCTTTTAGGCTCAACAAGACAAATGGCACGGTCTCTCAAGAATTATTTTATTCCCATCATGTCATTTTTATACTTCTGACCATGCCAAGATGGCAGAGATTTTAGAGTAAACATCTGCCTTTAAGAAGCAGAGCCAGAATTTGACATCCATCAAAAGTTGCAGTTTTATAGCTGGCAAGTACAAACTTGCTAATACAAGGAAAAGAGAAGAGTGGTTTAGCTAAAGAGGAAACCAAGAAAGTCAGATTCAGATGTTAATGGTATGGAATATAGCTTTTGTCAGCTGGCATCAGCCATCGAGCTGTGTTCCCTCCCAGCTTCTTGTGCCCCCCAGCCGGCTCATTGGCGGTGCAGAGTGAGAAACGAGAAGGCCTTATGATGCATAAGCACTATCCAGCAATAGCTAACACAGTGGTGTTATCAACAATGTTTTGGTCACAAATCCAAAACACAGCACCATAAAAGCTACTCTGAAAATACAGCCAAAACTAACACAAAATTTCAAACTTAAAAAAAAAAAAAAAAGTACAAACTATTGCCTATGGATATCCGTGTCCAATTATTTCTCATTGCTTACCACCGCATCCAGAAATTCAATGCATCTTTTCAAGTCTGGTCTGGAGTCACAAAACTGCCTGAAGAGAAGTCTTCCTATTGGCTGTTTGTCGCAAAGCTGGCTATAATCTCTTTCTGAGAAAGAGACGAGAAGTAAGTATCTCTATTTTCATCTTTGCCACAGCAAAATCCTTATTCCCATTTGACAATAAGACAGAAAAGACACTAAACTATCAAGATTTTATGTTAACGTGTTTAACAAAGACATCAAAATCATCCTGAAAAATAGAGAAACACACTCTTACAGCCACATTTGTCTCTGATAGACTATCACATTTATAAAAAAACAAAAGCACATTGAATGATTAGTTAAGATTCATTTAGGATGAGGTTGGAAATCAATACTGTGAAATAGCAACACCAATGCAAACACGACTGTTTGCAAAGACAGACCGTTTGCAAAGATATAGACTAACAACAGAAAAGACTAAAAAATGATTACAAGACTAAGAAAAAGAAAAGGAAATGTATTTCCATGCCATTCAAATTACAATACGATTCCCTTTTCTAGTTCATAGCTTTGTAAATTTATCTTTCCGAAGCAGTTTCCTTTAATAAATAAGGAGCTATGATCCAGCTTCTATCTTCTTGTAAATTTACTTTCCCATAAGTTCTCCGTCATGTTAAAGGTCCAAATGCTCTGCATTCGGGTCAAGATAGAAGTCTTTCATTTAACACCGCCAAACTTACTCTCTTCCTTCTCAAGGATCAGACAGACTGCTCTAGAGGATACCTACCGATTGAGCATCTAATGCTTTCACAATGACTAACAGGCGGCAACTTCAGCATTTCTTTCCATTTTTTGCTACGCCCACTTCGTTTGCCTAGAAGAAAAACAAAAAAGCAATGTAAAACACAACACGTCAAAATAAACTCTGATTCTAAGCAGCATAAAAGTTACTTCTGTACAGATCTGTCAGACTGCTTTTCATGTCTAAAAACAAATCCATCTACAAGGAAACCCAAATCAATAACAAACTTTGTATAGAGAAACTTTTATACCAGACACTAAAAATGCAGAAAGTTTTTCTTCAACACAAACATTGGCTCTGGCTGTGAATACAGAATCTCTCTGCAAAGAAAAGGCAAATATCTAGGAATTCTGAAAATTGCAAACAAAACCAAAACATCAGCAAAATCAGAAAACAAAAAAATTTGGGAGTTACATCTCAACCAGTGAAAAATGGAAGGAATTAAAGTCAGGTAATAAAACACATCAAGTTTTTAGATGCATTTTTGAATAATCAAGTCGTTGGTTTTTTTTTTTTTAAGGGCTGTAGAGATAATAGTAGTTGACCCCTAGGGATAAATTAGTGGGCACTGATCAAATACACGCTATTTATTCTAGGCTATGTTAAGATACGTAACAGGAGACAGAACTTAATTGTTGTAGAGTCCAAATCTTTTCAATGCTTCAGATTTTAGTACTTGTATTAAAGTGAATAAAAGAAACTACAATATTTTTACATGGGTTTGCAAAAATACATTGGTGCTCTATTTTCTATGTTAAAACTTGGAAATTTAGTACATCACTTTGACCTGAGGAAGCCAGTTGCATTTGCAGAAGACCTGCATACTTATCAGCAAAGCAGAGACAGATAGACGCACAGGAACATATTTCTTTTTCATTGCAAAACATTTCAGCAGAAGAGAAATTTCTGTGCTGCGGAATATTTTAAAAGAAGATTTTACTAAGTGATAGAGCCAGATGCGTTTCCACATGACAGAACAGCAGCAAAAGTGCACAGAGACTTTCTAACTGTATCAAAGCACTGCATACTGTTAACCACAATGGGAGAGGGAGGAAGGGAGTTACCCGGTGTAACCCGAATAGAAACCAAGCAGCAAACAGTGCTCTTAGGTCTTTCAGAACAAAATTGTTAGGGAGAAAGGAACTAACACCTTCAGAATAATAAAACACATCTAAATGAACACTTCACTCAAACCTGCATCTTCTTGAAGGGTTCCACTGCTGCATTCAGAGCAGCTCCAGCACAGTGTACCTTAGCTCTAATCAAATTTAAATGATCTTTGCTAATGGGAACATTGATGTCTCACTGTGCTGCTGCAACAGAACTCTCAACTCTAGTTATCAGCAGAAAAGTAAACAAATACGAAATACAAAACCTTAAAGAGCTGGCTTGCAGAGACTCTTGGAACTGATACATACTCCCTAAAAGCTTTCTACAGCAATATTTCCTCACCTTGCTTTGTAGGTCATTCACCTTCCAAAATACTTTAGAACAGATACACCTCCTCCCCCCAACTTTATGCAGTAGCAGAACTATCCATGAAGCTTTAACATTACCAGCATCATTAAAGCAAACTTCCACTATTTTAACAAATTATTTTTGATGTTTAAGAAAAATAGTTGAATGTGTACTTGAAAAAAACCAAGCCACACACAGCCAAGATATGTATTTCTAACAGAACTGAACACCGACAAAATCAAGGAATACTAAACACTGATAGCCTGCACATGTGCATTGAGTAGAAAAGGACTGAGAGTAGATTGTTACATGAAGAAAGATATTGGACAGCAGCATCAACCTTATTTTTAACCCTGCTACTGAAACTTAAACTAAGAGGCAAGTTCCACTGAAGTTACATTTCTTCTTTCAGAAACTGCTCAGAACGACTCTTATGCACGACCCAGCACAAAGAGCGTAGACCACGAATGACAAACTGACCCAAATTTACACCACAATGCTGTATGGAAAAAGTAAAACCAAGCTGTGATATACATTTGCTGAAGCACAGCAAAGGAAAAAAAAATAGCACTGAAAATGAGGATTTGTACACCATACTTCAAGTGCAGCTCAAGGCAGCCTGCTGTATTTTGCTGCAAATATTTGGGAAGTCGGTTCCTGTGTGACCTTTGTGAACTTCATTCTACAAGAAACCACATACTCTAATACAGTTGAATTTCCCATCTCAGAGAATTCAATAAAGGCTACATAACTTATTAATGATATGCAAGAATCAAATGCTTATAAGCATCAACTAAATCATCAAGCTTTTTGTTTCAACCGTCTGATATGAGATTCCAAGAGAAAGCACAGAAGGTCTTTATGTCCCAATAATGTGAAGAGGATGTATGAGCTCCATAATTTACAGATAAATTAGCCATTTCTGGTAAAAGTTATGGAGGAGAATAATTTATTTGTCATATTATTCCCTAACAGCAGAAAAGCGTGCTCTTCCATTTCTGAGGCAGTTCAAAACAAGTATGAAATTAAATTATAACAGCTGTGGTTTGTGAGAGTGTCTTAATAGTGATTTCAGCGCTCCTGTTCTGGAACTCATTCTAAAATACTTTAGGTAAAATTCTTGTAGAAAGACCAATGGCTTACTTTCCAACACGTCAGCAATAAAGCCATTAGACTGGTCTGCTTTACGGTTGACCTGTGTGTTTCAGATGAATTACCACTCTCACCTCTTTCAGATGTGATTGTTGGCTAGAATGACGTGCAAGTTGAAGCAACTCATCTTTTATAAAAAGCAGGGTGGATGCAGCAATCAACCATGACAATGAGGAAACACTGCAATTACAGTTTCAAGTACATAAGAACCTTCTCCTCCTTCCCACATTACTTCTTAGAGTTAGAATCTCAGCATTGGCCTCTTTACATGTTTTTGCCTCTTAAAAAGTATGTTCTAAAATCAGGTATGTGGAAGTTAAGATGCTTTCATTTTCCAACTTTAAAAAAGTCTTCAAAGAAACATTTGTAAACACATGAAGTGGTTGGCTTATTCATCAGTTAAACGAAAATAATTGCAAAAAAAGAAACTACTGCAGTAAAACAAAGCAATCTGGCGTGGAAACAGATTTACACAAATTGCAATATTTTTCAAACCAGCAGACTACCCAGTGCCACAGTGGCCTCCCTTATGGACAAGGAGCATGACGTTCATTTCGTTGAGCACAACGTTGAAGGAACATTGCTAGTCAGGCTTCCTCAAGGTAAACAGAGAGAGAAAACTCGGTTTCTGCCCTACAGAATGAAAAGAATGAGAAGTATCATCCTGTCTTTGATTAACCAAAGTGCACAGATTCAGGGGCTGATACTGTCACTGACATCGTGCTCCTGAGCTGCTCGGTGACCTCCGAGCTCCAGCTTCCCTGCCGGTGCACCCCTGTGGTTGAGAAGCATACAGCTGCGCAGCACCAGGGGTGCACGATTGCTACAACATCACTCTTGCAAAACAGAGTCCACAAAGCAGATCATCAGATACCGGCTGAGAAATTCATACCAGACCACACCCAGACGAGCTCTGAGAGCGCCTAACTGCATCAAGACAAGGACCTACCACATGCCCTGTCCTGCACAAGTTGTTCAAGTGGTTCACTTCAAAATGCAAAAGGATTGATGCAGAAGCTCTACATCACTTACACTGAGAGGCAAGAGGATAATTCAGGTACATACACTGTATTAGTGTATACAGAAAGAGTTGCAGACAAGTTTCCTAAAAAATTTTAAACTCACATGAGCTCCTCCTTCTCACAGCCATGTTTTCCTTCAATCCACTCACAAAAAGGATTGAAACCAATTCAAACCTTTCACCAAAAAAATCAAAATATTCAAGCTCAGCGATGGCCTTACAGTACAAAGATGTTTGTAAACATTGTCCACTAAGTTGTGACCTGCCATGGTATGCCTGGACCACACAAAATCCACCTTCAAGGCACAGAGCACTACAGAATTAACTCCTCAGGTCTGCAGATCAGAACCATAAACTCCAAAGTGGTGAAAGACTACTGCTAACTTCAGGCCAGGAGATGAGTTCACAGCTAGCATCCCTTTACTCGTGATGTTACAATTCCAGACAGCTCTTTGTAGCACTTTGCAGGGTGTTTGCACCCTTCTCCATGGCACCAGCCAGATGTTCTCCTAGGAACTGAGATGTCAGGAAACACAAGCCTGGCCACAGCTTCAGAAGTAGGTTCAACACAGAGCCACTCTCCTTCTGAGTTTTAGATGCACCACACATAAATAGACAGGGAGCTGAAAGTTCAGATTTCAGCACAAGGTGGGCGCCTACCCCTTCAGCACTAAAAAGGCCAAGGCACTTCTGAACACCAACAGTAGCAAAAATGCAGACACCTAGAAGATCACTACAGATTACAGACTTTTATGGCATTTTAAAGATAACATTGCTCACATGCAAGTATTCAGATACCTAGAGTGGGACTTCAGTGAGGTAAACCTGGAGTCCTCTCACTCATCTGATTGATCAGTAGCACTGGAAGCGGTTAAAAACCACACGTGCCTCTGTGCGCACTTCTGCAGGTTGCGTACGTGCCCCACCATGTAGTGTTCCCACTGCAACAACCATTTCAGTTACTGGTTCTTCCCCTCAGCTCTACATACAATTCCAGTAAAAGCGTGCAAGGACACGGTCAAGCGGGCAATACTGGTGGTAGGGGACAGTTGGACCAGATGATCTTGGAAGGTCTTTTCCAGCCTTAATGAATCTGTGATTTTATGCTGAACAGCTTCTGCACTTCTTCAGCAACAAGGTATCAGTCTTGTATCAACTCAAGTAAATGCTGATCTGACCTAGATTTTATTAAACTAAGCCTGCAGTCAAACACTGCAACGTCCATAACATGCCTTTCACAACAGCTCAATAAGCAGGGTTTACTAGGGAAAAAAAAAAATAACAGAAAAAAGCAAGAAATGTCCAAGTTTACAGATAACTCCTTGACGAACAAGGGTTCTTTATCACGATGGCACGCACTGACTGTAGAAGACAGGGAAGAACCGTAACTCCTTAAAGTACATCGTGATGCCTCCAGCTCTAATTGCCACATTAGAAAGAAGCTGAGCAGCAATGTATATCAATAACTAGGCCTCTCATGTTGTGTTTATTTAGTAAATGTAATTATTTAGATTCCAACATGCCCACATGCATTCTTCTTACAGTTCATTAAATAAAGGACAAAAAGGCAGACATCGTGCATAATTCTGTACAAACACAGGAAGACATGTTTCCTGCCACAATGAGTTTACAGCAATTTAAAACACAATGCAATAAGGGAGCGCAACAGAACAGAGGAGGCAAATAAGGGAAGAACAGACAAAAATAACAGCAACTGCCAAAACTCGCAGCGCTCTCACGTTAAAATTTGTATTTGCAGCCAGTGAATGGACTTTGTAGAGCGTAATTCTGGCTATGAATGTGCCTTGGTTTCCCACTTATTCGTACTCCTTACATAATTAGAGATTTTAGTTCAGTTTGATAGCCAAGCTGCAGGGAATTGAGCATTCTCCTTAGAATTTTGTTCCTAGTTACAACCACACTCATTACAGGATATTTGCCTGTGTATCATCACCAATACTTTATGGAGTTGTTACATTTTACTGCCAGCAAAAGGAGGATTAATTTTGCTTGCAGAATTATTTCAGTTGCTTTTAAACCTAGACAGATCAAACTAACCATTTGAGTGGACTGCTTATTTTTTGCGAGGTGTTAACCCAACAAAGTTTCAATACTGAAAAGGGTATCTTTCAAGATTAGCTGAAACCAAACTGCGATCGCATTCTGTTACCAAAAGGTTCCTGCTGACTCCATCCTTGGGGTGCACTGAACAATTATCAAACACGCAGGAGCTCACTGGTCCATCTGAAAACTAATTCCGGAATTAAAAAACCACCACCCAACAACACAGGGGAAAAAAAAACACTAACACTTTAACAACCCACGTACCCATGATTACTTTGCAGTTGGACCTATAAACCATCAGACCCCTTCGGCAACCACAGGCTTGAACCAATACAACCAAGAGCTTGCGGGAAACTCCGCTTCCGACTGAGGCATGATCTTAATTCAGCTTAAACTAATCATGGCACGCAGCACATTATGTGCCTACCAGCAGACTCCGTTCTCATTTGCAATGTGCTCCTGCCAGGGCAGTAGGAATGAATTTGCAAGTGGATGCAAATGGACCAGGTATGTTTGAAATGTGCTCTTGGCGTGGGTCCCCGGTTGGAGTGAACTGCCATTGACTTCAAAGGACCTGCAGATCTACCCTTTGGAAGTATTTTTGGAGAATATCACTTTAGGCAATGAAAAAGGGAAGGCTCTTAAGCAGTTTAAAATATCCAGCAACGAACTTTCAAAACCTCACCGATTACATGTGGGATGCTAAAGGGAACTTGGAGCTTACATCTACTCAAAGGATTTATTGAGAGTGATTGAAATGGCCACGAAAAACAAAAGCTACCAATATAAATAAAGAGAAAAGCGAGTATGAAACACAAAATGCATTTTTGTTCCTGAACTTTTAGATTTCTTTCAGAATAACCAAGCTTATATTTATTATTTGGCCATATTTCTGGGTTAAATTCTTCAGTATTTTAAAGAGATACTAATTTCAAAGATGTTTCTGTTAGGAAAAAATGAATTTCTTAATTCCTCTGCTCTTGTACAAAACTAAAATTTATATTGCTATATTCTTTTACACATAAAAATCCCTGTATGTGAGAAGTCTGAGTAAGGAGATCATAAAACTGCAAGGCTTTTCGCTGTCTGTCTCCCATTTCACACATCACTATCACCTAACCGTTTTTATATCTCAGTTCCTGCACTACAGCGCTCACAAAGTCAACTTCAGGTTTGCTTTTGTTTTTCTACTGAGTCACTTGTGCTGTTCTCCCATAGGGCTGACCTATAGAGGAAGTTTTCTCTCACAGAGATTACCCTTAAAAAGCAAAGCGTGCAGAAGAGGAAGGGTGCTGGATTAGCGCAGGCCACTTCTCCCAAGGAACCGGGGCAGGGAATGCCAGAGCACCTTGCTCTACAATTTTCAGCTGGAGACAAATCCCACTGCGGACAAGCAGCAGTCTCTCAGCACAAGCAGGTCAACTGGAAAAGTAGAGGAAAGAGAAAACTCCCACTACAGCTCCCGACTCTTCAATCTTTCAGCTGTAAAGCGCTCAGGGTACTTACTCTATGTTATCACAATATTTTCTGGCACTAGGTACGTACAAAAGTCATTGCAAGCCACTGCAAATACCCATGTGTGATGATCTGATTGTTTCCAAAGTCACATTAAAAGGAGCTAAGTAACTCTCACAGCTTTCCTTCTTCGCATAAAGAAGTGTTGTAGTTGCTGCAGAGATACTATTACAAGCCATTATTGGAAAGTGCCAAGCTTCTATTGAAATAACTCATTTTATGAAAACATTTTAAAAATCCACTCAGAGGATAGCAACATAAAACAGAGTTGGAAGTCTGGAGGCTGGAGGGAAGCAGGGGGTTGATCTGACCTCAAAACTGGAACTAGCAAACTTTTATAAACCAACCTTATCATCACACAAAGTGAACTAGATGATTCGTGCCTCTAATGAAATAAATTATCAGCAAGACTGTTAGCTCAAAGGCAGACAGCAATGCCACTTGGGTTTTATTCTGTAGCAGGGAAAGTAGTAGCAGAAAAACTGCATTTTGTCTAAGGACACTTATTAGTTCCAGCTGTCCCGTTACATAGAGCACACTTTATATACGTAAGGTCAGCTTGAGACAGTAGACATGCACCTAGCTGTCCAAGGTGTGCTAATTCTGTGCATCTACAAATGCAAAAGCCCAATGATTTGGGCATGCAAACAACGTTCACATGCAAAAATACTACTGCCTAAAATTAGAGGAAACTGAGGAGTGCAAATTTGGGATCACAATTTTGAATGTCAGGTCTGGTTTAAGCGCTCAGTTATAATTTTCTTCAGAAGTGACACTATTTACCAGGCAGTTCTGAATTCTGATTAAGCCTCTGCCATACCCTCTCACCAGAGGAGGGCAAGGACACATCATTCATTTGGATTCAGTATTTGCAAAACGAAGCTAGCTTACCTCTAGGGCCAAATGACTTAGCAAGATGCTTTCAAGAATACAATTTTTTTTCCTACCCTCATCTTCATCATGAAGGCACCTCCAGGTAGACAGGGAACCATGCATGCCGTAATTAAGCCTAAATTAATTTCTTTCAGCATGTCCCTGGTAACTATCAAACAAGAGCACAGTACTTTCCATCTTACTACCTTTGCTCACATAACTGATATACAGGTAAACATACTTCACATCTGCAATACACTGAGAAACTGGAAAAAGAATTACTGATACACCTCAAGCTTGCACATGAAAATCAGGTAAACTGTTATTCCACGCAGGCTTAAGATTTCAACTTCTTCCATGAGCAACAGTAACCCTGCACTCTTCCACCTCTCCATACACTATACAGGAAGACTAAATGGAAATGAATTGTAAATCTACTTTTCTGTCCCAGTTGTGAAGCTCTTTCAGCAATGAATATATTGCAGTAAGACAAACTACTTCACATACTGTCTTTACAAATTTTGTTCCTTTAAAGCACACCGGGCATGTGAGAAGAGAGCTGGGACAGGGATTTTATGGAATGGTCCCAACAGGAGTAAATCAGCCACAGATCAGCAAAGGCAATGCAACAGACAGAAACCACATTCATATTAGGGAGCATTCTGAAGAACATGATGCACAAACTAGCCCAAGCACAAGGGCACAGACCTGAAAACACACAAGTCCCTCTACCAGTGGGGTTTTAAAGCCAGAAATGGCATTACTGGGCATCCATCCTTACGCTAAAAAAGCCCAGGCCAACTGAAGGTACAAAAGAGTAACAGTTTATTACCATTTTATTACCATTACTTTTTAAAGCTTCACATCAGGTAGAGCTGATCTCCTTTACATCAGCTCCTGTCAGACTTTCATTTAGTTCATTAAAATATCTTGTTTGGTCAGTTCTACCACTGTAATTTATTTTAAACATAGTGAAACCTTAACTAAAGAGGCAACCTGACATTAAGCAGCCACTTAAAAGCTTTTCCAGACTACCACTCCACTCTTTGTGGTGAGGGTTTGGGCACAGTAAAGTTTTGAGCCAGATTCCACTTTCCCTTCATTTCTCAGATCACTTCAATGCAAACTCCAAATCCAGGCAGCGCCACAGACATGTACTGTCAGTGAAACCAGCCAAAACATGTCCTACAGTTTGAGGTGGTCTTTTCAGCTAAAGTTGGGAAATAGCCCAAATTGTGATCGCTGCTCTGGTTTTTAAACCCCACTTCAAAGCCAGAAAGTTGATTTTCCTCTCTTGCTGCTTAAGGCAAATTTAACTGGATACACATATGGCGTAAGTGCCAAACCCATTTAGAGTTGGAGGAACTTGCAAAACATACAGGAGAAGATTCTGTTGTTCTTACTCACTTTAAACAGCTCAACTAAACTAATGGGACTTCTCAAGGCAATTAAGAAAAGCAGGATCCAATCCAAGAAGAATCTGCGCATTTTGTAGTTGAAAAACAGACTCCACACAGAGCGCAGTGGTAATCTGGAGAGGCTTTCAAGTGGCCATTTAATGGACAGCTATACATGCGAAAAAGGAGTAGTATAATCTTATTTCAGGAGGTTTTTGTAAATGATCGTTTGGTAAGTGAAGTTTTGTATCTATTAAAATGTTTGGTACCATTTGGTATGTGAAAATCTGCATCCATTAAAAATGTTAGGTGGGAGAGGGCTCTTCGGGTCCAGATGCTTTGGGGAATAAAGTGTCAGGTTTAACCCCATGGAAACAACCCACAACGTGACGAAAAACTCATCTGCACGGCGCAGGCGGCTGTTTCCCAGCGGCAGGCGATGCGGGCAGACGAAGGGTCGGGGTCTTCCACAGAAGCCTGGGGTCCCTCGGCCCTTTTGTAGGCACAGGCGGGCGAGTCTCTCAGCAGCAGCCCGACAGCAGAAGGGTCCTAAAACCTCCGTGGTGCGAAGCACGGCTCGGCCCCTCTCCCTCCCCTCCCCTCCCCTCCCCTCCCCTCGGCCCCCTTCCTCCCTCAGCCCTGCCCTCCTCTTCCTCCCTCCCCCCCTCGGCTCTCACCCTCCCGGGCTTTCAGCAGCACCGTGTTGGCCACGATGTTCTCGATCTCCATGGTCGGGGGGACTCCTTCCCCTCAGAGCAGCCTCCGTCGCCCCCTCTTCTTCTTCTTCTTCTTCTTCTTCTTCTTCTTCTTCTTCTCCTTCTCCTTCTCCGTCTTCTTCCTCCTCCTCCCGCCCCGCCAGCGCCTCGCCGCCGCTCATCCGGCCCCGCGGCCCCTCAGCGCTGCGCTCGCCTCTTCCCCATCATCACCCGCTGCTCGGCCCGGCACCGGCCTCCCCCTCCCCGAGGGCGGAGGCAAGGAGCAGGCAGCGCCCGCCCGCCCCGACCATAGCTCACCGCCCTTCTTCGCCTCCTCCTCCTCAGGCAACTCCGCCTCTGCTCCCCCCCCCCGAAACTACAACTCCCAACAGCCCACGCGCGACATAGCTCGGCGCCTCCCGTGCGCCCTGCCGCGCTCTGCATGCTGGGATTTGTGGTGCGCGGCAGAGCACTTTCCCGACCTCTCCGTGGGTCATCGCAAAGCGGGAGGGGAGAAGGGAAGCAAATCTCGCGACGTTTGAGCGAAGCTCTCGCGAGACTGGCGGGGCCGCCGCCGCCGGTGCGTGGCTGGCTCAGGGGGCACGCGGGGTGCTGGAACGCGGTTACCGCGCGGCTCCCTCCGCCGCGCCGCGCTGCACCGGAGGTCTCGCGGGATTTCCGGGGGAAGTCTCGCGTGATTTGGTCCAGGAGCGGCTGTGAGGGCTGAGGGTGGCTTTGCCCTGCCGCCATTTTGGTTGTTCGGTCTGTCAGGCCATCTGTCTGTCCGTCTGTCTGTCCCCTCTGAGCCCCCTCCTCCTCCCCGAGAATGGGGAAGGCAGCGAAAAGGAGGCATAAGGCCTCCGCCCCCTCCCGGAGCAAGGATTCCGCGGAGTCAGCCATGGGCATGGTCAAGAGCAACCCCTTCGAGGTGAAAGTCAACAGGCAGAAGTTCGACATCCTGGGCAGAAAGACCAAGAACGACGTGGGGCTGCCCGGCGTCTCGCGCTCCAAGGCCATCAAGAAGGTAAGAGGGGGGTCAAAATGGGGAGGAAGGACGGAAACTGTGATGGAGAGGCAATAAGCCTGGAGATGAGAGGCAAATCGGTCCTGCATAGCGTAAGTGGTTGCTCTCTGCATCTCACCTCACCTCATGTTGCCCTGATGGTGATAGAGAGCCTGACAAAACGTCCCTCCCCAGCGCACTGCACGTGGTTCATTGATGCAACCCGTCCTCGTCATGTGTGTGGGAATGAGCCTCTTCTCAAATGTCCTGGGACCAGAACACAGCAGCACACAGGATGCAAAGACTGGACTAGGGAACAGATAGTTAGTTACAAGTGTTCGTTATGTTGGTCAGGTTTAGATGCTGCAGGATGTTAAGTTTCTTGATGGTACAACATTATTGTAATAGTGAAAGCCTGGAAGAGGAGCAGCGTCTCACTGCAGTGGGAACTGCATAGACATGCAAAAACTACCAGTGGTTTGGAAAACTTGATTGCTTTTTGTGCAGTGCTTAAATAGTTATGTTGTGGAAGGGCGTTAGGATGCAAAATAATGCTGTGTCCTCATTGATCTCAAAAGAGTGTTCATACAACTTCAGAAGATTAAATCTTTTGTTTTCTACCCCTGATCCCTTTAAAACTCTCCCCTTCTTCTTTCTCTGTTGGCATCACTAGCTACCTGACCAAACCCCATGCTGCGCAAGGGAAAATGTTGCCTCATAGTGGGCATCTGGGATTCCAGCCATCTGTCCTATCCTTTAATGAAGCACTGAAACTGTTTCAGATCTGTCCCTGCAAACAAAACAGGAAAGAAGTAAAATTTTCTGTAGATTCTGTTAATACTGAAAAGCTGTAGTTTAAAAGTTTATCCCTGAGATTCTCTCTGATATGGATATGGACTCTGAATATGAAAACAAAACAGAATTTGAAGCATGTACTGAAAAGAGAAGTTATTTTAAAAAATAATGCAGCAGAAGGAAACAGATTATCATTTTACATGCATTGTGAGAGGTGATGCATTAAATAAAGTTTTATGAAGAAAAATAATCAATGAGAGAGGACATCAAATAATTGATAAACAAAGGTGCTTTTCCATATCCAAGGTATTAAGATATATTAATAGACAGTGTTTGAGTTCCATGATCATTTATGTATTCTGTGTAGGAAGTAAGAAGGTAGAACTGTCATAGTGAAGCCTGGCTTCTGCTGTCAGCTACGGGGGTCTCTGCGAGTTTGGGATGCTCAGTAGGGCTGCAGAAACCTGCTGCAGGAAACTCAGCCTTTTCCTTCACAGCAGTAGCTTGCAAGTTCATTGCACTATCAGTAGCAAAGATACCTGTCCAGCAGATTCAGTTAACATGTTCTAAATCAATGTGGATCTTTTTGAATCTAAGCACAGCCAGTATTTTCTTCCTTCAGGAACTATGTAGTAATTTCAGCATGAAATTATGTTTTAGCTTTCAGCCCTCATTACAAATCTAGATTTGAGACAATTTAATAGCATGTAATGTCACATTTGAAGGACTTCGGGTTTTAATAGTGAGGTAAATCAAATGTTTGTAATGAATTAGATCACTGGCACTGAAAAGTAAGCCTGTCCTCATACTGGTGCCAGAAGTGCAGCACATACCATCTCTGCTAACTTCCTTTTACTGCCCTGATGCGTAACCTCCCTGTGCTCAACACTAAAGCAGAGAACTAAATGTATGTACCCTCTTGGTTGTTTTTTTTGTTTGTTTGTTTTTAAGGTCTTAGATGACAAGACCAGAAGAGGTTCAGCTGGCATGGGGGTTTTGTTGCTTTCTTTAATATGTTACTCTCTTATACTAAGTTTCAGACTGAAACTAGAATTCTTCAGAAGCAAAGCTTAGTTTTTATATGTGACAAAATTAAGTACAATGTACCTTGTTTTGTTTTCTTCTGGGCAGTTTGTAAGAGTAGTTAATGTTTCTGAGTATGTCATATGAACTTCTCATCTTTTTTTATTGTTCAGTTTTCACTTCTCTTTCACTGCATTCTTACCAACTAGATGATACTGCCAGGATACTATAGAGCCTTTCTCACCTTGGTTTTGAAAGTATTATTTATTCTCTTCATTTTTTAATTTAATTTCTTTTTTTTTTTTTAATTCTAGCGTACCCAAACATTACTGAAAGAATATAAAGAAAGAGAAAAGACGAATGTGTTTAAAGATAAACGTTTTGGTGAATATAACACTAAAATAAGTCCAGAGGAAAAGATGATAAGACGGTTCACTTTGGAAAGACAGGTAAAGTATAGGAATGGGAATTCGGAGGAAAAAAAAAAGGGGGTTGGTGGGGTCATCCTGAACAGGGGGCTTTGCAGGCTAATGCTTTCTATTTTGTAATTTATATGTTAGGATCTCTTATGAAAAAAAAAAAGAGCACAATTGTTTGTGGGAATCCAGAATTTTCCATTAAAGCTCTCTGGTTTTGCAAGACAACTTTCTAATGTCTTTCTTTAATGTCTTTCTAATAACTTTCTTTATCTGAGCATATTTGAGCACTGATATGCAAGAATTTCTCCTATGAAGACCAGCTGGGGTAGTTGGGGTTGTTCAGCCTGGAGAGAAGGCTCTGGGGAGACCTTACAGCAGCCTTCCAATACCTAAAGGGGGCTACAGGAAAGCTGGGGGGGACTGTTTGTCAGGAGATGTAGTGATTGGACAAGGGAAAATGGCCTTAAACTAAAAGACAGGAGATTTAGATTAGAAGTTAGGAGAAAAATCTTCACTCAGAGGGTTGTGAGGCCCTGGCACAGGCTGCCCAGAGAAGCTGTGGATGCCGCATCCCTGGAAGTGCACGAGGCCAGGCTGGATGGGGCTTTGGGCAGCCTGGTCTGGTGGGAGGTGTCCCTGCCCATGGCAAGGGGGTGGGAACTGAGTGGTCTTCAAGGTCCCTTCCAATGCAAACCGTTCTATGAAGAAAGCCAGTTTTAATTTGATTGATTGGTTTTCTTTGTTCTAGACTTGTTATGATTTGGGAATTAATTTAGAAAAAGGCAACCACCATCAAGTACAACTTGAGATTCCACTATAACTGTTGGAGAACAGCCATTTCGTTTGCTGACTAGAGGAGCTCTGTAACCTGCTGTCATTCTGTAATGTGAAGTGTATGTGCAGTATTATTTCCACTTCATTATACTCAGTCTTCAGAACTGAACATTGAATAGTGCAGTATAATTGTCTACTCATGCTTTCTGTACGTTATAGTCAATTTCATTAGGTTAGAAATGTGACAGTGAATCATTGATGTTAACGATATATGAATAAAACTTAAGCTTCCTTAGGTTTTCTGAGTTACTTCATTTCTACATTATAAGTATACATATACTATATATGTATATAGTATATATACTGTATATAAATATATATATATATACAGTATAAGAGAGGCATCGTACTCCCTCAGTTAAGGTTTACGGTATTTGAATGAAAAGATTAATCTGGTAGTGTTCTTAAAACAGCAGAGAACTGGAGTAATAATCTCCTCAATTAGCATTGAAAGTACTGTCTTTATTAATTTGTTGTCTGAAGCTAGAAATCTTTTGTTATTTAATTGGTTTATTTTACTATTCTTAGCAAAATTATGGAAAGAAAAATATCTATAACCTTAATGAAGATGAAGAATTGACTCACTATGGCCAGTCTTTGGCAGAAATTGAAAAACTGAATGATATTGTTGATAGTGATAGTGACACAGAAGAAAGAGGAACGTTGTCAGGTAGGACATGTCAGCTAATATCCCACTGCTCTATGTTTTTTTCATTGTTGTTTTTCTTGGTGGTACATTTTCATAATTAGTTCTGTGCTGTCCTTCACTGAGAAAGAGTATTTTGTAACGGGTTGGGAAATTTAAGCCAGTGTTGATTACTTCTTAACCATACATGGAACAGCTGTCTGGATCGTAGCAGATGCTGAGCTGGAACAACCTTCCTGGCAAGCTTCTTTAATCTGTGGGCTTTTCAGCATTGATGTGTACCAATATTTAGAGGGTGTTGGGTAGCATCTGAAGTTCAAGTTGCTTTCTTGCAACTGTACACCTAAATACTAGTTGGAATGTTGAAAAAGCACATATTCCTATCTCTCACAAAATATTTGTCAGCCTAAGGTATGTGACCAGCATCTCTCTGTCTTGGTATGGCTGTTTATAGGGATGGGAATAGTACATGAACGATTAAATACTTTTAATTGCTCCCATTCTCAAATAATAGGGGAATATTGTCCCAGCAGCATCAGCAATGATGTATGGATTTGAAAAGGATTCACAATTTATTTTCTCTTCTAGCTGAATTAACTGCTGCTCACTTTGGAGGAGGTGGAGGCCTCCTTCATAAAAAAGCATCAAGTGGGCAGGAAGATGAAGAGGAGGAAAAACCTAAGTCTAGAAAGGAACTCATAGAAGAGTTGATAGCCAAATCTAAACAAGAAAAGGTGAGTTTTTAGCCCTAATTTATAAATTATGCATGGTTAAGAAGCCATTGTGATCTCTGTCTTTGCAGAGTAAAATAGTGGCTTGGAAGGCAAGGTTAATAGCTGTTGAGGAAAAGAGTCTGAGGTCCTTGCATAAAGTCCATCTGCCCTTGGAGAAGGCCTAGGAAATGCATTGGATATCTTTTGTATCTCTAAATCTCTCCTCTTGACTTGGAAAACTTGTTTTCTGTATGCAGCCTGTGTGGCATCCAGTACAACTGCACTGCTCCTGTCACAGAGAGTTTTTACCTTTAAAATATTAAGTATTTGAAACTATTTGCTAAAGACAGCATTTTGGTTTTGTGTTATAAATGCTTTGTCATGTTCAGCTGAACATAACAGCTATGTTTGTGTTTTATTTTTCTAGCAAGTGAGGCAAAGTCAAAGAGAAAGCGCATTAGAACTTACAGAAAAGCTTGACAATGACTGGAAGGAAATCCAAACCCTTATGGCTCGCAAAACGCCAAAGTCAGAAAGAAAGGACAAAGAGGTAGAAAAACCCAAGGTAAGGTTTTGGCTAGATTGCTTTCTGTTGTTCTCATAACTTGTGGTTTTGACTGTCCTAGTGTCTGATATGTAAGGCCAAGTTCATCACTTCACAAAATAAAATGTTGCCTGATGTTCACGCTAAGGGCATTTACAGTTTAAGACAGTTTGGTTAACTGGAAGAACGTAGGGATTTATATGATTTATCTTTTTGAAATTACCAGTTGCTTTTTATTATACATTAAATGTGAGAGAGGTTGCAGTTTGAACAACAAACACTGTTAGCTGCGGGTTATTTTTAAGACAAATATATTTTCCTGAAAAATAAAAATTGTTGAGAATGTTGACTTAGTTTGAATGCCTTTGCAACGTTCATTGGATAAAACAACTTTGATTTGACAACAAAATTTTCCTTGTTGTGATTTGGGTACTGTCTTTACAAAAAAGGAATTTAAATATCAAGCTAACGAATAAATTTGTTATGGCCTAAAACGTTTTCTCTTAGTGGTACATTATACTAAGAGAAATAAACTTTTAAGAATAAGCGCTTTAATGTGTTGCACTGTTTTTTTTCTTGTCCACGTTTTGTATTATATTTCATTTGTTCCCTGGTGGTAGAATTCATTTTTCAAAAGATAGAACTCATGAACTGATCTTATGTTAAAATTGATTGTAAATAATGAACAGAATATACTGGATCAAAAGGTCGTATTTTGATGTATTGATCTTTGCTTTGAGATGCTTCATAATATACTGAATACTCCAGTATGTTGGTAATGTGATAGCCTAGAGGAAAAAAAAACGTCATTGTACTTTGCTGAAAAGGAAAATCAGATTCCCTTGCTTCGTATGAACTTCAATTTGACAATTATCAGGAATGCAGAGTGTGAATTAGTAATGCTCTATAACATTAATGTTGAATAGGAGAAAGTCATCTAGTGGCATGTAGGGAGAAAAATCAGTAGAACTGAATTTTAGTATGTATCACTGTATGGTTTAGTGATTTAAACATCTATCAGGAAGTCTGTATTCACAAGTCCAGTGCAATCTCTGCTACTAACTGTTCTCCCATGTACACTGCTTAAGCTTTACTGAGTATCAGCATCCCTTTTTGTTTTATTTGAGGTAGAAATCTGTATAACTAATAAGATAGCAGAGACTTAGTTCATGTCTGACAATATTTATAGAGTGAAATGTAAGCTATGAATTTTATTAATTTGAGTTGCTCTTTGAGAAAATGGTGTTTTATTAATAAAAATATTTGAAGTTTTTCATTCAATATGTAAACCAGTTGTCATTTATGATTCTATTTGTACATTTTTCAGTTGTGAGTAACTTAAATGGAGGGGAATTCAGGGAGAGTTTCTGTTCAATCATTCATTCTGTTCCTTATGTTAATACTGAATTGAATGTTCTTGTGGCTTTCTCTGGACATGGTCTGTGCCTTATTTCTTAAAGGTCTTACTTTTTAGTTGTTATGTCTGGCAGAGGGGTGGCTGCAAAGCAGAATAATAAAACTAAGATAATAAACAACTATATAAATATTTCTTTAGCCTGATGAATATGATATGATTGTTCGAGAACTTGGATTCGAGATGAAAGCAAAACCTTCAGAAAGGATGAAGACAGAAGAAGAATTGGCAAAAGAGGAGCAGGCGCGACTCCAGAAGCTTGAGGTACACCATTTATGGTTTTAGATTGTTTTGTAACCTGTCTTTTGGGAGTGACCACGTACATTCATTGCTTGACCTTAGATTGAAAGTGGCTGTACTAAACTGCAATTCGTCAGAGGGCGAATTCAGGAAATCTCTGTTTGTGTTTTGTTTGCAATCTGATATAAGAGAAAAAAACCAAAGAACTTAGTACATGACTAGTGAGGTTTATGAAATGAGTTGACATTTCTTCAGTAAAAATACAGTATCACTTTGAATTGCCTTTAAATGTTTTAAATTATTCAGAGTTGAGATACACTTCAGTAAGGAGAAATACCTTGTGGCACAGAAGTTGAATTACTGCACTGCCAAGTCACTTACTGCTTTCTTCTGGTGTCGCAAGTCTCCCAGTGGTAGCATGTATATAGCTTTCCTTTGCATAGGAATAGGGTTCTCTTGGGAAGTACTGCATGCTGCTTCTGCCACGTGGAGCTCAGAGTCCTTTAGAAAGAATGAATTAGTTGGTAAATGTTTCTCTCCTTTTTCTTTTGGGATACTAGGGACACATTTAAGACCTTCATGTTACCTCAGAAAGCTCAGTAGCTAACAGCAGAACAGGAAGATTTTTTTATTTTCTGTTCTTCTTGTTTGATGGACAGCCTAGCTGTGTGCCTAGGAAGAAATGCTTTTGAAAATGGGTGTTTCAGATATTGCCCATTGAGTCTATTTACAAACTCAGTGTAATGTTAAAATCCTAAGAAATGATTGTGTTTACTGCAAACTTGTTACACACAGGGGAAACAGATAAACACTGCAAAATCATAAAATGTTTTTAGAAGCTTACATTTTCTAATAACAATGCATTGTCTGATAAACCAAGCAGATTAAAAAAAAAATAGTGAGACCATAATGCTTTTGTAAACCCAATTTAAACCCTTCCAAATGAGTGTTATCACTTACATTATTGGATTAGGCTCTCGGATGGTACTCTGCAACAAAAATAAGGTATCAGCTTTTGCCCATAGTATGTCAGATCACTGCCTTTTCTTTTCATTGGGTAGTTGGAGAATGCTAGTTAACTTCTTTTTTTTCCTCCTCTGATTTTCTTAGCTGCAGTATTTGAGGGAGCTTCCCTTCTGGGGTAATGACATGATTCATCTAGATGGCTCACATCTGTGTATTGTATTTCTCTTAAAACACAGGCAGATCGCCTACGTCGAATGCGTGGAATAGATGAACAAGAAACTAAAAAGAAACCCAGCCATGTGTCAGCTGATGATCTAGCTGACGGGTTTATCCTGGACAAAGATGACAGACGTTTATTGTCTTACAAGGTAAGATTTGAAATGTCAGCTTTTTCAGAATTCTGAAACGAAGGTAGGAAAATTAGTTTGGAAGTGACCAGTGGAGAACTCTGGTCCAACTTTCTGCTCAAAGTAGGGTCAGCTATGAAATCACCAGGCTGCTCAGGGCTTTACCTAGTCTTGTATTGAAAATCTACAGGAACAGAGGCTGCATAATGTTTCTGGACAGCATGATTGTCCTTAGTGTGAACAAGTTACTCTTTGTATCAGTTTGAACTTTTCTTGTTTCTGTTGCTTCTCCTCCTTCCACCATGTACTGCAGTGAAGGCAGCTGGTCTGCCTTTTCAGTGACCTCCCTTGTAGGAATTGGAAGGCTGTTGTTTGGTTCCAGGCTGAACAAGCCTGGGTTCCTCAGCCTCCCCTCAAAGTGGGGGTTCCCCGGCCCCGTGATGATCTTGGTGGCTTTCTGCTGAACTTGCAGCAGTTTATAAATACCTTTCTTGTATCTGAAGGCTGAAAAACTGGACAGTGTATTTCTCTGTGGTTATAGAAGTGCTGAGTAGAGGGGAGGAAAGGGGAGTAGCCGTTTACTTCTATACAGCTGTTATCAAAGTACCCTTCAATGCTGTTAGAAGGCTTCTGGGCTGAAGAGAGGGCCTTAGCCCTTCTATGCCCTTCTAGGCTTTTTTTTTTTTTTTTTAATTTGCACTATATTCAGTGCAGTTTTCACAGAATTTCAGCCTGAGGATGAGTGAGTTTCTGAAAGAACCCCTTCCTCTTTTTACAAGTGAGTAGCAAGGGAATTGCTGTTGACCTCAAATCAGAGAATGCAAAATGTGGGTGTGAATTTAAATTGATAATTAAGAAAATCAGGATGGGAACAATTACTTATCTGATATGCTATTTTAATACACAGAAATAGTTTTAAAAAATGTATTTTCTAACCAAGAATGCTTCTTCTTAAGTGACATTGATTTTTTTTTTTTTATTTCATCTGCTAGTGTTCTTTACTTTTCTGGTGATTATTTTAGTTCTCAGATATTACCTCTCCACATTTCTTTAAGCTCCTTGGAAATACCCCACTGTTCTTATACCTGTATGCACATTCTCTCCTTAAAATCCCTTGGCTGGCACAGCTGCCATTCGCTGCTTGGTCAGGGCAGCCTTTAATGAAAGTTTTCCATGGTGATTCTGGCAAAGTGCTGTTACTTTATCACTGTTTTAAATGGCTTATTTTCTCTACTGGCAGGATGGAAAAATCAATATTGAAAGTGAAGAGGAAGAGGAGGACAAAGAACAGGAGGAGGAGGGGGGGGAGGAGGAGGAAGAAGAACAAGAGGAAGAAGAGGAAGGTGGGAAGGAGGATAATGAGAATGACCAAAGCCAGGAAGAATCTGCTTCTGAAGATGAGGAGGATGTTGCTGCAGACAACCACTCTGATCTTGAATCTGACCTTGAGAGTGAAGAAGAAGCTGCAGGAAATGAAGAGAAGAAAGACAAGACAGCTGGAAATGAGTCACAGAATATGGAGGAACTGGATCCAAAAATGGAAGCTGCCAAAGCCGAGCTTCCTTATACATTTGCTGGTAAGCAAAGGACGGACCCAGAGATCTATATTGTCTTTAGGGGGTTTATAACCAGTCTCTTTCTCTCTCCTGCAGGATCTTAAATATTCCTGCTCATCTATGACATTTTGCTTTGTAGCCATCTCCTGCTATTCCAGGAGTCAGTAGCTCCTGTTCTTAGTGATTAGCACTGATCATGCTCTGAGCAGTGGAAAACAGATCTGTTTCACCCCAGAGCTGTTTCTGCTGCTTCTAGCAGCCCTAGAAGTGACAAATACATATTGGGAGTGAAAGCGGAAAGATCTGTGCTCATTTCTGAAGGCCAGCAGTACATCCAGTTCAAAATGGTAGTGTTTTGCATAAGGGAATCTTAAATAGTATTCTGTTATCTATATTTACATGGGGAGAGGTTTCCTTCTCTGGTGTTTGGACTGGCATTTTTGTCAGAGAAGATGCTTAGAGAGGCAGGACTCTGAGGTGTAATCCCTGTGATATAACATGGCAGCATTTT
Source organism: Heteronetta atricapilla (assembly GCA_011075105.1). Lineage (NCBI taxonomy): Eukaryota > Metazoa > Chordata > Aves > Anseriformes > Anatidae > Heteronetta > Heteronetta atricapilla. The sequence goes on from CM021734.1 coordinate 87,002,642, forward strand.
TAAATGGAGACATCTGAAATTTGACTCTATCTGGGTCTGTGGTTAAGAGGAAGGAGGCGGGGATGTTCCAAGCACTACACAAAACATTCATTAATATTACCTAATTAATAATTAACTATTAATAATACCTAATACAACTAGCTCTTGTCCTAGTATAGGTTTCTCTAACAAAATTAGCCATTACAAGATTGAACAATCTTTCAAACAGCTTCCATAAATGCATGCTTTTTTTCATCAAAAGGAGCTAACATGCATTACACAAACCCTTTAAATTGCATTCAGATTTTGTCTTAACCAGAAAGTGGTCACATTAACTCAAAAAACAGCACCATTTAGGATGTTTTATAGCATGTTAACTTATGCAGAAGACTGAGAATAGGCCTTTTTTTTGGGGGGGGGTATGATTATTTTCAGTCAGTGGCAAGTTTCTTACTTTTTTAATATCCTTTCATATCAAAGTTAGTTAGATGTGAATTAACCATGGAGCTAATTGTACTATGGCAAATATATGGTTGAATGTACGCTTAAGTTTAATTCTTACGCATTGTGTGGGTGTCAGCATCGTTACGCTCAGGATGAATTGAATCTTAATTGTTGGAAAATGTTTACCTTATTTTCTGACTTATGTTTATAAGTTATGTTACATACATATTGATAGGTTATTAGTATTTAAAATATTACTATTTAAAGAATGTATGGTATCTTTTTTTAAAAAAGTAACACTTTCAAATTGGAAATTTATTAGATGATCGCTTTAATTAAATATCCTAAGTTTGAGGTTTTATCTGGTCAATTTTTGTTTTTACATTATAGTTCCCGAATCCTATGAGAAATTTAAGTCTTTATTGGCTGGAAGAACAATAGAGCAACAGCTTATTATTCTGGAGAGGATTCAGAAATGCAATCATCCAAGCCTTGCAGTGGGAAACAAAACAAAGTTGGAAGTATGTTTTTTGTTTGTTTGGTTTTGTCTTGCATTTTAAGGTTTGAAATTAACTTTGAATTCCTGCATAAGTTTTAGTAAGTATTCAGGAAGTGGTATAAAATATATATGCTCCTATGTTGTGGATAGCAGTAGAATCAACATACTGTATGTTTCTTTTCTGACTTTTGTGTCACTGTTCTTCTGTGCTGTTAAAAAATACATGCAGTGAAAGAGCACTGATAACATACTGATGTAACATGCTGTCCTTCTTGCAGAAACTGTTTGGCTTCCTTTTGGACTATATTGGGGAGTTAGCAAACCTGAATTTACCAGACCTCAAAGCAATTGACAAACTCATCCTGTAAGTAGTAAATCCTGTTGACTTTTGCTACATTATGGTTTTAGGAGAAAAGCTACATAGGGTAAGGCATTTTGAATGTAGTTTGTTTCAAATAGTTCTCTTGGGATTGTAGGCAACTGGTGATTCTCTGGCTCTTTAGTGTTTTAACTCTGCTTCACGTAGTCTTTGAGCTATTAATTGTAGCAAGACATTTGCAAATTCTCAGAATGTAATTTTTGATCTGTAAATTGCTTTTCATGGTTAGTGAATAAATTATATACCATGTGTGCATGCAAACTTGAAGTTATTTATGCAAATATGAAGTTATTTATACTTCTGATCAAGGACTTCAAGCTTTGCAATGACAGTGTGCTGTTGCCTGTGCAACCTTACATGGGTTTCCATTCTGTAATTGACTCAGGTTTGGAACTAGATGAAAATGGAAATAAAGAGTGTTATAGCAAGCCCATATAAATGTTCCAAAGAAACATTTTGCAGGAATTAGTCAATTTGGCATTGTAGTCTTCAAACATGTAATGGACAAAGATAGTCAAATTTGTCTCAGGGGTATTCAGCAAAGCATGAGGGTCAATGGACACAAGTTGCAACAAGGGAAATTCCAATTAGATGGAAGGAAAAATTATTCACAATGAGGGTGTTGGACATCAGAACAGGTTTCCAAGAGAGGCTGTAGAATCTCCACCCTTGAAGATTCACAAAACTCAACAAAACTTCAAGCAACCTGAGGCAGCTTTGAAGTTAGCCGTGCTTGGAGCTTTTGCTCAAGATGATCTCCAAAGTTCCCTTCCACCCAAAACTAGTCTGTTATTCCTAGCTAGACTTTGCAAGCTAGACAACTTTCTTTCAATGAATTATTTGTATGTAGCATGAAATAAAAAAAAAGTATATTGAAAAATAAATAGTTTTTAAAAAATCTGTTGCAGGCAGCTTTAGCATACATTGCTCTGTTGCATCCATCAGCAAGAGTACCAACCTGCTGATAGTCAAATGCTGCACCTTTGTAAAACTGTCTACACACATTTTGATTGCTTCATACAACTGGGATTTATTAATATCACCACAAACATTTTAAAAGCAAATACTGAAAAGCAGATGCAGGCTCCTGTCTGCACCTCCCTGTAGGCAGTGTCCACGAGCCAGCAACTGGCCTAACTTTGTGGGTATTTTTTTCTCATTTTAAATAATAATTTTCTTAACTACATTGCTGCCTTTTTAAGTGCTTAACATTGCCTGAGAGTATTTTGAGTAGAGAGCTGCCTAGTATTAAGTGCCAGTTTACCTTTGTGCAGTAAAATGAAGAGTTAGGTGATTCAGAAAGATGTGCTTCGACCGTATCAAATGATTTGAGAGTGTATTTTAAAGTTTTTAATTAAAAAAAAATTATTTAAGATTTAGAAACTACCAAGTCAGAGATGATCTTGTGAGGCCCAATGAAAAATACATCTGTAAACCAGAAGTATTACAGTAATAATCTATATAGCATGGCTATTTCTCTAAAAATAATACGCTTTGGGGAATTTGTTATTGTTATAGATGGAACACAAGAAATCTTCCTATAGGTGCTTAAAAATCATTTTTTTGGTTAAGATCAATGGTGTAACTTGATTATGACTTAGATTTCTTGTTAATAGGCCATTGTACAATCTCTGCCAGATGTTTCCTGAGGCAGCCAGTGACAGTATGAAGTTTGTCCTTCGAGACGCTGCGCATGACACAGAAGAAGCAATTGAAGTCAAAGGCCGTGCAACATTTCCAGGTTTAGACACGGTAAAAAACACCTACTTGCTCTTTACATAAGTACAGAAATGCTAGTAAATGCCAGCAGATAGGAAATGTAATTTTGCATTTCAAAGCATATAATAAATTATTAGCATCTCTGTCTTTTTAGGTTTCTTACATTTTAAATTGCCTCTTTGCAAGTAACAAAACGTTCTACAGAGTGGAAGCGTGATTTAGCAATGTTAGTAAAGGGAAAAGATCTTAAAATTGCTGCTTTGGTTTACGTAGAACATTCTTTGTTTTCCTGATGTCATTTCAATTGGTATTTCTAGGAAAAAGTGATGTCAGTTATGTCCTGATTTCTTTAATTATGTTAAGTGCAAATAGTTAAAAATTGTTCCATAGAAGTTCACTATCTCCTAGGTTCACAAGAATAACAGGGAAATAATGTTTGGTACTATCAATATATCAATATGATATTTTGATATCAACTGATATCAAAATCTGATATCAATCTGATGTCAACTGATATCAAAATCTGATATCAACTGATATCAATTTAATACTATCAATATGAGTGATGCTAAATTAATGACTCAAAGTGAAAGGACTGACCTTTCTATCTTGTGTTAGTATTATTTCAAAATTTCAGCGGCCATGCTAAATTTGAACACACTCCCTTTTCAGTGTCTAGGTAAATGGCTGTTAGGGAGTTGACAGGTGGAGCATATGGAAAATGAATATTTGATTATTGTAATAAAATGCTTCAAAGAGCCACCATAAGGTAGTAATCCTAAGGAAATGTCCTGGTTTTGTTTCATCAAGCTGGGAGAGAAATGCTGCCTAATGGAATATTTAGGGTATTGAAAGAAAATAGACTGAAGGATTTACTTGGCTGACTTGATTCTTACAGCTTGGACAACATTTATATTGTGTTCTTTTTTGAAGAGTTTTTATTCAGGATGTTTTACATTTTTCAGGAAATGTGTTGTAGAGAGCTTGTAATTTTTTATTTTCTCAGTGTCACCCTTCAGACACCAGTGGCACTGTTGAGTGCCATTCCATTCAGCAGACTTCTTCAGGTTTCAAGCCACCTTTGTGTTCTAGGGTAGAATTACATCACTGTCCTTTTGGCAAAGTGGTTGTTTGAATGAAGGTTCCTTAGACCAGTTGCGTTAGTAGACTTCACACATGCCTATAGTTAATCTAATTTGATCAGGGGTGTTTAGTAACTAAACAGTTCAGGAGAATATTTATTTACAACAAAAACTTCATAGAAGAAAACAGAGCTGAAACAATAAAACTTGACTTGTGTCTAGCTTACTATGCAAATGTCCACTTAGATCCATTTGTCAAATTACCCTGCAGCTGATGTTTAAGGTTCTTATGGTCATGACAGGAGGTCACTCACAGCTCTCTTACATTCCCTTCAATAAGAGTGTACATAATTGCTGGCTAGTTCTCTTGGCTGTGTTTGTTACTTGTTACCTGCTAGTGCCTGAGGATCCTGGTTACTTAATTGTCTGTGTGGAGGACCTGTTGAAATTTGTCACAGGCGGCCACTCTGTGGCCACTTGTTCATTTCTTTACCTGATATGAGAATGTGTGGTTTCAGGGGGCAGAACTTTATCACATTTCCTCATGGAATAAATGGTCAGTGTGGTGGGCATAGTTCTTGGTTGCTCCTCCACCTGCTTTATTGAGTTAATGCAGTGTTAGACATAAAATGGATAGTCCATTTTCTCATGTAACTTTTAACAGTCATCTCAGTAAATAGGTTGTGCATCATACCAGGTTTCTCAGTGATGTATATCTTAGTGTTTTTAGACTACTACCTGACAGTTATTTATACATCACAGTTAGATATGTGTAAAATCATTTGGGAATTGTCTTACTACATTTTGCCTTTTTACTCTCTTTTATATGCTGTCAGCTTATTTATTTGAAAATTACATCTCTACTGTTTCCAACATCTGACTTCTGGCATCCAGTGGTAACTCCTGCTTTTATATACATGAGTCAGCTGCTTACTAAGGTATGTCTGTGATGTTGATTGTCAGCATATTGTTCCTTGTTTCTTTCTAGGACCCAGATATAAGTTATATTGCAATTGGTCCTAAGAAAGATCTTTACTTAAAAATTGCCAGTGTTCATTTTCCTTCAAATCTTATCTAGCACAATGCATAGCAGTGCAGCTAAAATATGTCCTAATTTTTCTACCCAATTGTCCTGTTTATATGCTTTGAAAGTCTTGAGCTAGTTCTGTTACTGTTGCAGAAACAAGTTGCTTTCAGCCAGATGTTTCTTTTTTTCACTTCTGAAATGGATATGGGGCATTGGAGGGTAAGAAGTAGGACTGAAATGTATGAACAGGTCAGATGGCAGAAAAACAAGTAAAAAGAACTTATTGTTTGTGATTTAGCACCTTCTAGTGGCTAAATCTCTTCTGACAGACTTTCTGCTCATTTCTGCATATACTTTTTAGTGTGTGCAAGGGAGAGCCAGTATGTTTTCGTTTTAAGTCCAAAGGGTATCATTTTACAGATCTTAAATGGGTACAACTTATTAAATATTTTTACTTTGCAGGAGATGCTGTATTTGTGATGGATAGACATTTACTAATTAACGTGATGTGCTTTTTTCTTCTTTTTTATAGTGTCGCATCACAACGCTGCAAGATGTTATTAAAGGTTTATTTATATGCTGTTTGTTCCTGGAATACATCTCTCTCTCCAAAAGATTTGTACCAGAACTCATCAATTTTCTTGTTGGAGTACTTCACATATCACTCCCCAAAAAGCAAGCCCAGGGTGAGTTTGTTTAGAATAAATGCATAATTATTTTTTATATTAGGGTTTTTCTTTTAAATTTAAATAATTATCTTTCACACTGAGTTTAGTATTTTGAATAAAAGACCAAAATCATCTGCTAGGTTGGCCGTGCACAATTTTGATTCTCTTTTTTGATTCTTTTGACATCTTGTTATGAATGAGATTCTCTAATGTTGTCAGGAAAGAAAACTGAAGTTAGTAAGGGAAGTAAAGTACCGTTGCCCACCATGCAGTATTTTGGCAATATTGTTGTTCTAAGTAGTCTGTGTGATTGGACTGCACTCTAAAATTTGCAGTTCCAATGGGATTCCCAATGAGTACCCTGCAAATAGCCTCCCTTATCTGCTAATAGCCGTATTGCCCAGATAAATGAGAGAAATATAACACAGAGCTGTTATTTTTCCTTTTTATGTGTTTGACAAGAATTTGTTGTAGTTTAACAGAAGGCAGCTGTCCCCCCAAGCAGAGGATTAGGCTGTGCTGTAACATAACTGCAAACTTAGCAGTCTGTGCAGACAACAGTGAGAACGAAGCTGTCTTTTCAATTGGATCCATATGCTAGCAAATGATTTTTAATTGCCAGTCTTTGTCTATATATATATTTTTTTCTGTGAGGACTCATTTCAAACTTTGAAGTTATTCTAGAACTGAGGCTTCTTACTGAAAAGGTTAGTGACAAAAACTCACTTAGAAGAGCTTTGTCAGGGCATAGTAGCTAATTCATGTGCTAGTATCCCTAGGTCACTCAGAGTGTCAGCATGCACCAGGAGACCGCAGGCAGGATATTCACAAGTGAAAAATTCAATGATTTGTTGGCAAATCCTCACAGAAGACATCTGGGATTTAATGAACTACAGGCTAAATATTACTGTGCTCATCACCTGAAGTCTTTGTGCTTAGGGTAGTCATCTGTTAGGTGAGGATGGTTCAGCTTCTGTTGCTGCAGCATTCCAGTACGTCTTCAGTAGTACTAAGCTGTCTTGCAGCTCCGTTTTTTTTCTCCTTTAGGATTTTCATTCCTTTCCATGCTGATGGTATTTTCTTCTTGAGAATTCTTGAGCTACTAATGATCCCTTTCTCAATAAGCTTTGTGCTGCAGTTTCACCTTTATTATCTTGTATGGCTGTACCCTGCAGACTCACCCAGCTCCTTCTCACAGCTTAGTAGTTTCCTCTGAAGTTAGAGCCAAAGTTACACAGCTGGGCTGCATCAGAGCTAAAGCCCTGGATTCTCAGAACACTAACAGCTGAACTCTTAGAAAGAGGTGGGAAGAGGTTACAGAGTGGGTGCATTACACAGCACTTAAAGTATTTTATCCTTTGTTTACTCTCATAGGAATATATGCTCGACAAAGGTTTTGGGTACAGTTAAAATACAGTATTTTTTAAGTCAGATGAACTACTTTAAAATATTTAGGGGTGATTGATAGTTTAAGTTTTAACTATTTTTTTTTAACTTCCTTTGTATTTCTGCTAATGTTTTTGCACTACTTAAGTTTGCATGGTGTTGGTTTTTATTAGCAGTGAGGAAAAGCTCAATAAAAGATAGAGGCACAGCATTCTCTTTCTGAGAGTTTTTCAATCAATATTGATGTTCTGAAGTTACTAAATATCCAATCATGTTCTTAAGTATCTGTGGTGGAACTATTGCTGATAAATGTGATGGTTTTACTGTCAACAAAGACTATTTTAAAATGAGCTGACATCTAGTTCTCTGGAATTTTGATATACTGTCACACCAAAAAATTTTGGGTTCAATTTTGACAATAAGTAACATTAGCAAATAGAACTCTTTCTGATTTCATTTTGCAAGTTTGTCCATTTCTCACATGGAGAATTTCTCACATGCAGAAACAATAGAGAATACAACTTCATGAGAGACTGAAAGACAGGTTTTGATGTGGTTTTAAAAAAATAAAAAGTAGAAAAGCTGAAGGGGGAGGGAGTGGGAAGGTATTGTCTGTTGATAGCCTCAGGTAATGGAATTGTTAATGAAAGATGCTGTCCTCTCACAAGTAAAGCTGATAATAACAAAGTTTTGAAATAAGTTCAACTGTAAGCTTGCCGGACCTAAGGAAAAAAAATCCATCACAGGGACTGCAAATTATTCTCTACCTTAGTCATGAAACTCCACAAATGTTTCTTTCACATTGGTCTGCAAGTACCATTTGCACAGATCAGCTTATTTAGCAAAATGATGCTCAAGTCTTTTCTGTATTGCCAGCCCTACTGTGTATTCTGCAATTAGTTCACATCTTAAAACTGCTTTGCTGGAGTGGGAGAGAATGTTACAGCATGCATCTGAGGGTCCCTGCCGAGAGGCCACTGGAGAGGCTCAGTGCTGTGCAGGAGCTTTCCCTGCTTGTGCTCACTCCGCTGCTTGCCCATTTTCTGGTTAAAGCCTTCTACTTGTAACTCCAATGGAAAGTCCCGTTCTTTGCCTTTTCCTCTTAAGCATATCCAATGCTTCACCCTCACTGGCAGTTTAACTGTCCATCCTGTTCCCCACAGGGCAGGCATCTTCTCTAGTCTTCTCTCTCCCCATACATACTTAGGTTTCTGCCTGTGGTCCATGATTTTAGAAAAGCCTTGTGCTGATAAAGGTGTTTTTTGTTTGTTTGCTTGTTTTGTTTTAAGGCAGTATGATTAAAAACTTCTTTAGACGTAATGCTGAGAATTGATTTGTTCGTTATTATTATTCTTGTTTTTTAGGCTACACTGTAGTGCATCCGTTCACACCAATGGGGAAGAATTTAGAACTGCTTCTGGTGTGTGATAAGAAGGATTTGGAAAGTTGGCAGAAGCAAAATTTGCCATTGAGTATAGTGACTAGATTAAAGGAAGCCAGCAGAACAGAAATGAATCATATCAGGTATGTAAGAGTAAGAGCAGTGAGGTGTTCTGCTTTATTTTTTATGCATAGGAAATACTAATCTTCTGTCAGAACATTACACAGAGCATTTGTTGGAGTGCTCAGCCCTGCCATTCCTTTTCTGTACAGCTGTGGACTGATGTAATGATGCAGAGACAGAGGACATGCTCAGTACTTTGAACTGTCATGCTCGTATTTACATACAAATATCATGTTAGAAGAGACACTGAAGTAATTAAATCCTGAAGTTAGAAAAGACTACAATTATATATGTTTATTACGCACATCTGACCTCCTTTCTTTTTTTACCTTGTGCATCTGTTATACCATAACTTATTTCAGGGATGAGTAGGGATTTTGTTACACAGTTTAAAAAGAAAAATTACTAATTCTGTTTTGAAGTGTGACACTTCTAGAACCGGTATAAAAACCTGTTACTGAAGCAGCAGACACAGCATTGGCTTGTGCTCTGTGCACTGACTTAAAGATTTGTTGCTAATGGATTTCTTGGGTATTTGCTTGCAGTAAAGTGAGATTTTAGTCTGAATTGACAACCTGGAACAACCTTATAACTGGTTCTGTCAGCTTGTCTTAATATTAAACACTGCTAATGCTCCCAAATTTAATTAATTTTACTAATTAAAAAAAAAAATCCAGTGCAGTTTTTGCAAGTGAAATTTTTATATTCTATTGCACATCAACAGGTTATCGTGTCTAGCCCTGTGTTTTGATCTCATTAAAAGATGTGCAGTTCTATATGAGTCTTTACCATCATTCCATGAACTAGTGCATCCCGTCAAAATACTTCTTACACAACATGTGCCAGCGAATGAATATCCTGAAAAAATGCAGGTATGTGTTCCTTAAGAATGAAATTAAGAATTAAATAATTGGTTTGATTGGTTCATTAACAAATTCAGTGATCTTCATCTGTGGTTAAACAACAACAAAAAGTATAACATCAGTGAGATGTTCACAAGGGTCAAGCATTTGCCTTAATTGTTGTTCAGAAATCATAATGATGAGAAGAGAAACCAAAGAAAAGTGGAGAATACTAAGAAAATATCTTTTTCATTGTATGTCTTATCCCTCTAATTGAGGAGAATAGCACTTTGAGCTTTAATAATGTAGCATTCTGTGGCTTAATTTATAAGACTAGTAGTCTGGTCATCCAGTTGCTCCTGTACTTGTGTAATGAGGATGTAAGAGCTTACTACAACCAAATACATGTACCAAGCTGATGAGATAGTATTTATAATTGTCTCAGAAAAATTAAACTAAATATACCTGGTGAGCTACCTCACTTAAGTGAGGTCAGTTGTTTGTTTGTCTAGCAATGAGTTTTAAATATACTTTTTAATCTGTCTTTTCTGGATATAGTAGAATTGTCCCCTCCTCAAAGAGGCATCATGATACATCCTTAGAGAACAAGATTTTGTAATATAGGTGATGCAAGATGGCCTATTTTTTGCCAGCAAAATAAAATTAACACTCATCCTTAGAATGACTCTGAAAGGCAGGCTCTTGAATTTTACTGGCTTTCGTCTTGCTTATTCCCCTGTTAGGTGAAACTGTTTGCAGACCTTTCTTATTGTCCATGATACCATCTTAATAGAATTCCTAAAGTGTTTAAAAATTACCCAGCCTGGAAGGGTTACAGCATTTCAGTGTTAGCAGTGTCCTAAAGAAAAGCAATGATTTCACTTGGAAGAAGAACGTGTGGGGAGGACGTTACTTTTGACTAAATTTACCATAAGTTGTGAATTATGGTGTCTCTGAAACACTTTTAAAGTTGTAAATTGATTTGCATTTTCAGGAATGGTATCACGGTGCTATGAAAGAGCTAGAGAACAAAGCAAAGCACTATACTCCGCTGATTTGTGAGAAAAAGAAGCCAGTGCCATTGAAACAGTTTACGCCAAAGATTGTGAAAGTGTAAGTAATGCAACGGTTAGTGCAAAAGAAAAAATGTATGTAAACATTGAGATTTTCAGTAGACTAAACAGATTTGGGAAACAGGACATAAACCAGCTAACTTTCTCTGTGGCATTTTATGCACGAACTGCAAAGGACCAGCTACCTGGATGGTAGGAAGGGAAAGAAGATGAAAGGAGGAATTCTAAGAAATAGAGCAAAAATTGTCTTGAGGGAAAAAATAGCACTGGAAATCAACTCTTGTCCATATAATCAGTTAAAAATTAATAAATTTCCAGTTGAGAAGGGGTTGTTATTATCTGATATTTTACCATATGGTCTGTAAAAGCACTTTAGTCTCAAGAACAAGAGTGAGTTGTAAAAATCATACTGAAATATATAAAGGTAAAGATGGGTGGTGAAATCTTGAGGATTGTATCACTGGTGCAGGAGATCAGGCAGAATATTCCTGTACTCTGTATCACGGAACATAACCAGTAATGTGTCAGATTAAGCATTCCTTTAGGCATACTTGATTGCCCCATTCCTCATTCCCAAGCAATTTTCTACCTTTCAACAGTAGCAATGACAAAAAACATAGCGCTTTTTTCTTTTTATAGACCTTACACTGATCATGTGCACTTTTATATTCTGGTTTGGAATTAAATTTAAATAACACTAATTTCCTTTTGTAGATAATAGAACTGTGTTCTGATTCAGGAAGTCTGCCTTATATTGGCTGCTGACTCATTTAGGCCTGTTTGTTATCTACAAGGGCATAACTGCGTCTTACTTACTCTGCTAATTTAAGAGGACAGCTTTCCTCTGCCATACACGTTTATCATCAAGTTAACCGAAGAAAGCATTTCTTCAGAATTCATCTGTAGAGGAAGTCTGCAAAAACTTAAGATACATCGTGAGATTCCATCTTTCTCCAGACATCTTTTATTTATCTGCTTTAGCTTTTTCAGTCTTTAACAAAATGCAGGCTACATATGGGGGGGATTGAAGCGTATCTGTTTTCTGGAAAATGTTATCTGCTTGTCATCTGTATGATGATGACATGCGGTTAGAAAGTCTGGTGAGCATTTTTCCAGTATGTTCACTGGGGCAGCTCCTTATTTTGCAAGTTGATTACATAATATGCAGAAATTCAAATACAGTTCGTGTTCGGACAAAAATTCACTCCTTATATACATAAAGTCCTTTTTGGTAAGGTGTTCTGTGCTCACATATACACATTTTCATTTCAGTTTAGAGTTTGGAAGAAAGCAAGGAAGCAGCAAGAAGGAGCAAGAAAGAAAGCGGTTGATTCACAAGCATAAACGTGAATTTAAGGGAGCTGTTCGTGAGATTCGGAAGGATAACCAGTTTCTGGCTAGAATGCAACTTTCAGAAGTCATGGAGAGGTAATGTAGCCTTTTCTTCAGCACCAGTTTAAGAGTTGTTCTTCTGTCCATTTCTTTACTGTGTGGTGAGACTGACAAGAACAATCAATAATACAAAACTTTAAGAAGTTGGCAATTTGGAGAAAACAGGTATTTTTGTTAGAGATTATTTTAACTTTCGACTTTGCAGTTTCATTTCTCTAGTTAAGAATATGCTGAAAGTTGTTATGTGAAGTGTATATCAGTGAAAGTTAAGATTTGTGGGGCTTCTTATAAATGAATGATTACAGTCTAAATGTACTTATTTTCCCTAATATAATCTCCCTGAAATATTTAACACGTTAATTGTTTGCTTTACAGGGATTCAGCCAGAAAGAGAAAAGTGAAAGAGCTTCTTAGTAGCCTTGCTACACAGGAGGGTGAATGGAAAGCAATGAAAAGGAAAAGAATGAAGAATTAATTGGGACTATCTACGGACATAAAGTTTGGTTTTACTGACGTATAAAATGACCCAATTCTATGGCTTTTGCATAGATTTTAATTGCATTTGTTGGGTGTATTCCTTTCAAGGAAAACAACATGATCAGATCTGTCTGAAAAAGAACCTGCTTATTGGATAAATCCACAGGTTTTTGTAAAAAAAAAAAAAAAAAATAACATTTTTGTACGTGGTATGCTTCTGTTTATTTTAGCAACAGTATATTTGGATAAATAATTAGAATTTTCAAGAGTATGTAAGCAAGTTTTAGATTATTTTGAACAAAAAAAACTTCTTTGGTATTTATTTAATATAATAATAATTATTAGCAGCTCACATACTGGTAGTATACTTGTAACTTCAGCAGTAACATTTTAATTAGTCTGTAGCATTGGGATATTCTAATTCTTGGTTTTGGTGGACTAATGGCGTTGGTTTTCAAGCAGAAGTCCTTTGTTGAAGTTGTACATCCGTTTTTGTCTTCAGTAATTTTGGGATCACGTTTAGCTCTGAAATTCGCAGTAATCTAGGACAAGTTCACTGCTTCAGCATAAACATCACAGTCTGATTTAAGATGACAGTCGCATCTTTAATTCTCTTCCACTTACTTTATCACATATTACTGAGAATTACTGAGAATTAGTGAGAACTGCCCGGCACGACTGTGAAAAACATCTGCTTTTTGGGTAGAGCCAATAAATACTTCTAATGCTTTTTTAAAATATATGTGTATATATATATATATATATATTTGTGAGTAAACATTAAATAACTGTGATGTTCTTTTTTCAATTCAAAGGTGCTGGTCTAAACTAGGTTACGATTGAGGCATCCATTGTAATCCATTTGATAAACTCAGTGACAGTTTTTATGCAATGAAGAAAATGATATTTTCTCGCAAAACTTAAGAGAAATGAAACCCCATTTCACAGTAACGTTCCAGGTTCAGTGTAAAGAACAAACTATGAAGAAAATCTTAGAACAAATAAAATAATTTGCCAAGGCTCTTTGCAAACAAACAAAAACAAAAATATCCTTTAATTTTCAAACACTCTTCTTAGACCTGATCTCCTATGTTTTGGCCAATGCATAACTCTGAAATGGCAACACTTACTCTACTGTTCATGAAGAAAGACAAACACTGGCAGTAAATCTGATTTAACAGATAGGTCTGGTTGTTTCAGACTGGTATAGAACATGATGTTTGTGGTGGTGTTTTTTTTTTCAAATGAGACTTGGAAGCGGGACTAAAACTAGGATGGGAAGAGTGGAAACACTCCAGCTTTGCATTTAAACTCTAATGACAAAACTCTCTTTGCAAGACCAGACTTGTCAAATATTTACCTATGTATGTTCCTTAAAAAGAAAAAGGCACTTTATTTGAAGAAAATGGCTTCTAGTGAATCTCAGTACAACTATAACAAGGTAATGAATGTGTGAATATCATCAGATTTTTTGGCTTACAAAACCGGCTGTATTAAGTGTTAAAACAGTCTGAATACTAAGTACCAGTGGGGGAGATAATCATGTCACATAAAAGTAAAATTTCTATGTTTGAAATCCATTCACTTCTGAAAACAAAATGTATTTTCAGTTAGCCTTTCCAACATCAGTAAAACTAAACTTCAAAGAGATCTCAGAAGATTAGTGTGCCTTCTGTTTTATTTCCATTTGGCACAGTATGGAGCTTTTATTTCCTCCTTTGCAAAAAATAATAATAAAAAAGTAGATTAATTTTATCTTTAAAAACAAAAATTCTTGGCTCAAGCCAAGAACTTAAGACTGAAACAATGAGAAAGGAACTAACTTCTTATTTCATACTATAAATCAGCATTTTCAGTCTGCAGTTTTAGTCCTAGTATATTTGTCCTTTGCACAAATAAACTGACAAAGAAGTATTACAGTTTATCTGACTATTTTTCCAACAGTAAGTAGCTTCAGCGGATTTGCCCAGCAGGGTATTAGAATCACAGAGAGGCTGACAGCTGCATTTTGATCCCAGGGTGGCGATTTTTTGATACCACTTGCAGCTGCTTATTCCTCAGTAAGGGAGGTAAGAAAGAAAGAGGGGAGAGACACAAGATGGGATGATGGTGTTTGTGGAAGAGGACATTTATTGGGACAATGAGCAGGAATATTTCAGGATGCTGAGGAGAAAAGATAAAGGACAAGGAAACCTGAACTGATAAATTTACATGACTGCTTTGGAATGCCAGATGCGTTTGAGATGCTGAATGCAAATCACAGCATTCACTTTTACAAATGAATGTCAGTATTTGCTCACAGTTTATGATATATTAAAACTGGTATTGATAGTGGTGCATAACATGTAGTGTTATACATGGACAGGAACGCAGGATTACCTTGTCTTGCCTCTGTAATGATCAGTAAGGTCTGATAGTTTACCATGGCTGGGCAGATGTGGTGCCCTGGTACCACAGAAGGTGGTAAGAAGGTCTGGGCATTTGGACAACAAAGGCAAACCCTTTTTCATCAAGTTTCTTGAGTACAATTACATTCACCATTATATTCTTGTTGCAGTGTTGCTTTTAAAGCAGGAATTGTCATTACAGGCCCTTTGTGATGCATCTGTTATGAATTATAAATCTGTTATTAATTAGCTCAAAAAAAAAGAAACTATGCTGTAGCTACAATCAAGTCATGAGACACAAAAAAAAAAAAAAAAAGGGAAGTTACCATTCTGCCTTTAGTTCAGCTGACTGTTCAAGGTAATTTGTCTGTCAGCATTAGCTGTCCCAGAGAATAGTTACCTTGAAACTGAATACTGTAAAGAACAGGGTGAGAATAAAACCATTGAGCAAGAACCTGCATAACTTACGTTATTTACAACAGTATGAAAGGCTTCCTTATCACTAGTTCGGTCTTTTGGTTGTCAATTGAAAGTTACTGTGGTGTTTTATGTTCTCAGTCATGTCTTACAGAAGTTATCTACCTTGCTATAACCATATTCTGTGTAAGCCAATCTCTTTTCACCATCATCTTCTGCTGTATGGAAACCATATTCTGTGTAAAACATCACTTTTTGCCATCAGCATCTGCTGTACGGAGTTACCGGGGCTGCACTAAGCTCAGTACATATTGTCTACTGTGAAACCTGAGCTCCTACAGCTCTATTGGACAGAGGCTGATGACTTCAGTAGTGCAGTCTGTTCAGACATAGGAACTGCTGGGACTGCTTTCTTTTCTGGGCATTTGGGAAAAATAAAAACTACACCATAAAGCATTTGGCAGCTTAATCATAATAGTATTATTCATAGTCTGAGACTGTGAGGTGCTATTTACTTACGGGGCCAAAATTTTCTCAACAGACGTGCTCCTTTAGTTCTCTGATGTTCTCCGAAGCCAAACAGATATATTCTACGTTTATTTATCATAAGGTGTGAAATCTTTTAGCTGTCCCCTGAGAATGCAGTATGAAGAAGGGTATTATTCATTCAACACGATAATCATGTGTCTACTTCTGATCATCCTCAGTTTGTCAGTTGTTCTAAAACAAAAGACTAATGAAGTGTTCCAGTCCTAAACGTATTGGCTATGCCATCTTACATAGTTAAAATGACTAGTTAGTTGTAAGGATTGTGGGGGGTTTGTTTGTTTGGGGGTATTTGTTTGTTTTTACCCAGTAAGCTATGTCTAGAGTAGATAGCCAAAACGTTGCATGCAATCTGAACCTTGGCTGAAAATAAAATATTAACTAAGATGAGGACCTCGATTTTCAAAAACTAAACTCTGTATGGCATTAAATTCTTTAAGTTGTTAATATTGTGTTAATACTATTGCTCTTTGGTGACAGAGAAGTAAAATCCAGAGTGAGAGAGGCATTACTTAAGGAAATAAATAAATAAATAAATAAATAAGACTGACATAAGAAAAAAGTCAACATTAATAAATGCAGTCTGAAAACTAAAATTAAGTTCTTATCTAGTAGACTTGCAAGGTTTTGGAATGGCCTTCCAATGAGACAGGGCTGCCCAATGACCTGTCTTGTTCTAGAAACAGCTTCCTTTGTGTGCCTGCGTGCAGGATTGTATGACGTGTCTGACTGCAGTAATGCAGCTGGACTCAGTGCTCAGAAAATTTTTAGGTTGGTTGGTTTAGTAACAGAAACAGTTGTGTTTTTTCATTTGTTTTGCTTTTACTCTTTGAAATACACCTGAATTCAGGTGGTTCCTTCTCAGTTATATGCAGTAGTTCAGAGCCAGAATAATATATCTACATGTATTTTCTAGACATTAAATGATAATTCAAAGTTACCCCAGAGCACCTTAAAACAGAATATTGAATCAGCAGCGATCCATACACAATCCATGAATTTATAGAACATGTGCTATACGTACTAAATTCCTTTCCTCCCACCAAACCGGGTACACAAATACTCACATAGACAAGGGAATGGCAGCTCACTATTTGACCTAATTAGCATGATAATCCTGATAGTACATTTAGATAAGCTCCTCCAAATCTAACCTGTTGGGGAATCCGTGAGAGAAACGTCATTGAGTGTGAGGTCCTCACACGTGTGTTAATAAGTCCACACCACCATCCAGACTATATTACCTGGAAGGGAACAAGAAGGCCTTTCAAAACCTGCACTAATTTGTTTTAAATTATTAAGTACTTAAATCTATGAGGCTGGATGCTTTCAGTCTGCTTGTAACCATATACACACATTCTATGTAGGCAGGTTGGACACCAAACACAGTGTTAGACAGTAGTATTGATACCAAATTTGTTCGCATTCTCTGTGTTCAAAGCCTTCATGGTTTAAAGGAGCAGTTTGTTTGAGGAACAGCTCTTTTCAAAAAGGAAGTGAACTTTGCAGCTACTTTTTTTGTTAGTCAGATAACAGAAAATTTGGGTTTATCAAAGCCACGATTAACCACCGCTGTGCAACATGCCTATGTAGTAACTAATGAAATAACATTCCTTTCTTCTTCAATGAGTGTGTTCTTTTTAGTATCTTCATTGATGATTTGGACAAGGGAATGGAGTGCACCCTCGGTAGGTTTGGAGATGACACCAAGTTGGGGGGAAGTGTCGATCTGTTGGAGGGTAGGAAGGCTCTGCAGAGGGACCCGGACAGGATGGGTTGTTGGGCAGAGGCCATCGGGAAGAGGTTCAACATGGCTAAGTGCCGGGTCCTGCACTTTGGCCACAACAACGCCACACAGCGCTACACCATGCATCCAAACATGAGCTGGCAGTGTGCCCAGGTGGCCAAGAAGGCCAACGGCATCCTGGCTGGTATCAGGAATAGTGTAGCCAGCAGGACCAGGGAGGGGATCGTCCCCCTGTACTCTGCTCTGGTGCAGCCTCGAGTACTGTGCTCGGCTTTGGGCCCCTCGCTACAAGAAGGACATCGAGGCCCTAGAACATGTCCAGAGCAGAGCTAAGAAGCTGGTGAAGGGCCTGGAGCACAATTCCTGTGAAGAGCGGCTGAGAGAACTGGGGGTGTTTAGTCTGGTGAAGAGGAGGCTCAGGGGAGACCTTATTGCTCTCTACTGCTACCTGAAAGGAAGCTGTGGGGAGCTGGGGCTCAGCCTCTTCTCACAGGTAACCAGTGATAGGACTAGAGAGAATGGCCTTAAGTTGCACCAGGGAAGGTTTAGGTTGGAAATTAGGAGACACTTCTTCTCATAAAGAGCAGTCAGGCATTGGAATGGGTTGCCCAGGGAGGTGGTGGTGTCACCATCCCTGGGGGTGTTTAAGGCAAGGTTGGACGTGGTGCTTAGGGACATGATTTAGTGGGTGATACTGGTAGCAGGGGGATGGTTGGACCAGATGATCTTGAAGGTCTTTTCCAACCTTAACAATTCTATGATTCTC
The DNA here is from genome assembly GCA_011075105.1 of Heteronetta atricapilla. NCBI lineage: Eukaryota > Metazoa > Chordata > Aves > Anseriformes > Anatidae > Heteronetta > Heteronetta atricapilla. Next base: position 87,020,976 of record CM021734.1, read on the forward strand.
ACTAAAAAAATATCTTTTTGATATGAGAAAGAACTGCTATAGTGTGTAATACGAGACACCCTTAAGTGCTAAACTCATAATTTACTAGGGCTGGGGCAGTCTTTTATTATGTTGTGTCTGTCAAAGAGCCTCTTCAAGTGCTGCTCCTCAGCACCACCGCGGCCAGGCGCCCTCCTCAATGTTGGCAGGCAGCCCCCCTCGCCTCCCCTCAGCTGCGAGGGAGATGGCGGCGGCCCCTCGGGTCCCCTCAGCGGGGCGGCGGGAGGCGGGAGGCGGGCGGCCGGAGGCGGGCTCCCTCCTCGGCGGCGCCCGCTGCGGGGCCTCGGGAGCGGCTCCATCCCCTGCCGGAAGAGGAAGGCCGCCGGGGCGCCGGGGCGAGCCCGGCAGGAGCCGCGGCCCCGCAGCATCCCCAGGGGACGGGTCCGGGAAGGCTCCCCCCAGTGAGGAGCGGTAGGTGGCCCCGCGCCGGGCCGGCCCTGCCGGCGGCACGGGAGGGAAGGCCGGAGGGAGGAGGGCAGGGGGGCGGGCAGAGCCCGGCACGGCTTCGCCTCAGCGGGGTGCGGGTCCCAGGGGCTCCGCTGAGGAGGAGGAGGGGAGGGACGGCGGGTCCTCGCTCTCAGCGGCGGCACCCTGCCCGGCCGCCCCTTTCTCTCTCGCAGGCCCCTCTTTCCTCTCCGAGATTTTTTAATTTTTTTTTTTTTTTTTTTTTTTTTTTTTTCCTGGTTGGAAATCCAGCACTTAACCCGATTCAGGACTTTGTTAAGGAGCCAGAGGAGCCTTCCCAGGTCTTAAGCAGGTGAAGCCAGACCTAGGCAATTTCAGAAGGGGGAAGCGGCGGTAACAAAACACCAGAAGGATGAAGCCCGTCCTGCTGCCAGAGCCCACATCCCTGCTCGTGGGGCAGGGCAGGGCAGGGCTGCCCAGCGCTTCCCGAGAGGCGCAGCGATGCCGGGCGTCATCACAGGGCCAGGGCAGGAGCCAGCGGGCCAAGGGCCTGGAAGCGCTGAGAGGCAGAGCCGAGGGGGTCAGGGACACTTGATGTCCAAAGGAACAACTTCCCCAAACCCCAAAACTTCCCTCTGCTTAAACCGTGTCCCACAGAACTCAGATGTCATGGTGGAGGTGAAGCGTTTTGTTTTTGCTGACAGGATGCCAGGGTCTTTAAAATGTTTTGTGGTTTCCTGCCTAACGAAAAAATATGGAGAGGTTTGAACAACAAAACCGATGGAGCACAAAGGCAGAAACATGTAGTGCTTTGGGATGTTGCATAAGGGAAACTGCAACCTCATTGCCAAAACTGGAGCTAGCTGAAAGGTCAGTGCTAACATCAAGAGGTTCAAGCCACACGCTAGCTGAAACGGCAGTGAGAGTGAGTTGTAAAGGATATTGCCCTGCGTAAGTAATCCTGGAATAAAGTTTACCTTGGTACAAAACCCAAATTGTGAGAGAAACAGGATAGAAACTTCCATAATGAACCCATCCCTAAACGCGTGGCTAGATAGACCCAGGGCCAGGCACTTGTCTAAACAAATGGCTGCTCTGGGTTCCAGATACTCTTTTATCTTTGGGGTAAACAAAAAATGCTAAATATTTGTAGTGGTGAGGACACACCATTTTAAATAAAAGGCTCCTCAACATAACCAAACCCTTCTGTTCTCTGGCAGATTTAAAAGCATAATGCCAGCAGTTTAATAAATGGGTTGCAGGTGGCCCCCTTCCATGGTTACCTCATCGTGTTTGAACTTTCATGCTGCTTCAGCACAAGTAAACTGAATCCACAAGTAGAGAAATGTCATGAAAATATTTATAGCTTGGTATAACAAAGCAATTTATAGCATAGCATAACAAAGTATTATGATCTTCAGTTAGAGGGGTATGATTTTACATGCACAGTGCCTTGTATTTGTAATATGGCATGTCGTACCTAGTACAGAATTTATATTAAAAAAAAATTTAGTCCTGTTTTCAGTCCTGATTTATTAAAGTCGATGAATATTTTGGTATTGAATGACTTTCAGTTGGATGAAATTCTGTTTCCATTTTTACTGTTTTAGTGTAACAAATGTTCAGGGATTTTTGCAGTGGAAAGGATTTCATTGTTTTATGGCTGAGATAAAATGTTTTACAAACCTGAAGTTTGCAGATTCATGGTTTGTGTTTTGCTCCTTTTTTTTTTAAATATCTGTTGAAATGGAAGTTTTGCAGAATGTCAACTGACTTCTTCGTTTGTTAAATACTGAATGTGATACGGCCCGCATCCTTTTTAAGATCTTTAAGACAGTTTTGGAAGATTATCAAAGAAAGCATCCCTCGTAATAGTTCTGATATTTCAGACAAACTACAATGCTGCCTCAGTCATTTGATGCCCCAATTAATAAACCTTATCAGTGGCTGTCAGCCAGAAATTGAAAAAAAGAAGTAATAAGTTTCAGGATTTTGTTCTGGAGTTGCTATTGCCCTCCAGGATTTATCCTAAGGGCAGCATTCCAGCAAGAGTTATGTAGTTCACTTTTTTATTATTATTATTTTTAAAGTGATATTGCTGTAGTCATTTACATTATACATTGAAGGTGTAAATAATCTCCTAGTTACTTGAATGTGGATAATCAAAATGAGCACCCTTTCTTATCTGGTTTACAGTAATGCTGTATTGAAAACATTTTGGGAAAGTTTTCTTGCATATTAACAAATTTTAAGTGCTTCTTAGTTCTGTGCTTTATTTGGGATTCCCCTGTAATAGAGTTTGTAATCATACTGCCCTCATTGCCTGTTTTTTATGAGACCAAACTTGGTGTTTGAACCAAGAACAGAGAGTTGAACCCTCTTCCCTTTGAAAATGATGTAACTTGATGAAGCCATAGCTTACACTTATTGCTCTGAGGTCTGCAGGAAGTGAGAAGAATCAGCAAGACACCCTTATGAAAAGCCTGCAAAATTCTTCCTGATAACTGGCTATAAATGTCATTTTTTAGAATCAAAGCACTTGTGAACATGGCTCTGAGACAGGGAGAAACCAGCAGCAGCTCCATCAATGACAAGCCAGAGCAGAACAGCAATCGTGTTATTACAATCGTCTTCCTGGCACTGTTCATCGACTTGCTGGGATTCGCTCTCATCTTGCCGCTGTTTCCTTCCATCCTTGATTATTACAGCCGGACCGAGGTAGGTAGCAGAGGTCAGCCTGCTGGAAATGCCAGGTATGAGGTATTTAGGGGAGGGTGGAAGAAAACTCCCTTGTCTCGGGGCAACTCAAATAGTTGTAGGCAGAATAATAATATCTAGCCCACTTAAACTGTTTGAAGAGTGATTTTTTTTGTGAACTTGTATAAGATTCCTCCTTCTGCTATTTCATTAAAGTGAGGGATTTGTTCTGGGAGAAAATTCAGTTATTTCCTAGGGGCTGTTCCTTGTACTTACCTTCTGCTGGCCCTGTCTCTTCCTTTTTATTTGATCATTTGTTGCAGTTGCTTTCATCTCTAAAAGATGCTTTCACATATGATGTGCGTGTTGCTTTGTGAAGCTGAGGTTTAGTTCTGAAAACTTGGATACAGATCTGGCTGAAGAAAAAACATGCTTTTGTATCTAGCTGATAACTTAGATTCACCCAGTCTTGATAAACAAAGATCTAGACACTGATCCCTACATGCATTTTGTGCTCTAAATGGAAATTGTGTGCAAAATCTCTCTTATCATCTGGCTGCTGAGGGCAGCGGTACCAGCAAAAAATCCCTAAGGGGTGTTTATAATCCATTCACCAGAGATAGCTGAGGCCTGGGTTTGTTGGACAGGCTGCAGGGGTGAGCTGACAAGGATCTCATGAAGTTCAGCAAGGAGAGGTGTGAAGTCCTGTACCTGGGGAGGAACAACCCCAGGCACAAAGTGGAGCACAGGAGGTTCCCTCTGCCCCTCAGGAAGCCCTTCTGTGCTGTGCAGGTGATGGAGCCCTGGCGCAGGCCGCACAGAGAGGTTGTGGGGTGTCCCTCCTTGGACATCCTGTTTGCTCCCACCCCCAGCATCACGTTCACCAGGTTGCAACTTCCATTCTTAGCGGGGAGGTGGCTGCTGCTCTGGGAACACAGGGCAGAAGGTCGGGGTGGTTCCCAGCTGTTCACAGTAGCTGCTCACAGTTGCCATTCTCAGGTGTTACCAGACAAGATGAAGAAGTTGTCGGGGGACAATTATTTTTTCAGCCCACACCTCTATGTCAGAACCCTTTTCCAGCCCACCTCCAACTGCAGCTGTAGGCTTTGTCTTTTCTCCTACTCTGTCTCTAACCCTAACCATGGACTCTGACCTCCAGAATCTTCTGCTTCCAAAGTATTTCCTAGAGCGAGGATCTTCACCCTTTTTTTAGGGGCCCCTTCTTTTCAAGTCCCCTTCCTCTCCTCTGGAGCTATTATTTTTCTCACCACCTCTTCTTTTCTGGAGCTCCAGGCCCCCGGCTCTCCCAGTCTAAATGGTCTATACGCAGTTGGATAGAGTGTCTCTCAGGTTGCTTTCTTAATTGAAGGATGAGGGACATGCCACTGTTTAGTCTTGGTTTTAGCAAGTAGCAGGCCTGATAGTTTCAAAAAGATCTAATCCAGACGTCCACCCACACAAACACGTTCACCTCATTACCTGTTGCTTGTTACCATTCCCAATTTAAGCTATTTTTAGCCTATGATAACTGATCAACCAGGAAATGGGGCTTGGAACTAGATGAGCTTTAAGGTCCCTTCCAAGCCAAAGCATTCTGTGATTCTGAAATTTTTGATGGCGGAAGAAGGAGAGAAGGAATCACGTCGCGTCTAGTTCTGGTGCTGTCTTTGAAAATAAAGCAGAGAAACGTTCTTCCTGCTTCTATTTCCCATCCCTCTGTTTTGCAGGATGGGTTCTATTTGTCGTTGCAACATGGCGTGGACTGGTTTGCGGAGATGGTCGGGATGCCTCCTGAGCGGAAGTACAACAGTGTCTTGTTTGGAGGTACGGAATTTAAACAGGTGAAATGAAATCTGCATTGCTTTCAAGTTATTTGCAATGTTGTGAGGAGTGATGAGAAAATCGACAAAAAATAAAAAACATACAAAGAGCATAAGAGGTTCTGTAGTCTCCGTTCTCAGAGGTTTTCAGCCTCTGACCAGATGAAACCCTGACTGTTTGCTGGTCAGACCTCAGAGCTGACCTATGAGCAGGGCACCTTTGAGTAGGTGCCTTCCAGAGGTCCATTTTAACCCAAATTATCCTAATGTGTTCTTCAGAAATGCAGGCCTGCTGTTCCTTATTGTCAGGCTGCCAGCTGAGGGTCAGGAGCCTGCTGTGCTCTACCCTGCCCGGTCACAGAAATTCTTCTCCCCTCACAATTGATCTGCACGTGACTGGAGACCAGTCAGTAGGGAACACCGGCATTAGGAGCCTGTGAGTTCAATTCCCACCTCCCCCTGGGCAGCTAGAGTGCAGCACTGCTACTAAATCCCATTAGTCCTATTAAATGCAGTAGAGCTGCTGACTTGTAGGGTCAAGAAGCATTTGCTGTCACTAGAACACTCTGATGTGGGTGAGCTCCTGTAGGAGCAGTGCAGGAAATCCAGTGCTCGTTTTCAGTCGGATTACTGGCTTAGAATGGTAGGAAACATTTTTCCTTAATCCCTCAGAAATCGCTTTCTGTCTCCTTTGGGACCCGGCTCCAAGGCTCCTCCTTGCTCCTCACAGTCTCAGCATGTGTTCAAACATGGTGCAGGGAGCTCCCAGTCACATCTAACTTGTCGCCTTTCCTTTTTCTTGCTGTGTCCTGTACCCCTGGGAGCACCGTATCCCTTGGTTTGGCTCAGTTGCTTTCAAAGGGAAGGAGAAATCTTCCCGCTTCTCCCAGAGGGGCCCACCTGACCCTTTTGCTCTTTGAAGAAAATATAACGTGTAATGGGGAACATGCAAATAAACTGGCTCAGGAAGGAAGCTGGTGTCCCTTGCTGCTTTCTCTCTTGGAGAAGTGTTTAGGAGGAGTACAGAGCAATGACGGGATGTTCACTAATTACCTGACATCCACAGGCAGCGAGGATGTACACGAGGTGGCTGCATTGACCTGATATCTACCACATTTAACTCCATCTCTTCTGCCTGCTTCGATAACAGCTTCTCTTATTGATCCACCTCATTTCCTAAACCAGCAGAACACTTTTTCTTTTTCCTAGATTAGCTTTCTGCCAGGTTGAGTGGAGTTAACTCACTGGAGAGCTGACCAAGGCTGCAGGAGCCCGGGAGGATGGACAAACCATCTTATTTGTGGTCAACTGCTGACTCAGTCCGTCTTTTCTGGTTGCACTTTAAATGGTTATAATGGGAAGGTTCCTTACACTTGTGATGTTAAGCAGAGGCCAGTGCAGAATATTTTCTGCTGTCCTTCATCTTTGCTTAGACTGCTGCATGTGCAGGGCAGAAACCTTTCCTGTCCATGTCGAGGCCCTGGGGACACCAATGTTTCACTGGACCAGCTTTTGGGGGCTTTTGAGCTACCATAAAGAACTTCTCCCCCCAAGGTGTTTGGCATCAATATTCTGCCTCCCTTAAAGTCGTTGGGAGCAGTACTTCTGGTCTCTCTCTCCTCAGCCTTTTTTAGCTTTAATAACTGAACGATCTGAGATGTATAACCCAGTTTTTCCTGCAGAGGAAAAACTGTGACAGTAAGACATTTTTCTGCCTGCTCAGTGAGAGTGTAGTGCAAACTAATGAGCGTGTGAAGCTAGAGATGGCAAGAGAAAAGAGGAATTAAACATCACAGAAGCTGGAGGCAGATTTCAAAAGACTCTTGGAGTCTGTTGGAATCACTCCTACCCCCTAGTGTGCCTCACTAACAGCAGTGCTTGTGTCCTTCTTTCCATGATAAGAAGGAAAGAAAAGCTAATTATATTTGACAGAATCAGGTTCAAACAACCAAAAAAATCTTAAAAGAACTGTGACTGTTCGAGGCTGTATTACCTCTGCTTTAGGAACAGAAAATGTTTGCAGGTTCTCCAGTGTTTCCCAAACTGACTGCATCCCACTATAACCAGTGCGTTTCAAATGGCCTCTCGCCAGTGAAGTAACCAGCAACCCATCCAGATTATCCCTTTTGCTGTGGCCCGTCTGTGCATTTGCCTCCTCAGTCAAAGAGCCATGGAAGATCAGTGTTTTGAGGGTGGCTTGGTTTCAGAGACAAGCTGTTATCGCTGTTACTTTACATTTGTGTGTTTTTAACAGACCTAACAGACTGGTAGGTCTGGAACAGGTTGGCTTTGCATTTAAGATGAAAGCAGCAAATGTAATGATATCTATGTATGGTTTTTTTTGTTGTTGTTTTTGTTTTAGGTCTGATCGGCTCCATGTTTTCCATCCTGCAGTTCTTCTCCTCTCCCCTCACTGGTGCTGTGTCAGACTGCTGGGGCAGAAGGCCCGTCATCTTGCTGACAGTGGTATGTCTCGTGCTGACTTCAGTCGTGTCACCTCACTACACAGTCAAAGGCACTACGGTCTTGTGGTTGGCACAAAGGGCTGGGAAATTGAGTGTTCCAGGTCTGATGGTTGGGGGCTTCTTCTTGCCAAGTCACTTGGCTATACTTCCAAAACGAAGTGCTTAAGCTGAGGTTCCATAATGGTGCATAGAAGGCACCAAAATGCCTATCTGTGATTTTCCAAAGTCCCTCATTCCTGTGTATGAGAGCCTGACTTCAGATGCACAGTTCAAAAATGTTTAATCCCTGTAACTTTTTAGTTCCCCAAGTGCCTGATGAGTGCTGATCACTTCAGGACCTATTTCACAGAGCCTGGCATTTGTTGGTTAGACATTGCTATGTAGCAGTGAAAGAAAGATGGATTTATTATAAAAATGAATGTTCCTCGAGAAGTTTTCTCTGCTTCTAGTCAGAGTGTGGGGTTCTAATTACAGAAGCAGTGGAAGTATGGTGGAACTTGGCAGTGAATGATGTACAAAGCCTGCTATTCTGTTGGGCTGTGGAAAGTGAACTAAATATATGTGTGCTTATGATTGATTATGAAATTAAAGGGCTAGAAGTGTGAATTCTTCTTATTTTTAACTCAAAATTCTGTTGGAAACAAGTGGAACAGGATGTACAAAAGAGGTTTTGTGGCCAGGGCTGATTTAGCTCCCTTTGAGCTTTTCTTACACTTTTTATTATATTAGGAGTCTCACTACTTCATTTATATGAAGTTCTTATGGATTTGGTTCTACTCACTGTCCAGGACACAGCACAGTATCACTATATTCAGGCATTTCTGTTGCATAGTTTTTGGAGCAGATGTTGAAGAATGGAAAAAGAAAATCAAATATTTAGCAGTGAAATGGGCAGAAATAAGAAAAACTTTCCTACCCCTTATGAATAACCTTTTCTTTCTTCTGCAGATGGGTTTGATGGCATCTTATGCACTATGGGCTGCCTCTAGGTCCTTTGGTGTTTTTCTCCTCTCCAGGATCATAGGTGGAATAAGCAAAGGGAACGTCAGCCTCTCCACAGCTGTAATTGCTGACTTGCACTCTCCAAAAGCACGGAGCAAGGGCATGGTGAGTTATACCTGTGGGGTAGATGTTTGGGTTTCCTGGCTAACTTTTAATTGATTTCAGGTGCTCCAAATATTTTCCTCAGCAGCGTGTTCATTGATCAAGTGAAAGCATGACCTTCTATACTGCCTTGCTTTTGAAAATGTGCCAGATGGCTTTGCTGGCGTGCTCTCACACTACTTTTCAGTGGCTTTCACCTCCAAGTGAAATGCAGATGTCCTAGAGGTTGAAAAGCTACCCGCCTAAGTGGTAAAACCGTTCCTCCTGCTGCTAACTTTAACCCTGGTGATAATAGCTGAGAAACGGAAAGATCTTTTATCTCAGAATGGCCCAGTTTTGGTAACTGGAGCTCGCTTACAGGACAACCTGGTTTTCTCACCTTTCCAAGCCATGGCAGTGCAGCAGCAGTGCCCAGCATGCCCCTGCCTGCCTTGGATGATGCAGTGCCTTCAGGATCTGAGCTCAGCAGGTGATGGATGTGGCTTTGGCTGACTGAGCAGCAAGTGGGTTGAACAGCTGCCCTTTCCTCTTCCAAAAGGCAGCAGACCAGATGGAAACACCCTGCAGGCTGAGCTTTGCCTGTGGATTGCCAGTTAGATCTTTTATCTTAAAAAAGCCTCGGGGGCCCAAACTTCTATTAGCAGAGTGTTATAAACCACCGTGCGGGACAGCTGCGTCTTGGGAGGGGATTTCAGTGATAGCTAACGAATTTTCCAAACAATTTATTACAATCCTGGTGAGACAAGATATATTTCTGGAGGAACCATACAGCACTAGGAAATAAAATGGGTCATAGCTTATTTTTAGGGCTTGAGAGCAAGTAGCTTGGGCTCACATCCATACAGCTTAACTCCCTCGTCTTTTCCAAAGCAGAGTGGGCATGTTCATTCTGCTTTCTGGGAAGGGTCCTGACTGATGCTGTTCCCAAAGTGTGCTGGGGCATTGCCTGTGAGAATGCTGCTTGGGCAGGCTGAAACAGGGCTGGAGATGGGGGTGAGTCGGGATATCTGACTGTGCCCTGGCCTCCTTTAGTTTAGTACTCCAGGTAAAGGCAAAAAGACTGAAAAGCAGGAGGATTGTGTTCTGGGATGGCACAGTTTTGGGTCCTTCCTGCGTGAGTATGTCTTTGAATGTTTCTAAAAGAAAATGAGCCAGATCCTGCACTGTTGTATTGTTAAGCAACCTGACTGAGACAGATGATTCAAATCCATGTTCTCTCTGTTAAACTCACATCTGCTATGTGTAGGTTCTACCCCTCTTCCTGGGTGCTGGTTTCACAGTGAGTTAATAAATCCTCTTTAGTACCTGTACTGCATTCAGGTTGTTCTGGGAAGCCTCTCAGCCTGTTTGCTCTATAAGAAATTTATTCCTTAATACTGAAATGACCAAAGCAATTTAGAAGCTATAGACATCACACTTCAAAAGTTTATTCTGTGGCTGCTGGATCTGCTGGTTGAACAATCCCTGAAGTGAGAGTTGTTATTCCCCTTTCCAACTTCCTTCCACTCATCATCTTATAAGGCACGGTATCCCTCAGGTATCCCTTCACCATGTTGCAGTTTGTCACTGTTGCTTTGCTGGCTAGGCAGAAAATGAAATGAGATATTTGGAAATAACATGTTTCTTACACTCAGTGCTCTTTGGTTACGTTGTGTATGTGTCTGCATTTCTTTAAGGCAAATGCCAGGGAATCCAAACTGGTTTAGAACTGAGCTACCTGAACAGACTGGTGGCTAAAACTACGTGTCAATGTGCATTTGTGTTGTTGCAGGCAATGATTGGTGTTGCCTTCTCCCTTGGTTTTACCCTGGGTCCCATGATTGGAGCTTACCTAGCCATGGAGCCAGAGAAAGGAGAAGTCTTCTATCGTCGTTCGGCATTGTTAGCGCTCACGTTTGCTGTGGCTGATTTAATTTTCATCTTCCTCCTGCTTCCGGAGACACTTCCCAAAGAAAAACGGGTAAATGAGCTCTCAGTCTGAAAGTCTGTCTTCCTTGCAAGAACAAGATTTGACAGCTGCTGAAATACTGGAAATATTGAAGAAGGGGCTGAGCCAGTATCTCATGAATTTAGCTCATTCCTGGGACCAGGATTTCATACTATGCAGGCTGATATCAAGGTGCTTGTATGATGGTCCCACCTCCTAGCCCAGCGTAATGTGAGAACTGTTTATAGCTAGCATGATGATGAATTGCTGCCTTTGGTGCGTTAAGTGTGAATTTCTCAAAAACTAATGGCAACCTGGGAGGGAGAGGGTGAATTTTCAGCTATGTTCATTTTGACTCCCCAGAGACGAATTTTAGCCAATCATAAAAGCACATCCATCAGAGGCTGTGGATTTTCTTTCAGTTAGCCAGTCTATTTTTTAACTGTTATCTTGTCTGTGACTGATTATCTTGAACTACTTTTGAAAGTAGTGATGACTCTTAGATCTGTGAAAGACAGCACAGCTCAGAGAGAAAATGTCTACATGTGCTAAAACCTCGTAACTGTTAGGATTTGTGGAGCATGATTTAATATTGTGTGATCAGACATAGTCCAAGTTGTTTATATCTGATAAAAAGTCTCTTGTAAGACTGGTGGTGTGGGACAGCCTGAATTCCATCCTAGGTATCTGGATGAAACATCTGATTTCAGGTTTTCACCTGGACTGGATCTTTCTTGTTGTCCCTTGCCTCTAAGCAGCACTCAGACGTTGAATCATGCTCGGACTCTGGACAGCCAAATCTAGCTGACACGGAGAACTGCTGTTCAGGAAACTTGTCTGCAATGCTCCTGACCGGGCAAAGCTTCAGACCTTCCTTGAGTGTTGCCCAGCAGGGTGTGTCAGTTGTGAAATTGGTTGCTTATGTGTACTCCCAAACACTACAGCTTTATTTTTTTATATATACATACATATTTAAAAGCTCTGGTATGTGTCATCTGTTCCTCTTTCCTATTTGGCTGCTTTTAAGCATTCCAGATAAAATCCTGTCCCTGGTTAGAGCTGCACTCTGGGGTGACGGCAACGTGTTTATGTAAGGAAGTGCTGCAGGGTGAATCTGTATTCTGAAAACAATTCCACCTTTGCTGTGGAGGGATAAATGGCTTCGGGGCCTTCCTGTATGATCCCTGACCACTACCCTCCCCCTTTCATTATCCTCTCAGGAGTTCTTCTGATAAGCTAATCTGTGCTCGTCAATGTGACTGAACTGTGATAAGGAAACGAACACGCTCTCCCTGCTCTAGGGGACTCTGCTTCCTGCAGCAGTAGGTGTTGCATGAGGCAGCTTTATAGGTGCTTCTTGAGGTCATGTTAAGCACACGTTGTTTAATTGCTGACGAGATGATGATTTTTTTGGCTTTGGAGCTTATGATTGGGATCAGCATCAGTGCGTTTGTGCTGTTTCCTTCCTGCTGCCTTTGGATACTGGACCCGTGCAGTTCGTGTGGTCGAGGGTATTTGCAACTGCTCTTGTTAGGCTGCTTTGCTTGGTTTTGGGGGAAACCCTCCAACTTGGAGTGGAAGAGGAGCAGTTTCCCTGGCCTCCAGATGGCTGCACAAGGGCAGGTGTGCTGGCTGCCTCTCTGCCCCTGGCTGGGCTGAGCTGGAGCAGGGGCTGCTGCGGTATCGCGCTGCAAACTGTTGGAAGGACGTAATTGAAAAGGGGAAATGGTAACGATAACTGGTAGGAAGCAGGATCGGACATCTGGTTCTTTGAAATACACTGTGTTCTCATGATATTCATGTTTCTCTATCGGTCTTCCTTTTCTTTGGAGAGCCATAGAATATCCCAAGTTGAAAGGGACCCACAGGGATCATTGGGTCCCGGAGACCTGAGAGAAGTGCAAGTATTTTGTTCATTTATGTTGGAATTGATTTGTAGAAAAGGGAAGGCGAAGGAGGTCAGGGTGAGCAAGGATGAGTTTTCATCTAAAGATAACAGAGTTCTTGCTACCCTTTTCCCCCTTTTTTCAACTCTTCCGTAGTTTTTCAGGTGAAGAGTGACGGAAGCATTTTACCTTTCACCTGTCAGAGACACTGGTCTTATGTGAGTTGCCAAAACAGCTCCTGCTGTGATCTGCTTGGTAGAAGGGGGGAAATAGAAGCATGTGTAGTAGAGTCTGGCCCCCTTAAGAGCTTTTGAGTCAATTTTTAGCTGAGCTTGCTGTGATCAAGGCCGGCTTGCTGAAGGGAGGGTCTTGAAACTTGTTTCTCTGGTGGTCTGATTTGAGTGTTGGTGCTGGAGCTCGGAAGGCCTAGACTGCATTCCTGGTTTGGACAGACTCCGTGACTTCAAGGCTTGTTACTTAATCTCTCTGCATTAGAGGAAAACAGGAAACAGACACTGTGGGAAATGTCTGATGTTTGAGGTGCTTTGGGTAATTATGAAGTGAAATTGAGCAATTTCTGAATAATAAGTCATAAGCACAGAGGATTAAACACAAGACACTGTAGATTTTGAACCTGAAGAGGATCTAAACTCCACATAGCTGGTGACATTCCCTGAAATGGGCAGTGAATGCTTTTGGGGGTGGTGAAATGCTTTCATCAGTTCTAATACAGTTAGAACAATCAGTGGGTGAAGTCATTTCTAGATCATTGCTTCTAGGGCAAAGGTAGGAGAATTTAAAAGAAAAAAATATACATTTCTATGTAAATAAAATCAGCCTTATAGTAGAAAAGCAGCTTGGCACCCTGTCTGACATGAATAATAACTCAGAACAGGAACAAACTGCAGATTTTTTTATTACTTGCAGACATTCTTGAAGAGAGCTGCTTTTTACCAGTTTCTGTGTGCTGCACTACAAACACCATCGTGCCAACAAATGCAGGAACTGAGGATTGCTATGAGCCAGCTTCAGGAAATGCTCTTAGAGACCTCATAAAAGCACAAGGAAACTTCTTCTTGGGAGTGTCTTTTTACCCTCTGTTAATACATGCAGTGGAAGGGGAAACAAATAGCCCAATTTGTTTTATTTGGATCAGCAGCCTCATGGCTTTATGTAAAACAGCCTGATATATTGATCTGACTGACGGTGTGAGACCAACAGACTCCAGAGCTGGGCTGTTGGATGCTCAGAAGACTGTCAAAACAAGCCAGGTTGTGTTAATACCATTTTAAAGCTGGACTTGTTTATAGCTTTTTTTAAACCCAGTCCATACATATCCTCGAGGCATGTGCTGAAGTTAGGTTCTGCTGGTAATTTACCCTTTAATCTTAGCATTGAAGGGGGCAGCAGTTTCCTCCCTCCCCAGCTGGGATGAGGGGGAAGCACATCAGATGAAGCCTGTGCAGTGCTTTGAGGGCATTAAATGCTAAATGTGATTATTTAGGATTCTTGAGTCTCTATCTTCCTGTGACTGTCTTGCAAAGGAACAGCCTAAATTCTCCTACTTTGAAATGTTTCCTTAAGAATTTACACAGTATATATATATATTTGCTTTTCATATTTTAGAATAATATATTTTTAAAAAGTTTTAAAAATGTAATTCCCTACAGATGTATGGAAAAACATCTCCTAAGTTCCTGGTGATGAAGAGCAGGGATGGTGTCACTAGATGCATAACTAGGTTGAGGTGTGTGGAGTAGGAGGACCAGAAGTGCTACAAAGTAAATTTTCCCCTTAAAAAAGCCACACAGTGTGGGTGTGTAGAATCTCTCTAGAAATCTCTAAGGAATCTCTCTAGAAATGGTATTTTCCATTGCTTCCCCAGGAGGTGTCACTGGCTGGCTAAAAGAAGCACCAGTACCACACCAGACTGTCACCTGATGTGCTGCTGCACCTGCTGCTCTCAGACCTGTAGCACACACGCAAATGCCCAGCTTTCCATGAGGCTGCAGGCAGGTGTGCCATTATTTGCCCAGTAAATGCTCATTGGACAGGAGGGATGATGCAAAACGGGAGCCAAACTGAGCCATCAGTCTGTGCAGAATGAGCTGCTTCTGCTTCTTAAGCAACCCAGGAAGGAATCAGTTTTCAGTGAAAACTGCTTTCAGTGCTTTACCTTCTAGTTTCAGTCTTGGAGCCAGTTCAGGAAGTCTGGGATGTTAGTGGGGGTTGCTCAAACCCCAAAGCCAGTGGTCTTGTTTCATCTCAGGTAATTTTTGTAGGTATTGAAGCACTTCTGACTCTTGCTGTCATTTTCTTGCAGTAGTAATTACATCATTTTTTTAAAAATAAACCTCTTTCTGTCATCAGGTCTCCTCTGTGACAACTGGATTTCAGGCAGCCGTTGACTTGCTCAGTCCTTTGGCTTTATTTCAGTTCTCTGCAGTCACCCGAGGAAAAGAATCCCCTTCAGAGAAGAGTAAGTGTTAACCTGCTTGCTGTATTACATTATGTCTTTTGTATGTGGGGATGGTTTCTAAGTGCAGACTTTAGTCACACCCTTTTGGAAGCAGTACTCTAACTCTTTTAAAACCCACCCTATTAATTTATGAACTTATGCTGACCCTTGTATTCCAAAAAAAAAGAGGTTTTAGAGATTAGTGTTTTGAGGATTTCTGACTTGCTACTCACTTATTCTTCAGGCACTGGCTGCAGCTTGGGTAGGCTACAGGAAGTGAAGTGATTTAAAAAGACAGCTCAAGGTGTAAGTAAGGGACATGTTAATATGCGGGTCCAAGCTACAAAACAAGAAATTTTACACTGGAATTTTATTTCTTGTTTCAGGATTTGGAGATGTAAGGTTTGAGCTGGTCATTTCACTACATTAAATTATTTAATCCTTGCTGTTGCATCAGGAAAGGAGTAATACTTGCCTCATGAGAAAACATGTTAAACACTGCATTCACAGAAAAAGAAGTAAGATTATCTATCAAAGACCACAGATGGCTTAGAAGAAGGGTTGCTGTATTTTAGCCAATATAGTCCTGAAAGCAACATCGCAAGGTATGAGACTGAATACAGGTACTGATTAAAAATAAAGAAATCAGAGGGTACAAATGTGAGGAATAGGGACTGGACTGGGTGAGTGAGAGCACAGACACAGGGAGAGATCAGTCTTTTGGGCTCTTTTCTCACCAGAGGGATGGTAATGAGCAGAATCCATTTCATGGCATGTCTTGCGTGGGTATTTAAAATGAGCATCTGAGGAAAGACCTTTTCCCTGTACAGTTATTTGATGTCAACTATAACTATTGCTATTATATAACTGTTGCTGTTATATTTTAAAGCAGTGCTTGAAAAACACCACCATATTTCTCTCTTCCCCCACCCTTTTTTTTTTTTTGTGGTGTTTTGTTTGTTTAGATCTTCAGAATCTGAAAATGCTGGGCGTGGTTTATTTCCTGTACCTCTTCCTGTTTTCTGGTTTGGAGTATACACTGAGTTTTCTTACTCACCAGAGATTCCAGTTCAGCAGGTACAGCATGCTTAAAAGACACGTCATGTATTTTATCTAGGCTATTTTCCAAAAGCTTAATTTAAGGTCTTTTATTTTCAAGAAAGGCTTGAAACTTGCTTGAAAACTGTTACTAACATCAGTTAGTCAGAGAACAGCCACTGCATTCATTTACACTTGGGCTTTGTGGGAAGAATTTAAGAAAAAATAGACACACTGCTTATCACCCCAGGAAATACTCATTGAATGCAAGCCTTCTAAGACCTAAAGAAAATCAATGCACAAGATTAAACTAAAGCTTCTGAAATATCTGTAGCTGGGCTAGTTGTATCAATTGACTAGTATAAAATCTTTTCTCTTCTTCCCCAGAAGAGTTCTTCAGTATCAGGACAAATCGTGAGGCTCAAAAAAAAAGGCAAAGGATTGAGGGATAGCCATGTGATTGCAGTGCATACGATGTACAGTCATTACATCGGAGAGTTTGATTTCCTCTAGTCAACCACTAGAGCAGAAAAAACAGAATCCACTAAAAGAAGCTCAGTTTGAAATATTTTTCCTGCCAGCTCATAGGAAGATTCCCAGCCAGGAACACGATCTTGCAGCTTGATTCCGTATGTGCATCCTTTCCTTTCAGTGATTCTCAGAATTTTGTCTCATCTCTGCATTTCTTTCATTACAGTTTGTGGCTTAACTAATGTGTGTGCAACAAGGAAAGGTCTTTTAGTGCATTAAGCCTGCTTCTGCACAGTCCTTTCAGGATAGCCACATAGTGAGATACTTTATGCAGTGTGACAAACAAGCTTGTTACAGAGGTGAGAACTAGCTGAGAACATCCACATAGTCCAGTAGATCCTAATCTAGTAAAAGGGACACTTGAAGAAATATTTCAGGGAGGAAGGAGTGCAAGTTTCCCAGTGCAGTGCCTCATCACCACCGTGCCTGGGCCCATTCCTCGGAAACCACCAGCTGCACGTAGGGCAGAGATTTGCCACGTCATGAGGTAACGTGTGGGCTCTTTGTGGGCCACCCAGTAACAACTCAGCTACATCGCAGCAGTCTAGAGACCACTGCAGGATCTGCCAGCAGCCACCCCGTCTCTAAGCAATAGGTTCATCTTCTTTTTGCCTGTTGTCAAAATTAATGTCCGCGTATTAAGAACTTGCGCTGCTCATGTGAGCATCTAAAGGCATTTTCTCTCTTGTTCAGAAAAGGGTCTACACTGGACCTGCGCATCCCAGGGTGAAATGTTCTCTGCATGATTTTGTAACCTGTGTTTTTGCCTCCCTTATAGCATGCAGCAGGGCAAGATGTTTTTCTTTATTGGAATAACAATGGCTGTGATCCAGGGAGGTTATGCTCGCCGAATCAAGCCAGGAAATGAAATCAGAGCTGTAAAAAGGGTAAAAAAAAAATATATAAAAAATTTTGTTTTCTTTCCCCCCCGTAAATCTGATATATTAATCTTCAGTCTAAAGAGCAATGAACGGTGGTTGGAGGCTATAGCTGTACTTGTCAGAGCAAAAGAAAATTCTGTCGGTGCCATTTCAGTGGTGGGCAGGGGTAAACAGAATTCTTCCTCTCGCCTACAACTTGTGGTCTTCCATATTACAACAGCACGTACCGATATACAGGCAGAAGTTTCTCTGACAGAAGTGTGCATTTCTTTGTTCTGTTTGGCTCTTTCATCTTAGAGATGATGGTACTGCATTGAGATGACAGGGAACTGCTCATGCAGCTTACATGGCTGTGGGACACTTACATTTGTGTGTGGAACTAAAGACAGCAGGCTTCCAGTGTTTCTGAACCTCTGTTGCTGCTTGGTAACATGTCTGCTTGGACAGCTAAAGCCTCCACCAATTTATTATGCATTATTCTGAGGCCAGTGTGATTTCAACAGTGGCAAATCGCACTGCAGCCAGGTGAACTGACTCAGCTTTTCTCTAAAGTTATCTCTGCTAGGGAAATCATCCCCACCCTGCTCCCTGGCAGGCAAAAGCTAACGATGTGTTTGTTGTGTCACTGGGGAAGCATTTCCCTAAGAAAACTCACACTGCTGCACTAGAGCTGCTCTATCCTCTGCATCATCTCCTGCCACGTTCTCTGCCAGTGTTTGCTGTCACTGCACTGCAGTTTATGCAAACTGTGGTTCACCCTGCAAATTTCTATGTTCTTTCCTCTTTCCTGCCCAGGGAATGTAGTTACTGTGAAATACTCATTTAGTTTAACTGGCCAGTTGCTTCTTGTAAATACCCATGTGCTCCACGCCAAAACCTGCAGGCCCCTGGGCACGCTTTCTGCAGATGCGTGTGGCTTGAGTGGCTTTTGTGGGCACTCCTCCTTTTGTTGCGGTGATTCTGGCGATTTGTTTATGGATCTGGATCGTATGGCACATGTGGCTTCTCTCAGCACAGTGGTTACAGTGTCTCATTAATCACTGAGTTTTCAAAATGAGGCATTGTGTGGGAGTGGATTTAATCCCTGCAGCAGGTCTTAACTGATGTTTTCACTGAAAAAAGTGTGTGTGTGTGGGAGAGATCACAGGAGTAATGAAATCCAGCCCCTTCGAATAGAGGAATAACCTTTTTGTTTTGTTTTTCCTAGTGAATCAATTTCAAATGCCATTCCCCCATTTTTATTTCTTGGCTCCAAAAATACGGGCTCCAAAAGCTCAAGAGGGTTTGACACAGTCCTTACAACCAGCCAGTGCTGCTGTGAAAAATTAAAGGAGCTGTAGCACGCAAGCGTTTTGATCTCTTGTGCTAGCTCACAAGATAAAGAGATAAATTTCTGGACAGTTCAGCACAGAGTGAGGCAGAAAAGAAAGTAGATCATGTGAGAGAACTGCGAAAACAATGTTTTCCTCAACTGTGGGAGATCAGCTGAGGGACTATAGCCTGTGTTATAGGTGACGCCAGTGCGTATGTTGTCTGCAGTCATGTGGCATGGAGAGAACAGAGAAGCGACTTGTGCTTATGCGTGGCCATCCAGCTGAATTTGCAATGTCTGCTTGGGAGGAAAGGACACCCTGGTTTAGGTGTAATTCCATCAGAGGAAAAGACCTGGCAGGACACCTGGCTTTACCAAGCATGGCTTAAATGTAACTGTGACTCATTCATTTTTGCAGGCTATTATGTTGCTGATTCCAGCTTTCCTGTTAATTGGATGGGCTGCAAATGTGACCCTGCTGAGTGTTGGACTGTTGCTGTACTCCTTTGGTGAGCTAGTCACAATGCCCTGAATTCTATGCACGTGTAGTTTTTCTTCATGCATTTATTTATTAAGAAAGACACACTTCTGATTTCAAGGTGTTAGTAGCAGAAGTTGATGTTTCTGTTTATACAACCTGGAAGGAATAGTGTCTGTTGCTTCCTCGTGTTGTTTGTATCCAAGGAAGTTGCCATGGTGATATTTGGAAGCATCCCCAGTGCTCCTGTTGTCCCATCTCACTGCAGAGCTTGTGTTGGTTTTTTTTTTCCCCCATCACCAGACCTTAGAAGCAAAATATTCACTAAATAGCTCATCTCAGGAAGAGAAACAGCATTTCTTTATATGTCAAAGGTGGCTGCATTATTTCTTAGGCAACAGCCAGACGAGAGCTGCACCATGGTAAGGTGGGGGCTGGAGCAACACTCAGGCTGAGTGAGGGCAGATCAGCCTTGTCCTGAACGTCGTGGTTGGGGGCTGTGCTG
This sequence comes from Heteronetta atricapilla, assembly GCA_011075105.1. NCBI lineage: Eukaryota > Metazoa > Chordata > Aves > Anseriformes > Anatidae > Heteronetta > Heteronetta atricapilla. The sequence continues at coordinate 87,040,522 of CM021734.1, forward strand.
GCTGGACACTGCCCTGCTCTCTTGTATTGCAGGCTTCTTGTTCAGGGAGGGAGATAAACTTCCCATCGCTTTTGTCAAGTGCAGATGGTTTTCAGAGATGCATAACTGCTTACATAAACGGTACTCTGACAACTTAAGCCATTATTTTGGAAACAATTATGAATGAACTTGGATTCATCAGTGATGGGGCAATACCAAAGTGTCTGTCTGAGAAAAGATTTGAGATATTCCCAATACTGCTATTGTTGAGAAGCTTCAAATAAGGCTAATTATGAATGGAGACTTCGCTTTTGCATGATGCAGATTGATTTAAGAGTAAACTCCCAACCACAAAATGCATCTGTTCAGTAGCTTGCTTGCCTAGGAACAGCTGTGTGTAGGACAGGTTTCAAACTCTAGATCTTACCTACAGCTTGCCTTGCTTTTGAAAGCCACTTGCTGAGGAGGCGTGAGAGGTGGCATTCATTTTGTCCTACCGTGCTAAGTTAAAAAGCCTCATCCTCCCAGTCCACATACCTGGGTGGCTAACACTGTCTCTTCCCTGCCTCGGGACAGACCTCTTTCCCCCACCCCTCCCTCCCCCTGCCCAAGAAATTAGGTTGCCTGCAGTTAAGGCACCCCATCTATCGTTCCTGCTCTCCAGTCATCCTTCCCTTCCCAGAAAAGATTCTGCTTTGCATGCTAAAAGCACTTCCCTCTTGGCAGAAAAGGTCCCTGTTGCAGTAAGAGGGCAGTGATTGCTGAACAGCTCTTGGCTTGTTTAAACAAGTGTTGTAACCTCTTGCTGGACTTAACTGTCTTATTTCTCAAGCTGCCTCTTACATCTATGAGTAAAGCCTTGTGCATGGGAGGCAGCATGGTTCTGTGTACAGCATCCCATTGTCTGGTGGAAACGTGAGCGATTCCCTTCCCCTTCCTCTGCAAAGCTGCCCCAGCGCTGATCTGCACTACCAGCCCCTGGAACGAGCGGCACTAATGGGAAACACCTGCTCAGAGCACTCATGGCTCTGGGGCCTTTGTGCAGGTTGGCTTCAAGGGGGTGTTTTTGTTAGTGGACTGGATTAAATTGTATGATTCATTGTTGGTGCAGTGCCCCGGAGCTCAGCATACTTCTCCGCAGCAGTAACGAGTTCAGGCCACAAGGTTTTCACAATTACTCCTCCAGCTGAGCTCTCTGCTGGTCATTGACAGTCTCTTTTGTGTGTTTTTCCAGCTGCTGCCATTGTTATCCCATGTTTGTCTGCGGTGGTATCAGGCTATGGTGAGTGTCCTTGCTTGGAGGGGCAGTCCCTGGGCACATAAGTGACTTTGTATGCACTTGGCTCAAAGGCAGGAGTGACCTCACGTTTGGTGATGCATCAGGAGGAACATCTGGGGCTTTGGGCTGCCTCAGGTCTGAATGCTGGACTAGGCACTTTGGCTGCAGCTTGTCTATAATGCCTCTTTCTTTTCACTGAAAGAAAGCCAGATGGGACCGCTGAGGGTAGGAAGACAATATCCCAACCCTGAGAACTTCCAAAACATCCCCCACTGAAGTACAGGAAAGCCTAGACCTGACAGTACCTGGTTCTGAAAACTGTCAGCTCTTCCTACTAAATCCTTTCAGAGCTAGCAGTATCAGTCTGACAGCCCGTCTCTGCCCAGGGAGCATCGGTAGCACACTCATTTCGCACTGTGTAACCTGGTTTGTTCCAATGCCCTGGGTCAACTTGAAGCAACCACCATGCTGGTCGTGATTCAGAGGATCAAGAAGAGGAGGTAAAAAATGAGGTTCCTGGGCAAAGAGCACAAACACCACTGAGTAAGGAAGAGCCTGGGTCTCTGAAGGAGCCACCAGCCATCTGCCAGCAGTGAAATCATTTCTTCCTGGTTCCTTAGAAAAGAGGTGGATGTGGTGCTGGTTGCTACGTAACCCTGTAAAGCAGATGGAGCTGAGCTGCCACGCATGGAAGCCAGCTCCTTCTTTAGTTTGGTTCATTACCAAGGCTGCCAGCACTACAGTGCTTGCTGAGGGGAAAAAGTAGGGCTCTCCTTTTAACCAGCACTTTTATGTGGCTCTTAAACTTGCATCCATGCACCTGTATTTTACATGCCTGTGCCTCAGCAGAAAAAAAACCAAACTACTTTAAAATCTAGGGAAGCAGATTTAGTTCTTTGATACATGGTAAAGCTTTAGCCTTCTTCTGAGTTTCTTTTTTGGTCTTTGTTACGTGTTTTTTGGTGTGTTGGGGGGGGCGTGAGCTATGTGTTGTCCATGGACGAGCAAGCTTGACAAGTTCTGAAGAGTGTTTAATGACACAGTCACGTTTACCTTGTTGCAGGAGAAAAAAAAATTGCAGCTTGGGCAGTGAGTGTGAAATGAGAGGAGGGGAAGACACGTGGGCAGCAGTACAGCTGAAAGAACCGGCTCCATGAGCCCCAGCAGTGCCCTGCCCTTCAGGCTGTCCCTGCCCGAGGCCAACAAAGCTGGTTAATGCCTCTCTGCCTTCACAGGTTCTGCTGGCCAAAAAGGAAGAGTGATGGGGATCCTGAGGAGCCTGGGGGCTCTGGCCAGGGCCCTGGGCCCGATCCTGTCAGCCACAGGTGAGCGAGGCCCTTCAGCATTCCTGTTTTTGCCAAGGTCGCTGTGGGAGCCTACAGCCTGGGGGGGGAGGAGGGAAGAGATCAGGAGGGGAAATCCCAGATGTCTTTGCAGAAGGAGATGGCCCTAAGAGCTGCACAGAAAGAGCCAGGGCAGGGCGAGGGCCCAGTTAGCATCAACAGGAGCCTCGTGGATGAACTGGAAGGTTCATAGAAGCAGAGGTAACACCATGCTAAATATAGTGCCTGGTTCTTTAGGCATCTCAGCAGCAGCAAACTAACCCATCCCAGTACATGGCTGCATAGGCAGAGGAACACCCCAGCACACAGTGGGAGCCAGCAGCTGACCAGCAGTCTTACCCTTTCTGGGCTTATTTTCAGCCTTTTTGGCAACAAACCCAGCGTGCTGCGCAGGGCCACCTCAGTGTTGGGGCTGGCCTTGGTAAAACAAGTCAGTGAGATCAATCAAAGGCTCCTTTGCTCTAACAGCTCACAAAGCTCCATCCCTGTGTTGTACGAATTTTGCAGATTGAGTCTCCCTGCCTTACATAAAAACTCTCCTGTGTTAAAAACACCTGCAACTCCTAAACCAGATTAAAGCAGCCCCACAAGGCTGGTGCTGGTGCTCGGGGCAGTGACCGTGCCCTGCCCAATGGCCCTCAGGGGAAGCAGCCATGCAGCACACCAGAACCTGAACTCTGAGCAAAGTTAACTCTGAGCACAGCCAGCACCCGTTTCCTCAGTGCACTCAAAGGCCAAACTGGCTCACACTGGCACTAACAACTGCCCCGTGCCGGAGCAAGGGTACTGTGTGCACGGAACGTCTGGGAAGGAGACTAGCTTTGGACTTTACAGCAAAACCGAAATGGCAGAACAGCTCCAGAGCGCAGCACGTGTACTGCCCTTGGTGCCCCCCAGCATTAGATTTCTGTGCATTTTGCATGAACAGCCATAGAGAAAGTGCTGGGGCAAAGAGAGTTTCCAAGTGACTGAAGTGGGATAAGCGAATAGGAACTGCCCCACTTTCTATACTGGAAACAATGAACATGTCCCATGTAAAATAACCACCTTTAACTGCAGTTTCCTTGGGAGACAACTGCTACCAGCAATGCTATTAGCCACCTCCTGCTTGTAACATGTGCAAGGATATACAGTAAAAATACAGTGCTTTTAACTGTACCAACATCTGTGTTCTCCCTTTGTATCTGTATGTTATTGAGAGCAGGAGCTATGCCTGCCTGCTCACTTATGTGCAAGGACAACTGTGCTAAAAAACCAAATTTGTTTCCTTTTCAGTCTACTGGCTGGCAGGGGCAGAAGTTTGCTTCACTGTCTGTGGAGCTTTCTTCCTCATCCCCTTCATTTTACTTGGTTCTATAAAACAACAGACAAAGGAGGAGTAGACTGAGGTAGGAAGTAACCACAGAACTGTCACCAGCTTCCAAGAACCACCACAAGACCTGATTCTTGCTACCTGACTCCAGCAGCCAAATGGGAAGATCTTCTGGAAGGCCAGATGCAACAACAACAAATTTCAGGTTTCTTGCAGCTTCCACAAGGAATTCTATTGGCCATGGCCTCCCAGCTGGCTTGGCTAGCTCTGCAAACAGAACGAAAAAAAAAAAAATGAGAACAGGCAGCTCAGGAAAGCATTCAGATCATCAGACGAAGCTGGGCCAGCTGAGAGTGGCAGTACAGCAGCACCGTGCTGCACAGCATAGCCCAATGTTAGAGTTCAGCACGCAGTGCTGTTAACTGCCCCCCCGGTCATGAGAACAAGCCAGAGCAACCCCACTGCCCAAAGCCACCACAAAAAGGAGTTCTGCCTGCTTTCATCTAGCAGACAAGTATACAGGAGCTGTCTAACGGGAAGTTTCTATACCCGTCCTGAGATCTGCACAAATTCTCAGTGGACCTCATAAAAGCTGCATCAACTGCCTTAAAGCCCGACAATCAAACCCCAAAACAAGCAGCGCACTGCAGGCTTCCTGAGCCTGACTGGTAGTTTGGCACAGGTGGACTGTTTTTAATATAAAACTGAGATGTTTTGTACTTCTAATACTGTACGGTATGTTTTTGATGACCAACCACTGTCCTTTTGCATTACAAATAAACCGTTATGTTGTACACACGTAGTCACTACTTCATCCAAGCCAAACACCGCTGCTGCTACTTGGCTCAGCAAGATTGGAGTCCGGAGTTCCACAGCAGGAGCCAAAAACCTCCCCGAGGAGCCGACCACTGCCGACAGGGTGAGAACTCGCAGGCAGGGCTGCAGAGGCTTCTCAGCAGAGGGGGCAGAAGGGGTGGTAGGGAAGAACCCCAGCACATTCCCCCAGGCGGGCCTTCAGCTTAAACGTGGTTGTTGCTGCTTTTTGGTGTCCCTCCTGCCTACCGCTCAGGTGGAATAGCTAGGAAGGAAGCCCTAAGGGAGCCAATTTAAGTATTTTTCTGAGAATACATGAAATCAGTCATTAATAAACATAGTAATCATTAACAGAAAACAGAGCTAATTAAACAGTGTAGAATAAAACTAGAAAGCAGAAGGGGAAAATACTTTTTTTTTTTTTTAAAGAGTTTTATTTGTGAGTAGAACTTAATGATACAAGAAAAAGAAAAATACAGGACTTTATTTTGCCCCAAAGTGTGTAACCATACCATACATGACTACATTTCATATCGTAATACAAAGAATTAAAAGAACAAACTACAAAATTAGAAATTAAAAGTCATTGCATATGTGGTCAAGATAAATGGAGGGACTCCATTAATGAACTGAAACATAGAGCAATTAGTAATTTAATTACGACCCTGCAATAAAACACAATTTAGCAAAATAAGTATTGTATGCTTCCTAGTGTACAGAGGACATACAAGGTTAAAGTACAAGCTCAAAGCCATTAGTGCCATGCAGTCCTGACTAAACAGTACTGTTCAGGGGGCTCACGCACAGTGATTCTTGCTGCTCCTGCTCCCGCCCTACCTCTCCCCATCCCAGAACAGGTGACGTTACACTTCTCGTGGTACTACCTCCAAACCTCTTCCCTCACTTGAAGCCTTACAGCTCTGCCATTTCAGCTGCTTTCCCCCCCACAGTCTGAAACCAGTCCAAGGCATCACCACGCCTCAGGCCTAATGTAGACCTTTCTAATCCAAAGCTGCAGCCAGCTGCTGAACCCACCTCTCAGTTGATGCTTCTACTGCATGAATTAATTGTAAGGCATTAATTTCCTGCTATTTTACCAATCGCAATGGTTAATAATAATTATCCTACAAGGTAACATCCACGTTCTGTTACTGACCCTTACTGCACATCAAAGCATCTCCCTCTCCCGCACACGAAGGAGTTTTCAGTGGTTTCTGCTGTTACAACCAGAAATGCTAATACTGGAAACCGCACACGATTCACAGCCTTCCCCACCTGGGGCTGGGGTAAGTTACGTACGGTTTCTGGAGAATTCTTGCAAGCTTTCTATCAGATTTGGAAACTACTTTTACGATTAGTGACAGACAGAAGCATGGCAATAACTGGAAAATAGGTAATTCAGTAGTGAAAGTGATTTTCTTTACCATGCTACATATTAAACAAACATTTATAGCAAACATCTGTGAAAATACATCATTAAGAAGGTTAGCTGGGATTTCTGAACTTTACTGCTGGCGACAACAACAACAAAAATAAAGAAATGCCAGTGTGGTGTTTTTTTTAGTGAAAATAATATTTAAAAAAGGTTCAATAGTGTAGCACATTTACATTTTTATCATGGTAAGGGATAAACACAAAAGGCCGCGAATAGGGTTTACATGCAACAGGTTTGCATGTGCACCTGATGTATTTTTAAGCAGGTGCAATAAACCCGTGCTAAGGCCTAAAATACAGCTGCCCAGGCTTCACATCACCAGCTGGAAAGCTTCTGGCAGAGTCACTTTTTAACCTTTCCTAACAGCCCAATTAGCATATGACTGATTCCTGGGGAGGCAAGACTGAAAGGCAGATTTCCCCCAAGCTCCTTCAACGCACATGAGCGGGAACACGCCAGTTATTTCAGTCCTCCTAGACAAAGATGATTTCAAGTGCCAGACGTAAAATAAAGTGAAACACACCTTCATGTTGTTACAATAGTCAGAAGAGGGGAGGAGGAGAGGAGGAATGGATAGTCTCAAAGCTTTGCTAAAACATGATCTGTAATCACAAGATTGCAGAAGCTTACGTGTCAGTTCAAGACATCCCCTTGATAACACCACTGCAAAAGCATCCTCTCTAGAAGGTCAACATTTAAGAAGAAATTTACTTGGGACTCTGAGCAGAATATTGAAAGAGAAAGCTTCTTGTGGTAAGCAATTTGTGTTGCATTTTTAATCGTGAAAACTTATTCTCCTGTAAAGCGGTGTGGGTTTTAAAGTATAAATAGTGATTCAATGACTTCTGCGTGGAAATCATTGGTATTTGATTAGAAAGTAGGGATCAGATCTGCGGTAGCTGCTGAAAACACAGGATTAGCACCTTTTCAGATGTTAATTTCTGGTTATAACCTTAAACAATCAAGCCATAACTCGAGGGGCTGGTTGGATTACTTGTTGCATTCATTTACATAATAAGACAAAACACTCAGTACAATCTGGTACATTCTAGTGGTTAATGAATTTTAAAATATGACAGTGTTTCTGCAGTGTGTTTGGCCTTTAGGAGTCACTCTTCTTTTTACTCTTCTTCAGGAAGGAAGGAGTGCGAAACTTCTTTTTCTTTTTCGATGGGGACTTTCCTGGAGATTCATCACTACCTGCATCAGCTGCTGTCCCCTCCTCAGCTGTCGGCGTTACCGGCTCTTCAGCAGGTTGAGACTGGGGTTCCTTATTTTCCACTGCAGGTGATTCCGTTTGGCTTTTGGGCACTTCTTCATCACATCTCCCTTCCTCCTTTCCTAAGGGAGGGAAGCTGAGTGCTTCTGAAGGCTCGTCAGGGGTGAGATCTGGGAGGGTTTGCTTGAAAGTTGCAGCATCACTGTCATCTTTGTAAGTCTGGTCCTGCTGTGTCTCTAATGGATGGACAGATAACGACCCAGTTAGTTCACTCATGTCCCTCAGGCAGGGAAAGCCAAGCAAGTTGATGGTAAGTGCACTCTATAAAATAAACTAAAATATTTACTTTGCATAGAAGCCTTTGTAATAGGTCTATCCTTCTTTAGCTTTCAGCAGAGAGAGAAATAAGATATTCAAAAGTTTTGGTTGTTTTAGGATTCTTACCACAGAAGAGATAAAGCTCGATTCCATTCTGTGGGTGTCAGCCAGCGAGAAAGCAACTGTTTAGATTTCTCTCGTGTTTAGTATGTATCACTTGTAAGGCAACATGAGATTTTAGTAGAGTAAGCAGGAATTAAACCTACAGTTTTCATTGGCATTGAAGAGAGCACCATGACATTCAGAATCTTGATTAATTTTTCAGTTTTATCCTAGCAAGTTTAAAAGAAAGTGCTGACTTGTAGCTGATTTATGCAAATCCATTAATTTCTAAACCATCAGCTTGCCAATTTTCAATTGCAAAACATGGATTTCCACAAAGTTCTTTCATGAGGTCTAACACACGTGGTTTCTGAATATCATTTCCCATCACAAAGGCTTCACTTCTTTTGCAAGATATATGAATATATATTACAGATTCCTATAAGTAAAATCCAGGTAGTTTATCAAAATAAATAAGCTCAGCAGGTTATGCAATACAGCAAATCTCACCCCCAGAAAAATGGACCATCAAGAATTCAGTGGCAACTTAATGTCCAAAGGTGAATTTTATCACTACTCTCAAATTGTAACAACTTTCTCATTCATCACTATGCTTTGGAGATGTTCTGTTGAAAGCCCTTTAGTGCATATATACACAACAACGATCACTTTACTTTTCCTGCATTTTTCAACACTGCACCGAAGCTGGGAAGTTTCTCCTTAGCTGTGTCAAATACATCTCCACTGATGTTACGTAAGGAGGAATTTAGAACAAAATCCAGGCCATACTCATTGTTAGGCACAAAAGACAGACATCTACGTTTTCCCCTTTTAAAAGAAGTTTTTTTTTTTTTTTTTTTTTCTCCTCCAAAACAGTGACAGCTTTCACAAGAACTCAGAGAAATTACTGGATACTTCCCAATTTTTCTTATGGAAAGGACAGTGACTTTATTTCTGCCACAAGGGACTTTTATCCTGTAATATCTCTTAGAGGGCTGTTACGCTGGGTTCCTACCAGGTATTCACAGGTTTTGCCTAGAACACCACAAACACTTAATATGTTAAGTAAACAAAACGCTAGTATTCAGTTCCAGACACACAGAATGCACAAGTTAGAAGTTTTAAAGTTATAAAGCGGGCAGGATTTAAAACAGAGTAAAAAATAGAAAGCAATTCTGTACAATATGAGCTGCCTCCTCTAGATTAACCAGTACAAATGCCCATCATATACATACACGTGACAAGTACTACCTACAGCTCTTCACTACCGCTACACTCTTTCTGGTTTGGATTTTCCTTTTTAGGAACTAACTGAGAGCATCAGCAGGGTTGGTTTTAGAACAGGCACCATATTTATCTGTTGGTCAGATTTATTATTATTATTTTAAAACAAGTTTATTTTAAACTTAATGCAACCCTTCCCAGTTTGTCAAATTACCATCATCTCTACTAAAGAAATTAACATTCAGACAGAATGGAACAAAAGCCTGTTTATCTAGCTCACTAAGAGCAGTATTTTACAGAATTAGTGAGATTAATGAATTCTACATTAGACTAAAAAGCATACAATATGTAAAAGGCTTGTTATTTTACTTGATGGATTTCAGTAATGTAGCCCAGAAGGTTTCAAATTATATCTTGCTGCAAAAAAAACTATTTACAGTTTAAGAATTCAACAGTACCTCGAAGTTTCATGCTGTTTTTTTTCTCCCTTCAGAATAATCAAGTCTACATCCATGCTCTCCCTTTTTATATATAAAATATATTGTGGCATAAGAGAGCTTTGAAAAGTAACATTAATACTTGCGTTTACAATTAACATTTATGAAAATAAAGGTTTATGGTTTTTTTACTTGCTTGTTTTTAAACACAAACGTATGGACAAACATACAAATTAGGCTATAACTCAAACAAAGAACACTTCTGACTTCAGCTACACTTAAACAGGAAGAATATGAGAAAAAAATCAAGAAGTAGTTGTATACAGAGAACACTGTCACTCAGCAGAACTTCTGCCAGTCAGAGTTGTCATGGCATGCATTTTCAATTACTCAGGTCTCTAAAATAAGCATTGTATGTTTGTCCTTAAAAACATACACCCATACGAGTTTGTGGAACAGAGTTCCCAGTGTAAAATTTTCAGGTTTTATAACCTTGTTAGTATTTTCACCGTTGTCTATGATGTAATCTGATGTTTTTAACTATGACAAAAACACTGGCCTTCAGATACAACAGGACATACAAATAGAGTGGGCCAAACATCCTTATTACTTTAAAGTATAATCTGATGTAGCCCTGCAGATCTGGCTGAAACAGCTGCAGAAGTTGCTGCCACCAAGTACTCACTGTCATTCCTTGGCTGGAAGTTGAGTTTCCCTACAGCTTACATGTAACAGAGGATTAATTCCAGTTCCATTTCTGTGTTAGGTGTGTGCTGAATTAGTTCAGATCTATGTCACTGGTACCACTTTTGAACTGGAATAGATCAGGAACTTTCATCACCAAGTATAAACTGTGCAGGCAGCAGCGAACTGTTGGGGCAGAAACTCCCAGACCTGTTGCAGCTATAGCTGAAGGACAACTTCAGACTATTCCTTTTGAAACTATAAGGAGTCAGACACAGATATGGAAACACATAATGTCACTTCTACAGTCTCTTTCAAAGGGGGAGGGCATTTTTACATATCATCTGTAACTACCTAGAGTTTCATGAAATCAGGAACTACGGAAATCAGTGTCTGAACTGAAAAAGCCTGCCTTTTTAAAAGTGCAAAACAACAAAAAAATAGTAAACAAAGAAGCAAGAGTGAAGCAAAGCACATAAGCAGGTCAGAGTATGGAATGATACTTACTATGGTAACAGGTACTCTTTAGCATATCCATCTCCTGTTTGTAACGCAGCCACAAGAAGAAAAAAGCACAAATAGAGAATCTATGCATTCAAAACAGCCATTGTGTTAAATAAGAAGAATGGTTGCAACCATTCTTATAGAAAACAGAATGAGATGAAGTAGTGAATGGAAGACTAACAGACAAGTGATATATCCAATGTACAAGGTAAAGGAAACAAGACAAAAAATTAGATTACACCTGTTCAAGATTTTTTTTTCTTTTGAGGAAATTACACTCTGCCAGCCCTGTCTCATTTTAATCAAAATTACCATGTCAGGTAAAATTACCATGTCAGGCAAACAATGAAACTAAGATTCAAACTGAGTTGGAAATACATTTACTGAGGTGTAATCCAAATACAATAATGTTTAAGAAATGTGCAATCAGTGAAGGAGATTTACCAAAGCAACTAATTAGTATCTGGTTCGCCATCAGACATTTCATTTCATAAGAGCAAGTCTTTCTTGCAGAAAATACACAAACAAGTAAATCAGTTGAGAAACACCACGAGATGACAAAGCAATTCTGAAGAGATGAAAATTTGTCTTCATATTAATGCACACTTCTTTATTATTGTAAACAGAACTCCTATGATACTTACACTTCAGTGTAGTATGTTTTAGGTAGTATAAAAATAGAATACAAGAAATAATTTACCTTTATTAGATACTAGTGCATATATTTTCATGCGTTAGTCACTAACGATGCAGTTACTGGCTTCCCCTGGCCCCCAAATCAGAAGAACATACCTTCCTCTACTTTAATTGGTGTGCTGGGAGGAGTGCGCGCTGAAGTGTGATCAGGGGGACTTCGCTCTTTCTGTTGTCTGCCATCTTCTGAAGGTTCTGCAGGTGTAGACAAACAGAAATTAAAGAGGTGGACAAAGTGCTTCAGCATGGGAAAAGACAAAAGTGTCCTTTTGCTTCCAACACAAGAAATCTGAACACATTTTTCTGAATCAAAATTCTGCCACGGTATTAAATAATATTCAAACAAGCAAAAGAAAATTAAGTGACAGCTTGGTATTAACAACACTGTTCAAGTCAGAGTTGTACTGTTCTGTTTTCGTTTTTTTTCTTTAATAAAAGTATATGAATAATATAATGGTTTATGAGTTAGGACAGAATATTGTCCAAAGAAAACTTATGAGAAAAATCACAAGGAAGATACAAATAGGAGGGGGGATGCTATCAGACCAACTCAAGATAATGTTCTTTTGCTTGCTTTGCATTGTTTTACTGAAACTCAGAGTAAATAAATTTGCATACAAAAAGAAAAGAAAGTCTCCACAGCTGATCAGAGAAACATGCAGTAATTGATTCAAAACAGATTTCACAGTGGTTTGCATATTTGCTATTAGTAAGGAGGGTCTCTGTTGCTTCCAGGCTTAAATAGCCCTGGATGCAAAGAAGCAATTAATAGGGTACACCATTCATCAGGAACAACACAATCATTGTTCCAGACAGTTCACCTTGACAATTAAACAGTGAAATCAGTCCCACAGATAGGAGTCAACTGACAGAATCTCCAAACGATGAAGACAGAGTTTGTTCCTTAGATTGCAAGTGCAACTGTACCATATTCTGAGGCCTCAGTCAAAAGGTCAGGGTTGGACCTTAACGCTTTGATCACTGCAGTATGAAATTCCTTTTGGGAGGACTTCGGCCCATCTGGCTCTTCTTGGTTAAGATGTGTGATGACTGGCTGCATGGTCTGACAAGAAACCCGTGCAGCAGCAAACTGAGTGTTATCTAAAGATTTAGACTGTGATGACGCGTCTCGATCCTGTAAAGTCTTCATATCTGTTCCTTGAAAGGTTTTTGACCTGCCTTTCAAACCCAGAGATTTTTTATGAGAAGTGTTTTGCTCACTGATGTTCTGATTTCTAAGCAAAGCACTCTGTTCCCCAGCTGGTGCCTGTCTCACTAACACAGTCTCTCCATATTTTGGTATCTTATCTAAGAAGGATGTAGCAATGTTACTGAGAGAATAAAGGTATGCAGTTATACAGGCATGACAGCACGGTATCACAGTCCCACAGACACCCCAATACTTGTGCAACTGAACATATACAGTCTCCAGTGGTTCCTACATTATCTTATCAAGCAGCAGCAGCAGGGAGCACACACTGCAAAAGAAACTGCACTTCTAGTTCCTGCATCATTCAGTTCCCACATCATTCAATTCAAACTTTAACAACAGATGAATTGTAAGCATGGGAAGTATTATCCCATAAAACTTTACGGAAGTAGGGCAGGATAACTACTTCACATGCAGTAATAATCTCATTTTAGAGAGATTCTCTCCTAATTCTATGGTAATTTAGGAAATCTTTTTCTTGGGAAGTCTCCCTGATGTGTCATTTCCAAGTAGCAATCAAATTGTTATCTTCCCAAAGTTTTCAAATCCACAGATCCAGTGAGTTACAAAACTGCAGTTTTGTTGCTCAAACTCAGCAGCCTTCTCTCACCCTAGACTATCTCTAGTGCTAAGGGAAACACAGCAGAACAACCTGGGATATTCTGCAGTACCTAAACACTTTTATGACTGAAGTTTTAAGCTTCAGGTTCCTAATAGGAGCATTTTTACAGAATACTCTACAGCACTTGGATTGCCCTCCCTATCTCTAACATTCTTGTTAAATTCCTAATTCTGAAATGTTCCTAAACTGGAACACAAGCAAAATAACCTATGGCCTTTGCAGGTAACCCACATTCCAATTAGTAATATGCTTGCTTTTATTGTAGTCTATTACAGAAAAAAGCAACACACAGACAAACCAACCTTCTGGCCCCTTCTGCTTTCTTTCTACTTCTTTGCGGTATTCTTCCAGTTCTCGATCAGTGAGTTTATTGAAGGGATTTGGTCCTGTTGTGCTCACTATGACTTTTGGTTGATATTCTTTCTCAATTATTGCCTTCGATGCAGTCACCAGTTCGCCCTGACAAAAGAAAATTAAGATACATCTGCAACTCAGCTGTAACTTGCGGAGCCCTGAGAAGTACAGTGGCTACACAAAGCAACCAAAAACAAAACAAAAAGATATCCTGAAAATTGTTACACTTATTTTCTTTAAGATTAGTGATTTAAAAAATCCTGTAGTAGAATTTAGTTTTAATTCTACATCAGGTTAATATTAAGGAGAAAATAGGTCTCATGAATTACTCTCACAGACACATCAGTGTTTCCACCAGGGACTATCCACCATTAAGCAGTAAATCAAACAGCAGCCAGTCTAGCTGAATTCACAGAAATATCGCGTTTCTTGCTCTCTCCACCAAAGAAACGAGATACTATGCCCAATTGCATGGCAATCTGGGTACAAAATACCTACAGAAGTTAGCAGGACTCAGCTCATAGGTTGGTTTTTATTTTTTAAATAAGAGAAAAGCCATTTCTGCTAGCTACTGCATAACATCTAGCAGATGTTAGAGTAAAAAGCCATCTTGTATGTTCTGTGTACACCAGATTAACTGTTAACTACAAGCAATTTTTAAGTAACTAAGCTTATCTGCCATTTTTATGAGTTAGCATATTTACATCTCTAACACTGGTCATAGAAGCCACATAAAATGTTACACAAACAAAAAGTGTTAGCAATTCTATGTACAATAAATTAAAATGGACCAAAGCAGCTGCATCAGAGATTCTGTAATAGAAAGGTTTTATGTTTGTCTTCTCTAACTATACAGCAAAGACTGAAGCCATTGGCTTTTTGTCATCTCAGGTACAGAAGATGCTTGCCTGGGTAGCTGTTTTATCTTTCAGGTGACTTGTTTAAGCGTTTGTCTTTCCAGCGGATATACAGAACTCTAGTTTGATACTAGTTTGGAAATGACTGACATGTCGTCTGTGCCTCCTGTCCTTCTGAAGCCTGAATCATCTTTGCTATTGGAAAGAGGACCTGAATTCCATTAGCAAAGAAGCATGGGTTGATTTGCTTAAGCCATTTTCATATTCAAATGTTATTTGTATCAATACTTAAACCATTAGAATGCAGAGTTCAAAAATAAATAGCATCTGAAAGAGGAAATGAGCATTCCATGTCCACACTTAATGGACAAGTACGAGATCTTTACTGCAGAACTGAAGGTGAAACGAGGCAGAGGACTCTCTGGGATGCTAACAGCACTTATGACGAACTGTCAGTACTGAAAGACGGTAGACAAGAACAGCTAGGCATTTCTGAAAGCCTCATGAGAGAGCTGCTGAAACGTGGTGCGGTACAATCCAGGGAAATAAGAACAGCTGGCTGGCAGAATCCGTGCTTCTCTTCAGAAAGCAAACATCAGCCAGTAAGGAAAACAGAAGAACAAACAGCGTAACAACTCTCCGCTGTAAGATCCTGAAGGTAACAGCAGGAGAGAAACAAAATATTACAAATGGCCTCCCTTTCTCCACAAAATAAGAGGAAGAACTCTTGTCTCAGACACAGTGTTAGTAGAATGTCAAAAGCCTGTTCTCAATACGTTTCATTAAGCATAAACTCCCTTAACACAAGGGGAAAAAAAAGAAGAAAATATATTTGATAGCTATGGCTTTTATCACAGGATAACACATTAAAGTAAGTCACAAAACATCATCATCTGTACGAATCTCAGCTGTTTTGGCAAAATCATAAAGCATCCCCCCCAAAACAGGTTTGAGCTTTTAATAGTGGCTGAAAATAGGTGCCCATGGTAATTTTTGATTTCCCCCCTTACCACTTGCCCACCCTCCAAACTACATACATAGATTTAACCACGATACTCAGCGGTAAGTAACAGGCATGTAAAGCACTGATCTCAGGCATTAAGTTCCTAGAGTCTTCTCAGACTGCAAAAGCCAGCAGAGAAGGAACAAGAGATACAGTGCATGCTGATGTCCCTCAAATATTTAAACATCTTTGAATCTAGTCTGCAAAATAAACCCCAAACCAAAATGACTGGGTAGAACAGCTCTGACATGAAACCGAGTTTTACTGCATGCCTATTGATTAAGTAGCTACAACAGCCAGCAAGACGTGCACCTTGCTGCAAGACGATCAATACACTGGTATTGTCTGTTCTTCCTTCAATGTTTTTTTTTTTTTTTTAACTGCTGGGAATAAAAGCAGCACATCAAGTTTGTAGAAAAGGAATTGATTTCCCCATAGAAGGACTGGAACTCTTTCATCAAGCAAGGCAACAAAGGATAACGTGCAGAAAACTAGCGTGCTAGTGATTTAATCTGGATTATGCTAATTCTAGTATTATTTTCCATGATAGAAGTTTGATTGCTTGCGTAAAGATTTGAATATCAACATTTTTTCTTCCAGAGAAACAGCAGATAAATTATATCCAAGAACAGAATGTTTTCACTTCTAAGAATTTTGTAGGAGTATGCTCTCCCAGAAAGATCCAAGAAATCCAAGAAAGGAAAGTCAATTATGGCTCACGACATACAATATACCTTCATCCCAGCTTTGGAAGCTCACATATCCTACGTGGAAGTTTTAGATTACCAAGTCTTTTTGCAATTTCACCACCAAATCTTGCTTTCAGAGACAAATTCAAACCTACTCTGAGGTGGCTATTATGCAACAGGCAAGCACTTCATCTTGTTCTCAGGGATAGAGCAAAATTAGCACCTTATACATGCCAATTTCTCTCTTAATCAGACAGCATGTTCATAGCTGTCTAACTTGGAAGTTAACAATCACACTTAATACAGTCTGACGTTAATGCAGTACCTTTCTCCAAAAAGCCAAGATTCTTAAAGGCCTGTTCATGTAGAAGTCACCACTAAAACAGTGCCACCTCCCTCTGGGGCAGAACTTGGAGGCTTTTCACAATGAGGAAAGCCACAGAATTTTCATTTTGAAGGAATAGACACAAAACAGACAATCCCCTGAACTTGTTGAAAATTTACGAACATTTTATCAGATTGCAGAACGGTTATTGGTACGAATAACAAGCATTTTCTCTTGGTTCAGCAAAGAATCTTACTTAACCAAGTCTGTAACATTAATAAAGCTTCATGATGCGCAAGGAGTTTGTGCTGCAACATGGCCAGGACTTCTCAGAACACGGAAAAAGCAAATGACAAGGCAAAACGGAGAATTTACTAATGCAGCATAGGCACAAAAAACTCAAAGCATTACATGCATACAAGTCAAACAGATTTTTTTTCCATCTGAAATAGTGAGAATTAGTATTTAATAACGATCTCAATGTTAGTTGAAAACCTAATACATTTTAAGCCTTACTTCAATTAAATGGAACCTTTTTACTTTAATTGTAATTGAGTGTCTAAGAAATTGTCAACTGAAGACTCACAATTAACTGGTACCTAGAAGTCCTTAAGTCCTTTGTGTATAGGTCTCCTTAAAGCTTCATTCCTTGTGAGGTTTACATGGGCATCATAACTTTGCTTATATTTAATTTGTTCTACAATATGCAATTAATTTTCAGCATCATCTTTCTAAATCCTGCCCCCACCAGGAAATTCTTTATTAAGCATTCAGATTATAATACATACACAGGAAAGAAAGAATGAAATTGGCCACTCCTACTGCAACTGACACTGATAGAATTTTAGACAGTATTTCAGGAGGAAAACACTTTCATGACACCCCAAAGCAGAAAGACATCCAAATTACGTCTAAACCCTGCCATTATACTACTAGGCAAAATCATAACCAGTAGGCCTTTTGTTGGTTCCTTGACACCTACAAAAATTCATTTAAAATATGTGACTAGTTTTATAGAAAGATGATGCCACTGTTCAAATAATACTGGAAAGATAACACACATGTCCCTGATGAAATAAACTGTTCTGGAACCACTGGATGCCTACAATAATTTTCATTTCAAAGGTATTGTTATCAAGCATAGAAGCTGCCCAAATAGAGGCAGGCACTACCTTGAAGAATTTTTGCTTTACTTTTCCTCCTAAACATGGAAATAACACTTCGTTGATTTATCCATAGTCTGAGAGGAAAAATAAACCACAACCTGAAAAGCAACTTAATTGAATCTTCAGTATGATGCATCTATTGATAATACAGACGGATTACACTAGGAAATGTTATGAAGTCACGAGTTTTGAGCAATGATGTAATTCAAATTCTTCTTTTTTTTTTGATGGGAAAACTATTCTGATAAGATGTTAGGCACAAAGATCTAAGAATCTGTTAGATAAGACACTGCAGCAGATGAGATAGTGATGCTTATCTACACACTGTAGGTGTTAGATCACCTCTAAGAAACTCCTCCAAAACCTGGGAGACAAAAACAACTAAGGACAGAGTGCTTCCACTATGCAAACTTTGCCTGTTTACTCAGCTTCAAAAGCATACATGCATTTCTTGCATTTATTCTGTGTTTAAGGTATATTGCATTAAGCACAAGTATGCCACTGCATTTCAGATGCGTGGGGCATTACTCAGTCATCTTGTAGATCAACCTTTATTGGAAGAAGTTTTAAGGAAACAAAACAATGCAGGATCAAAGCTTAACAGTGTGACATGGCACACGCTGAGCACGTGGATATCTTCGGAATTACACTGATGTAATTAAACTGACATTAAGCTAACTCCAGATGGATCTCAAATTAGAGTAATTTAATATTAATAGCATGCGAAAAGAAACCCACCGCATGCAGAACCTAATCAACAGCTTAGTATCAAAATGTTTTCTCATCAGCTTCTACAGACAAGGTAAAAGATAAAATCCTTACAATATACTTTAACGGGGTAATTTAACTGCTTATGTAATTGCAAACACGTAATTTGGAGATCCATCTATTTTTTTCTTTCTTTTGTAGCCAAATCGTTAGCTAACAGAGGGAAGAGGTCACAGGATAAGGAAGAGGTAAAATGAAGGGTGAACAACAGTATTTAGAGCAGTATGACAGGGCAGTACCTTTCTAACAGACAGAGATTTAGCGGGACTAAAGGCCTGCTCTGTGAGATCGAGCCCTTCAATAGATTCCGTACAGTCTGAGAGGGGAGCATCCTGTAACAGTAAATTGAGTAAACAGAGCAAACCGAGCCCGGGCTTTAAAACATCAACCAAGAGCATTATGCATTTGCTAAAAACATGCAAAGAAACAGTAACCGGTAGATAAAATTGCAATGACAATGAATTGACATGCACACAATATGACCCCCAACATAAGTAATGCTATGGTCACGGTAAGACTTGTCAAACTTTTCAAAGTGTATCATAAAATGCATATCAGAGGCAGTTAAAGCACTCAGATATATAGAGCTTTTAAGTCTTGCAGGTGTGTTTAACAGAGTAACTGCATAGCTCTAATTCGTACTTTATTTTGAGCTATGATTCACAGCTAGTATATCCAGATATCTGTAGTATATCCAGATATACTGCTCTGAAGTTTTATTGATTTATAATATGTTTTTATTCTGCAACCTGCTCCTCAAATGTATTATCAAGTTTCATAATATTTTATTTAACACACAACACTACTGCCCCACAGTGAGCCTGCTGTGGCCAGTATTAATACTTAAACAGATACATAAACTTGGAAAACAAACAAAAAGCTGCCACAAAGCCCAACTACTTATGAACAAGAATCTAATCCATATAAATAAGCCTTCTGAATTTCATGCATTACATTCAGAGAAAAAAAAAAAAAGAAAAAAAAAGAAGCATCCTTCACAGACATGCTTAAGCTACATGACTGAAGCCTCTTAAATTTCTGATCCTGAGCACTCTTGCAAAGACAACAATGTTACCTCTAAGACTTACCTTATAAATAGTTACCCTCTGGCAATTAAAGAATAATTTTACAGGGACATATTAGGTGAAAGCAGAGGACATCACAGATTAGCTAATGGTTTTAGGCATTTTATACTCTCACCTGTACAAGACTCCTGTCCACAACTACACCAGAAAGAACCTGTGACTGAGGGCCTGCAGTTTTAATATCTTGTAAGTTTTGTTCCCGGATCTGTAAAGGAAAGCAGCAGAATACAGTCACATAAACAACAGAAGAAAAATAAACTACTTAAAAAAAAATTGGAAAGGGTGACTGAACCAGTCTCTACTGTCCCTCGCTTTTTAGTACTGGCTTACAATAAAACCATACAGATCATGTAGCAGACAAATCCAATTTGTGGAAAAAAGCAAGGAGAAAAGAGAATTGCAGAGGTTTTTCAAAAAATTTTTTTTTGAAATTTTCAAAATTTTTTTTTCAAATTTGTTGTACCCAATGTGTCATTTATAGGTTTCTGTCACTAGTCTGTTATAGCACAATTTCATCGTCCTACCAAGCTGTAACATTGTATAATGTTCCATTTCTGCATCTAATCAGGCTCATATTTTTAGAAGGGCATAGAAATATTTACCTACACAAACTGAAACTCTTCTGAGGGTATTTTCAAACTTTTTTTTTGCATTCTAAATACTCCCAGATCTTCCAAAACCAAAGACAGGAACAGAAAATGGATATTTAAATCTAGGTCTTAATATATTTAAATTAGATATCCTGCAACGGCAAAGAATTCGTAACAACTAATTCAAAATATATTTTGAAAATATTCTGGTTCTTGTTCTAAAAAACATGAAGTATGCACTGAGAAACATCTCTACTTCACATCTAGAAGGGACATTCAATTGATAAAAATACAGTCTTACAAGTATAGAAACACCAGGTATTATTAATGCTTCATAATTCAGAAAGTGAAGAAGTGGAAGTATAAAGACCCTGCATCATCTGCACTTGTTTCTTATTTACTGCTCTTATTGTTGTGGGGAGAACGAAAAATTGTGAAGTTTTACTTCTCTCCTTTTAACCACTTCATTTTTAATACAGCAATATTTGTTTCAAACACCAAGAAAGTGCTCAGCTCAACCAGACTGCTCATTTCAGGTGATCATTAATTTACAGTGCTGAGTCAGGAAAAGCA
Organism: Heteronetta atricapilla; assembly: GCA_011075105.1. Lineage (NCBI taxonomy): Eukaryota > Metazoa > Chordata > Aves > Anseriformes > Anatidae > Heteronetta > Heteronetta atricapilla. The sequence continues at coordinate 87,061,106 of CM021734.1, forward strand.
AAAGCTCTGTCAACTTTATACAAGTCCTTTTAGCACAAATCAGTATTCCTGCCAGTAACTCTACAGACTTTCCTGTGACACAACATTATGGCCAACTCCCGTGTTCCATATGGCCATGAGTTAGAAGTCAGCAAAACAACCGAGAACAAGTAAAGCATTAATAAGATGCCGGTGCTTATTTTATACTTTAAAAGAAATTAAGTGGAAAAAAATCTATGTATTCAAGGCTTTCCCATTGGAAGACTGGTGACAAGAAGATCTGAAATTTGGAGACTGGAAAATTAATTGCTAGGTCATTTCAAAGAGAATGACATGCAGTTCCAGAGGACGAAAGTTTTTGCAACGATCACAGTGTATTGTAATATAATAAAATACAATACAGAGAGATTGGTAGACTTCTTTGTCCTTGCCACAATTTCAACTCATGAAATCAAAACAGATTGCTCATGTAAAAGGATGGCTCTAGGGAATAGAATTACCACCATGAACACTGCGGTGCTTGTTTCAGAGGTATCCAGCAACAGATCTGACAGTAACAAAACATGACAATGGAAGTCTTCATGTAGTGAACAAGTAATGCCAGTTTTTTCCAAGATGAGTTCAGAAAATTTGGGAATTGTTTCAGTAGCTAGTTATAAGGGGGGAAAGCAGTACCAAAGTTATCTTATCTAACCCCCCAAATTCCCTTACAGCAAAGTAAGTTAATACATTAGAAGTATACTACTTAACATAATGATGACCCCCCAGAATTAATTAAAAAGCATTTTACTGCTATTACAAACCTTGTTCCTCATTTCTTGGACCTCCTTTGGATTAGTGTTCAATGGAACAAACAGGTTAGGGACAGCAGAGGTGGCAGTTCTATGTCCATCCTCTTTAGTCCACTGTAACGTCAAGAACAGTCGAACAGTCAGAATTGCTGTAATGGCTACGGGCACTGACAGCAGCAAATTCACATAAGAGTTGATCATGCATTATACATAACAGAGAACTGAACCAATGATTGCATTCTTCCATTCGTTTCTAAGACTAGTTAAGTTGCTTCTTCAATAATATAAACTGTACATTTATAAATACCAGTGGTTTCCTTAAGCGAAGCTAGCAGCAATAACAACAACGAGCCAGTCAACTTGCAACTCACTTCCACCCAACGCTATGTAGTTACTACAGCTAGGTGCAGTTCAGAGGTTACAAAGACTAAAAGGCTTAAAGCTGTTTTTCTGTGCACTTGGCCACACTGACAACTGCAGTGTTCCACGTTTCTAAAGACAGTACACTTCTCACTTTATGAATAAACTTACATGAATAAAGGAGTAGGAAAACTCCAGTGTGGTTATATATTTCTGATAAAAGCGGCCTTAAAATTTTCAAAGTGAATTCATATTTGTTGAAAAAGGACACTATACCTTACCCAGATAGAAGCAGAACAAGATCTAAGTCACGAGTTCTAAAACCCTGTTACTGCCATGTTCATTTTCTGCATTTGGTGCTTTTACAAAATAGCACAAGAGAGACAGAGAGATCATTGATTCAATCCTCCGATACTCAGCAAACATCAAAGCAAACTTAAAGCATAAGATGACAGAAGTATGAAAAGCAATGTGATGCCACTAACCAGGTTTAGTGAATGGTACTGTACTGTGAAGCAAGAGTGGGCATCACCAAAGTTTTGCATTAAGATAAGCTACTTCAGCAAAATGTTCTGTTTCCAGAATTAGTTTCTGCACAGATAGTCTGGAGCTGTAGCACAGCAACCTAGCGGAACAGTTTGGTGATGTCGAGTATTTTATAACTTATAGCTTAAAAGGTTACAAAAATATCCCAAACACAAACTTGAAGCGCTTTATGGGTTCTTCGTAGAAGGTTGCTTTATTTGATCAGTGCATTTAGTATGGACCTGTGTTTAAATTGCTGCACAATTAACTTGATATCTTGATGTGTTTATTACGTGTGGTATCCTAATTTTTGATTGCTATTGCATAGAAAATGCACTCAACAGTAAAGCAAACCTGTTCATAGAGCAAATGCTATGCATTTTTTCCTGAGTAACTTCAAGAAATAATAAGATAGCCAGAAATTGTCAAACTTCAAAAAGCAACAGAATTTTAAAATGCTTTGCAACTGTAAAGTAAAAAATGGAATGAACATGGAGCTGTGAAATACTCACTGATGATTATCTTCTCAGATAAAAACTACTCCAGCTTTTTATTAAAGATAGTTTTAGTCAAAACAAATATAGAAACAGCCTCAATATAACAAGCTACTTTTTCTTTAGGTTAGTAACAAGCATTTAAAAAGTTCAAATACACAAACCTGTTATACTGTATGAAATTTTCTACTATTTCAGCATACCATTAAACACGACTAGTT
>CM021734.1:87068475-87131840 GCA_011075105.1 Heteronetta atricapilla
AAAAACAAGAGATTCAGTGACAAACCACAACACACAGAATTCTGCAGCACTCGTAAAATTAAGAAACACTGTTAGATTGTTATACCTGACTATTTTAGGAATCTCAGTCTCAAAATGGTTTCATCAGTGCTGTTAATCAGTTGAAAATAAATGAAAATGACAACTTTAAGGTATCTGAGACACTTGGTGACCAAATGACTCAAAAAATTTTGAAGAGGTAGAACTCATTTTTAACCAGTTTACCTTATGAGTAATATCTGGTTTTAAAAACATTTGTGTTTATCCACCTGTGCATCCACAACATTTTTAAGGGAGTGTTAAATCCTACCTGAAGTTGTGCTATCAGAACTTTCTGTACTCAGATCACAGAAAAATAGAAATATTTAAGAAAATCTTGATAAATTGTGATTTACAAAACCAGCATGAAGTAGGATAAAGATCTTATGATGTAGTGTCAAAATACAGGGTCTTTTGTGTTAAAGGACACACAAACACGATATGTGTTTTCCAATTATAGAGCTCAATATATTTGTCTGACCATTTGTGTAACAAATGAATAAGAAGAGTCTGATTTAGCCACATGTTTGAAGACAGGAATAGAGGCTTTGTGCCCTTCAAGAAGGAAGCAAAACTATGATTAAGGGGGTCCCACCTATTTTCCAGTTTGGGTGTGTGTGGGGAAACTGATCACAAACAAAACAGTGTGCTTACCGCTGCCCCTGCTGGAGTGTGAATATGAACAATGCATTTAACATCAGGTCGAGCTGCATAAATTGCAGAGTGCAAAGTAAAACCAGCTTGGTTTACTCCCAGGTTAGTGCTCCCACGATCAACTACATCTCCCTGTATATTGATTTTAACCTGGAAAGGAAAAAAAAATAAGTTTAATAAATCAAAGCCATCAAAAATCTGTCTTAATTCAGCATCTACCACTGATATTCTGAAAATATTATTTTAACAGGTGTCAAAATGACAGCGCTGTAGGCAGATGACTAGGTTCCTGGATTGAGGTTGAAGTTTGAAATGTTACTACTCTGCACCTGCTTCACCTCACTGCTCGAGGTTACTTACCTTACCATAGCAAGAGCAAAAGAATAGTTTGAAACCTTCCATTTTGATTCAAAACAAGAAGTCAACCACATTAACTCAAGTTGACTTTAGCAACAAGTAAAGAAGATAAAGGCTCACAAAATGCTTCCCATGAGCTAGCAGTTACAGGAGTACTGTCTTCAGTTGCTACCATTGTCTCAAAAAACATGCTTTATCTACACTCTTGGCTACTTATATCAATACATAATGACATCTGAATTAGGCACCTGACACAGTATCTTCAAATTGTAACGAGTATTTATGCCTGAAACATATGTTGCTTCCCTCAACAAACTTTACCCAGCAGACAATGGCTTTCAAGGGTACAAGGTGGTTAGCTACCCCAATGAGCTGGCTCCTGTTCACAGCTGTATCAACTGGAGGACACCTGGTGGTGAACATGTGGAAGAAATCTCTCAGATGCCTCAGCTGTACCAACATCAATCATGTTCAATAAAGCTATTTCACACAGGTAACAACGTATTTTCTGGGATTGAACTTAAACAGCTACAAACACACAGAACAGATTCAGCTATTTGTATTTTAGAGTTGTGAAAAATAGTAATTGCTTACCAGACTGGAGGCAGTAACTTCACTGTAAAGGAGTCCAAAAGGTACAATGAGGAAGTGTTCCTGCTCAGAATTTACTCTGGCCTAAGGATAAAAGATGAGTAAGAGCTAAGTTATTAGGAATAGTTTATTAAAGCATGTGATAAGGCCCAGTAACATGAAAATTCCTTCTAAGTCTTGAATATGGACTGGGCAAGTATGCCCATATCACAGAATCACAGAATTTCTAGGTTGGAAGAGACCTCAAGATCATCGAGTCCAACCTCTAACCTAACCCTAACAGTCCCCACTAAACCATATCCCTAAGCTCTACATCTAAACGTCTTTTAAAGACTTCCAGGGATGGTGACTCCACCACCTCCCTGGGAAGCCTGTTCCAGTGCCTAACAACCCTTTCAGTAAAGAAGTTCTTCCTAACGTCTAACCTAAAAATCCCCTGGCGCAACTTAAGCCCATTCCCCCTTGTCCTGTCACCAGGCACGTGGGAGAACAGACCAATCCCCACCTCACTACAGCCTCCTTTGAGGTATCTGTAGAGAGCTATAAGGTCGCCCCTGAGCCTCCTCTTCTCCAGGCTGAACAAGCCCAGTTCCTTCAGCTGCTCCTCGTAGGACTTGTTCTCCAGGCCCCTCACCAGCTTCGTCGCCCTTCTCTGGACCCGCTCAAGCACCTCCATGTCCTTCTTGTAGCGAGGGGCCCAAAACTGAACACAGTGCTCGAGGTGCGGCCTCACCAGAGCCAAGTACAGGGGGACGATCACTTCCCTAGCCCTGCTGGTCACACTGTTTCTGATACAAGCCAGGATGCTGTTGGCCTTCTTGGCCACCTGGGCACACTGCTGGCTCATATTCAGCCGACTGTCCACCATCACTCCCAGGTCCTTCTCTGCCTGGCAGCTCTCCAACCACTCATCTCCCAGCCTGTAGCTCTGCTTGGGGTTATTGCACCCCAGGTGGAGGACCCGACACTTGGCCTTGTTGAACTTCATGTAGTTGACCTCAGCCCATCGGTGCAGCCTATCCAGATCCTCCTGCAGAGCCTTCCTACCCTCGAGCAGATCGACACACGCACCTAACTTGGTGTCATCTGCAAACTTACTGAGGGTGCACTCAATGCCCTCGTCCAGATCATTGATGAAGATATTAAAGAGGACCGGCCCCAGCACCGAGCCCTGGGGGACGCCACTAGTGACTGGCCTCCAACTGGACTTGGCTCCATTCACCACAACTCTTTGGGCCCGGCTATCCACCCAGTTTCTAACCCAACGAAGCGTGCGCCAATCCAAGCCAAGAGCAGCCAGTTTCTTGAGGAGAATGCTGTGGGAGACGGTGTCAAAAGCCTTGTTGAAGTCAAGGTAGACCACATCCACAGCCTTTCCCTCATCTACCCAGCACGTCACTTTGTCATAGAAGGAGATCAGGTTCGTCAAGCAGGATCTGCCTTCCATAAACCCATGCTGACTGGGCCTGATCGCCTGCTTGCCCTTCAAGTGCCACCTGATGACTCTCAAGAGGATCTGCTCCATGAGCTTCCCTGGCACTGAGGTCAAACTGACAGGCCTATAGTTCCCCGGGTCTGCCCTCCGGCCCTTCTTGTAGATGGGCGTCACGTTTGCTAGCCGCCAGTCAGCTGGGACCTCCCCCGATAGCCAGGACTGCTGATAAATGATGGATAGGGGCTTGGCCAGCTCCTCTGCCAGTTCTCTCAGTACCCTTGGGTGGATCCCATCCGGCCCCATCGACTTGCGCACATCCAAGTGCCGTAGCAGGTCACCAACCAGTTCTTCATGGATGGTGAGGGCCACATCCTGCTCCCCATCCCCTTCCACCAGCTCAGGGTACTGGGTATCCAGAGAACAACCGGTATTGCCGCTAAAGACTGAGGCAAAGAAGGCATTGAGCACCTCCGCCTTTTCCTCATCTCTTGTAACTAAGTTTCCCCCTGCATCCAGTAAAGGATGGAGATTCTCCTTAGTCCTCCTCTTTGTGTTGATGTATTTGTAAAAACGTTTTTTGTTATCTTTAACGGCAGTGCTGCGTGCATTGGTGTAGATGCACTTCAGCTGGGCCTTTACCTTATCCTCCGGCCTTGCCATTGTTCCCCCTAGCACAGCCCCAACAATCCATGCTTCAGCCCCATCCCCCTTCTTACCTAGTTTAAAGCCCTATCAATGAGCCCCGCCAGCTCCTGGCCCAGGATCCTTTTTCCCCTAAAGGATAGGGACCCGTCTACGGCCATCAGGCCGGGTGCTGAGTAAAGTGCCCCATGGTCGAAAAACCCAAGATTTCTTCGTTGGCACCAGCCCCGGAGCCACGTGTTTACCCGGTGGGCTTTCCGTGTCCTCTCCGTACCTCTTCCTGCTACCGTAGGGATGGATGAAAACACCACCTGTGCTCCCGCTCCATCCACTAACCGTCCCATAGCATAAGCAATTCAACTTTCACATATGTCACAACAGATAATCAACATACAGCACACTCAATTAACCCATGTTGAATAGAACCAGATGGTAGGTACATGCCAGAGTCTTTCAAATTGGTGGAAGATTGGTAAATGCTTACATCCTGTGGAAAGGACAACTAGATTACTGTAGATAAAAGGAATTATACAATATGATAAATGCAAAAAAGTGTGGGTTTTTTTTTAGAAGAATAAGTTTCTACTCCAACTTCATTTATATTCAAGTAAAAACAGAAGGTATGAAACAGAAGTGTGTGAGAAAATTTAAGAATCTGGCCCACAAATCTAAAACACCTTGATTCTGAGTAGGGTTTCATCACTGACCTTGGTGCCACGTGAGATATCTGTGAGTTCATAATACCAAAATAATTCTGACTTCAAAATATTTACAGCTTGGAATGCATCAGTTTCAAGACTGTACAATAAAAAGTATTGGACAATTTTTTGAACCTCCCAACTTAAAAAAAATAGTAAAGATTTCACAGAATGATTGAAGGCGGAAGGAACTTCTGGAGGTCATTTGGTCCAACCCTCAAGTTTTCCCTTCCCCAACATGCACCTACTTCATGCTCACTCAGGTCTTGTACTACTTGCCACATTAAATACATATGTACTTACATATAGTTCTACCACAGAAAAAAATATTTTAAAGTAGCTGATCAGTAATCTAAAAGCTTCCAGCACAAATCTGCCTTCCTTCTGACAGGCTGGTAACATGCTACAGCGTAAGAGCCTTAAACCAAACCAGCAAGTCCAGGTTAACCCGTGCTTTTATGAATCACCAAAATAGTTCTCCATTACAGAATTGTAAGTGATCTAAAAAATCTTTTACTTAATTACAAGTGTCAAAGAACAGGCATTACTCAAATGTTCTGAAAGCTAATGAGAAAGCCCGAACAAAAATATCAACAAGCAGCAACTCACAAACCACCTTACTTTAGGATTAGATCCAGTAACTGCTTGTGCCCTCAAAGCAAACCAAGATTCAATGAACGAGGTACGTTCTGCTAACCCGTAATCTCAGATTCTGCTTTACCCTGGAGGCAGCCAAGCTTACAGTACATTGCTTCATTTGACATGAAAGCCCTCGATGCTCTATAATTCTGCTTCTGTGTCAGGACTGCACCAGTCTGAACAATTCCACACACAGCCGCTGCCAGTGATTGATAAGGATCCAGAGAAGCAAGATATTCCACCCAGCTCCCTGATATGCCCGGGTTGGCATGTGCTCTCATAGCCTCATAATTCCTTTCCCCTCTAACACACGGGGTCACAACCCTCACAGAAGGCTGTTTTATCTTTTTTTATTATCCGAGATACACACTGATGGCTTTCAACTTCAATGCAATCGCTTAGTAATTAGAGCATCCGTTCAAAGAAAAATAAAAGAAAAAAGAAGACCTGGAGTCAAAATCCAGCTCTGCATGAAGCAATAATATCTGCCACGTTCTAAGGAGTGCCCTACTTCCACAATATCATTAAAGGCATGTGCATACAGAACAAAGGTGAGACTATTTTGTAAATACAACAACTTTGTTCCACATCAACTTCTGAAGGTAAATTACAGCTCTTAGTCACCTTTCAGGATGCTATTCACTGGAGCAGTCTGTAAAGGAAAAGTTGAACTATGACTTGTGAATGCTGCTGACAATACACTTCCAAAAACTTTCCAGCACCACTTTGCCCTTCAAAAGCTATCTAAAATACTTTCACCTCTCATACTCCAAGTCTTCTGTCTTCCATCTCAGCTGGTAACATCACCTAACCAGCCTGTGCTGCCTGGGCATAGGCCCAGGCCTCTAGGCACATGGCTATAAACCCATACTCCCAGGTGTGCACATGATGCTAGAAAGCCATCTTCAAGCCTGCTTGCTTGGAAGTCTTTCCACTGCATTAATGTCTCTTACAAAAATCAATTCTCATGTCACGTATGAAAAATCAGGGGGTGGCACAAAGTTGTTTACAACTCTGGATATGTTGGATACATTTCCTTACTGAAGTAACCAAATGGTCTAATCAACACTGCCATTATCTTGTGCCTACCCATATTGTTTACAATCTTCACCAGTTCACAAGTAATATCTTGAAATCTCAAAAAGCAGTAATAATGAAATTATCATACTTCATTCAGATTGCAACAAAAGAAGGAAAATACATCAAGGACAACCTCTACAATGTAAAAGAAAAAACACAATTGAGCTCTGTTAGGGAAACAATCGAATGGGTTGCACACCACATCTGTGACTTCACTCATGAGACTCATGTTGATCATTCTTCTGGCACATAAAACCTCCTTGATTTGACCTCCTTGTCATTCTTATTATGGATGCCAGCGATTACTCAGTCACAAAGAAAATTGTTGGCACGCAGCGTTAAGCTAAGCAGTCCGCTCATGTTCAGAAATACTAATGGTTTCTTTTTCAAAAAGGTCAGTAGAGAATTTTCAGTAAAATTGAACTGTATGACTAGTGAAAAGGTATTTTAGTACTTATAAAGAAGATGAAGACATCACCTTGCAGAATAATACATATTATTCAAAACATTTAAGATACTACAAGACTAAGTCTTTCAGAAACCGTATGTTTCACTGTAAGAACTTCCATGCACACTCTCTTAAAGCTATTCAGGCTATGGTAGCTGATATCCAAGCTGTCTCAGTTCTTGTTCCTAAGATGCAAAGACTAAATCTCTTCACTACTGCTTTCAATACCACTTTGCTCCTCTTCCACACAAAGAGAAAATGACACGAGGGAGGGAAGCAACTCACTTGCACATTAAAACAATTGGTTCAGTTATCTGTTGACTCAATACTCACTGTTATATGATTGTAAATGAGCTGAGACCAGCCAAAGAGATCTGCTAATCTGTAGAAAGCTGCCAATTTACATCGTAATAACTTCTCCCCTTTTTCATAAGCAATGGAATCAGAGCCCCTCAGATCATTCACTGGTGTCACCATGCCAAGACCTGAAAAGGAAACAGGAAGAAAGCACAATGTAGTTGTGTACAACAGCAGTTAAAACCTATCATTGTTACAGCAACTGTTTTATGTCTTTCTTACTAGTTAATATAAACATGTTAGTCTAAGAAATGGATAGCAAACTTTAATTACTATAATGTCATTATGCACATTACACGAATCTAACTATAGCCTCTGACATAATCTTGCATAGAATCAGCATGTTTCCTTCCCTAATATTCATTAGTGCTAAGGTGACAATGATTTCTTGGCAATTTTTCCCCCCCTCAAACTCATGATTGTCTGTAAAATGCAACTTTCTATTGATAACAGAAAAAGTATAACCCCAAATACTCCACTTTGAGATATGATTTTGTATTCCTGGAAAGGAGAATTATACATATAGCAAGATGCGCACAAATTCATTTAATTAAGATAAGTATGGGCTAAACAGAGGAGGAAGATTATGGCAAAGCATTGCAAATTCTGTAGGTCTAGTTACAGTCCACTGAAAAATGTGATTTAGAGTAGCTGTGACAGAGCAGATTCTGCCATGTTACAGTCTGAACTACAGATTACCTCTGGAGCACAGGCAGGGACTTATATTATCCTAAGACAAAACCTGTGCACACGAGCATTTTCACACTTCTAGTTTTTATTATGCTTGCTGATGGTTCTTGTCTATAGCTTCACTTTGCAAAGAAAAGCTGCAAACAGTATTTCAGTGGCAAAAAATAATTAGTTTCTGAAGACCTGCACTGTTAACTAAGCTATTAACGAGTTTAATTTTCCTGTGTACAATCCATTTGATAAACATTAAAATGTTTAAGTTTTCAACTGTTGTTCACTGTCAGGCTTACCTTTCAATTAAGGTATTTTACTTGACGTGGCTTTTGATATGAATTATATACACGAATCCCATTGCATATCAATGCCATTTAGAAACTAATCAATTCATTTTTCTGTTTGCAATGCTCCCTTGAGCGGACAGGATAGTATTTAAACTTCACAGCACATTTCATTGCATTCACACAGTCTTCATTTTAAGCCTTTCAAACAAGAGAATTCAACTATTATACGTTCAGGTGCACTCACTCATGTTTAATGCAGCCATTCCGCCTTGTGGTGCTGCTGGGTAGACATTTGGCACATTTGTTGTCATAAAATCTGCAATCTGCTGTAAAGCCAATAAACCTGTTGGATTCTTCCCCTTCTTAAATTGTTCCTGGATCATGGATTCCAATTCTTCACAAAAAGCCTGGCAACAGGACATGTCATATTGTAAAGCACGTATGAATGAACTTCAACCTTTCATACAGAGCTTCTTTTTAACACTTCAATGGAAGTACGCTCTCTCTTTTCTCTAAAGTAGTTCAGTGCAGCATTACTGTGTGCACGCTGTTACTGCTGCTGTCTGGAGCCCCAACAATAAGAGTAACTTTTTCTGTAAATGGAAATGTCAATATTCTCTCTCATTGAACCTATTAATTTCTGGAATTAATTTCGGATTTCTGGAAGAAGGAGAAAGATGTACAACTGACTTAGAAGAACACAAAACCTGAATGGAAAAGTAGCTGAACCAGGAAAGAGAAGAAAAAATATTAACATGGCTCAGAACGAACTAAGAGCCAAGAAGGTATCCAGAAACACACAGGAATAGCCACTGGATTTTAAAACTGTGCTTAAACTAGGGGGTCTGTTTACTTCTTTTCTAACTTCTTGTTGTTCTAATTGTTTGTTTTTGGCAGAAGGAAAACAAGATTTTTTACTATGGCTAGTAGAAGACACTGCTTTTGACAAGAATACTTGAGTTCGTAATAAAAGTATGCCAATAGTTATATTAATCTAAATAAAAGGAGTTGGTTTCACATGAAAACCAGTAAATGTAATGCTACATCCCTACTCTTAGTGAAGACATGTCACTAAGCGTTTTGTATCTAAAGTTACCCATCAGTTACTACAAAAGGAACAAATTTAATGAGAGCAGTTTTGTTTTGTGCACTCTCCAGGAGGAAAACATCTTTAATAGTAAAATTCAATCATTCACTGCTTATTATTGTGCATCTTTTATGGAAGGGAAGCATATTTAATGTCAAAATACTTCATAAAAAAGCTGAACAAAGGGCAGACCCACCCTGTACAAGCTACTCCTGGAAGAGTTACTTAATTTAAATGCTTACATAAATGCTGAAATACAAAAAAATGAAAGAGTGTCTTGCTAGGACTAGATGGATGATATGAAAAGTGTTGACTGATTGATTATACACAGAATTCTGAAAGCAATCTGTGAAGCTGCTTCCCGTGTAGACATTCAACCAGATAACATGAGAAAATCAGGCTACAGGTAATTTAGAGGAAAGGCTAATCAGAAAAAAAAATAACACACATCTAAGACAACAAACATCTCTAGTTTTTGAGGTATTTAAACAACAGAGACATAATAAATTTATCACATTAAAGACATGCGTTTTCTTTTCTTACTGGGCTTTGAAGAATCATGGAGACTCTCTTCTTCTGTTCCATCATGTTAAAGTCCTGGCGAAGGTCAGGTGCCATATTTCTCTCTCTCAAATAATCTGGATTATTTTCATCAACTCGATCAAAATACCTCTCTTTATGAGGGGCTGTTGTTGGAGGTGGTGAAGTCACCACCGCTGCACCAGAATCACCATTCATAGTACAATTTTATGGAACCTATGAAGCAGGGATCAAAGAAGAAGAGTAAATAAAACAAGGAAATGATTAAGAACCTTGTATGTGTTCTTGTTTCAGAGTAAAAGTTCAAATCCACCTAAAATTAGCATGGCCTCCTAAACATGAAAGCCATGTTTGTGTGGTTGGATAGCACTATTTTAATGAAAAAGTTTTTAAGATAAACTACTAAAAAGTAGTGCAAAGCCAAATATATTACATGTGTACATGCTACACGAGACCAATACTAGATCTCCCATTTAAACCACTCCCAGTTCTTTAAGCTGCCTCCAAAGCTTGATTTTTCACAAGTATGCAAGTCTTTCAAATCTTGTCACAGTCTATGACATGGTAACACACGATGTCTAAACTCACTTTAACTTTTTTAGTATGTAAAGTCATATGAATATTGTATAAGCTGGAATTTAAATCGTTACCAAAAATAGAATATTACATATGCTTGTTAATATGAAGAATCAAACCACCAAAACATACTCAAATTACAAACACATTTCTGGAGACAAGCTCAGAAATACTCTACAACCTGAAGTGTGCTTTTCACAAACGTATTCATTTTGGGTTCCTTCCACACCATGCCCAACACTACATTAGCATGTGGTTTTTGAATCTGGAAACCACACACACAAACACAACCTCCACCCACTGGCCAAGGCTCATTTCAGTTTCACATGCTGTAACAAACAATTGCACATATCTACTAGAAAGCCTGAAAACTCAGCTGGTATTGCTCAGAGCCTCCTTTCACTCAAAGAATCCCTTTGTGCAACATTAGCCCACTTTTCTTGGCAACACTTTATAATATTTATTCAAAAAGTATTTTTTGGAAGATTTTGTGAGGCCTTCCGCCAACAAACCTAACAGCAATTTATTAAAGACACCTTGCAATGCCCTGAAACCTGGATCTCTGATTCCTGATCATCTGACATCAAATCATTTTTTTTTTTTTCCAAAAAAGATTTTATTTGCATACCACACATGACTAAACAAAACGTGACCAACACAAATTGTGCTTCACTGAACTGTAACAAAGATATTTACCCAGGAATGGCTTGCCAGTTCAGCCAACTGCAATTCTATATGTACATCACACACAAAACATGCAGAATTGCAATCCCTCACCATCATGACATTTAGTTACTTTACCAAGAAAACGAGCCAAGAGAAGCTAGTGTGTCTTCTCTTGGAGGTACAGGAAGAGATAAAGTGAATGAAGCAGCAGCATCTTGCTCCTTGTCCCGCTAAGACAGAACAGACTCATTTCAGTAACAGTGATTTAGACCAGGGTGGAGACAGGCAGGAAACCCCCCAATTTAAAGTCAGTTTCATTATGTACCTTCAGTTTTGCAAGGCTTAGTAGTGTTAGAATCTGCTAATATTGCCAACTTACTGCAACTCTGTCTGCTGTGCAATGGGAGAGATTGTATGTATCTTCCTTAACCAATGAAGAATCTTCTACAGTTTATAACGAGTAAATATTGATGCATGTCTCTATTTTACCGTTTTGAAGTTTTCCTTAGCTACTTGTCTTGAACTGTACTCGCTTACAAATTAGGAATCTATTTCCATAGTTACTAGCTAACCCCCCCCCCCCCAGACACAGATGTACAAGAGACAAGTTTACATGTTACTTTGAAAGACAAAGAATCTTTAAATCGATTCAGTGAGGAAAGCAATCTGCTTCAAGGCTCCGGAATCAGTAGATCTCATCCTCTTTAATTCTTCCACTAGAAACTAAGTCCGCCTGCTGTTTCAAAACCCACCTAGTTTCTTATTTTGGAATGAGCAAATCACTGAATTGTGCCAGTTGAATACAACAGGTAACAGAAAAGCATTTTTCTTGAATCTGCAGAAGAGAACACCATTATAAAAATCTGTGAGCTCTTAAACACTCGGGTGTTGGATGCTCAGGGCTTTAGTGGTTTCCACTAGCTGAGTTGCTAAACACAGGCACCCCTGTGCTGTTTAAAGTTCAAGCTTTAAAACAATTGAATTTTCATTTATTTTTTTAAGCAGCCATGAACACATCTTTATTATCGTCACACTTCTTTTAATTATCAGCTTTCCTCCTCCCAGGAGGAAATATAGGGCATAGCCAGAAGAAATAACGCTTTCATCCAGACAAAAAGCCTTTTGAGGACTTGGATGCAGGAAGTTTTAGACAAGCAAAGTTGGAAGCAAGCAGCCGCTCCTCCTTTGCCAGCTCCAGGTCCCCAGCACCCACCCTCCACATCCTGCTCCCCTGCACAACCTCCTGTCTATGTCAGCTGTCCTTTCATACCCCAAACGGCTTCCCAAGAGCCACCACCACTTCCTACAACCCCTCTTCTGCGTTCTATTATCAATTCTATGTCCTTTTTTTTGTTGTTGTTGTTGCAAAACCACAGCTCACACCTCACCACACAGAGTAAGAGAGGTCAGAAGTGGTGCCCTGGCAAGGCCGCAGCTCTCTACTCTCACATCAGAGAGGAGCTGGTCCCAACAGCCTTGCACAGGTGATACCAAAATAGGACCACAGCATCTTGCTAAAGCTTACTCCTTCACCTTGTCTACAATGGCATTTGAGAAGGTCCTGAAAAGGCCTTACTGTTTCAGCACTAGCTAGCGGCAATAATTTAACAGGATATTCACTGTTTGATGTTAGTGATCCTTTCATAACTGAGGTTCAGTCTCCATTCCACAGCTAAGTTCTATAGATACTTAAAGTTCACGGCATCCCACCCCTCCGTGTGGTCTTGCAGTCAAGTGCTTTAACATACTTTAATGGTAATTGTTGATTTCCAGATCTGTCAACTGCTGCTGATAAAGGGTTTTGCATTAGAAACAGACGGGTTGGACATTTTACACAAGCTATCAAGATTTATTTTACGAATTTCTTCAGAGCCTCTATGAGAGTAAGGCAAGATGGACTCTCCCATAAGAACTTTAGTAAGACACAGACGGTAAATAAAACGAATCTCAACAGTTGAGCTGAGCACATGCTGGGAAGTAAGATAAACTATAATGCCTATGGACTTCTTGCCACGATAACTGTTTTTAATGTGAGAGCCTTCTCTAACGTAACGGTGTCAGTGAGACCACACCCTTAACTGAAAAGCCCTGGCTGCAAGATGTAAGCGCGTACAAAGCCCTCCTCTGGGAGACAGCGACTTTCAGAGAGACCATCAGAGGAAGCAGCATCCATAGCTGTGGAAAGAAATCCATTAATTTCACATCACAGCTTACAATAACTGAAGCAGTTAGACTCATTCTTCTAACAGGCATGTGCATAAACACTACAGACTTCAAACAAACACTGCATCAAATGAGAAGCACCGAGCCAACTCACGGCACTCAGTATTTATCGTCTGTGTGTGCACGTGCACGTGTGTACTATACACAGCCTGGTTGTGAAATCAGTGTTTGGAAGCCAGCTTTATAAAATGTATAGTGCACTTGCAGATAAGGAACAGTGTTTATGACAAAAGTCTAAAATTATTAATATTTAGGATTACTTTTGTCTTTCTAAATTATCTTATAACTTAAGAGAAAGTTCCATTATAATTCACTTAAGAGGAAGCAATGTTAGAGAGCTTAATTTAAACAAGAGAAAAAAGTTTTAGAAAAGGAATAGCACAAAATGGATCCCATTAACATCCTGAAAGAAGAAAAAAATCTCAACCTTTTAAACAGCTTACATTCCCCACTGCACATTTAGTTAACTAACGCAATTAGTAAGACACTGAGAAACAAACAGCCAACTAGAATCTACTATAACTTAAGGGCACAAAAAAACCAACACACCTTTAATCTAAAAATATACATAATTTTCAAAGCTATAGTAGATTTGGGATGAGATCTCACTGTAGTTCAGAAACACCTTTAAAATAAACATTAAATTCATTGTAATTCCTGGAAGTTGAGGAAAAATCAGGTAACCGTATTTCTTGGAGGAAACAATGCTGCAGTCACTTAAAGGTTGGTGTTGTTTTTTGTTCTTGCTGTGGGAGGGTTGTGGAGGTATTTTTTGTCTTTTTTTTTTTTTGCCATTTCCTAAACTCCCACAATCACAAACTGAAATTGCAATTGGATATTTTTTGCTCCTCCACACCCAGAGGAAAAGAATTTTTGCTAAGGCTGTAGCTGGCTGGGACTTGACTTAATCTAAGGGCTCGCTGCCACTGAGGGACAGACCACACCTCTCCACACCAACGCAGCTTCAAGTCTGCTGAGGCTGATTCAGAACAAAAATACACTCTGAGAAGCAAGGAGGAGGTTGTGTCAAGATGACAGGGGAACCCAAAAGACTTCTAAGAAATTTTTGAAAATACTGCCAGCTCTAAGAAAGCACATTCAAGAAGTAAAAGAAAACACCCCCTCAAAAAAAATACAAAATGAAATAACTGTAGGGTGTGGATTTTGTTGATGTTGTTGTTTTTAAAGTCTAGGAGAGTTATCTGATCAAAACCTCGCAAAATCAAGTCATTTCAGAGAACAGAAAAACAGAAATCCACCAAAAACCTGTTCCCTTCTCGGTGGCTGCCAAGTCCTATGTACAAAATGCCTTGTGAACAAAACGTACGTATGGGAGCTTGTGCAGGAGTAAGAAGTGGATCAGCAGCACACTTCTCAGCTGAGAGCAGCCCTTACAACAAAGGCTGAAGGAGCCTTTCCCAGCACACACAGCTTGAAACCTATTTTGACAACAACGTAGAAATTTGCTTTGTACCCCCTTGTTCCAACAAGCTATCATCTCTCATGCCAGAACTATGGCCCAGAGACCTACCAAGGTGAAACAAGCTTTGACAAGAAGTTCCTGGAGAACGGACAAGTTAGAATAACAAACCCATTTTCTCGACTTTTGTGCAAGCAGCAGTCTTTGTGGAGTACAACTTCCCTAAAAGCGACCTAAGACAGGTAGTGTGCTGGTGCAGGGATAGAGCTCTGTGTTGGGTTCAAGAGGAAAAGAACAGGGACAGAAGAGCAAAGAGAGTGCTTTTACAGCCCAGAAAGGGGAAAGGAGGACTGTGCAGGGCTGTGGGATGGAGCAGGGAAGTGTCAGGAGGGAGCACAGGGATGTGCTGCTGCAGGCAGCGAGGCCCCCAGGACACTGAGCAGCTGTGCCAGAGCTCCCATCCACAGAAAATCATTTGGTATCTGTAAAAAAAAAAAATTAAAAATAACAGATTTTTGTTCCTAGCACTGCACCCAACATTCTGGTAGTTTCTGGATTTCTTTTTTCCAAGTTTCCTTTACTTTAGAATAAAATTTCATCTTGCTCTTTGAAAAATTATGAGTGGCTAACAGGGAAATACATTATTCATTATTTGCACTACAGTTTCCTTCATTTTCAGTAAGAACACTTTGGCACCGATGACACTGGGTTTGTTCTTTCCATTTCAAATGTTTCCTACTGAACCTTTAAAAGGAGAAGTTGGCACTGACTTAGGAAGTCTACAAACAAAGTAAATCATGACTGCACTACTTAACAGACAACGTACTTTACATCATGAACAACCAGATTCTTTTTTTTTTTTTTTTTGAACCAAACGTTCCCAGCTCAAGCATCTTCAAAGTTTCCCCTGCTCTTTGTTTTCATACAGTAAGAGACTATTTCACAAAAAGGAACACTTTATCTGGTACTCAGGGAAGGCACCATCAGCTTGCTTACCAACAGAGATGCTGTGAGTTAAGTACTGGACTCTTTAAACACAGAGAAAAAAAACAGCTATAAGCTTATTTTGCTATAAGTATTGAATTTCTACTTCTGTTTTATATGTGTAACATTGTGCCTTAATCTATGACAATAGTTCAAAAAACAAGAAGGGTTAAAAAAAAGGCAAAGAAAAAAATCAGACCAAGTTACAAAAACTTACTTGAAAAGCATCTATTTGTCAGCAATTGTTTCAAATTTTCCCCTTCTCCAAACAAATGAAATCAGAGGACTAGCATAGGGGGCTGTGAGTGATCACAAGGTTATGTTACAGAACTGGCAAAAGTTAATGTGGGTAAGCTTGAGACCTCAAACCATACAAACCAGAGAACATATCTGTATAAATTTAAATACAGTATTACCTTCTCTACTAAAGGCTATCAAAATTTCTTATTATTTCCAACACTTACATTAAAACAACCTCTCTGAATGTTTAGAACAAACATTAAAACCAGAAATCTATAGACAAAATATTTATGAAGGGTAAGAATCTATTTAACAGAATTATCATAACAACAGATAGTTGTGGGCCTTTTACCATATAAATATCAAATTGCTTTTGCATTGCCAAAAAAGTTTCAGCTTTCCTTTGTTTAAAGAACAAATTATGATAAGAAATGTTTCATTA
Source organism: Heteronetta atricapilla (assembly GCA_011075105.1). Taxonomy (NCBI): domain Eukaryota; kingdom Metazoa; phylum Chordata; class Aves; order Anseriformes; family Anatidae; genus Heteronetta; species Heteronetta atricapilla. The sequence goes on from CM021734.1 coordinate 87,084,583, forward strand.
TGACCACATACTTTGTATGACAAGTCTTCCCTTAACTTGTATCCTGAGCATACAGAAAAACAACCCCTACTTCAAACAGGAACAATAACCTGCAAGTTCAATATACCTGCTCAGAAAACGTAATTCAGTCTTTTCAAACAAACAAGAGGAAAAAACAGTGGTGGAACCATTGGCTGCCCTCCCCTCTGGCTCTTGATGGCCATTTTGATGTTAAACCCTAACAACGTAGTCATGTGTGATACGGGATTCTCTGGATGGAAGTGGACAAGCTACCCAGGATATTTAACCCCACTTCTTAGTGACTGATCAGCTCCAACTGCTCCCAGAGAAGGGCCAGCATTACCTTAACTACCATCCCAAATGAATGGCATGCTGCCGAACAACGCTGTGCGCTATTAGAGGATTTAAGCTGAAAACTTGAATTCTAATTTGAAGCTCAAGTAAAAACCACAGAGAAATAGCTAATTGAAAAACTCCACAAAACTCAACGGAACCCACCTAACACAAAGGAATACAACCAGAGACAAAAATCAAGCCAGAATTACTCAGTGCTGAAAAGGCAAGATCTGAATTCAGGAGCTATCCTAAGTCACTGCTAGGTGTTGCAAAGATAACGCTGTGGCCAGGCAATCTGCTGTAAACCAAAAGCAGCAACCCTTACCTTTAAAGAAAGAAGAATGCTACCAGGATGTTATTTCTAGTCCTCCTACACAGACCTCAAAGAGGCCATGAACTACTACAGAGGTCAAGGGCTACAAAAAGGATCTAGAGGGTAAAAGACTACTTTAGAAGGAGGAGTGGCTTGACCTGTTTAAGGTTTTGCTTACGATATAATGCCTAAGAGCAAGCATCAGGCACGTTCAACCTTGAATCAAGATGAAGCTCCCTAACCATATACACTGGAATACTGAGTCAATAGCTTTGCTTTCTGACCCTTTTTAAAATGCAAGCTTTAATCTAGCTTCCAGAATACCTTTTACTACACCTGTGCTGAGATCGAAGTCCCGTCTGCTTCTGAAATCGATGAATCTGCTTTCTCAGGCTTCGTGAAAAAATACAGTTCCCACACGCACAATATGCTTGTGTTATTTGCAGCTTCCAAAGCGCTTCTAGCACTTCTTGTTTTTTTTATCTAGCACCTTCCTCTGATGGTAGGTTGGTGACAGCTGGAGGCTGAATGTCAGACAGAAGGCACGAGCACTCAGAGACAGTACCAAAAATCCTCCTTAATCCTTCTCCTGTGCTCAGGACTGATCGGACTGGCAAGCAGGACAAATTTTCCATCACATCAGGTAGGTACCTTTTTTTTTTTTTTAAACAATCTTCTGCAACAGGAGGTGCAAACCTCCCATCAGAATCATTCAGGCTCACTTACCTAACAAACTTCAGTGACCAAAACTATGTGCACTCCTCAACACCTCAGCTCACCTCCCTGGCTGCTTCAACACATTTAGCAGTTTAGTCCACTGAAAAGAAATTCCTCAGGTTACTTTATTTTTTAAAATAAAAAAATGTGATGTTTAACAGCATGTAGAATAAATGGGGTTGCACTAGACCCAAGGCCTCTCTATGGCTCACTGACAAAAGCTATAAAATTAGGTGAACAGAAGCAGCGGTGACAGGTATTTTTCCCAGCCATGCTTTATTGCTATGTTGACTTGTCACTGGTGTCACAGCTCCACGAGCCACTCAGGACAACATGGCACTATTAGGACTCACTAATTTCCATTTTCATCTTCTAATCATGCAGGAAGCATCTGAAGCCAAACCAACATAAATTCAAGTATTTTCCACTATTAGTATTATTGGTGGATGGTGGCAACACCAGAAAGCTACTGCACGTTTACTTCTGCCATCAGGCTCACAAGCCCATCCATATAAAGAGGTTTAACCCAAATACTGCTTATTTTTAGGTTTCTATGAACCCACATGCACTTCCCAAGCCTTGTATTGAACTCGCCAGTAAGCCAGCGCCCTCAGATTTTTGAGCCCAGGTCAAATCAGAGCAGCAGCTTTCCCAAGGGCAGGGCCCCGGCTTGATCCAATGAGTACTTAGAAAGCCTGAGACACACTGATCAGCATGTCTGACCCCAAAACGAATGCTGGTCTCAAGCTGAAGTTATAAAAGCTGTTAGGCTTTGAATTCCAAAGCTGTGTTTGTTGAAAACACAAAGGCATACAGCAGTTTCTCAGTGAAATAGTTGAAATTGGTTGAAACAAAAGATATTTGATTTGCCAATGTAATAAAATTGGGTTAAAAAATTCTAATGTTTTCACACACACATTTGAAATCAGAACCTCCCAGCAAACCCCAGACAAGTATCTCCAACTTCCTAGTGGCATTCGATGCACCCCGGGAAGGAAAGCCCCCTGCTTATAGAGAGGTGCTACTCACCCACGACCAAGCTACTGCTGCTCCGCCAAGCAGTGAATTCGAGGAGAGGCAGCCATGGCACCAGAAGCTTTAGACAGAAATGAGATGCAGCGCTGGACCTAGAAAAACCTAGTCCTTGATGTTACTGTCCATCAATAACTTGGGGATTCTTCTGATACAGAGCAGAGCAGAGGCTCTCCCCCGCTGCAGAGGAGCGGCTGCAGCGCTGCAGAAGTGCGGAGCTCATAAGCAGCTTTGTGAGAGGGCAGCAGGCTCAAGGGCTCATTTGAACGCAGGACACGGTGCGAGTTGTGAGCTCACTGCAAGTGCCCTATGTGCAAAGACAAAGGGAAGGAGCAGCTTTCTTCCTCTCTCCAGATTTTCTTTTGACCTGAAGGTTCAGCAAAACAACCAAAATGACCAAGGCCCCTCCACTACACAGGATGAGGGCAGCAGCTGTGTTGCACTTCTCCTGTAAGGTTTTACAAGGAATATCTTATAGTGGTATCACCCATCCAGTCCTACTCTTTTTTTTTTCTTTAAGCAAAGGAGGGTGGACATTCAAAAATCAGACACGAAAATCTACCTATACAAAAATGTTTGTTAATTTTGAAAATGAGTATGTCAGATCAGTATCTTGGAGAAAGAAAGCAAACCAGAACACCCCACCCACACACCCAGTGCTGTCCTAGATATAAAAGAGGAAATCTTGGTTTTAAAATGTAAGTGACTGCGGCCATCCAGCACTGTTGAAACACCCAGAACCTATGCTTTCACAAAGCCCCATGAATAACAAGAGCTTTTACGAGTAATAAAGAAACACAAAACCCATTTCTGCAGAGGAATGTAAGTACTTCCCTGACGTCTTAAAAACACGATAAATTTCAGTGACTGGAAATATTCACATCTGAAATATCAGTGTTATGATGCATAAGGGATCAACTCAAGTGCAGCAATGCTCAGGCTAAGTGGCCCCATTTTGGGCAGGATCCAGCTATTTTCATATAGGCTGAATAGCGAAGAATGAGATTTCTGAACCGTGCTGGCAACAAGCAGAAGAATGGCATTTAACCTTTTAAACTGTTCCGCAAAAATAACTTTTAACAAGATAGTTAGATTACATCTTGCATCTTTACTTATTTATGGGAGAGAGAACAGTAGGTACAGTCATCTCCCCTCTGCATACAGAGGAAAAATGGCCCTGGACTTACTGCAGCTAAGATTTTACTTCAAACAAGAGTTATCTTGTGGTGCGGGTAGTTTATTGCTTGTTTGTTTGTTTTAAATTATTTCTGGTTAAAGCCTGAAAGCATCTCTCAAAGCAGAATGAAGAATCCTTTGACTGCTCCTGGAACAAAAGACCTCCTGGGATAAACCTTTAAAATGATCAGATACAACAAAAAATATCAGGTCATGGAGCCCATTTTTGTTTTAAATATTGACAATGTCAACTCAAATTTCAGTGCACTGCATTCCAAGGACTCAATTCAGCCACAGCAATTAGAGTTGTCTTACAGTCTGTCATATACTCCACAGTTTGAGTACGCAAACTCCTTAACACAGTAACAGCCCACAGACCCTCCCAATTACCGATGGACATTTTTGAGCAAAACCCCTCAGGCGTGCTTCTCAATTTGGCCTCTTGCATGGAAAATGCAGTATGTAAAGAAAAATTTAGAGTTTACTATTACTGTCATTAAGAGGCTCAACCTGGAATTTTTAAAGAAGTGGGAGGAATAGATTCTGTGGGGTTTTTAATTATGATGCATCTAATTTGGAGACGTGAGTTAAATATGATTAAGTACAAAAAGTTTTTTTTTAAAAATAAGGAAGTCTACAAAATATTTATAATTCTAAAAACCAAACACATGAATTTGCAGTTTCCGATTTACTGTTTATTCTGATTGCATAGACACAAAGAATCTAGAGATTTATAAAACGGTTCTGCAGAAAAAGGATTGCAAAATCAGAAATATTCTAGTCCAACTTCTTCACTCACCAGAACTTTTTAAACCTCAATAACAGCTCTTACATAAGCTCTTACACATCCTGATTGAAAGACAAGAGGTTCTTATTAAGGCAAGGCCGAGCTAAAATCCCATAAGCATATCAGTTTTGCTTTCTGGGCTGAAATAAAGTATTAGCATGGCCCCTACCTATTACAATAAAGAATAGTGTCATGAACGTTAGAGTGTAATAAACAATATCTATTTTCTTATGCTAAGAAATCCCATTTCCTAATTCTTGTCCTGTTGTTTTAAACCCCTGCTTTAAGTTACACAGACTCAAAAAAAAATTTAACTTCCCTATCCATCAACAGTACTAATTAAACTTGCAGAGAATTTGACATACACACTTTTGTTTTTTTAAGAGCTTATCCTTCAACATGCAATTTACATCTGAATTAGAGGTACACTAAAACATCTTTATACAATATCCCACTTTTATTAGAGGATTTGCGAAGCAACGACATCATAAAACTCAAGTATGCTACTCAACATTATGTAAACTCCAACAAAAAAAAATCAACACTAAGGAAGTTATAGACAATTACTGTAGCCGCTCTGGAAGGCTGAGGACAAAGAGGCTAAGTAACAGCATGCCACCATTGGGCAACAGAGCGGTGAGACACCAAGGAACAGCACATCTCAATTTATGATTAATACAGCTATTAACATTGGAGATCCTGCAGCAAATGCCCCCAAGAAAAAAAAAAACACTACTTTATGAGACTTGCAGGTTGAGATCTTTAGGAAGAACTACCTGAATATGCATGACGTGCATGAATTCAGCCATTATTTCCTGGCAGAGAACCCAAGTAACTCAGGAATTACTACAGTGATTAAAGAGTGCGCAGCATTACACTGGAAGCAGCAAGCTTGGCAGGGAAGCAGCACAGGCATGGCTGATGGGCATGTTACTTGCTTAAGATAGAAGAGAGCAAATCAAAGCACCCAAATGAGGTTGAGGCTAGTATGAATCCTGGAGATTTCATGTAGGTTGGGATCAGGCAGGTGAATACAGCAGAGACATTGAATTGCTCATGAGTTGCTCATGCATGTTCACCTGAGGCATTCTCTAGTTCTTTTAAACCACTTCCAGGTTTTGCTGGGGGAGCGAGGGAAGGCCAGAAATCCTGATCAATTCTGAATCCAACTTAGTCTTTGACACAATAGAATTGGATGGAATTTCAAAAGCCTAGATGCAGAAGGAAACAAATAGCTTAGTTTCAGTTGTTACAAACTGCACATCAACATGATACAATCTCACATACTTGAAAATTTATACTTTTCTGAGAACACCAGTCTGAGCATCTTACTGTAGTAAACTCTCTAACATGTCCAAAATTTGGAGAATGCAAATCTGAGTTGAACTTCGAAGTACACCTTCCATGTGAGACTTTTTAATAGCAATTCCACATGAAAATTGATCTGAAATGTGAGTCTTCGGTATGTATCATCATCCCATTTTCAAGTCAGCTAACAGCCAAGCTTATTTAAATTCAAAAAGCTCCTTTACAAGGTGGTGAATCAGGCATTTCTAAGTCCTTCATGCAAATGAAAAAGTTTGGGAAGACAGACAAAGTGGTTTGCATTGTTCTTCATCCGCCCTGCACTGAACATTTCTGAGCATCACTGAGAATATTCTTATCTTCCAGGAGGGATGTTAACGCTATCTTCAGAGAAGTATTAGAAGCGACAGCAAGACAGAGCTCATTCCAAAATGGGACGAAGTTCCCAAATCCAAGAGCATGTTTTTTTTCCTGTCTCAGGATGGTCTTAACAGCTTTAATCTAAAGATTAAAGATGTGTTAAGCATGGACAAACATCTTACTAGAACTCATTTTCCTGTATTAGATTGTCATTTGTTCCACACGAGGAAAGAAGATGTCAAGACACCCTCATCAACTCTATTTTGGGAGCAACTCATTTCTGTTTTTCTTTTTCCCAGGGGAGCATGAATGTGCTCCCCACCCCAAAATTATGCAGTCATGTTTCCTACCTCTGGGCGAACCTCAAGGGTCATGCACACCCCCACAGCAACAGATGAAACACCCCGAGCAAACAGTCTTCCTCATCATGCCGTCCCCCTCGCCAGGCAACTATTGCACAACTGAGCGTGGCTGCATGAACTCCTGAGTTTGCATAATGTTGCTTTATTTTCCAGCTGAGATTGTCATCATCAGGTGGAAACCACGAGAGAGAGATGTGGCGAAGTATTTACTTGGCTCTTTGGGGTTTCAGAATTACATCTGGGGAGAAATGCAGTAATCCAGTTTCTCCAGTCACTGTAAATCATGCCAACACAGAGGCAGTGGCCATTCTAACAAAGTTAACTACCTCCAGAGTCACAAACACAAGCACCTGCAGAAGCCCAGGCTTCATCATTTCAGGAAGCCTGAGCACTCTAACACTCTTCCTAGGACTATTTCTTTGTTTCTGAACAAGGGATCATTTTAATCTCTATATGGTTACATTACTCAACCGAATATTCGATCATGTAAAGGAGAACAACCAAGATACAGAAAGAACATGCATAAATTGTGGCATTTGCATGAAGGTAAGTAAGGATGAAAGCGAGCGTGATACTGGCTTGATCACTGCCATGGCCGTAGAGCCTCACACACCACCTTCTAGTAAGTAGACAGGCTAGCTCGTACTCTGCTCTGCTGCCTACGTAGCAGCCTGTTCATAATGTCTGCCTTTGCTCAAGAAGCCAGTCCGGCAGTGGTTACACGAGGGCTCTACTTCCAAACACCCAGACCAAGACCCTTTGGGACTGACAGCACCTTCCATGCAGACAGCTTTCAGAGAACTAGTCCCAAGCCCCAAGAATTGCTCTCTCAAAGCTCAGCCCTCAACAGGAGGGCAAGACAGAGTTGTATACTAACCCTTAACAGCTGAAACATCCAGAGGTCCCAGGAGTTTTGCACAGATGTACACCATTTTACAAAACTCAACTACAACCTTTATGAAACCCAAGAGAACAAAACTCAACTGGGCATTCTGCGTTTGCTGTATTCAGATCCCAGTGTGAAACATGAAAGGCTCCTGTTCAACATACACCCATGCTTCTAGATGTAACAAAACACTATTCCCCCATAAAGACTAACATCTTTAGACAGGGATTGTTTTAGATGACAAACATTTGAAGATGAATGGTAAGAAATTAATGTTTCTACACATCTGTCTTGCAGGGTTGGAAGGGACCTTAAAGCCCACCCAGTTCCAGCCCCTGCCATGGGCAGGGACACCTGCCACCAGCCCAGGCTGCCCAAAGCCCCATCCAGCCTGGCCTTTATCTTTCAACACCACCAACAGCTAGAAGACTTGTAACAATACAGTAAAAACGCCCTTCTCACACCTGCTTGTTTACGTAGTTGTAACCAAACATCTTCCCCATTGTGCCCTAAAAATCACACCTAGCCAGCACGGGGCTTACAATCCTAGAAACAGAAATTCAGGTTAGACCAGTGAACATCAACAGCATGCAGGTGTGTCAAATCAGCTGGGAGTCAGACAATGACTGTGAATAATTTGCACTCGAGCTGTCAAATGAACTTTTTCTAGCAACCCTACTGCCCCTATTTTACTGCTGAAATATGTGTGTACAGCTCTTTCAGGTTCATTGAAAGGTTACTCGCATCAGAAATTGCAAAACCCAGGGTAACACACGCAGTATTCCAAACTGGGGTTCTACGCCTGGCTTTTCCAGCTATTGCCCCAACAGCACACAGCCAGACACATGCCAGCAGCTTCCACCCATGCAAAATCCAACGAGTCAAAAAAACTAAAAAGCTGGCGAGCAGCTTTCCAAGGAAGAGTGAAAACAACCATGTGAAATGAAACCAATCACTTATGTTAGAGCTGTACTGTGACATTTGTTTTAAAACAGCATTATTTTACATGTAGAAACACCTACTCAAATCTTTGTTTCCGTATTGAATGTTTATTTATTTATTTTTAAGTATATCATGCTTTCTCAGGAGCACACTTATTTTCAAACTCTTCCTCAACAGTTACTCCGAGCCAACAACTCCTTGCGTGGCCAGGCTGTGAGCTGGATATCACAGCAAGGTGGGCAACTTGTGAACAAGCCCCTGACCCGAACCAGCAATTAGAGCCAGTAAGCAGGAGCTTGTGCCACTAGGTACACCTGGTTTCCACAGGGTCCAACATGTCAGTATCCTTAAATGTGTACTGAGCCACAAGCAATTCCTGCTTCAGAGCTGCTCAGTAACAGCATTCAGTGAAGTTAAGGAAATCCAGCAGAAATGCTATAAAAATGACTTGTACACACGATAAATTGCATTTACCATTCCACTTTTAACATTAAAACATTACCTGCCAAGACGCCAGCATCTTCTATCACATCTCTCCCAGAAGCCCTCTACAAGAGACAGTTTGTACAGGTCATTCAGCTTCAGCTACCTTGAGCCCAGAAATGATTACCTTCAAACTTATTTAGGTTTTGTTAAAAACAAAGACAAGCCTTCCACTTGCAGTGCTTAAGTATTAAGCCTGCTGCTTACTTAGTTATCTGCCCACTATTACTTCCAGCCGTGCTGAGTTCATAAGGAAGAGACCAAATTTGGGTAAACTGGTGATTTAACTTTTCAAACATCCTGATTATACATGGCCAGTTTTAAGAACCGCCTAACGCTCACCCTCATCTGCAGTGTTTTTTTGATTTCCGCCTTAGACCATGAAAAAAATGCGTACGTGGTATTCTAACATTCTTCATAAAACTGATATAAAATGTGTAACCTTACTTTGCACTGTGTTAAACCCTTGAATGTAATAACACCTCATTGCAGCAAGTCCCATGGGCTAATACAGAATGTGACTTTATAAAAAGTGTGTTTGAAATATATAACGTGTAGAAATCCTAGTGAAAATCCTCTGTGTAATGTAATCCAGATTTTTAAAGCTGTTTCTGCCCTTACAGTATCAATTTATTTTTCTGTTCTATCTCAATTTATTTTTCTCATCTGTCTCCTCTGAACTAAAGCAAACTTAACTTTCTCTCCTGACTTGTGTTTGCACACTACATTATTTCCTATGGGTTCCAGATCTCACCACAGAATTTCAGGGATCTATCAGCTAACAATGGAACAGGAAATACTTCAAATATTTTTTCTTCCATTTAACCTGATGCACCTTTATAAACATCACTAAAAAAATCAGATGGTTTTATGAAGTTGTTCAGTGACACACAAGAGCAGTACCTCACTCACTTACCTCACTCACTGAAATTATTCTCATTTCAAGCGTTAATATCATTACCCTGATCTTCCTCTGTCAGCCTCAAGTTCCTGCTCTTTTCCAGTCACAAGCAACCTATACAATCCTGTCACCACAAACTTCATTTGTTCCAGTTGTATAGAACTCTAATAATAATATCAAAAGGAATTAATGATAACAGAATCTGAACAGACCATTATCTGGTCATTGCACCATATATCCTTACTGCAAATTTATTAGATATAACGCCTCCAGCAACTATTCCTTAATATTTTTCACAGGGAAGTCTTGAAATAGATAGACACTCACACGCCTCTGGAAAAACAGAAAACAGACATTTTTCTGATTTATCCTCCAAAGACAAAACTGCACACCAAAATGCATCTTTATTTCAGACAGTTAAGATTTTATACTGCTGGTGTGTAATGTGCAGTGGTTATAAGGTACCGTGCCCACATGGAAAATATACCTTGAAGAACACTCCCAAAAAAAAGCCAACCAACAAAAATCACCAACCAATGCGTGTCATCAGTTAGCATAAGACAATAGCTTTCAAAAAAAAGTGACAATTCTTACATGAAACAAAAAAAGAAAATGCCAAATCCAAATATGCTGCTGATAATATAAAATATCTTAACTTTGACTGCATCACTTGCAGAACTAGCTATAGCAGAGGCCGCATCTGCAGAGGATGCTAGTGCAGGTGATGCAATAAAAGACTATTCCAATGCAAGAAAACTGAGCAATAATCAGCTTCAAGTCCGGCAAGTAAGCTACAGAAATCAAAAATGCATATAAAGACAAAGCTTTTTCTAGTCTCCAGTGTTTAACAGCATGCTTTAGTTAAATAAATTACTTGGTTCAGCAGTAGTGCAAACTATTAAGCTTCCAGTGTCGTAGTTATTAAGCCATAAGTTTTTTCAGTAATTATTTTTATTATTACTACCACTCCAAAGGAGTAGCATTACTTACTTTCATCTCAAACTTTTTGAGTTACCAAGACAAATTGTATACGATCTCGTTGAAAAAACATACTTTAAGTACAGAATGTCAAGATAATGAACTTCTTAGTGTTCATACACTAATACACTTTTAGGAAATACAAATACTCCTGAATGTATTCTGCTCACTGAAAGCGCTGCAGCCTATCTGCTGAGTCATTCACTCTTTGGACACTACTGCCAAACAGTCTTAAACTTAAATTGGGCTTTTTCTTTTATTATCTGAGTCTGTCTCTAGTTCATGTATTTAACAGTAAACGGCACTGCAGAACGTCTAAATAAAGTAGGTTAAATACAATCTTAACAATGTTCATGTAATAGGGAACATTTCCACACTCCGGTGATTTTAAATACTACTGATCAACTTTCAAACTTTTAACTACCAACCCTTATTTCCTTAAAGTTTCACTTTTGGGATGCAACCTCTAACATTTACACTGAAACATACAAAACATCATTGATGTTATGCCTATGCAATTATTTACCATTAACCATTGTGTATGAATACAGCAATTCAAATTAGTAAGATTTAGCTCTCCATCTTAGACATCAGTTCTGAAAATATTAAAATACCATTAGACCTACAAATAAAAAAAAAAATACAACCCATTTAGATAGGACAGAAACTTGCTAGATACCACTTTGGCACTTGCGCCTAAAATCAACAGGAAATTCAGCTAACAGCTGAAGGGAAGTCAATAACACATTAAGCAGAGTCAGGAAGGAACCTTTCAAACATCATTAAATTTCTATCCTGTCCTAACCAGACTACTTTCCATGCTTGAACTTCCTTCCAAAGTGAAGCTTTCTGGATGAACACTTAGAGAAAATATTTCAAATAGAAAAATTAATGTAAAGCAGACAATACATTTCTGCCTCAGTTCTTCTTCCTATAAAACTCATATCCAATAACACTGCTGATATAGACAAAATAACGGTAAAGATGATTGCTTACAAGTTCTCTCCGAAGTCTGAAATACCTCATCAGGAATTAAAGTATGATTTAGTGTGTCATAACTGAAAAAAAAAATAGAAGAATATTGTAACCTAAGGCACCATTATCTCCCCATTTTGCCAATTAGTGCCTTTCTGTTAGGGAGGAGGCAGCAGAACAGTTTTCTTTGCGAGTCTCCTGTAAAACCATGGATTCTACACTGTGCAGAGCAATGGGAGTGTCTCTCATTAGTGCAAAAGGCAGAACAATGTTTCCTCAGAAAACAACATTCCAGGCTTATTAGATGGACAGTCTCTTAGGGCAATACACAGGAACAGCAGCACATTATCTAGCAATATGGCATATAGGGTTTTACCACATTAGTCCTTTAGCTTGTACTATTATTTTTTTGAAGAGCTTAAAGGAGAACTCACAAAGAAGGATGAAGCCAGTGACACAATGCTACTTGCTGTGGGCAGCCTCCGTTGATCACAAAGGGCAGCACAAGAAGGAAACAAGGCAGGGGTTGTTATCAAATCCATTCAGTTTGTGTTGATTAGGGGCTTCATAATACAAATATGAATTACATAACGTATATCTGCTACGTATGATACAATGTAGGGCATTACATAAAACAGTATTTAAAACCTCCCACTTGTCTACACGTTCTCTCTCCCTCAATACAAACACTTCTCTTCCTCAAAAAGCAATCGTCCAAGCACCAGCTCCCCCACGGACCTGGTCGAGCAACTGTGTTACAGTGACCAGCACGACAGGAATCCCGGGACCTGAGGGATACTCATCCTCCCAGGTATTGTGGAAAACTACGTGTTATGTCATTCCTCTCCCCTTATATAAGCTACCCAGCTCCATCTTAAAGACAGCCAGTCGGATGCCACTACTCCTCAGGGAAGGATGCTGCAGGCTTCTGTGCCTCTGTTGCTTAGGAACCATCTTTTCTGATTTCCACCAGACTAGGTTTATTCTTGGATAGTTTATACCCATTTGTTCTCGTACCTTGAGCTGAAGAAGCTCTTTTTACCCACCTGTGTTGTTTGACTCATTTTTGTGAGGAGCAACCTTTCACGCTTTGTTTTACCAGACCAACCACGACACGCTCTTCTAGCCTCCCTTATGAAGCAAATTCTCCATTCCATTAGTCATTCAAGGAATCAGTCCCTGTAATGCTTTTTCTTCCCTCGCCTGGATGATGGGTGATAGGAATTAGGCAAGGTATTCCAGATGAGCTCTTCCCAGTACCAGAAAATGTCAGCACCATTTTTCTTCTTTAATGGAAATCTTCACAGGTAACAACTGCATACTTGTTATCCTAATACTTCTCATAGCTGCTAACTGTTATAGGTGGAAGTGTTCCAAGTTCACCTTCATTTTTAAACATTATCAAATACAATGCCTTCTCTACTGCTCCTTTCCTAAGGTCTCAGTATCTTTCCGTGCCAAACCACCTTCTGTACTGATGATCCTTGATATCTGGGAGCAAAACGTGACACTGGCACAAGCAGGAATGCATCAACGTTTCTAATGCAAGTGCTAAGTCTTAGAACCGATACTTGGCAAATTCCATTACCAACATTCACTCAATACATTAGCTTCTGGTCGTCCAGTTCTATCCATACTCAACACATCCTCTCACCATCTTAAGCTGATTTTCATGTGAACATCAATCACTCTAGTTCGTCCATGGAATCATATTACACCTTACATGACTAAGTCAAAGCAGGCCAGCTTTAACCAGGTATTCTCTCCAAAAGGTCAGGTATCTTATAAAAAGAGACATTCGATTTCTCTGACTCAATCTTCCTTTGTTAAGTGTTCTCTCCTTAGCTCCTCTTCTACTTGCTTCTCTTTAGAAATTTAAAGAAATCCCTGACTAGTAAGGTCACACTAATAATGCAGTAACTACCCCTAACTACCTTAGTTTTAAACATAACTACTTTTGCTGTTCATCAGCTGCTCAATACCCTTCTGCCTTGATATATTTAATAAATGGACATCCCACCTACTTCAAAATTCCAGGATGCTACATAGTCCCACTGATATGTACCCTGGAATTTTGATCATTATGGAAATCACTTTCATAACTTCACTTCCATAAGACCTACTACTCTGAGTTCAAAACTACTGTCTTTGCTGAAAACAAAGGCAAGCTTTCCATTTAGTTTTTCACCTGTATCTAAATTGTTTTTATTCTTATTTAATTGTCCCAAGCTTCCTGACAACACACGACTTGCTTTGCCGATCTGACTTTCTCAGTTTTCTGCTTACTCCTGATGCTCTTCTCTAGTTTGCTATTAACCTTATAAGATCTTGCATTCCCACTAGCACAAAAATCATCTTTTCATATAAAAAAGCAAAGCTTGGTAGGAGGAACAAATATTTTATTCAGCTGCCAGAATTCTTTGCATTTCTTGCTGTATCAGAAGTTCAGCCATGCCAAAAGCACCTCATCAAGTAAGCCCTGAGCGTTGCTGCAGAACTGGAATTGCAAGAACATTTGGGTGCTAAATCAAGTTATGACCTTTGCACTTTGAATGTTCACTTCTATAACTGCAGTTATTAACAGCTTTTAGGGACACTCAGAGATGACTTTGAGTCTTTATGTTCTTTTTGGCTTTAGTTGGGCCTTTGTGTTTGTTCATTTTTTTCCCCTAGAAGATGCATGCCTGTAACATGAAAAGATTCATGCCACGACACCTCCTGAGAGCTAGAACAAGAGAAAACAAGTTAAGGCTGCTTGATTTCTGCTTTACTTCAGAAACAAAAAAAAAAAAACTAAACTTCATTGTCAGTATTTTAGTTTGAGGACATATTGCACTGCAGCTATTACTAACCTTAGTTTAAGGAAAAAAAGGTGCAGAAATGAGTTCTGAATTTAGGATTACTATAGCAACGGGGGAAGAGGGGAGGGAAGGAATTACCAATTACATTCTCAGTTCATCAAGTCTTTGATAGGATAAATTTGGCATCAGTCAAATGAAATGAAACTGCATTTATCCCATTCATTAATGATTAATGCACCAAATTAAGAATTAAACAAACAGAAGTTGTACTACAAGAAGTAAAGTAGAAAGAAAAATTCAGATTGAATGACCTTACTTATTCCTTCTGCCATTAAGTATCTGATATCACAACAGGTCTTCAAAGCATTAACTGATAAATCAAAACTCCCAATATCCAAAAAGATACATGCTGCTTATCAAAAGTGCCTAGTCCTGACTAAAGGTCTGCAAATGAAAGGAGTCATTAGAAATCTGCCTCATTTTTAACTAAGGGCTTCCAGTAACTACACTCCTGAGGGCATGCAATAGTGTGCCCCTATACAACATGGAGGTGTAATGAATTTCCAAAATACAGCTGACTTACAGAAATCAAATGTTTCAACAATATATGTGAACGCACTAATGACTTAACACCCTGTAAACCTGGGAGTGCAGAAACAAGCTCTTAACAAAGGTGACATTAGGATATCCTGGATTTGCTTTTTTATAACGAACTAGCTACATCTCTTTCTTCTTTATGCAATCTTTAGCCTTCATTGTATTCCACGATTACTTTAATCAATACTTCAAAAATAATTAGTGCGATGGACACTATTCCATCGCCAATAAGTACGTTAATTACCCAAAAAAAAAGTTAGAAAAACACTAGTTGCAGTCTTGTGGGGAGGCTAGCTATTTCAATGCCCTAGCCCACTCACAACAGGCAGGTCCCAAGGCCATTAAGCATGCAGCTGAAGCGGCAGAAGCAGCCACAAAGGTTCCTTTTTGACATGGCGAGCTGTGCTTGCAGCCTGGGGGGCTGTCTCTCCACTTGAGCATTACGTATTGACCCAAAAATATTTTTCCCTCAGGCAACTGTTCCACAGCCAGACGGTTCAATTAATAAGGCTGCCCTCGTAATTCGCAAGGCCGCTCAAGTCCAGCTCTTCTGGCAGACATTCAGATTTTATCCATGCTTCCCAACCTTCTGTTCACCACTCCTGGCTGTCGCTGACCAGCTGCCAAAACACCCTTCAGTTTCTGGTAAGGCCAGAGGACAGTCGGAGAAGACACCTTCCTCTGACTTGTGCAGTGAACCGCACAGCATATTCTCTGCTCCTGGTTCCTCCCCTGGTTGCTGCAGTGAGGGAAAACTGAAGGCTTCTGGAAGAAGCATTGTTCCATGACTAGGAAGCAGAGGCACAGGCACCTCGAACGGGGTTTCCTTGGCCATCTCCATCAGCAGGTTGGAACAGTCCAAGAAAGCAGCCCAGATCAACAGAAAGGTCTCTTGACAGATCCAGATGCGGGTGTCCCAGTTGCCCAAATCATTACCCCAGGCTGTAATCACAAACCTCCTCTCCTTCCGGAAGAGAGGCAAGCCGCTCTGTCTAAGGTGACCCACATACCTGAGCAGCGTTGGGATTAGCACAGGTTCTAAAGGCAATTGGAAGCAACAGGGGAAAAACACAGGCTGACAGCAAAGAGACCAGCATAGTCTTCTCTGTGACCAAGGCACACAAGTCCACAGCCTTTCCTTGATGCAGAAAAGATGCAACAGCTTTTCCTCAGACTATAGACATGTATTTTAATCCACTTGCCCATCCCCAACATATGTAAAACTAGATCTACACACAGCAATGCATCTCGAGACTACAAGGACACTTTGCCTTCTATCTACCAAAGGGCATTCACTTGTTTTAGGAAAGTTCTACAGAATTTACTACTGGCAAAACCAATCATCTTTTTACCTAAATCATAAATACAATAGAAGCAAACGGGAAAAAGATAGTTCATATACCAGAAGTTACCTTTGAAAACTCACCACCTCTGAAGTTTTACTTTAACCCCAAAGGGGGGGGGGGGGCCCGGGGGGCGGGAACCAACCACCTTGCTACGTATCACAGAATCATTAAGGTTGGAAAAGACCTCCAAGACCTCCACTGATATCACCCACTAAACCATCTCCCTAAGCACCACATCCAACCTTTGTACACTAACAGGCTTAAAAATTATATTCATATTAAGGAGAAAAAAATACTTTGGAATCAAAATAGAATCTTGTGCTTTATGCTGAATCTGTTACTCATAACATGTGGCAACTTGAAGCTGTGTTTAAAAGTGATGCAATGCTTTAGCCGTGTAGAATTTTACGTGAAAATGATGAAAATCTTTTCCGTAACTGAAAGCACCTAAAGAAGGGTGACAAAACTAAAGCAGCAGGACTCCCTACCCGCCGAAGTCTCCTATGCTGACTTTTTACCCTCTTCCACCCAAGTGCCTCCACACCTCCTGTGCTTCTGTCCTTGCTCCTCGGTTCACCTGCATACCAGTGTCCACCCAGCTTGGCTGGGTGAGTGGCAAATGCTCCATGCCTGGCTCTTGCCTCCTTCGCAGGCCAGCAGGCACCAGCCGCCCAGCCGGGAGTCCTCCATCCCCAGCCCATCCGGGAGCTGTGTCCCCTCGCAGTGGGAGCGCACGGCCACAGCCCAGGTTGTCACATTAATGGCACGAACTCCGTACGCCTGAAGTCACTACCACACCACTGTTAAATGGAGCTGAACGTAGCCACAGTTCAGCAGTTAAAGAGAAGTGACAACTCAAGAAAGTGAGTCCCTATGCTGTAGAAATGCTTTAAGCTGGGTTCATTTGAGCTTACTGAGCAAAGCTGTGTTAGACAAGATTTTCTGGAGGGAAAAAAGCACACAACAACCAAATATACTGCATCTCTTGGTCAGTGCACAGTATCAGGGAAGTCTTATTTCACTGGATTTTAGATGGGATGGCTGATTTGCACACAAACATACGTTACACATTATCAGCAATATTTTGTACTGACAATGTCTAAAGAAAGTGTTTCATCTATCAACAGAACAGTAAAGTCACTGCATATGCCTTATCTTTCATCTCCACTGTCAGAATGCAGGGACAGTAACTTTATGCTCAGTACTACAGAACCTTAAAAAATAAAAACAACAACCTAACAGGAAAAAAATAATAATAAAAAAACAACACAAACACAGAAGATGATCTTCATGGGTTGCCCAGACACTTGCTGGTTCAATCTGGCAAAACTTTACTATCTATAACAAAGCTAGAATTGTTATCAGACCTCTCAAGATTCAAGATCTAAAACAAGACAAAGATAAAACGCATGAACAGCACCACAAGAATTTGGTAGTTTTAGGTACAAAAAGAAAACAACACTCAAATAAAGTACAGTTTTCCAAGACTGTAAGCCAAATTACAGTTTTCACTCCGAAGTTGTTTCTAAATGCTTACTGGATGCAACCACAAACATAAGAGATCTTTGGTAATTTGATTTTTCACCTTATCTTCAGCGTGTGAATGGATAGGTACCATGACTTAACATTTATCTACTCCTTTGATGGGAAAGTATCAAAAATACCATAAAGTGTTACTGATTAACCATATTTACTACCCACAGCTTCCATGACCTCTCTCCAGCAGTTCAATTAGGTACATGGAGGAAAGAATCTCAAAATTCTGAAATATCTTATTCCCTATCTTTTTAGATCTCATGACTCAAGATCAGAAAAACATACATAACACATGGTATAAAAATCACTAATTTAAAAATATAAAAACAATGCATTATTCAATTTAAAATGCAAAGCAGTATTTGACCAGTCTGAAGAGGATGGATATTCCAGATCTCAGTTTTAAAGAGCAGCTCTTAACATCCCAGTTTTAAAATTAACCTGAAATGTGCTCTCCTTCATGTATTTTGATTTTTAATTAATCTGAAGGGAAAGCTACTGAAATAACCCAGAGTGAATGATGCTTTGATGTCCCGCTTGCTCACACCACTGATCAGAGGTTGAAGGCTTGGTTCTGCACTGAATAATAACCGCATCCAACAGAGCAGCACAGATCATTTCTCAAAATGCAATCTAATAAACATGTTGAAAGGAGAAAGTAGAGGAGGTGTCCAAGTGCTCATTACTCCTGTCTAGCTACACCTTCAAGGACAACATTTTCAGTTTCTTTTTAATGGCCAGCGAGTCATTCCAGCAGAGCCAGCCAGCACAACTTGTAGTGGCTGTTTAAATCCAGCTCTACACCAAAATTGTGTTTGCCCTGAAATGATGAACAGATACATTTTTAAATTCCTCAAAGTAGCAGCAATATTTGACTGTTACTCAAGACCTGGGTGCTTGGTCAGAATGTAAATCAGTCCTCACTACAGGTAACACGATCTCAGCTCACACCTGATGTGAAGAAACCAGTAGCTCTAAAAATGGTCTTTCCCAGAGTCTTTGCTCTTATTTCACCATTAAACTAGGAAGAACTTTCTACAACTTTTGCAACCACTAACCACAAAGTTTCTGAACTGACAAAACCACTGTAAACAACATCCTCAGACTTGCAAGGAAAGCAAGCAATTATTTGCTTCCACCTGACCAAACATTAGCAGGACAATTCTCAATAAACAGCAGAAATTTATTGAGATAACAGATGTTGTCATAAAGTTATGCTGAATGTTCCATAAAATGGCTAACACCGCATTAGATTACTAATGAACCCTGTTATTATGTGTGTAATATTTTAAGGCATCAGGAAAAATATCCAAAAAAGGGTAATTTTAAAGTAAAAATTATCATAAAATATCTGTATAATCTATTCTTCTTAAGCATCACTATCTCTAATGAGACACTTTCCTCAAGAAATGCACTAGTTTACAAGATTTACACTTGACAGCTCATTGCCAACAGGTTTGTACAGCTGCTCTTCTCAGCCCGATCAAAAAAGGAGTGGTTTTGAAGAGAAATATTAAAGAAGTGGCAAGACTAGGTAATGTTTTCCTGTTCCCCTGGGAAGGCTTATTAGGTTATACAAATGACTACTGCAAACCTCAGTTCAGTTAGGGACAACTCTTCAATATATAGATAGTGCTTTTGCATCATTTAATATAGAAGGTCAGTAAGTTAACAGAAGATTTTCAGACAGCTTCTTCTGCAGATGTTGTGACCCACAACGTGGAATCTGCAGTGTAAACTTGCGTTTGTATTTCTTCAATCAGGTTTTAAATATAAAGCACCAATAACTCTAAAAAAAATTAAATACAGCATGTATTACTACTGCAGTGGTGTTTCAGCAGTGGCTGTCTGCCACACAGCATGGTACAAGGGTAAGGTCTAAATTAAAAGACATCAAATTCAAAAGTGCTATTTTTTAATTTGTTGTG
The DNA here is from genome assembly GCA_011075105.1 of Heteronetta atricapilla. Classification (NCBI taxonomy): domain Eukaryota; kingdom Metazoa; phylum Chordata; class Aves; order Anseriformes; family Anatidae; genus Heteronetta; species Heteronetta atricapilla. The sequence continues at coordinate 87,104,344 of CM021734.1, forward strand.
CAGTTGGGACACACAAAACACAAGGACACAGAGGTGATATTTATCACATATGCTCTCTCTTATAAAGGGATAGGGTGGTTTTCTTAATATGATTTTTCCCCCCTCAAAGCAAGAGTCGATCGATCATTCGCATAGAAACTGTTGGGGATTTACAAGTGACTTGCTCTTCACCATTGTCACAGTTCTTAAATAATCAAGAAAACTACTACCACAACTCAGAAAAGCAGTGAGTACAAGACTTATTGCCTAATGCCTTCGGATTTAGAAAGCACTTGTCGCATAGAAGTTACATGTTTACTGGCGACCAACATGCTGAATATGCTTCTCCTGGTTTGAAGCCTCCAGTTTCAGTATTTTTATTCTATTTAATAACAAAGTTTGTCACATTAAGATTTAAATGTTTTCATTTGAAAACACAGAATGTTGGGAGAGATTTATTAAAAGTACTTCATGCTGCAAAGCTACCCTTCAAAAACAGACTTGAATGGGGCTGAAGCAGCTTTCTCCCTAGTCCTGTAGAAGTCACATTCTCCTGAATGGTCTGATTCTGGACACGTAAAACATCATTCGATACCAATGGCGAATCTCACAGGAGAACAGAGTTGAGTCATTTTCTGTTGGAGACATTTAAAAAGAGCTGCCACAGAAAAGCACTGATTCAGTAAACGGCATTCTTCACTCCACAGCATTAGTGAACCATACTCTAATGAACTTATTGTCACAACACGCTAGCAGAAGTCCTCGTTTCAGATGAAGCATGAACGTTCAGATTTCTCATGCCATTTTTATTAACCAACTATAAAAAGAAAATGTTCAGGCAACACGACTGGTTTTGGCTTAGAAAAACTATACCCAGCATGGAGCCTCATGGATAAAACAGAAATCATGTAAAACTACAAAATGCTTATACATGCAAGCACACGTAAGCACATACGCTTATGCAGTATGCATCTGCAGTGAAGATGTAAAACCTTTCAGTTGTCTCTTCCTGAAAACTCCGCTAAGAAAACCACCAACTTTAGATTCTGTAATTGCGGCAAGCTACATAAAACATTATGTTCACTTCAGACTATTTTTAAACGATCACATCAAATCTGCTTGCTGAATATAAAGCCACCTGCTCCAGCATTAAGAAGGCAGTCAATAGTTGCATTCTGTTCCCATTTCTTATTATGCAAGAACTCCAAAGAGGATTTTCTTACAGAGGCATGCAATTGTTAAATCAATTAATAAAGAAAATGTAAACATTTTAAAAATCAAGTTTGCATTTATTTTATTAATGAATTCTTAATTCTGAAAGAATAGATTCATGACCGCTAAGAACTGCTGAGTATTCTGTCAGCACATTTGGTCCTGTTACAAACCCCAGAGATGTAAATAACCCGCATGCATGGAGATACCTGTAGCTCCCTGCAAGGCATACAGAAATCATCCAGCAGTAGTGGAAATTTGAGAATTCAAGAACGTGTATTAGTTAAAGTAGAAACATTTTGTAAAGCTTCATGTAAAGACATATGCCTCCATACACAAAAACGTTCCCCTTTCAAATACTTTTGCTACATAATACTAGCAATCAATAGCAACTTTCCGACAAGCAGAGAGGAGAACAGCAGCAGCAACCAGCTCACGCACCCCATTACGCTACAGCAGTACCTCACAGAAGATTTAAGCCGAGTGCTGCTCACAGCCCCCTAGCTCAGTACAACCAGGGATATTTTTCCAGCATGCATCCCCCTCCCTAACCACTAGCTTCACTGGAAGCCAAACACAGATCGAGAATTACCCTTACAAACGCTGCAGAAACCAGCCAGCAATTCCGCGCAGGAAGACGCGTGCTGCTCCGTATCGGCAGACGCTAGGAACGCCAAAACGCAGCCAGCCTTTCCAGCACAGCAACCAAAACAAAACTGCCCTTCTCCTGCAGGTCCCCGCCAGCCACCGGCGCTGCCCAGTCGCCCGCTGCCCCTGCCCTCCGCAGGCCGCTGAGGGCCGCCTCTTGCCGCGGGCGAAGCCCAAGGGCGGCGGGGGACGAGCGGGCAGCGGCACGGCGGGTGCAGCCACCCCGGGGACCCGCACCCCGCCGGTTGTCGCCCTCCTATTTTTTTTCTTTTTCTCCCAAATGGGCTAAGCCAGCCCGTTCCGCCGGCCCAGACTCTACTCCTTCCCCCCCCAAAGCCTGCAGCTCCCCTCAGCCCCTGTCGGCTCCCCAAACCTCCCCTCACCCCGTCACCCCCAAAAAACCCACAGTTCCCCTCAGCCCGTCACCCCTCATAAACCTCCCCTCAGCCCGCCCCCCCCAAAAAAGACCCTACAGCTCCCCGCAGCCCTTCTCCTCCCACCAAACCTTCCTTCAGTCCCCATCCCCTCCAAAAAAACCACAGCTCCTCTCAGCCCGTCCCCACTAACAAAAAAACAGCTCCCCACAGCCCCTCTCCCCCCCCCCCCACCCCCCCTTAGCCTCCTCCCCCAGCTCCCCTCAGCCGCTGCCCGCCGCCCGTTAACGGCTGCGCCCCCCTCACACCGCCCCCCCCCACCCCAACAGCTGCGCCTCCTCCGCAACGCCTCACAACGCCGCTCACCCGAGGACCAGACGAGAAAGGGAAACGGCAACAGGAGGAGGCAGGGAAGGGGCAGGAGGCCCCGGTGACAGGCAGGCCGGCCAGCAGCCCCTCCGACGAGCCCGCCACCGCCTCCGCCTCCGCCGCTGGCCCCGGCGCCGCGCTGCGCCTCAGCCCCCAGCCCTGCCAGGGTGCGGCTTCGGCGGGCCGCAGGCCAACAAGCGCGCCGCCTATTGGAGGGCGCCAGGCTCGGGCACCAAGCCGCGCTCCCATTGGCTGAGGGGGCGGTGAAGCGGCGAGGCGGGAGCGGGCTGAGGGGAGGTGGCTGCGGGCTAAGGGGACCCTGAGGGGGCGCTGAGGGGAGCGCGGCCGTGAGGCGCCCGGCGACCCTCTGCCGAACGGGGAGAGCGTGAGAGGAGCCTCCCAGCCCCGGGAAGGAGCTCTCCGTGCAGATGGGTCCCCTCAGCGTGTGTTGTGAGGAGCTTATCGTGCAGCAGGCCAAGAGATAGGGGCAGAAATCGGGTAATTGCCAGGGGAGCGAGGCGATAAGGGGCCTGCCCCGCCCGCCGTGACAGTATCGGCTTACAGCAAGTCGAGATCGATGCAGGTGCACGGTGAGAGCGGGCAAGCTGCGTTGCCCGAGAGAAATATATCAAAACCTGAGGTATTTCAGGCAGTCCAGTATCCTCTGAGTGCTAAATTCCAGCGTTATGAGGAATTGTGCACCTCAGCCTGGAAATCTGCAGATAAATTGCGTGGCTTGTACGTTGAACGTCTGATCGGATCTTCCTAAATCACCCCTTCAGGCTTTCTAAATTCTCTGTAGAGCTGCGTCTGTAGCATAAACCCAAAGTTTGTTACTCCTACAGACAACCCCCCAGATTTTAAGGTTTGCTTGTTGTCTTAGTTTCTGTACATCTTTACAATCATTTCTATGTAAGATTGTTGCCTGATGATGCTTTTTAGAAAGTGTATGTTATAGAACAGTACTCGCCCCAGGTTTTAATGACAAGCTATGAGTCATTAAAACTTCTTATCAGTTCTTTGTAACCCCCACCCCAAGTTATCCATATGATCAGAGGGAAAATAGGCTGAGGAATGATATCCCGCTTCCCTGGTTTGCACTTTCTGTCAATTAGTCTTCATTTGTTTGCTGTTTATAATAGAAAAGCAGGCATTAGAGATATATGTGAACTTGTATGTGAACTCCATCATGGAGAATGGTGGTTCAGTTGCAAAGTAGACGATAATTATTGCAAATCTGACAGCAAGACACTGCTGGATGCAAGTCTGCCTAATCAAAACAGTTCACAATAGAACAGGTGTTGGTGTAATTACTAATAATTGAAAAATCATGTCTAATTTTTAAATGTTTTTTTTTGATAGAACTGATGCTGTAAACCCAAAACGTTAAGTAAAGTCACTTCACTTATCTGGTATTAAGTCTCGTTAGACCCAATAGAAGAGTTTATGTACAAGATGCCATCCTCTTATCCTCGTTTGAAGTCAAATCAACGAGATGGGAGTTGCTTTGCACCTGCATGGTTCAGCCACCTTCCTCAGGCATCATCTTCCCCATGGCATGTAGATGACCATATATCAATACTCCCCTTCATCTTGGCATCTCCTTTACCTCTTTTTTTCCTTTGCACACCATAGCATTTCACACATAAAGCACTTTTAGTCTAGTAAAGTAAATGGGAGAGCTGATCCATATCAAAACTTACTCAGCAAAAAAATCCAGTTTTGTTTTAAAATGAATGGGTTTCTTTTCCAGTTCACTGCATGGCTATAAGAACACGAGTGCCAAGAAGGAAGGTGGTGTATGGGTCAGATGCAGTGCCCAGGGACAGGGAGAGGGCAGGATCATTTCTTTTGCTAGCACTGCTGGCTTAAAGTGTTTCTAGAACTACAGGGCACTGTGTCACATCAGCACTTTAGGCTGATGGAAGGATGAGTTTTATCATTACACCTGTTCAATCTAATGGCAAAATGCTGCAGAAGCTGCAGTTCTTTACCCCTCTTTCATGCTCTGCTACCCTCTGACCTACCCAAGGTCACCGTTCCTGCTCTCCCATTTCAGCCTCCCCTCTGCAACTTGCATCATACCCCATAATCCGGAGGACAGAGAATATATTGTTTCACCTGGTGGGAAAAGTTCACCCAATGGAAAAACTGGGGGGTAAGGGGACACAATCAGCTTCCTGCTCAATCAGCTGACTCAGCCGGCTCACTTGGAAGCCTGAGGCTGCTATGGCCGATACATGAGGCTGTTAGTGTCGCCAATTCCATTTGTGTCCTGACCAGGTTCCTGAACTGCCTCCTGCCCAGATGCCGGGAAGTCAGTGCTGGTGCGGAAGGAAAGGTAGGGTTACGTGGGTACAAGTGTGAGGAAGGGCACATCCATGCTACATGGGTACAAGCGCGAGGGGGGCATATCTGTGCTCTGCATACTAGAGCAGTATGCAGTACCACTGAACTACGGCATCAAGGGAAATCTGAAAAAGCACTTCAGCGTTATTTTAGACATGAAAAACTTGTCTGTCTTTGGTAACTCTTACCTGTTTGTTTTACAGCATTACAGGTACAACAAAGGGTACAATAATAGGAACCGCATAGTGTTGTTGCTTTTGGTGTTTGCAATATTTAAGAGGGGTGTGACCCCTCTCAATGACCAAGACAAGCTCATTACCTGTAGTCTTGCCTTTGCTGTGCACATCTGCTTATTGGGCCATCAAAAAATAGAAAAACAGCCCCATGTATTTACAGGCAGTACAGTGTTCCCACCAGAAGTATCAGAACGTGGTACTGGTTGGGTGGTACAGATGTAGCAGTTGCTGATTCCTCTGCAGTCTGTTGTTACCTCTAGCAGGCTCAGGCATCAGCCGTGCTAGACGACAGCGGGTCATGCAGTCTAAAATAAAAGTCCACGCAATTGTATTAATTTACAAATTATTTTAGTTTGGTGTTACTAGGTATCAGAAAAATAATTCTGCACAGCTATTTCTGTGCAGCTCTTCACTTTGGCATTAGCACTTCTTGATGCTCAAGCCACTAACCTGTGAGAAGCATGGTACTTGGTTGGTGTCACCCATCTGGCATTATTTGTTCCTTTATGTGGGGTGCAGCCCTTCTGTGGAAGCAGTTTTAGGTTGGTTTTCTTACGCATAAAGTGGGAGTGACAGTATCAAAATCCATCCTTCCCGCTCGGCCTGCCTGAACTGTTCTTTTCTGCCGGTCATTCCCTGGGCATTTCTGGGCAGGGCTTGCTTCCATATTCTGGTCACTGGTTTTCATCTCATGCAAACCTTTTACTCCAGTTCTTGGACAAAGTTCTGATTCCTCTGAACAAGCCTGTATGTGAATTCATTACTAGTTGTTCCAAGGCCTTCAAAAGGAAGCCTTAATTTTGAAACTTCCTTGAGAGATGCTGGTGAAGTGAAAGGCAGTCCCTGCTCAGCCATGCAAGACTTGAAGCAGAGGGCGCGTGGCCGTAGACAAATACCAATTACCTTTGCAAAACACCCCACGAGCTGCCCTTGAAGGGCTTTCAGTCTCACTGACGTGCGGGACTCTTCTGGTGCTGGTATAAGTGAGCCTATGCACACGTAGCATTACTACTGAAAAGCTCAGGGGGAATTTTTCTTATGAATTACTGAACTTAAATGCCTTTTTTAAAAATGATTTCAGCTGTGTTGAGCAGTATTAATAATACGTTATGTCTTATGTGTGGTATTACTAAAGATGGTCACCGTAGGTAAGCTTATGCCAAAAGCACTATTAGAAAGTTTATTTTTGTCCTGGCTGCAATTCTGCTCTTTATAGGAGAGAGTTAATTTTTACTTGTTTATGTGAGGAAGGAGAATTTTCCTGAGGATTTGAAAATGGAAACAATCTTTAAGGTATATATATACCTATATATTTGATGGAACAACTACATAGAGAAAAAAAAATGCATCTACTTTCATCTCCATCCACAACCAAACAAAATCACATCCGAGGTTTACTAGAACTGAAAAATAAAAACCAGAACTGAAGTACCAGATGGGGAAACGACAGAACAGCCAGATTTTTCATACAAACTATTAAACTGAGAGGCCCAAGTTGGTCTTAAGTTTGCAAAATATTGACTTTATGTTCAGGGAGGAATAGGAGAATGGTTACACACTATTCAGATTAAATATAAATCTATCTTTGTGGTTCAAGCTAGTTAATAACAGTTTGTGTTATTGCACAAGCTTCTTAATACCACTTGTGTGATAACGAAAGAAAAGGGAGTAAAGGTACAGTGATTTTTTTTAGCCAAAAATAAGGCAAGCAAGCAGCCTTCTCTTAATAATGCTACAACATGCTTTACAGAGGTCTTGGTTTATCTTTCCAAAATCCTTTTCCAAGCAAAGCTGAGTCTTTTAATTGCAGCGTCTATGACTTCATAAGCATCACATGCCGTCTAGATGTATGTTCATTATGGGTTGCTTCTATACTAATTCTAGCTGAAGCTAATTCTAATTCTAGCTTCTATACTAATTCTAAAACTGCTGAAGTTCTTTTTAGTTTCTCTGTCATACGCTAGTAGCAGAAGTGCCACTAACAGAAGTTATACCTTTTGAAAAGCTAGTACTTAAAAACAGACCAAGGAGAATAAAACAAAGAAAGGACCAAAAAAAAAAAAAGATAACAGGGCAAGTTCAAGGTAATTAAAAGGGCTGAGAAACATGAAAAAAATATTTTAAATTATTTGTTAATTATTATTATTACATACAGGAGAAAATTAATCTCAGGGGGAAGCTTTGTAACGTTAGAATAACAAATTTTGAAGTCCTTTGTATCCCATTTAATTTCAAAAAGGCACATTCTCAGCAGCATCCCCAGGCTTAGGGTGTGGCTGGCGTTTACTTGGAAAAATGAGCATGAATGCTAGCGCAATGTAAATCAAAGCATAGCAGAATCACTGAGGCTCGAAACAGACAGCTTGGGAGTCCACACCTGGAACACGTTCCCTTATTTGTCCTATAGGAAAGCCCTGTTCCCATGGAATAGACTGTTCTTTTTTCTGTGCTCCTGGGGTGTCCTGAAGGCTCACTACTGGCCTTCAATTGCAAAACTCTCACATGCCAAAAAGCTTGCAAGGTCAGAATTTAGGTGCACATTGGCCTTCCACTACAGGAATCAGCTGGATTCAGGTTGTAACCGAGGGAGTTAGTATGGCGTGGCTGTTAAAAAGCGAAGCACTCACTCAAAGAAGGGTTAGACACTTTTATCTGTTTTGTTTTCCTTTTCTCTTTATATGTCCAGAGACGTAATCCTGCTAACAGTAATTACTGTTATTTCTGTATAAAACAACTTCATTTGAGTTAGGCGGAAACTATATTAAAAACAATTCTTATGTGGCCATGCGTGTCATGAACCCGAGAGGCTGGATTCATTGCTTCCATAGTAACTAGATCTGTAAGGAATGAGGTACAGATGGGAGATAATAACAACTATTCTGCATAATTGCAGGATACAGATACAGGAGTGGAAATCCTTGGGAGTAGATTTGGGGGTTGACTACGCTACAAGACTTGCTACAGACTCTAAGCTCACTGATCTTTAATACTTAGCAAACTGAAGTGCTAAAGTGAACTCAAATGCTATCTAGTCTGTGAAAGTTTTAGTAGCGTTTATTATTTGGTAGTTAAGAGGTACACTGAGGTTTATTTTTTATTTTGTATAAGAACCTATTTAAGAGGACCTATTGTGGTCATCTGAAGTGCTCCTATTGCTCAAATAAAATAATTACTGCAAGATGTTGACTGTTTAGTAAGATACAAACTATTACATCACACACTTTGCTGCTTCTAGGTGAAGTATTTAATGTTCAGAACAACTCTAGTACTTCATGATGTCAAGAATTTGAGCACTCAGATGTCTAACATTATGTAAATTAGACCTCAAAGTAGGTATTTTAAGAGTAATTTAAACACAGGAATATAAAATCCAATTAATTTTGTCATCATCAAGGTTAAAAGACATTCAGATGAGTAATGTTGCTAAAAAAACGTTGCTACTTATGTAAGAAACATGAGCCAAAAGATGTCCTAAGCTTCAAAGACCTGGCTCATCAAGTTTTCGCCCGAAGTTAAGCTTTAATCTCTAGCTTCTATCCAAAGTCACTTAGCAATGATTTCTACCCAACTGCCTTCTATATGTATTTTGTAGCTGTACTGCTGCTGCTGGGGCTCCTGTACGGAACAGGCTGACCAGCAGATGTCACCAAATTCAAACTAATCACACTCAAAGCTTCAGAAATCGTCAGTCCTTTGGAACCTCCCCAAAGCATGAGGAACCCGAGGGCACGAATACTCTCATTGCTTATGTACATGCCTGTACAAACTGTTACGTTCTGAGCTAGCAGCTGAGCGCCAAGCTGCTGACACGGAGCAGCAGGATGTAGCACCTGCATTTTCATAGGAAAATTCTTGATATCAAATTCCCTTTTATTGTCCCTATGATTATGCTACATTGATTGACGGTTCGTCATTTAAAACTGTATTTTCCAAATCACATTTTTTTTTCCCTAGAAAAGTAACTCCCCCACACAATACCACTTTTAAAACTTTCTTGGAAGTTGAGATAGAAAAGACAAGACTTTTTCTAAAACTAGTATAAACTATTTCAACTTGCGTGTTACCAAACTCACAAACTGCATTTCTTGGCATGACCAAATGCTGCTTTTATGCTCCTCCCCAAACTATTTTAAAGATATGGAGCTTGCAATGGGTGTATATATATATATATATATATATATATACACACACACACATACCTACATATCTATATATGCAAGAAGCTGATTTGTGGTGTAGAAAATAAGCAAGACGGGCTAGTGAGAAGTACTGGAGACAGACCCTGAGCCACATGCTCTAGCTGTGCATTTCCTACCTACAAACACCAGTAACTTCATCTAATTCTTCACAAAATGGACTAGAAAAATATGTAGGAGCAAAAGGATTCTGAGGAGAGCATAAGTGATTGCAGATTTGTTTGGAACTCTTCTACCAGTATCTGGAGGAATGACCTAAAATATCCCTGCCAGGACTGCCTACCTTGGATTCTGGAGATAGCAGAGACGTTTGTGAACAGAAGGGCTGTTAGGTGCTGGGAAATGGGAAGGCCCTCTTCTCCCCAGCAAGCTGCTGAGGAAGTCCTTTGGAGACTGTTCCTCTGCGATGCCTTTTTTTAAATGCTCATACCTGCACTTTATGTCCACAGATAAAATGAATGATAAACAGTTAATTAGCCACACTGATGACCAGAATGCCCAATTTCTCAGTGTTGCTTTCACAAAGAGTTGTTTCAAGAGGGCTGAAAACAAATTCTCTTCTGTTTACCACAATTACAAGCAAGAATATTAGAACACATACTTATGAAGTTCAATGAGACTGCGAAAAGTTAGGTGAATTGGCATTAGTTTATCCACTTCAGAAATACATACATTTGTATAAAAAATGAAATTAACATTTACATATTTGCAAGTCTTCTATTATGCAGGTAAAGACAGTGTTGTTTTATACGTACTGGATTACATAGGTATTTTTATAGTTGAAAAATTTTGAGAGTTATCTGATTGCAAAAAATTTAAATACCTGAATCAGGCCCCAAAGATAGCATATTATGACTGTCACAATGCAGTGAAGTTAGTTATTCCCAGAAAGAGAACAATTTACTCTGTAAACAGTACTTATAAATACTGTAAGAAACTAGAATTTGCCTAAAATACAGATACACACATTTAAAAAAAACATTTTTTATGTGCTTTGTTGGATGAGCTTGCTTTACAGAGCAGATCACATCAGAGTAGTCAACCACAGGGACACTGACTGAATATAAAAGGAACTGCAAACTTAAAATATCCAGTATCCAACGATCTGAAATTTAAGTACTGTACTTTCTTTAATTGATGCTCACAAAACCTATTATAGTGGGACCAGAAATCATATGACTGATATTGTGTATGTCTGTCTCAGACAAAAGATAGGAACCAAGGCAACAGCTGCTGGCTCTGTGTATCCTATTACTACATCTTATTACAAAGAAAAAAAAAATCCCTTAGGGATTAAATTCTATTTTATTGTTTTCTTAAACAAAAATTATTATTCTGTAAAAATTTTATGTTTTTAAAGCTGTCACCATTTCATTGTAATGAGGTTAAAACTGGCACGTATAAACTTTGTAAAGGTACCAGAAAAGTGAATTTTATGCATCTGCATTCCAACTGACAGAAACCAGATAACTTCTCCTGTTTTATGATTTACAGCATTTTTTTAAAACAAGTCTCAAACATTATTAGAAATAAGATCATTTTGACAGTCCTTTTGAATTAACAAAGTTATTTTCCCAGGTCATTAAAACAGCTTTCTCCTCTTTATTAAAATTCAGGGGTAGGGCAATTTTAGCATGACTATCAAGCCTTGTTTTTAAGACACCTGTCCCCAGAGTATTTGGGAATTAAAATTGCAAGCACCTTGCTAACGCCTATCATTGACACAGTGCTGATAGCAAGTTAAAAACTTTTCTTTTTTTCCCACAACTACAAACTGCATAGTGATATTTCTCTTTCTCACAGCCATTAAAATATTAGGCAGCTACCTTTCTGGTTCAGAAGTAAGGACTGGGACTCCAATAAAGCCAAATCAATATTATTCCAAGCCTTTCTCAAGCGTTCAGAATTAAGTAATATGTGGGATGCCACAAACTTATCAGTTGGACAGTACCCCAATTGATTACTGGAGACATTGTAATCAGAAGTTACATTTAGGTATGAGGTGGCTTAAAACAAGCCACATTTCCTGATCATCTTTACCTGTAGTAAACCAAATTATTTGCACAAAAGACTCATTATTTACACATCAACTATACAAGTAATATAAAAAAAAAAAACCTCTCAGTTAAGCACCGGTGCTGACTTTAGGAATAATACCTTCAAGTCAGAATATTAGTATTCCCCGTCACAAATGAATTCTGATGTGCTTTCAGAAGTTTCCCGTTTGGGAAAAGTGTTGTTGCGTTCACAACACTTCTTTGTTCGTGTGGACATTGTTGTCCTCCACATTCCAAGGAGATTCATAATAGCAGCAGTTTTATAAAAGGTTTATGAGTCCCGGATGGACTTCACAGAAAAGTCAGTTCAGTTCTTTCTGAAAGCGGTGATCAGATCCACTGATCTGGATTGCAAAGTTTTAAAGAGTTCATTACATGGAGTCCTAGTTCATGTGAGAACAAGTGGTTGAAACGGACTCAGTTTCTGTGTGCAAACAACAGGAAGTCCAGACGTGGTAGGAGTTCACAATTAATTCAAGGGCAGTAAGGAACCTGTTTTTCCTCCGCATCTGTGAATTATGCCAGCCACATCACCTTGGTTTAGAGTAACCATAAGGACACCGAAGAATCAGGCTGTCATGACTAGGTAAGACGTGAGTGCTGTAGTATTCAACCAGACTTCCCATGTTCAGAAACATGATGTCTGCATCCAGGTAAAACTTGCATTCCTGTTGTACAACAGCAACATACACAGTCATTAGCAGTACTGTTTCCTACTCAATGGTAAAAAAACAAACAAACAAACAAAACCAGCCACCACCACTACCAAAAAATCATTATCAGAACTTCTTTCAGAAAAGCTGCTGCTTTGCAAGCTTGTCACTTACACAAGTAAGTCCAAATTAAACTCAAGAATTTAATAGTAATTCCTTTAGAATTTGACAAGCTGAAATTTAGATTTGGACATCTGCAGGTACTTTGTCTTTTGTACAGTATGGCAATTGGAAGGCCCAGATCTGAGTACTCAAACTCTCATCCTAGAACAAATATTAGTAGATCCGCTTATTTTTACTTTTAGGAATGGGAAGAAGTTTCACCTTTGACTTGCTATACATGTACATAGATGAGATTCATACATAGATACACATACACAAGAAGTGCATTTTTAGCGGAGCTACTAACCTTTTCAAATATTCTGTAGTTTCTCACTTTTTCTGCAGATTGATCCCATACAACCAATACCTTAAAGAAAAATGCAACATAATCAGTTCTGCTGATAATCTCTTCCAAGTCAGTGCATTATAAAGGAACAAAAAATTCACTCAAGTTGTGACAGAGTCTCAGATTTTCCTTCATTAAGGAAAGAGCACATCTAAGTTGTTAAGTACTTTCACCATATAAAAGATACAGGATCTCTAACTCAAAAAAAAAAAAAAAAAAAAAAAAAAAAAAAAAAAAGCTTTTAGGGGGTAGATTCAGCAATTGCAAGTTACCTTTCCAGCCTTTGTAGAGGAGTTCCTAATGCAGTATAATCCATTTTGTGGCTGTCCCCTTGGGCTAGTAGCTTTGAATGTCCTAAAAATAATACAGCAATTTTATGAATCAGATAATTAAGATGTGTAGTTCTTGTAATTCCTATTGAAAAGTCTTTGTTTCAGTTACAGTAATTCAAAGTATATCCTATCTGATAGAGTTTTACTGTTCTAGCATCTGAATCAGCAAAGCAGCACAGAAGACCTGGCTTTCTGTCCCATTCATCCTGGCAGAACAGCCATTTCCTGATGGAATAAAATCATTTTGCAATTACTGTGTATTCTCAACTGATACGTGAGGACTGACCTAACTCCCCCAGAAAGTCATTTCCATCTTAAAGTAATTCAAATACTTTTCCTGTGTTTTTAAACAGAAGTTACAGATCTCAAAATTATTTTTGGACTACTGTTCAGTGCAGGATTTGTAGGACTTCAGGCATATATTTTAAAAGTCACACCTACCTTTCAACTTCGAAGGATTCAGAGGTATTAAGAAATACTGAAGTAGGCAGCCCAACCTGCAGGAAAATACAAAGAAAGTAAATTGCTGCACGCGCCAATGAAAACACCAAATGCTAACAACATACTATGCAGATAAGCTACAGCCATCAGTATCTGAATTAGTTAATGGTGCTTTAATCTTTACTTTACGCTTCCTATTTCTTTACATCAAATATTAGAGTGCAGAATTTATCAAGGCATTCCTTAAAGCTGAGAACCATATAGCTCTGTGTTTTGAGAAGGCTCTTTTTTCTCCTGAAATACACCCCAAGCCGCCCCAAAGAAAGCAAGAAAATCAGCCTTTTGAGAACCAATCATCTCCTTGATCTTACTTTTTCGTAGTCGCCATCAGAATCATCACTCGCTTGGTTTGGCTTGGAGGGCACTGCTGGTTTTTCGAATGAGAAGCTTCTAAAACTCTGCCCATCTGGTGGTGATCTCCTGGCAGAAACAGAACAAAAACTGAAGGACATCTCCTCAGGAAAGCAGAACAAATATCCACAAAACTGAAGGGATAATAAAACTAGAGCTAAGGAGGAAGTTTCAGTTTAGAACTTACCAGCCCTAAAATTACAGAATAATTTAGGTGTAAGGGACATCTTTCAACCTAAATTGTATCATTTAGTCCAAGCTCCTGTTCAAAGCAGGTCCAAATAGCTCACTGTGTCCAGTCGAGTATCTTGAAGTTTGGAGATTGCACAGCCTCTCCAAGTTGACTGTCCACAAGGTGAAAAGCTTTTCCTGATATCTAACTAATTTCCCGTGATTTTTGTCTGTTGCCTCTTATCCTATCCCTGCAGATCTCTGAGTTCTTGCTCTGTCTTCTCCATCCCCCCATTAAGTAGTTGCAGAGAGCAGTGGCATCTCCCATTGACCTTCCTAAAGGTTGAACTCAGCAAGTCCTCTCAGCCTCTCCTCACGTATTACGTGCTGCAGCCCATCAGACATCTTGGTGGCTGGATTCACTCTAGTAAATCAGTCTCTTTCTTGTGCTGCCTTTAAAGATTTTCTTTTAAAATTATTATTTTTTTATTTCATCTTTAGAGGTGAATGATCCAATGGGCAAAAATATTTCCATCTGCCTCAGCACCATAGCCAGTTCCACTTCCCTTGCACTAAAGATGATCTTAATATGAGATGAAACATTTCCTGTCTCCAAAGAAGCCTAAAATTGTTTCTGTGGTTCAATGACAGTGACACGAAGCTCTCTTATTGACTCTGATCAAAGGCTTTTAAGTCTAAGGCACACCTCAAAGCAGACTACAAAGATTTGTGTAATTTAAAAAGAAAAAATGTTGACTGCTTCTTTCTGAACAATTTCAGAAGTGAAATTCAGTGCAAAGTTTCCAGATAACGACAAATACCTAGGCAAACAAGCATGCCACTGAGGATAACAGGGATGGTGCTGGGAACAACAACATGCATTGATGAGAATCTGACAAGTAAACTCAAGCGGAAATTTTGATACTGGGTTCTATTTTTGTACTTACTGTAACTGGGGGCCTGAAGGCTTCTCTGGCCTAGGTTTGAATCCAGGATGCTGGTGGCCTGGCACAGGGGGCTTTGGAAGCACTGGTGGCACAAACAGTCCAGGTTTACCGTGTTCTTTTGGCACCTTGCTCTCTACTGTTCTTTCAGTTAACTGGGACAACTTGGGTTTACTGCTTGGCACTGGAGGAGGAGTTCGTGGTGAAAGGTTTAGAGTTTTTAGCTTCTCACATCCTTCTGGAGTGTTGAGAACGTGCGATAGAGGCAGAGGTTCTGGAGGCAGCGAGCAAGGTTCTTTGCTACACATGGGCTTTTTGAAAAGAGGTAAAGGGGGCACAGGGGGTGGCTGTTCGCTTGGTCTCCAGTTTGAGGATTGAATCTTTAGATTAGGTTCAGCTCGGGGTTCTCTCACATTGAAGAAATCCTCTGGTTTGATGTCAGGTAGGCTTCTTTTAGGAGGTGGTGGTGGTGCTGGTCCAGCAGATTTGCCAGCAAAAGAATGTGACCTCGATTCTGAGTAGGCAGCTTTTCTGACATGAGGAACTGGTGGAGGTGGGTAGGCTGGGGGCAGCACCATGATATCTGCACAAAGAAAACATCCAGCAAATGTGGCACATTGAGGGGAAATACAGCATGTCGAGAAACTAGACTCTTCAGGTTTATGTGATTTACTAATATTTTATTAGCACCTGATCTGATGGTTCCTGAAATACTGGATAAACATTCAGCTGTCCGCACAACTGAAATGTTCCATGTAGTAAACTGCAATTTTATTCAGACATGGCTTGTGTGAACTTAGCAAAGATTTTTTCCTTTCTTAAAAATAAAGAAGAACAAACTATATTAACAGCATTACCCCTCTTCCTGACTGATCAGCATATAGAATAGATGACCTTCCAGGGCAAGAGACTTGCCAGAAACCATGCCCTAAAAGGCACATAACACTTTCTGTAAATTGTTACTGCTACTACTAGGCCCTTTTGACCTCTCAAGAAGTAAAAAATATCTTTAATCTCTCTCAAGATTAGATACCTGTGCATTACTTCGGTTATTTTACCACCTGCATTGCTTAGATATGACTACAACAATGATGTGGCATTCTACATGAATATTACCTTCGTTGCTGGCCTTTTGTGGGGCCTTTGATGAAGGGAATAAAAGAAATCACTTACCATCTTTCACTATGTCTGAAGTATCTGGTTGCAAGTAAGACTCATCCTCTTCCTCCTGGTCGTAATCTGCAGACAAAATTCAATGTGTCAGACTCTGACAAGTACTACTGGAACCAAGTAAGAATATTTATTGCAACTATTTTTCATTTTAAAATAAGGTGGAAAAGATGGAAAAAACAATCTACCTCTCTGCTACATATAGTCTGTGTTTTCTTTTTTTTTTTTTTAATGTCAATTAAAAAAGCCATTGCTTACAACACTGGAAGTGATTTTTCAAGTTAAAGTACACTTTCTGGTGATACTTTCAAGTGGCATAGCCTTCCTCAGGAAAAATCAAATTGGTTACAGAGGCACAGCTACAAACTCATATACTGGGAAAACAAATTGTGCTTGACCTAAGAAATACAATAAAAAAAAAAAAAAAAGAGGTTCTGATAAATCAATTAGCTGGTCTAATTTTCCTTATTTTAAGTCCTTCAGGGCTTCTTCAAACATAATTCCTATTGTATACATCTCTTCCCTCCCATAAACACTGAAGTCCTAAACGACAATTCTATACAAAATGCTGATGAGTGTTTTCCTCTGCTCTGCAACAATCAAACCGGATTTCCTAAGAATCAAACTCCCACTTTTTTTTTTTTGTCCTAGTCAGGAAAAATGGTCAGGAAATTCCTTTCAGGAAACAGGAGTACTTGCTCCAGTCAACTCTGCCCTTGGGGCAGAAACCTGAGAGGGCAGATGGGAAAATGCTTACTAAAGGAACTATCTGAACCTTGAGGCAAATCTTCCCACATTGGATTTTACTGTGTTTCTTGACTAAGAAGGCAGTTGTTGAAATACGCTGTGAATACCTATCTGACAGGCTTCCTATAATATCCTCATCTCTAATTAAAAAATAAACACGCTCAGCCAGAATTGTTTACTGTGAAGCAGCTCCATCAACAACCGCGTATCAAACTGAATTGAAAACAGACCCTCAAATGTTTAATCTTTTTGTTAGATCTACAAACTTGCCAATATGCAGTCTTAATAAAAAATTAAGATAAAAAAGATAAGATTAAAAAATTAAGATTGTATTATTATGGGGTCAGACACCTTGCAAGGCCCGAATTTCCTTAGTCACCAGGTCTTACAACATAGAATATCCTGGTTTTGAGTTTAAATTACAGCAATTCTATGAACCTTGTAAAAATAAGAATCCATAGTTCTTGGATGTAAACTGGATCATATAGTTTGTTTAAGCCACTGGAATGGTACGGGATACTGCAAGATCCTCAAGAAAAATAAAACAGATCTTATTTATAAGTGTCTAAAATTGTCACCTTCATTATCTGCTGAGTGGTGAGAATACTTGATGTCAATGGGACGTTCTACTGAGCCGTAGAAACTGTCTGCATCAGAACCAGAGTCACTGCAAAAGAAAAGACAATCTGTTTTGCATCACTGCGTTACAGGTCTTGAAAAAATAAAGACATCCATTAGCAGGACTGCAGCACTGCAAAGTGATACTGGAAAAGCAGAAGCAATCTAATCCTGTACCAACAGCCAAATATGTTGCTGCTCTTATTTTTATTTTACGCATTTTAATTTCTCTTAGCAAAAAGATTGATACTCGTCTTGGTACTCTTTAAGCTCTCTGCTAGGTAGGCCTTTCATTCTCGGGGCGTACTGCACCTGTTACTACTTAGCAGTAAATAACTTGTAGGTGCAAAAGCCAAAACCAGCACTATCAACAGCTAGTGCAAAAGGGGAAAAAAAGCAAATAAGGATTAAGTCTTCATACCTGAATTCTGTTATTGTTTCTTTCTTATCATGGTAGTGATCGATTTCCCTCCTCAGGGATAGCATCCAGTTCTAAATAAACAAAAGCACAACATTTAACACATTGTTCTTTAAATCATTACACAAGGATGCACAGTATCTTTCCTCTGCATAGCCAGAGTGGCCATGCAAGTGCAATATTTATGACTTCATAGAGGGATTGGGAGGACTTACTAGTCAAAATGATTAGACTATCTAAGATCCTGTATGAACATATTAAAATATTAAAGTTTTGATCTGCGAATTTCAAGCTGTTACTCTTAAACCCGCGTATTTGCTCAGTCTGCTTACAGGTAGAAGAGTTCACTGAACAGTTTTCAGACTTTATCAAAGGTTTACAACACAAATTCTCATTCATTAGCTAAAAATAGAACCAGGAATATGAAGAAAGCTGTGACATCTAGTATGCCACTTTCAGCCATTCCCTAGATTACAACTGGAACTCTCATTCAGTTAATAGTTAAAATTTCAGACATGATTTTAAGAGGAGTCCAAAGAACTAGACATACAGATTTGGGTTATAGCTGCATGTCCAGTTCACGTAGATTTTAGGGAAGTCAAGATTCACTTTCTTTTTTTGTGCTTTAATTTTCCTTGAAGTAGAAAGGTACCTTTCTTTCATCTTCAGATGAAGCAGAAAAAAACCACGTCCTGTGCTTCTTGCTAATGTGAACTAACTTGAAAGGAAACACATTGCTTGATGTCGTCTCCTCAGCTGCCCGCATAACCCTGAGAAATAGAATAACCAGTATATAAAAGTCTGAATCTGTAAAGTTAATTCTGCTGTGCAAGTCATAAAGCTCAGAAAGCAGTTTTATCTGCCAGTTATGGCTGAAAGTTAAGTCCCAAGCCCAAGAAAACATCACCAAAATGCTAATATGTGCGTTTGGAGTACTTTTCAAAATGGTATAAAGGATAATGCAAGAGTGCTGACAGGAGAAAAAGGACTAGTTAAACCACCAGACAGACATATAAACAGATGTTTTGACCAGTTCAATAAACAGTTTTAATGAACTGTGTTAATTTACAAGCTTTACACCATGGCATGACGTCTATTTAGGGTGCCTGTGATCCTTATTTCAGAAAGGCAGAGGAGAAATCACAACACGGGTTTTCCAAGAAAACAAAAGAGAGCTAATATTAAAAGTTAACTTGATTTTTCCACTTCTGGCTTACAAGCACTACCTTACAAGACTAGATCAATGCACGTGCTTAAAATTATATATATTTTTAAAGTTTAATTCAACCTCTTCCACAAACTACATTAGGTAAGATTTTTTTTTTTAGTCTTTTCCCCCCATGCATTCTCAAATGAGAAACTTCTGCTCTATCCTCACAGACACAAAAAACTATTTGGAAACGCATACTATAAAGCTTTAGAAAAAAAAATAAGGAGACTAAAATTCTAAGACTGTGGACAATCTGAAAGTAAAATTTCTAAGAATTACTCAGCACAAGACATAGAGAAATCTGATCTAAGATTTTACAATCATTATTGGAACTTTCTGGTTCCTAAATTTTTAAACTTGCTGATTTCCTCATATAACACAACATTTCTCTAAGTCCTATTTAAAGAAAGTGGTTTGCAAACCTACAAAAATAACATTTGCCTTTTGGTTAGGTACTAAATCAAAACGAACATGATTTTGGAAAGAAGTGAATAAATAAATAAAATCCCATCAACACTGTAGATGGCACTAAGAGCAAAATTCTTTCAGAATTAGCTATTGCATCTTTTCAGAAGCTCAACCCCAATTTGAAATTGCATGCTGTAGTTTTCTGCATCAGTCCAGCCTGAAACAAAGCCACAGATTGAACTACAAGTTATTTCACTTGCTAATTTAAGACTAACAGGGATGTTAATACAGGAAATGCCCATCCAACAGCTGGGAGGGATAGCAATGCTTTCCACATCCCGAGTCACTGGACAACTCAGCAATCTCTCACCTGCTGTCCACTCTTAACATGTAAAGGCTATTGAATAAAATGTGCAAAACACAAGTTCAGGGAACCTTAGGGCAACTTGTTTTCACACAGCCTTACGCAAGCACCCAGTCCAGCAAATGAGAGTTTCTTTCATTTCAAGTTCTTTTTCAATATGCTTATATCTGCCCATAACACTAACCATGACCTGGTCCCAATTCCAGCCAAGGTCTCTACAGGTTACTAAAATACTGATATATAAAAAGCAATGAGACAGTCTCTAGTGTTCACAAATTCCTTGTCATTTTTCATATAAACATGATTATAGAAGCCGGTATCATGGCCAAGTTACAGTACAGGTTGCTTATACAATTTCATCTTTAATTTTTCTTAGCCGTAATATTCTCAGCAGCGTTCCCAGCAAATATGGCATTGTTGTGGTCAGTTGAAAGCCCTCCCATTCTAAGGAGAGAGATTTCCTTATCCCACAAGTTTGAGAGCATCACGCAGTGCAAGGATAACATACGTGTATGTAAATACAATAAAACTGCAGGACCAGTATCTGATATTTCTCTACATTGTGTATCTATCTGATCAGTCATTTCTTAGCATCAGTTGCAACAGTAGTTTCCTAAGGTTCCCATGGACTGCTGTTGGTAGGCTTTGTACATAACCTGCACTCAGGAAGATCCTTATGGTACCAGTTAACTTGAAAGCCATGTATTTGTCTTCAAGTCAAGAAGCAAATATTAAAATTTATAACGTGTAGTGGAATGAGTCAGACATTTTTGCACATGCATTCTCTCATTTATTGCTCCTGTAGCTGATTCAATTTTGACACCGATTAGAGTCACTGAATCAGGAGCTCTGTAGGTGTTCCTTTCCAATTCCTTTCTGTTTTTCTGATGATCATTGAATCACAAGAGAACAAAGATCATTTGTCTTGAAGAATCCACATCTACCTGTCTGTGCAAAGTCTGCATTAAATAAGGAACAAGCACAAACCCGTTGCAATGGTTGCAAATTTAACAGCTTTACTAGAGAAATTACAAAAGATTAAGGGTATACACTTGCAAAGTACAGAAAACTTCATATATACAATTTGAAAGGAACAGATCTCTTGGAATTTGATATCAGTGCTTAATCCAAACAATAGTCATAGTTGAATTTCCCTGTTCAAAATGAAAGGCAGCCCCCACCCCGTTAAGGAAAAGGCCTTTGGGTGTTAAAGAAGTTCTTTGGAACTCACCTGTTGTAACCATTCAGAGAAAATGCACCCTGTGGAGATGCAGATGTGCTGCTCTTAAAATAGTAAATACATCCCTCATGAATAATCACAAATCTCAGTGGCCCTTAAAAGATAAAGAAAAAAGTGAGCAAGATATAAATTCAAAGGCAGTACATTACTCCATTCTTACACAACAGCCCTCCCCAAGTTAAGAGGTCCTAATTACTTTTATAAATCTTTACAAAAGGGCACAAGCTATTTGAGTGGCAGCTGGCTGATGACTAGTTGCATGCAGCACTCCATGCGCAGAGTTTCAGGACTGAGGGCAGTATTTGCTTCCCTCATTTGAGAGGCAGCTGGTCAAACAGTTTCAAAAGAAACCTAAAAAAATGCAAGCCTGACCTCCACCTGTGCTTTTTTACTGGAGAAACAAGCTAACATGAGAGTGCAGCCCAAAACAAGATGGGAGGAATGTAACCACTGGCTACAAATACATATTTATGTTCACCCCAAAATCGTAAGAGTATCTCTTTTTTTCTCAAAGGTGGTAATACATACATACATAAAGCTGGCAATAAAATGGTTGTTTTGCTTTTTCAAAGCTAGACGAGTGCCAGCACTCCTCCTCCTTTTATCAAAGCCACTAATCTTTGCCCTTAGTTGTATAAACACAGTTTAGTTGTAAACAGGTATAGCAAATGAACAGAATATAAATAAATCCAAAGTCTTAAATTTTCTCCAAGTAAATGGGTTCTGATCCCAAAAGTAATTACTGCTATTAAGTACAGCCTAATCTCGGCAGTGAGAAAATTTCCACTTCACAATATCAGTAGGAGATGGGGATATTTTTCTAGTATCAAATAACCAACTGTAGAAAAAGCTGAGCACTAATTTCTTTCAGAAAAAAAAGTATTCAAAATTGATACATATCCCATTTGCTTCTGTCTTAAAATTTTACTTCTGAAGGCCTTGACAATAGATTAAACCAAACACAACAAACTCAACCACAATACTTATAATCCAAGACTTAAAATTCCAAAATAATTTGAGCAAATTCTTTCAATACACGTCTTTCATACAAATAGTCCAATAAAATTATAATCCAACACAGAGTAAGATGAAGACTGGCTTCATTACAGAGCTTGTTAACAGGAAATGTGTTTATGGCCCCAAAGGCAAGGATTTGGAACATTTAATTTAGTTAATACCTCATTCAACTTACATTTCAAGATCTGCAGCTGGGTGCCTCCTTTTTTATGAAGATATCCTGATTTGGTCACTCCTCCAGGCATTGTCAAAAGGTTTTGTGCTCCAATTGCCTTCATTGGGACTGGCCAGACCTGTTCTTCTGAGGCCATCGTTCTGCAATTTACATTAATTAAGAACTGTTTAAAATTTAGATTTTACTTTAGGAAACGAGTACTGAGAAACAAAGCGTATTTCCTTAAGCAAGTTTTCCAAACGACTAACATGGTTCAGCAGTCAAGTACGCACCACAGACGGGTGTTCATAGATTCCAGGAAGTTTGCGAGGTATAAAAAACACAGCGCAGAAAGTCCCCATTTATTTTTATGCAGTTCTCAAAAGTGATTGACGGGTGTTGAAACAATAGAAGAGTGTTTAGTAAATGTTATTGAACTATTTATATTTTAAAGTGCCCCGGATGATAACATAGAATTAATCAAGGCAAGTGGCTAGAAAAAAAAAAAATCAACTTCTCTAAGGTTCTCTACCACCACGTGTGGACACAGAATGTAATTTTTTGGACAGTGAGGGAATCAACAGTCAGATTTTTTTTAGTAACTGTGACATGCAATATTCCTCACCCCTCACACTTAGGTGTTTTAATCTAAATTACAGCATTAGAATATTATCTTATACAGAACATCATATGTGACCACATCCAGTGCAAATCAAGTTCATCTCCAATTGCTGCAAACAACCATTTAATTTATGTATCAGTGATTAAGGCCACACTCCACCAAGCACTTCTGCAGTTCCTGCTCTTTCTGCTATCATCTTACAAAAGTTCCCAAGAAAACTAGTTTTTTAAGCAGCAGTTTCTTCTGTCTGACATATCACTGAGACCCTTCAGCTGGCAAAGGAACTGGGCTAAAAATCCTACTGTGTAATAAATAAAACATGCACAAACTGAACTGACCTAGACATAAAATGGTCTGTTATGCTCGGGTGTAGGGCTAGAGACCCCTGCTGTTAAGGGGCAAACTAAGGAAATTCCTTTGTGAATAAAACCTGTTACTTAGTCTTTAAGAAACTGAATGGTTTAGAACTGAAGAGCTTTAAGTGAAGCCTGTTTGCTTCTCCTTTCCCGGTAAGGGACAGTAACTTAGGTCATCAGCATGGCTCAGTACAGGAACCTAAGAGCCAATAATAAAGGACATAACCACTGCGTAAGCGTCAGAAAAAATCGACTGATATGCACGTCGATTGACCTTGTAACGGATCAACCTAGGATTTAGTTGGACCTGCTCATCCTTTGCTGACAATGCACATGTGGGGAGGGATGGAAGTTACTAACAATTTCTACCAGGAGAGTTTAAACTCTATGAAATTCTTCAGGCAGCCTAAAAACTTAAACCACAAATGTCAGGTTTTAGTCCCCCAGTTTTGTAAAACAGGGTCAAGCAGAGAAGACAGGATGTAAGACTCTAGAAAGGTTCTCGCAGCAAACACGATGGCTTCCTAGTGTTCCTCCAGTACCTTCCTACTCACCAGAAGTTAAGTTACCTTTGCTGTATTCAGCTATATCCTTCCTTCTGCTAGAGCTCTTCTACCTCCCTGGTTTTATTACACAATTGAGATCTTTCCAAGCTGCATTATGCCTTCCTCCTCCTTGCAACAGTGTATTAATGGGCCCAAGAAGTGGCTACACACAGCTTTTAAGAATTAATAAAATAGTTAAAGAAAAAAAAACAACAACAACTCTAAAATTTAGAAAAGGAAAAAAGGAAAAAAAGAAAAAAAAGGAATCCTTCAAATTATTTATCTGTATCTTGCAGAAGAGTCAAAGTGAGGAAAATAGCATTAATCAGCTGGCTGCTGTCATCAAACTACGCTGCAGTACTGCTAAGAGATTTCCTTCAAATGAGGAACACAAAGGCAAGTCCCGAGCACTATTTTACTTTTAAGAGCCGGCACAGTAACATCCAAACATATGAAATTAATTTAAAATTAAGTGATTTCAGTCTGTTTCTAGTTACATTCGGAAAAAAAAAGATTAAGCAAAAATGGAAACTTTTTATTCAGCCAGATACACTCCGAGCTCAGTTTTCTTGATGTAACCCTACCATTAGTCTCAATGCCATCCAACAGTTTCCAGATCGTTGTGGGTTTTCAAATGCTGTGTGCTTGTTCTACAAAGAACAAGAAAGGCCTTAGGACTTAGTGTTTGGAATGAAACAAGAATCCCAGTGTTATTGTACTTAGGTTGAAAACATATCAGAAAAGGAAGAGTTAAATACCTCAGGGAGGTTATCCAAAACAAGCAGCAAGCTGAGATTTCTAGGGCCCAGCGACAAACACTGGGGACAAGGGTATCCCTCCCTAGGTAAATACAGAAAGCACAAATATTTTACTAGGTCATGGTGGCCTTCTGCATGGATAGCTTAGCTACTCCCTGACCTGTGCCTGGGTGCCGCACTTCACCTGCTGAAAAGCCAGAATATCAGGAAGACAAAAAAAAATGGAAGCACAGAAACAAAGGCGTAAGGAATCCAGTTCTACAGTGTGATTATGGGATTTAACTGAGCGGGAAGGACGGCAGAGTATCAGGTTCTGCTTCCTCTATTCACAATCATTTTTTTGTTTCTGACTACTTACAAGAAAACGGCTCCGAGAACAGAGACCAAACCTTAGCGCTTCCCCATCCCAGCTACATGAACAAAAAGGTGTGGCTGAACCCCATGCAGGCAAGGACATGTTTTATGAGTTGAAGAGACCACCAAATACCAGGTTTTCCAATGGGTTTAGGGGCAGCTATGCATAAATGCATATTTTCTGGGTTTCATTGTGGCTTTTACCACTCCTCATCACATGTGTAGGCTCCTCAAGTACTTTCAGGCCAAAATTACAGACACACAGGGACGACATTGGTATTCGGGACTGAAACCTTTTAATTTGGTTGCAGATTGTCTTTTTTTTTTCCCTTCTTCTCCTCTCCACCCCCACCCCACTTTTTTTTTTTTTTTTTGACAGTACAAAACTATCCTAGAAGGACAGTAGATGCTGTTTTCCATCCTGCTGGAACAAAGCTGTCAGAACCATCTATCCGCAAGATCTTTGTTGTAGGGGTGTGATGAAGGAAGAATGGATGCTCTTGAAGATTTTTCTGGTCTTTGCATTGATACTAAGGTCATCTTTAGCTCCCTGAAATGGTTCCTTCCACTCTTGATCTTCCTCTTATAAAAGTTTTTAAAATCTGTTACATGTGGAGCGGATCAATGTCCCATCACCAGCTGAGCTCAACAGCAAGCACTGAAGTTGTCGCTTTAGAGCCTGTGCGCTCTGTGGTCATTCAGAACAGAAAGCTAATTCCAAAACATGCTTTTTATCCAGCTACATTCTTGCCCTACGAGCCAAAGACCCCATTGCACCTTTGCAGCCCAGGTGCCTAAGCAAAGCCTCTTCCATTGAGCAGACACCAAAGACAACAGAAAGGCCCACTACCTGCCATCAGGGCCTAGCCATGCTCTCTGATGCCAGTCCTCTCTTACCTGACCCAAGGTAACATCGCTCATGCTTTGTTTTGTGCAAGCCTCATACAACAGTCACATACTTTATTCTTATTCCTTCTCTTGTCACCAAGGGACTAGATGCATAGTTTTAAACTAAGTTTTCCATTAAGTCCCCAATCCATTAGAAATGGCTATTAAATCTACCTTATCCCCCCAAAAAATAGCACTGAAATGAATGTCCTGAACCAGAGGAGGAGGACAGCAGGCAGCGAAAGGGCTTCTTCCCTTACTTTGTTTCTCAGAAGATCAACAGGGCAGTTCTGTGTTTGTGAGGGAGATGGCAGACACTAAAGCATAGCAGGGGAGACGTTGTAGGAGTCTGCAATGTATTGCTGACGTATCAGTAGGGCCAGTCCAAGTCTACCTCTTAAGAGTATACCTTTCTCAAACACTATCAGGATTAACTACTTTTTATTTTAGATAAAAGCACCTTCAAAGTCACAATAGAGTGAAAAAACATGAACTTCCACACGTCATGGCATACACTTGGTAACACCAGTCTGATGCAGAAATTTCTCCAAAACCGTAACAACATGTATCAGACGCAAATTCTGAATGGAGAGGGCCTCATGTTGCTGTGTAGTATGCAAATGTACATACCCATGAAATAATTTTAAGCCATCCTCTCCATCAATGCATATAGAACAGCTCTAGGGCATAACTGCACAGGCTAACAGTTGCTCCATGAGTACAAGTACAATTCTGCTGCATAAAAAAATCTGGAGCACATTATGGAAGAACACTTACCCCTTTTGGCCTTAGGAGCTATTGGTGTTCAGCCCAATTAAAGCAAATACAGGCTGATTCAACTAAAGACCGCATCCTGGAAGAGCCATGAGCTCTCCGTTCTTACTGACCTTCAGCAGAAAATACGGCCAGTGTGTTCATCCCCATGTCCTGCAGTATATAGGCATAAAAGCACATCGCTGAAGCTACAGCTGCCAAAAATTGTATTAAAAGTTCTCACTTGTTACAGTAATATTTATGGTCTGCACTGGAGCCCAGCTTGCTCATGCTGAAAACAACAAAACAATGCCTCTGAAGCTGCATTAGAAGAAATTAAATCTGATCTGAAGTTGTCACAAGAATCTCCATGCAAGTTATGTCTGAGAAAACGCTGGATGTTATGAGATATAATGGAATTTAATCTTCAAATTCTATTTTGAAAGTAAAACCTAGCAAAGCAGGATGCCGATTTCCTTCTGAGCGTAACTTACAGTAACAAACGCATTCCTCATGTAATGCAGAGGAAGACTGGAATTTCAGTCTCCACAGAAGGCTTAGCCAAAAATGAAGCAACACTGCATATACAGAAAAACTAAAAGGAAAGCTTCTCCAATTTGCTCCCAGCAATTCTGAACAGAAAATAAATCTCCAATTCAACCATCTATGCATTTGCCATCCGTTTGTAAAACTGTTTTCTGCAAAAATTTCAGGTCTCTTTTCCATTTGTTAAATATTGTTCTGAAATCCTCTTTCACATTTCTCCCACTTTTTGGGGTTACACATTCTGTTTCTTAATACTTCTTAACAGCCCCTTTCACAATAGTCTCTCAGAAGGATTAACAACACGGCAGAAGAAATAAATCTTACAGGACAAAGGAAATAGAGAACTAAGCCTGACTGAGATGCATGTTATAAATAAGTTTACTCAGTTAAACTTGCTTCAACTTGCTTTTCTCTTCAGGTGAGCATTTCCAACCAATGCTCTCCTTCCC
>CM021734.1:87131940-87423951 GCA_011075105.1 Heteronetta atricapilla
CAGTTCTTTATCCTTGAAGTTTCTGCCTGAGATGCTGAGATGCACAAGTTAAAACTATTTTTCCTAAATACAGTTTTCTTCTCTCAGTTTCAGTCTGCTCTCTGCCTAAGAGGAAAGAAGACAGAAACACAAGCCAGAAACATGCACTAACCTTGTGACCATGCCTGATCGACACATAGCTTTTCTGCTGACACTGTCCCCAAATGATTGCTTCCTTTGCGATGACAACGCCATTAGCAGCTTATGACCCCTCTCAGGCATGACAGGCACATCTCTGCACTTCTCTGCTCTGTGCGTGTAAAACGTTGAAAGTCCCTGCGAGAGCTGCTGTACACATGAAAGGAAAAGAAACCGTGCCCCAGCTGCTTGTGTATCTGCGCTGCAGTGTGGCCAGAAGGGACGCCGAGGCAATGACTTGTTTCCTTTGTTACTTCCTGTTTCCCCCCACTGTCAGTGGGCAGCGCTGGCTCTGTCAGATTTCCCAATTTCCCAGAGAGGCTGCAAATCAAACCATGCACGCATCAAGGCTCCGTGAGATGGCAAGCCAAGCAGCGGAGGGGATTTTCCAGTGCTCACTCGCTTCCTGGCCACACTTCGATCAACAGCTTTCCCATGGGAGGAAAAGAAGGTGGGCTTTTTGTCTCGCAGCGTGCTCTCACACCGGCAGAGGCGTGGTTCAGAAACGCTGCCCGTGCTTCTGAAGAGCTCGTGCTTCAGGTATTGGCACCACACCCAAAATTATGATAAGAATTTCACCTCTGTTTTCCCCCCTATAGCTGGAGCTCGTCATTCCCTCTCCAACCCAATGGCTATTTAGAAAGATTGCGCAGCTTATACATGCTTTGGAGCAAGTCTTGTCTGTACAGCTGACACCACACAAACCACAAGAGGCAATAAAATTCTTATCCAAGGGGCTTACAAAAGAGCAACAATTCTACAGGACAAGTACCAACAGCTGATGATGAATAATAAATGCCGTTGTTTTATACTGGGAACAGTATTAATTTCATTTGGAGCTCTTAAAAGAATTCATATGTTTCACTGGCTTTGTCTGGAGTTAGCCAACACCCTGGGCTAAAAAGTTCAAATAAGACAAAAAGAACTAGTGTATTTCAGAGCGATCAACAAAACTTATGTATGCTGATATGCTGAGTAAAGCTCATTTTGTGTATTCTGGGGGAAATGGCCATGACTCTGTACTCCAGAATGGTAAGAAGAAGCTTCTATATAATGTCTATTCTTTTTGTAAACTACTCAATAGCTGAAGTACAGAAGAAATTAACATTTTGGATACTGGCCCTGGCTACACTGGATATAAAAGCAGATCTCAGTCTTCACCTTAGGGCACCCACATGCACTCCTTCCATATCCAGACAAAGTAGGAAGGGCAAGCAGCATGAAAGCATCACACACATGCTGTCAGCTGAAAGGAGCAGTGTATCAGGAGAACATTGTGATGCTTTTTAATACGAATCAATATTCAGCTGACTCAGTGGTGTAATTAACATATCTTTCCGAGATAGAAGCTACAAAGGATACTACATGTCAGAGGTCTGTGAATTAAATATATTTGTTCTACCCCCTAGAAGCTGAAATAGGTGATACTAAGACTTAACAAATAGTTTAAAGCAGCCCTTCCTCTCCCAGTTCTCTGCTATGTTCTGATTTTCTCTGCTGTCTCAGCATACTCTTCTAAGCTTGCATGACCATTTTGCAACCTTTATCTCTACCTCATTAAAAAAGCTATCATCAAAATGGCAGCACTGAGGAACACTGCAGACCACCACTTCCGAACACCAGTTCCTCCTTCCCTTTTCTGGCCTGACGCACCTTAACTCTTGGTTTTCCCCCTCCAAAGTTTGCAGCTATAATACCATTCTCTTTGGCCTCCGCAGTCTCATTTTTAATTACGTTTCATATATCCAACATGTTCCTGAAATACTGCTTTCCCATTCTACTTTCTGATGTCCTATCCCTTTCTTCACATAAGGGCCCAGAAATACAGGGGTTTTCATATCAACTTCCAAGATCCCATTTTGATTTTTCTGGTGATTTCCAACAGTATCAAGAATGAATGTGGAGTTAGAACAGGAGCCATTTCACACTTGCACGCACACAAGCTGGTGTTCCAGTGAGGAGCACAAAAAACAATAACAACAACAAACCAACAAAGAAACATCAACAAGCATTTATGTGTTTCACAGGTGACCATTTACATGGCAGAATGAAATTTCAGCTTAATGTTCTAGACCAAACATTAATCAAAAGGACTGCATTTGAAAATCACAAATACAGAATCTAAATAGCCATGAGATCTTAACAGATTGGATTAACACATCTGTCAGGGAAGTAAAAAAGGAATAAATGTCATTCATTTGTCCCCACAAAGTCAGTGGTGAGAAGAGGCCTTGCTCCAGGTTAGCCCAGGGAGAGTTTCAACCAAAAGGAGTTACTTCATTTCTTTAACATTATGAGACTCTAGTCAGGAAGAACCAAAACATCACAAATCAACAGACAGACATTTGGTTTTCATTCCAGCAGGACGGCTGCTTGAGCAAGACAGTCAGTCATCTCTGCCAGTGTTAGGAACAGCTCTTGCTCCCAGTCAGAAGTAATCCCACCTCCCCCAGGTTTATGGTAAGCAGGAGCACTACGAGGCGTATCTAGCACCACGCCGCCCTTGACAGTATAAATGCACTAGGCTAGTTGAGGGGTTGAGCTGTCTCTGCAGCAAGAGAGCTTCCTCTTACTGACCAATTTACAGGAAACTGCAAGAACGGACTGCAAATAAAAGCGGTCTGACAAAAGCCCTGCAAGAGGCACCCAGCAAGAGGCAAGGCAGAAAAATTAACATCAACGACAAAAGACATATAAAAACCACTTTCCTTCAGCCACAGCAAGTAGTCAGCCCAGTGGTTCCACACAGAGTAATGCAAGAGTTCATACATTTTATATTTCCGTAAAAGCCTATAGTATCGTAAGACACAAAAGCAGACTATATTCTGGTAAAATTCTACTGACTAATAAGCTTGGATCAGGAGTAGATTATTGTAGCTTTTATTTATTAATTTTACCAAACCAGTTTAGTCCCAAATTTCTTGGTCATAGTGGAAAAAAACATCCAATATATTGAACCAGAATATATCCGTCAAGAGTATACTCTGCAACCACAAATTGTAAAAGACCAAGGGTAAGTTACTCACCTGAATCCTTCACCTGCTAGGTAAGGCAGTCCTATGAAAATGTGAATAACCACGCATCAGAATGAATCCTGCCAGGTGACCTGCAGAATAACAGTAACAAAAATCATTAGCAAAGGGGAGAAATGAGGCCAGAAATACCAAAAATCCTCTTTCAATGCCAAACAAGTTACAGTTCTTTAAACTTCTACCATTCCCTCATTCTGCTTACTGAGGAACAGCTTAAGAGGCTTTACCAATGTATTATATATATATACGTAGCACGTCTTAGTGTAAGACACATTTATGTAGCATGTCTGTCTTACTGCAGACCGTTCATATTTCCTGTATATATATATATGTATAGGCATATACAGCTACAAAGTGTTGGTAGTATATGCATAGCTTGTAAAAATCAACTGAGTATCTGCAGCTGGAAGGGAAGAACAGTCTGCAAGCTGTCAATACAAGAACATTGTTGTTGACCAGATTCTCTTTCACCAGCTGGCCCTCAAAAATTGTCACTGATGTAAACAAGGATAAGCTGTACTGATTTCATTTGGCAGAGCTACCTCAGCATAATTTTATTTGCTGGTGATTTCATTTTGAGTAACTGTTCAAGTTAAGTTTAACAGAATTACACTGAACCAAAAGGCCCCTCAAAACTTGATAGCAACATCCATCCGCCCGGAGAGTTACCTGGGTCTCAAGTCTATCCCAGTCAGACCACAGCAGTAACGCTTGATATATGCGACACTTAAAATGGATGGCAAATTCTTAACTGTTTGCTGATTTTCAGTCTGTTTTGTTTTTCTTTTGTTGTAGTTTTTACAATAAATTCAAAGACATATTACCAAGACAAGATTCCCTTTCGCATTTACCATTGAAACCGGATGGATGGGATCTTTGCTCCTTTTAACAACTGGCTATACTTGAGGTTCTTGTAAAGAAGAGCATAAAGTAAATTGCAGTCACGGTTATGAATAAGTGGTATCTCTCACCAGCATTTGCAGCACAACTTAAACCTGAGCAGAGTTAAAAAACTATAACCAACTAACTGAAAAGCACAAACATGACTGGCAACGTCCTATTCCTGCAGGCAGTTGTGCTGCAGACAGCTGCAAAGGGAGTTTCCCCAAATATATGTATCCTGAAAGTGGGAGTTTCCACAAATTATTTACTTCCTTGGCAGATTTCCTCTTTCAGATATTACAGTTGAACCATGGTACCACTTAGCTATTTTGTAACGAACTGCATACAATTCCATTACTAATGGGCTCTATAACCGATGGTTTAGCCAGCACTGTAGGACTCCAAAATAAATTCTGCCTGTGTTCCAAAACACCTCTCTGTATTTAAGCTAGCAATCCTTTAGTAAATGGAACACTAAATTAAGACTGTTAGAAATTTACCAGGGAGATTCCAATCTCCATTGTGGATTATAAAGCGTATCGGATAGGTACATTTAACCTACAGATGCACACTATATAAATTTAAAGCTGCTGCTAGGAAATATCTTTTTTCTTAGAATTCTATTTAAATCAGTTTAAAGAATGTCAGGAGTCCAGGTGTAAGAAAAAAAAAAATATGAAAAAAAAGCACATTTGATGTCTACACTTATGTTCACCATTTTCTACTATTTCTAACACTAAAGCATTTCAGTGACAGACAGCATGCTCCAGTTCATCGTGTACTGTGCTCCTGCAAGGCTCCAACAAAACTTATGTCCAAGACCACAGTTGCCAGTTCAAGGGAATATGTCACAAGGGTGTATGTGCAAGCCAACAGAAAAATTACTGCATATAAGCAGTTTTAAAACATTCCTGGACTAGGACATTAAAAATACAAAACCATGCAAAACTTACTGAGAAAGTCCTTTTGAATGTTTATCAGCAAAAACGTGCAATGAGTAAATAGATTAATTCTCTCAGTGATCCCAATAATAAGTTTCTAACTGAATAAAGAGCCAAAGTTATGTCACCCATCAAAGCCCTTCAAGATTTGTGTCCCTCTCCTGGTGGCAGTCGGTAACACTGTATTGAATGAATACACCTCTGCAGGCAAACGGCTGCAACCAGCACCGAAAGAGGAAGCTCAGCTTCTGTCAAACCCTTGGAAAACAAAAGGAGACAAACATTTGCTATTTTTGTTTTGCTTGTAAAGAGGCTATGTGATAAAATGTAAAGACAAAGTGTAACCACAAAGACTTTCTCCCTATTTTACTGCTGCACAACGCAGTAGATGGTACATTTCTAACAATGCACTGAAGCATCTCAGAGATGGCTTTTCTTACGCTTGGAAACTCTGACTGTGCACCAGAATCTCAAAATAAGCTACTAACCATGCAACTGTAATTTATAGAATGAGACAGTCCGACTAGGCTATAATGCTGATGGACAGTCCCCACCTCCAAGAGCTTTGAAGCCTAAGCAGACAAGAGGACAGGAAGAATCTATTTGCCAAAAGCTAATTAACACACAAACATGAGTGCTGTGCCCCAGACCTCATGCAGGCAAGCAGGTGGTGCAGATACAAGGTTTCTTTACTTTGATTCCAGTGACTGGTCTCTTGTAAATCACGATACAAACTTCTCTTAAAGTAAGGCGCACAAATTTTGCCACTCCCACCTCCAACCACCAAAGACTAAATCAAAGGACTGAAACAGGCTGGCGTATGGATTACAGTAACCAGGATTTAAGGTCATAGTATGTTTCACCACTTATATGAATACTTGCTTGCCTTTTTTTTTTTAATGCACTGGAAAGAAGGTTCTCTGCAAGCCCACGCTTACCTTCTACAAAAGTTGAATTCAGCTAACCATGAGATCATGCATAGCTGGGATTTTAGGGGAGAGGGAGGTTGCATAAAATAAACTTATAACTATTTATATAAAAATACATATTTATATTAGTTCATTTAAAAATGGTGTATAGTATAAACTCGAACAACCTTACTAGGCTTCTTAGCAAGACGAGCTACAAAGGACACCTCACCCCTGTGCACTGTTCTTCCTAAAAGTTTCCTTTGCAAAGCTCTTTCACAGCAGCAGAGCCAGACCCCTTATGGAGCTGAACTGGCTGTAGCTGAAGTGCACTCTTCCTTACGACCTCCAAAATCTCCTGTTTTGTGCCCTGCCCAGAGCTAGTGGCCGTGATCTCCAAGGAGCCTATGCAGCGTGCTTCCATTTCCAAGCTCTGGTACTCCACAGAACGCAAGTTTAGGCTTACAGATGGAGCATGTAGCGTTTCAGCAGAAGCTTTTACAGTATCTATGGAGTATCTTGCTGTTAAACACACCCTGGATATTCTTAAGACCTTATAAATACAAGCCTCTTTCTGTACACAATAAAGAACTGAAACTGGATCTCACTTGCACAAAAGAAACTCAGGAATTGGGGTCAGTGGATTAGTCTTGTTTCAAACTAACAAATCAAAGCTGACATCTCTGCGTGCAGTAAACACAGCAGCTCTCCAAGACTCAAGCCAAACGACTGACCATACGTACCATGGATGCACCGAATCAGCTGCATGTTTCTGGCACCACAAGACAGAAGCTGTACAGATGCTGAGCTTTAAGGAAGAAGCTGCTGTTTCTGCACGCTGTTTAAAATGTGATGGTATTTGGGACGTTTTATATAGCATGGAAACCATACAGGCAGATATGCAAAGTCCTCTAAAAAACTTCACTTACCAACTAGCAGAGTATGTACACGTATTGCAAGTGTGTTTGGATCTACAGTCCTGAAAAGAACTCTCAGCTTTAGAGGCATGCTTGAAGTGTTAGAAGTACATTAAACACTGTCCAGAAGGGCTCTCCTTCCTCCAGGAAGCACCAGACAAGCTTACAGAACATGACAGTCATCTGACGTTAGGCAGTGAGCCGCTCTGTTAACGAAGGGCATCGTCCTGTACCCCTGGGGGAGACCAAAACTTAGCAGTCTTAATGCTTCCATCTAAAATTCCCCCAAATGTTATATTTCCAAATTTGGCATCACAGCTTAGCAAAGGTGTTAATAGTCACAAAGGCACACATTTTATGTGATAAACCATTGGAGATGCATCTTTGATAGCCTAAGTACAATTTTTGCTCCCAAGAATCACCTTCATGAAAAGGAAAATTACAAAAAGCAGT
Organism: Heteronetta atricapilla; assembly: GCA_011075105.1. Classification (NCBI taxonomy): domain Eukaryota; kingdom Metazoa; phylum Chordata; class Aves; order Anseriformes; family Anatidae; genus Heteronetta; species Heteronetta atricapilla. The sequence goes on from CM021734.1 coordinate 87,139,251, forward strand.
TGGATTATTTGCTTTGTCTTATCACATCAGAGAAACAAAAGCACCAGCACAGTTATCTAAAGCACATCCTGGAATACAGCTTCTTCTAGCTTGTACAACTGCAAACTCATTCCACCTCCTGCTAGACAAGTTCTATTCCATCTATCTATGTGCATGTTTATATACATACAGACACACACTATATATATATATTCATATGCATGAATATAATCTATCCTTTCAAAACAAACACCTTTAACAAAGAGGAGCATAATACTACAGCCTTATTAACAACAACAGCCTTGCATTTATGGCTATTCTGTTTTTCTTGGAAGAGCCATGAACAGATGGCGGCTAGATTAGTCCAGCTAGAACATGGGGCCAAATCTTTTTAACTATATAAACAAATACATCCATTTTTATTGGCATCTAAGCAAGAATAAATATTAAGATATCAGAGATGTAATTGTTCCTCCTCCAAAGGCCTCTTACCCATAAGCAAAAGAGAAATACAATAAGAGCAATTACTTACAGTTTCACAACCTTCAGGGGATCTATTTTAAATAAGTCAAATTCTTCACAGGACATAATAATACTTGTCTACTTTTAAAATCCCAACAAAAGACACAACTGCAGTAACTGTTAGTAATATATGTATATATATTTTTTTCTAAATTGGCAAGAGGAACATAACAAAATTATCACACTTCACTTCCTTCCTCTCCTGCGTAGTCTACCTGAGAACCAGCAACTGGCGTGGCACAAACAAAAGCAGTGAGCACAAACACTGCGACAGTTACAGTTTAAAGCTCTTAAAGCTTGGATTCTTTTATTTTTCGGAATGCTATTTAGTTTTCTTTATGATTTTTCATTCCACTTTGACAGAGATGCAACCATTTGGTTAGAAATCACAAGGAGTCTGTTCCCCAAGACTCACCATGCCTTTTGGTACTTTGGCTGTTGTACAGAACACCGCCCTCAATCCTCATTCCAGTACAAGTTTCCCTCTCCTCTTGCTAGGTGGTGATGCTGAAATATTGCAACATAAAGCCATCAGACCTTAAATACTATGGTATTTACACTAAGTTGTCATTAGTGGCATAGTTTATCTTCTTCTTAGCACAGGACATTAGGAACACATCAGGTTTGTATTTGCTTTTCATGTGGACTTCCTGCCTGATTACCAAGCCAAGTTCTTTTTCGGTCATCACCTCTAACATGCTCAAAAAGCTAAAAACCCCAACAAGAAGAAATTAGAAAAAGGAAAGGAAGCCTGGTCAACATCACTACCGCAAATGGTACAGACTGTGTGGGAGGCAGGGCCTTCTCACAGGTTGTCTGTGACAGAAACAGCTTTTGCTTCCGTGAGGCAAGAATGACACCTCAGAACTCCCAACCCGTGTGCCAGGTGCGCTTCTTCCACGTACCTTAACATGGACACAAGGAGCACTTAAAGCAAGCTCCTACCAGAGCACTAGACTACACACCTTGTGTCATCTCCTCAGGGCTGCAAAAATGACAGAGCATAAGTAACACAGGGCAGTCTGGTGACTCAGCACGCTGACCGGAGCAGTGGAAGTAGCACAGATCCACCCATTCATTCATTTCCTCCTTCCCGGCTGAAATGGAAGAGGCCATTCAGGAAGGATGGAAACTGACCAGGACTGAAGAGTTTTCAAGCAAAAAGCCTTCTGCATGGCACATTTCATCCCAAAGACACTGTTGCAAATCCCTCCTGCTTGCCTTTCTCTCAATAAAAGGAAAACACCGATCAAGTGCCATACCCTCTGAAGTAAGGCCTGCAGCTCTGGAAGAAGAGACCCAGCTCCCAGCTCAACAGCAGGCTTCCTGCTGCTAGGTCATTACGCAGCAGCACATCGTTGCAGCCCATTAGACCAGAGGTTAGTACATCTTCAGGAATTAACATTTTCACTAATCCCTTGTGCCACCTGGCAGCCCAGGATTGCTGGGGAGCTGAATCACGCAATGCAAGGGCACAGACAGCATCAGTGGAACTGCAGCGTCACCCCGGCTCCTTGCAGCCCTGGCGGTGCTGTCACTCTGCCAGGCTGGGAGGAGGAGAAACACAAGGCAGGAGATGCCACGGCGCCGCGGAGGAATGGTCAGGCACCGATCCAACAGGTACCTGCAGGACATAATCACTTTGATACCACTCAGTACCGCGTGCATTTGGAAATACAGCATTGCATCTTATCAGCGTTGCTGCCGCTGTTACTGCGGCGGTTATCTGGACCTCAAAGCTAAGTATGGGACACTCAGCAAATCCACACATTCTCTGATAATCTTTTAATTTGCCCCTTCAGCCACTTAGGTCAGCAGCTTTCTGAACTCCAGCCATCTTCACCACAGCTCTGATATCTGCCCAGGCAGAGAAATAAGGCTTTTTTTTTTTTTCCTGGGGGAAAAAAGTTTTTAAAAGTGACTCACTGAGGCTTTGAGCTCAGAGGGAAAAAAAAGAATTTCACTGTGAGTTCTTCTCGTAACAGCTACTCATAAATACAACGATTTCCTCTATAAGTGGCTAGAGAATAGCTATGCTCTCTCCTTCTGTTCTGCTACTTCAACCTTAAAAGCACACTTAGAATATCCCTCTTTCCCTTCCAAATTTCCCTCCCTCCCCCACTGCACACACACCAAGCATTTAACTGGCTAACACCAGCACTCCGCCATGTTTAATTGCCTCCTGAATAAGAGTACCCACACAAGCTTATTGATGGGATAGATTTGGGACTGGGATAAATCCGGGCCAGACCATGCATCAGCCTTCTGCTTGCACAGGTTCTCCTAAATCCAGGACCACAATTCCGTCGTATATAATCCCATCGGCACTCCTGCTCTTTGGAGAGAAGTACTAATCTTACCGCAAGACTTCTTTGCCCTTGCTGCAAAGGCTATATGGGCTTCTCAGAAAACCTGTTTTGGTTACAGTTGCGTGTATTCACCTATTTTTGTTAAATGCAGGTCTCTGGTTCAGAATGACAGGTACGTATTGTCCCAGACAGCAAACAGCGGAGATGACACTGGAGTGCCCCATGCTCTGATGGGGGATGCCCACTCCGACAGCAGGAAGCATATTTCCCCCACAACACGTACAAGAGGCTGTATACAGAAATCCCACTCCACTCACAGAACTGCACAGTTAAAACTGTGCCATACTTTGGAAACGCACCTATTTGGCTCAATAACAGAGACTGATTAACTGACTGAAAAGGTACAGCGAAAAGCTCCAATGTTTAAGCCTGACTGATTCAAGAAAGGCACTTAGCAGTTGCAGGTTCTCAGCAGCTGTGCAAAACAGGATACTTTTGCCTGCTCAATGGTCGTCAGTTTGATTAGCAAAGTTTACAGATAGGTTCAGTCTTGATTTAGCAAATTATAAGCCTTTCCTCTGTCCATAGGACCTTTAGACTTACAGGCTTGGTTTCTTTAGGCTAGATTTCTCTCTACATCATTAACAGGGCAAAGTAAAAAAAAAAAAAAAAAAATTAATTCTTCTAGGAATCCAGGAAAGTACAGAAAACAAAGCAAAGGCAGGAGACTAGCTCTCTCTCACACAAGCCTACGTACCCGAAGCATACAGTTTTATTAACACGAGGAAAAATGAGAAGCAGACTTCAGTTCGTAGCCTTGGTCAAAACCATGTGATTGCTCGACTGGGGTAGAGGCGCACGTTATGAACTAGCAATGTCCAGCAACAGCCTGGGCTGTGTCTGCAGTCAGGCCACACTGCAGTGCTCCAAGAGAGGGGATGCTCTTGCTTGAAGGAAGAACAACTGCCTTGCACCTGTAACACATCAAACTCAGCCTCTTCACAGCATATAGCAAGTTCCAGCTCCATCTAGGAGAAATTTTGTGACACGTTGGAGTAGAATTACTGTTCAGCAACATCAGGGCAACGATTTACTCTTTTTAGTAGGGTTGTCACGATTAGACACTATGAATTTAAGCCTCTGCTGCTTGGTTGCAGGAAGCAGCTCTCACAGATAGCTATGTTCTTGTTTGAAAGCTAACCTCAGCACTTACACGCATGCAAGCAACTTCTGCTGAACCGAAGGGGAACTACGGGGAACTAAGGAGACTGAGATGAAATTTGTAAGGACAGGGCATTTAAACCAAAGCTTCTTGCTTCATATGAAATTTTTTAAAAGTTTTGCAAATATTCCAATAGAGAAATTGTCCCTTACTCATGTCAAAATGGTAAGAAGTATGTGAAGCTTTGTAAAGTGATTTAAGAGAGCTAATAAAACGTGAGATTAAGGACCATTTCAAAGAGGATTCAATTTGGAATAGGATTTGCATGCATACCCAGAAAATAAATTGTGGATCAAATCTAGTTTCTACTTCTTCAGGTACAGTATGGTATAACGCCCAAAATCATAGCTCATGAGATATTTAAACTCAAAATGAGCTTTGGTTTTTTTTTCCCCTCCTCAATAGACTACCATTTATTTAATAGGAAAATATGCAAATATTTATAAAAATGACTGTTTCCAGAATGATGATTAATTTCTATCACTACACTAGCCGAAGTTAAAAATAGAACAGGGAAACAAAGCTTCCTACCAAACCACATTTATTTTTTTCTTCTTCTTTTAGACTTGTAAGCTGTATTTAACCAGATAACACGGAGGTACTCACAACAATCTACTTCCGCCACTCTTCTTTTATGTTACTAAATGGTTATTATGTGAAAAATGAAAATGAAAACACATTTTTACATTTACTGGAATCTGCTGCAGAATCTGATACGCTGCCCTAAAGTGCTCCAAAAAGAAAAATAAAGACATTTCAGCGACTGATTTCCACCACAGAAAAGCTCTCCTGAAGACAAGGGAGCTTATTTGTCTGGAGAACTAAACATGAAAGTGGAAACTGACGTGTTAAGTGAGATTTCCCTCCTCCAAGGGTTCTTGGTTTTTGCTTTGCATAGCTTTAAATGAAAACCTCTGTGCTAATACAAGACAAAGCTGGAGTTATTTTAAGTCACTTCAATTTAAGAACATTTAGAATTAAGTGTTGCTTTTGGGTTTTGTTTAAAGATTAATATTGCACAGCAGAGGTTCATGGTTCATCTGAAGAGGCAGACTGCACGTGAAACTAGACCTGGCCTTTTTTTCCAATCTGTTAAAGCAGATTAACACCCAAAGATGCAGCGCAGCTGGCCGCTCCAGGTTGGCTGACCTGAACAACAAGGAGGTGCATTAACGCTCAGTAACAATGAAAATTGGGTGACCAAAGCCCACCCTAAATTCACATTCTTGTCCTCACAGAGGAAATTCTCATGCATGCAGACTGGTTTCCCATGATCCAGTATGTTGCTTTTTTTGACCATATAAGTACTAAACCTAGGAATCCTAAATCTTCCTACCTGTGTCTACTATCCTCCCTCCTCTCTTTGTTTGGATCTGCCACATACTTCTGCAAAATCTTTTGCTTTTAGTCACGTCTCTGTTATGCAGGGATCACATTTCATGATGAGTCTTGCAGCACACTTCCCATCAGCTCTTCCTCTAGCCAACAACTGAAACAAGGATCACCAAGGCATCAACAGATCCAGACACGCACACTGGTGCCATAGGACTCTCAGCCTTTTCTTTCCAAATAGTGTCAGAATCAGGGATGAGGAAGGTAATTAAAACTCCAACATGCAGGTTGTTTTTCAGCAAGATGAGACTAATAGCTTAACTGGAATTCAGTGTTCAGACAGGGTGCTGGATTTTGCAAACGAGCTGTAAGGCAAGAGATGACCTGTAATATAAATGCAGTGATCCCAACACTAAGAACTGGGGCCTTCAGTAAACTTCTGGTCAAGGTACTGCTGCTCCTGCTTCGCTCTAGGAGTAAGCAGCTGCTGTCTAGAGGTACAAGTCAGCTGGTTTTGTGCGAGGTTCTTGCTTTTTTTTAAAATTATTTTAAAACTCAGTTATAGTGAAACTGACACACTGCCTGAATTTTAGCAGTATTGTAGTACTGCTCCATCTATGCAAGCAACATACCAGAGCTGCACAGCACAGTTAAAAATAATTGGTAAGTTTTAAGAGTTGATCAATTTCCAGTCTGTCACCCTGTTCATTTTGACAGAGGAAGGAGAAAGCAAGCAAAAACCCCACCTCTGCCTGAAGGCTCTGTCACAGCCTGCTACCATTTCTACAGGTATGCTGAAAACAGCAAAAAGACAGTGATGCAGCTACCAGGCAGGGAAAGGGGGGCAGGGAAAGTGAGCAAACAAATCACCCTGAAATGATGACTGCCCCAACATGGCAGTCAATGAACACACACAGCAGAAGACAGCTGCTCCAGTCTGCGATGGCATCTGCTTTACTGGGCAAAAACAATGCTCTATCTACACAGAAACCCTGACTGAATTTTACCTCTGAAGAACTGAAGTCATTTAGAAACTGCCAGCTCTGCAAAAGTGTCCAGAGCATTGGAAAGGCATCTTCATCTGTCATGTTTAAGAAGTACAAAATGTTGCCAACCACTAAATTTGACTCCCAGTTCTTTTAAGGCTCCAGCTACCATGTTGAGATATTTTAGGATTTTTAAAAGAGAGAATGTTATTCAGTTAGAGGAAAGACTGAAAACATACAGTGCACAAACCATGAAAAAAGTGAGTAATAAATACTTGCTTAAAATATATGCAACTCCCTCTTCTTAGAGACCTCATTCATTTCCTTTGTATATTTGTCTGATGTTCCTATCAAAAAAAACATCGAATTTTAAAATTTGGGGAAATATTACTCAGTGATGCCACCAGATTTCTTAAAATATATATACATATATATATATATATATATATATATAAGCTCTTATTTTGCTCCTATGTGAGTTCTGATGGAAATTCCATTTACATGTTTTGAGGAAACAAACAAGAAATCTTTCATTCCAGATTGAAGAGCTCTTACTGGTGAGTTCATGATTAAGGGCATAAATCCAAGTTTCTCCTAGTAGTCTCTCTTATGGTGAAGCTGAAAGGATAATAAAATCAAAGCCTTGGTTAAATATGCTCACTGAGTTTTCTGTTTGGGGATTGCAATATATCCCTGCACTGAAACAATCAAGAATACCAATTAAGTGTTCTACAGTTGTTTTCTGCATGCATGTGCCAAAACAAAATGACTTTGTATATCTAAACCAAGTTTTGTTGCAATGTAAACTATGCCATAAAGCAAAAACAGTCCTAATCTAACTCCATAGCCCACTCTGAAGTTTTTGAAAAGTAATCTAAAAGCTACGTGCAGCTACTAAGTGTTCCAAGCGTTTCACAAGGGAGAGTGAAAGCGATCTCCGTGCTGTACAAATCTCAGTCACCTGAATCTGTTTGGAATCAGGAATTACCGCAGTTACCCTGAGTGCTCACATACTGCAATGTTCTCTATCACTGCCTACATAAATTAGTCAGACATACTTAGAACAGAACCCAAAATTCCTGTCTCCCTAACCTAAGATATCCAAGGAAATGGTCTACATTCATAAAAACATGTCATTTTAAGTCACAGTAGAGCGATTGCATATACCTATGGAAAAACAAATTGTTTACCTTTTAAAAATGTACAGATACAAAGCCAGCTTGGATTAGGAAGTTCCTTATTTAACAACACTACAAGAGCATGAAAGAGGGGAAAAAGTTAGAAAGGTACATGCATTCCCTGGAAGACGACGATACATTCCTCATGATGGAACTGCACCTACTGATCCACTAGGACAGAATGATCCTGATCGTGTGCAATTAAAGATATACAATTTGACAGTCAGTTTCATAATTTAGCGTAAGCAAAATGTGAAAGCTTTCATGATAACCAGTTGAACAGTGAGAATTTTCAAACATAATGAGGACGAAAATAAGAGTTTCCTAAGCATCTAGTGGTAGGACTAGAGGAAATGGCCTCAAGTTGCACCAGGGGAGGTTTTGGTTGGAAATTAGGAAGAAATTTCATCTCAGAAAGAGCAGTCAGGCATTGCAATGGGTTGCCCAGGGAGGTGGTGGAATTCAAGGAAAGGTTGGACGTGGTGCTTAGGGACATGGTTTAGTGGGTGACATTGGTGGTAGGGGGATGGGTGGACCATGTATCTTGGAGGTCTTTTTCAACCCCGCTGATTCTATATCCTGTATCTTGTCATTTTATCGGTGGTCTTTCCAGAAAGGTAAGATTGCAAGGAAATAACAGGTCTGCCTTTCGTACCTCTCTACAACCACACATAGAAAGATTAATCCAGAAACAAAATTCAGCAAGCAGGTACTCCTGAAGTTAGCCAAAGATTTGCTTCTTTCAGGCCAGCTATCTAGCGCAGTCATTTACAACAATTTTGATAAACAGGTCCAGAGTGTGCGCTTTCGCAAAGCTAAGATTGGCCACAACAACATTAGGGAAAAACTTGAGAGACTCTAGGTACAGATTGGGTGTCCCTGAATTAGGCTGCTTAAACTGGCCTGCAATGGTGGAAGGAAGAAATGTTACAGTAGGTGTGCAAGCTATTCTCTTCCCTCCTCCTAAGTAATACTTAAAAAAAAGCTTGTGGAAGCTGCAGAGACAAATATTGCTAAGGACAGGTTTGATTTCTGAGCGGAAGACTGTAATTCCTTCTCTGACTTTCCTGCACCGTACATTGCCTTTAAATATCGCTCTGCTAAAGTCATCCAGATATGCAGAACTGCTGCAATGACACCTAGGAAAAGAAAAGAACTGGGTCATTATTACAAATGAGCTGGCAAGCAAGTAAACTAAATAGATTATTTGTTACTGGCATGGTGGGATAGATGGAGCACATTTAGGTTTGGTTCCATAGGAAGCCATGTCTCTACATTCTTCCCTAATTATTGCTTGGCCTTGTTTAGAATTCATCCCTGGCCTGAGGCAAAACAGTTTTCAGATTCCTGCATGAGTTAAATGAAATGTGGACTCTTCAACCCCACTTCTTCTTAATAAAAGAAAAATGAGAAAGACAACATAGGAGCTCACGGATAAAAGACAAGAATGAAAAAAAAAAAAAAGATAAGAGACAAGAATGAAAAAAAAAAAAAAAAAGCCTTCAAATAGCTCTTGGAGCAATACTGCGGAGAAGCACATTGCTCTTAAAAAGCACAGAGCACCAGAATTCTGTTACGTGCTCTGGTCCGGTCATCTGGCTTCAGCAAGCCATCTGATGAGACGTATGCTTTTACTAGACAGTATAGTAAGTAATTCCTTAAGGTTTACAATAATACCCCAAACCAACCAGAACTTCCATGCCTTCAATTCTTTCCTCAAAACATCACAAAAGGCATAACTTACTAGACATTTGGGCAATAAGATGAGTGGAAGAGATGTTTATTAACAAGAGAGTTAGCAATGGTCCGTAAATATTAAAGGAACTGACAATGATATATGTACATGAGAAAATGGTGTAAAAAATGCATACTCCCTTTAGCACTCTATGTATGGAAATGCACTGCCCCTCTCTTGCTGCCTCAGGTCCCTCTGAGTCCAGGCTCATCTCTCCCATCTCCTCTCCTGACACTGTTGACTACATTACAGGTTCAAACTCAAAAGTACAGCAATGTCATCAGGAAGTGCATTCATGGAATAAATTCACCTTAAAAAGGGCAAGAAACATGCAAGACAGGAATGAGACAAAATCTGTAAGGTTGTTTTCTCTCCTACCTCAGAAATCCCCATCAAAAGCCTAAAGGCATTGTGGCAGAATCATTGTATCAATACTTTCGCATCTAAACAAAACCAACTCACTCTGGAAGTCCCCTGATAAATCCCTTGATAAATCCCCACACTCCTGTTTGCGGGGCTACCCATCGATTCTGCTGAGAGCCTGAGCAACCATGAAACATCCTGCCAGATCTGGTAGAAGTAACAAGCCAAGATCCTGATCCTACAGCCATACAGATTATCAGTTTTGCAAGTAATAGGGTACTCACATCTGCAAGTACTTTTAAGATCAGGGCTTAAGCCAGGAGCAACTGATTGACACAATGCTTGCAGGGCTGCACATTCCAAATGACTTAGGAAACTGCTGGATAAACTAGCAAGAGCGTAAGTTACCCATTGTCTGGCACCTCCTGCCAAACAGACTGGAAGAAATGCCAGCACCAAGTCAACGTCATCAAGTCAAAGCTCACGTCCTTCCATTACCACAATCTCGTCGTAGGGTAACGCATGGCAATAAATGCATTAACAACCTGAGGGCTATGGGGTGAAGAGCACACAACACAACCACCAGAGGCTGAACGTCAAAACAGTTTTCCCTACAGGTAAAACAAGAAATGCATATGTGTGCCTTTTGGTTTACACTTTTCATCATCCACATTTGTCTTTCAATGTTATAAGAAAGAAGTTAACAGATCTTAATGAGTTTCCATTCTTACTATTCACTAAAAAAGTGGCTGCTATGTTTGGTTTTCCAGCAAAGGAGGCTACTATGTGTCCATTTACGTAAAAAAATTAAATAGGAGACTTTTCTTGCTACCACTTTTCCTGTAGTTGTTAGTTTTCTAACAACACAATTAGATTTGAAGCCTGGTCTTAAAAGACCATAAGACCAGGGGTTTATCTGCATGCAGTATCTTATAGATTCACAGTCAACTGATCAGACTGGCCTCAAACACGGGGTGTCTGTCACTCAGACAGCCCTGCCAGAGGTGCCTGCAATAATTCATCTGTGTATTCATTCTTGGTGGTTTGAACACTTCAAACCTTTTCAAGAACTGGCGTCTTTGTATCTCCCTTATTTATAACTTCCAAAAAAGGCTCTTTTTTTGCTGGGTTTTTTAGTATGAAATTTGTCATGCTTTGTGGAGAATTTTACGGAGAGCTGGGAGATCTCAAAAACGAAAAACATACAAACAGGAAACAGTACTTAACCCACCGCTAAGCTGACCCAGTACTGACTCCTCAGGAATGGAATATTGGCAAGGGATATCTATTAATCAGCTCTCTTGCAACAGCAGGATGGCTCCAAAATACAGTAACAGGAAGGGAAAGGAACATGTGTTATGCCTAAAAGAAAAACAGCAAGCTAAGTTTACTTCCAGCTGTAGGTTGAAGGAGGTATCTGAACAAAATAAAGTGCAGAGGCTCCAGCTATACCTTTCCTGTACACATAAAACTAAGAACAAGCCAAGGAGGTGTATAATTAACACATTGATTTATTTCATACCCTCTTCTTCTGGCCATAAACCACTGAGAGCAGAGTGAAAGTGGACATTTTGTTTTTCACAGTAGGAAATATACCAGTTTAATGTAACTAATTTCACACAGGAAACTGAAGTCCTGCCTATGTGCAGGCCAGCCGGAGTGTGTGCACCAGCAGGAGAGGCTCTGCGGCATCCTGTCAGCGGCACTGCTTCATCTGTAACGATGAACTTTGGCAGGGAGCAAGGACGGTGCGGTCCCACCACTGACCTCTTCTCTGCAAGCATCGCCAAGACCCATGGAAAAGGGGCCTTGGCGGATGGGCTGGGAAGAGGGGAAGCGTGTATCCACTTTCGGGTATCGGTATTATTTGTTATCAATTTCCACTGGTCACTTGTGGGACAGAAATTGACGAATTAAATAAACATGAGCCACGTCTCCTTGCTCTCTACAGACACAAAAACACAATTTGCGCAGAGCCTACACCTGTAGCTGAGCAGGAACCACAAGCCTAGACCAAGAAGGCAGCGTAAACCAAATCAGTCTGGAAGAAGATGACAAGGCTAAAGAAAACACCATTAAAGATGCACTTGAAAGCTGCATTTCATCTTGAAGAGCTCTTGCCTCATCCTTGAGCACATGCTTTACATTATCACTGGAAACCCGCTAGGAAACCACCCCTGATGCTCACAACACACCACCAGGACCGCGGCTCGGCTGAAACCGGGAAACATCTTAACCCGGGGAGGTACGAGAGGATTTGTCCCCCTGCCCCACAGCCCGGGGGGCACACGGGGAAGGCTCCTGAGTGAAATGGGCACCTGAGGGAGCCGCCAGGGAGATGGCGGCGGCGCCAGGCGTGGGCACGCCCTCACGCCCCACACGAGGGCTCCTCCGCAGCGGCCGTGGCCCGCCGGAGCCTCCCCGGGAGAAAGGAGAAGGGAGAGGGAAAAAGGGAGAAGGGAGAGGAGAAAAGGGACAGGGAAAAGGAGAGCCGGCCCCACGCGTGGGGCTCCCCCTGAGGGGAGGCGGCAGCCACGCGAGGGGACCGCTGAGGGAGGTGGGCGCGGGGGGAAATGGCGGCTCCCCGGAGCGGCGCTGAGGGGAGCGGGCTCTTACCTCGGCTCGGCTCCGGCTCGGCTCCGCGGGCGGCCGCTCAGCCCTGCTCCGGGCAGAGCCCGGCCCCGCACGGCGCTCGCCGCGCCCAGCGCCCGCCCCTTCCTTCACCTGCCACCTCCCACGGCCGCCGGGACTCCGCCGGCCTTCGCTGGGAAGGAGCGTGCCGGGGGTGGCGGTGGAAAGCCCCGCCGAGGGGTGCGTGCCCCTCCGGGCTCCCTCAGAACCGCCGCCGTTGCCGCCCGGTGTCCTCTGGTTGTGCCAAGGGCTGGGCACAAGTCGCAGCTCCAGCCCCTGTCATCCCCTGTGAGCAGGTGCTCGCCCTGGAGAAGGGGCTTCCCAGCCTTGGGGACACCAGGGTGTCCTGCACGTAACTTGGTCCCTGCCTGGAGGACGCCAGGGCTGAGGAGAAAGCTGCTCGTAAAGCATCTGCAAAGCACAGGTTCATAAAGGTTGGAAAAGACCTCTAAGATCATCTGGTCCACCCATCCCCCTACCACCAATGTCACCCACTGAATCACGTCCCTAAGCACTATGTCTAACCTTTCTTTGAACATGCCAGAGACGGTGACACCACCGCCTGCCTGGGCAACCCGTTCCAGTGTCTGCCCACCCTTTCTGAGAAGAAACGTCTCCTAATTTCCAACCTAAGCCTCCCCTGATGCAACCTGAGGCCATTCCCTTTAGTCCTATCAGTAGTTAAGAGGTTACAAAGGTATTTGTAAGCGCTCTAACAGGTGACTTAAATGTCGATAAGAAAACGTTAATTTCATTCTCATATGTTAGATGTTCATTTAAGACGTGCTTTTATTTCATTCAGTATATGTATACCTTGGGGCTGTTGCTTTCCCATATTCCTTTTATTACTTCCCAGATTTCTTTTTCTAGCTGAAAACAAAACAAAAGCAAAGGAAATGTTTTTCTTTTAAAACTAGTAGAAAATCAAAAAATTAAAGTGATATTTAAAAATATAGAGAAGAAAAATACACCCAAAAAAATGGTTAGCAATTTAGAGTGCATTTTCCATCTTGTAAAAATTATACACCAAGTAGTAGTGCTAGTGTGATGTCAGTATTGTGAGAGGTACAAAGTAGACACCTTTAACTCCATTTACTTCTGTAAGGAGACCAGAAGTGAAAAAGCACTTCATAAAGCAATATTTCTATCTAAAACATTGATCTTGGCATAATCCTACAGATTTATTTGAATAAAGAGCAGCGGGTCCTTTGCTGATTACTCAGCTGATATTTTAAGTTAGTTTTAAAGCCCTTAACCTTTACAATAGCAGTAAAATGGTTTCTGTGGTCAGAAAACACAGTGGTGCGGTATTTCCCATGAGTGCCATTTATTAGTATTTCTCTTTGTCATTCATAAATTTTTGAAGTGTAAGGCAGCAAAAAGAATCAGTCCATTTTCTGAACACAAAAGGGATGGCGCCTGGTCTGTGAAACGAAGCCCTGTGCCGTGGGTACAGCAGAGACTAGGAAAAGCTGGTTAGGAAATGCGGTTTAGCACTGAGCCTTGATTGACTTAGAGCATTAGTACCGTGCTGTTAACACCTACCATTTGATTTACAGGCGTCTTTATGTAAAGAAAAATATCACTTCAGAGTACAGGGGAGTAATTGCACTGGCAGAGCCTAAGGAAAATGAAGTGCCTTAAGCTTTCCCACGACATGTCTTGGCTGCAGCCAGCACCAGCCTTTCCCCCGGCCTTGGCTTTCCTTTGCAGAAGGACTGACAGCTGTGCACAACCGTGGGCAGGCTGTATAATGTGAATAAGTCCCGCGGGAAGACTGCAAGAGGGAAAGCTGCTTGTGCGCAACACTTCCACTAAATTCAGCGTGAATTCTGTGTCAGAACATCCTGACTTGGTTGGTGGAAATTACGGCAATTATTTTCCCGTCTGACTGAATCCAGAACTTTTAGTCTCCAGAGAAGACAGATTAGTGCACTGAAGCACTAAGCTAAAGCAGGTGCGGGGAACCTTCACTTTGTTGGCTGAGTATGCCCAGTGACTTCATTTTATATGGTACAGCCCATGATTAAAATCAGAGTGGAGTGTGTTATTACTGGACAGCAGAGCATGTCATTGTGCGGTCTGCCAAAGGTGTTGGAAAGGCATATTTGATCCTTAGCAAGGAAAGTGTTCCCCACCCCGCACTGAAGGCTGACAAGCCTTTACACACACTGTGTTACAAGGTAAGAGGCCCTTCTACATCTCTCTTCTCCAGTGACTTTTCCTCTTGTTCAAGTGAAGATCTCTAAATTGCACGCAGTATTCCAGCTGAGAGGACCACAACACTTGTTTATTCCTCCTGGAAATGCCTTTTAGGATCACAGTTGTGTAATGTCAGGAAGTCATAATTATTTTATGAGCTTGCTCTTTCTGAGTTGTCTCAAAATGATTTACTTACTTTGTCTCAAAATGATTTACATTACTTACATCCGAAGCCTTTACTAGCTCACAACTGCATGATCCTGTTGAATTTATGCTATTCTGATCCTTGAAGCCACCCAGTTATGTTGAATTCTAATCCTCTTCTACAGTGAGGCAACACCCCAACTTCATTTTATCAGGGAATATAACATTAATTTCACCTAAAAAATTCATGCTCTTATCAAAAAGGATGGTCAGACTAGTCTGGCATGGCCTACTTTGGGGAAGAAAAAGTTCCATTTTATTCCATTTGCCTCTACAATTCCTTTTTTCTTCAAATGCGCATATAAAATAATATTGAAGGGACTATAGCTGCGATACTGATTTCACTTCTTAAATACAGCATTTGCATATCCCTCGTTATGAAAAACAGCATATGATTTTCAGCTGGACTGGGTTCCCACCTAACAGACTTATCAAAACCATTTGTTTGTGATTTCATCAGTTCGGAATTCCGAGGATACTGTCCCTCGCTGTATCATGGCCCTGCTTCCTCTTTTTCTCTTCTTTTGTGTGTGCCTGCAAACCCCTGGGCTATTTGTGATAATTGTCTTTGCATGTATAATTTGGCCTGCCTTTTGGCAATTCTCACTTCCTGAGCTCAAGACATAGTTTACTTTTGCTGATCGGTCTTTCGTTCATTTTTTTTTTTTCAGAATCACTGTTTATACCTACTTTCCCATTTGTGGTGGCTTGCTACACGCTTTGAGCTCCAGCTGGTAAAGTTTCTTTAAAAGTTTTCTGTAAAAGTTTCTTTTCTTGTTTTCCACGAAGTCATGTGGGGCACAAGTTGTAAGGAGAGCCCAGTGCAGGCTGTCTGCACCAAACCTCGCATCCTCAAAAATGCAAACCTGGGGTGGGAAGGCTGCTGGGTTTTGGGTTTTGTTTATTTATAATTCTGTCCATTATTCTGTAAAGCGTGTGCTAAAACATCCTCACTCCCAAGGAACAGAAGAAGCACATATGTCAAATTTTAGGTACTCTTGCCTTGTCTTGTGACAAGAATCGTGCCAGATTTAAAGCTGGTACTGTGGTACTAGTGAATTTTCCTACCGTAAGACTGTGGACTGGATTACCTGTTTAAATATGCAACATGCCTAGTGCTTTAAATATGCTCACGTGCTTTTCCATTTATTGCTCTACCCCAGCATCACAACCAGTTTTGATTTTGTTCGCTGCTGTTTCTCTTAGATGCTATCCCAACCTGCGACTGCAGGCTGAAATCACGAGTGTCCAGAGACAGTGTCCCAAGAGGCCCTAGCGGGGGCCTTTCAAGCGAAGCGCAGTACACACAAATAATATTTGCCCTGAGATGCGCAGGGATTCTCATTGTTCTCCCCAAAAGGCTTGCATTAAAATGACAATATATTTAGTGTAAAGAAGGTTCTTATCTTTGTTAGTTAGAAGTGCCAGAGAAACATGAAAAATATTTAGATTCCAAAGATAAAGAGATCTAAAGAAGAGCAAATGTTTTCTTTAACAGTATTCCCTGTTGTGTTTATAGGACTCTTACCAAGCCTTTGGTAAAAATAAAGCCTTTGTGTTTTTTTTTTTTTCTTTCCTTCCAATGCTGACAAATACTTCTATTAATTTAAGCTACATAATCTATTCCAGGGCCCAACTGTATCCCCACAGAGTAATTCATAATGGATGGAGGAAGTATGCCAGAAAAAGCAGGGCTTTGTGAAGGCCTTCTGCCTGTTTCTGTCATGATTTCCTGCTGAAGCTTCAAGGAAATAAACTCACTAGGACTTCTGCAACATATTTGGCTGACAGCTAGTATGCAACTCCTTGTCTTCAATCTAACAGTCTTGCTGATGCACAGGATGAGAGGAAAGTGATCTTTCTGGGGTCATTACTGTTGCTGGCAACACAGATTATTACCTTTCTATTTTGCTGATCTGCACATAAGCAAATTATGTCATTCCTCTCTGTAGAAAGCAGCAGCCTCTCCTAACTGTTTTTTGGTGTGTTTGTGCTGAAGCAGCTCTAGTTTGGGTTTGGCACAGGAGATGCAAGGGCGTCCATTCGACTAACGCGTTTTGCAGTTGCACTAAATATCAGAGAAGAAAGCGACAAGTGTTTGAAAAACACGAGTTGTAAAATTCTGAGAAAGAAATCTGCCACATACCTGGCCTTTGGAGAAAATACTGTTGCTCTGGATTTTCAGCCTGCATTGTTATACTTGTTAAAGGAGGAAGAGACCATTACTGGAACCAGAAAAATGCATTTTCCCCTAACTTGCCTGCTCTCATTTGCAGAAAGTATGATCTTTTCCCACAAAACCTCATCTGCTAGCCCATGTTCTGATAAGACAGGTGAAAACCATTGCTTTCTATCATATGTTCCAAGGGAGCATTTCCTCACGATCTAAAACAGATTAACTGGTTTTACACTGAGCACATAAGTAAAAATCACAATAAACACCAAACTTACAGTGATAATCTAGATCACTGCTGTTTTTTCCCTTCTGAAACTGAATAAACGAAATCGAGCTGTAGCTGCAGGGGCAGAGAATCCCAAATAACATGGTGCTAACCCTCCGACATCCGAGTCGTGATTTGAGTGCACCACACTGTGATCTCCTCCTACTCTTTCCAGTCTCACAGAAAACTGCACAGTAACGGAAATCATCAGAGCGATTCCAGTCTGCTGTTAGCAAATAGAATTATTTTCGTGTTGTCAAAGCGATATAACACACCGTTGTGAACTTTCCAGAAGGAAATTACTACTCACATAACCACTGCCTTTTCTGATGGTTCATACCAAGAAGAGCGAAGGGCAAGACATTAAATCCAGCACAGGAATACAACCTTTCAGAGCTGTTCACCTCCACACATGCCTTTAAAGGCATGAACACCAGAAAACCCAGTGGCTAAGGGTTTTGATATCATGTAGGAGGGTTTAGATATGCAGTCATCATTAGGAGAATAGGAAAGCAGTGTCTCTCAACTAATATTAGGGCTAATTTTAAGGGTAATGAAAGAGGGAGCAGCCTAAGGTTGAAGGCTGCAGCAGCCTCAAAGCCATTCTAGCATGAGGGATTGTGGAGCTCTTGCCTCTGTCTGCCTGGTGGAGACAGCTGAAGTTGCTGGTGTGGGTGGCAGCATTGCCAGGCAAAACAGGGCAGTCTCCAGCTTGCTTCTGTACCAACAAGACACTGAGTGTTCCTCACCGTGCCCTTTGACTGGGCCGATATCCTTACGCCCTTTCTCAAGTCTTTCTTTGTATGTGAGCTACATTTCCTCTGTTTCTCCCACAGTTATCTTTAAATCCTTGCTCGACTGCATGAAGACTATTTTCTTAACTGCTGCATCGAGCTTCTTTCTGGCAAGGCTCCTCACTGTAGGCATTCTTTTGAACAGAACAACGCTGTAGCAAATTTTTTATCATTATCTGTCCTGCAACGGTGCAGAATCTATTACAGTATCTGTTAAAAAACTGACACATATCCAAATGAAGAAAATGATAATTAAAAAAAAAACCAACCAACAACAACAACAACAAAACACATTAAAAAGCACTAATAAAGTAGACCAGAATTATTTCTGAAGAGCAGCTTGCAAAAACTATAAAAAAACAACAGTAATTGGTTTTCCAAATGCATGCCGAACTGGAAGGATACCAGACAATCAGCAGAGTCAATATGATAAAAGTACACTCCAAGAAGATGAGAGCATAGCAGAACATTACCAAAAAAAAAAAAAAAAAAAAAAAAGAATAAATGTCTTTTTTCTCTAAAGGAATTAGAGAAGTGTTCATGCAAGACCCCATCTTTATAGGACAGTTGTTAGAGAACCTGTGACCAACTGAAGGATCAGTAGAAAAGGCTATAGTTTAAATTAACAAGATAGACAGCCACTGAAACAGGACTATTCTGCCAAGAGCTCTCCAAGAATATAGTTCTACCCTCAAACTGTGGTGTATAACCTGCTTAAAGCCAACTTAAAGCCAACAGCCCATTTCACCTGGGAAGTGAAAGGTAATAAACATGAGGACAATTTTTTAATGGTTCCAAGGTAGAGTCAGGGATCTAGGGGCAGGTAGACATCTGGGCTGGGGTAAGTTAATAAAGAGCATAATAAAAGAATTAGGAGAGGCAATTAAAAAGATGGTAAGGGAGAGTCAGCACAGCCCTTAGAAAGAGGAATTATGCTTCACAAGTGAATCTGTTGGAGATCCCCAAGGAGTCATGAAGCATGTGAAAAGGGAGCTCTGGTTGTGTCCTGTCTGAATTTCTAACACACCCTCAGTGCAGTTACTCATCAAAAACAATTCAGGAAGCTGAGCACCGCTGGCAAAAAATGGTTAAAAGATAGGAAATGGAAGGTGAGAGTTACACAGAGAGCTTTCACAGCGAGGGAAGGCATCTTCCTTCCTTGGGAACTGGCTTGGAACGGAGGCTGTTCGATACAGTCATACATGATGTGATAAAAGTCCTGTAATGCAAAGCTTCTTGTGAGAGGGAGGTGATAAAATGCGCTGATATCAACTTCTTTGAGGTAGTAAAGATAAGTGCTGACTGTGAGGAAGGACTTAATAAGACTGAGCAACTGAGCAAGGTTAAACTCCATGTAAATAACTAGAAATCTTCCTAACTTAGCATACAAATTGATGGCCCCTGGTCTGATTGTTACCCAAGAATGAGCTCTTGGGGTGTCATGGCCCCAAAAAGCTGGTGGTTCAACACATAGCAAGAGTCCAACTGCAAACAGGACATCAGCAATTCTCAGCAAGAGAACCAAGAGCGAAGCAGAGAAGAGTGCTATGCCACAGGACAAACCCACCAAGCCTCACATCTGGGAAACTGTGTGCAGTGCTAGCTTCCCCATGGCAAAAAGAGCACAGGCAAGCACCACAAAAGGTGGCATTGTGTGAGTGGATCTCCTTGCCTCAGGGCGCTGCGGATGCTAGGAACTCAGACAGGTTTCCAGTGAGCCTGGGCAAGCCTAATACAGCACTGGTTGTCGAAAAGAGATGCATGCCGCTTCTCCCTCCACCATGTTTACCATTTTCTAGGTGTTGTAGCAAAAATCCTGGGCTAGATATGACCAGGGCAAACATTCTTACATTATCATCACTGCTCTCAAAATCCATCCATCCACACACACACATATATATATATATATTTCATCAGACTCAACCCATTGCCTGCTCTTCTCAGCAGGGATTTTGCTGGGATTTTCTGTAAGATCTGGGTGAAGCTAGTTGTGTACACTAGTACAAGAACTAAAAGCACCGCAGAGGTAGAATCTCATTTTATTTTTGGTCATGTTAATATACAGCTCCATGTCTTAAATTAGAAGTATCTGTGCACCGGACATTGTGACCGAATTATTGTGACAGCAGTGCTATCAGGAAGAAAGCATGCTATATTGAGAATTAGGGAGAAAATTGCCTCGCCCTTCAAAAAGGTGGTGGAGAGGACAGCAGTGTCTCAAAAGGGCACAGACAATGGAAGAAGAGCTGCAAGCTCCTTAGAAACCAAACCTAACAACCAGAGGACCCAAAACAGTCTTGTGATTGTGACTGTCGACATCTGTCCAACAACTGTGCCAAGAATTCAACTAATAAGCAAAAAACACAGCCAGAAGTGAACAAAGGAGTGTTGTCTCCTTGGGGAAGCTGTCTGGTGCTGTGCAGTCTTGCTCTGAGGAGCACATACTCTGTGACAGACATAATGCAGATGACTACAAACCTCTGCACCCCCCTTCAGATTCAGGAATGTATTTCAAATGCAGTGTTTTCAAGGCGAGTTTACACATCAAACAGTAATGAAATCACGCAAGCCTTGAACTGGGAATAAAGAAAAAAAGAGACATGAGTTGGCATTTTCTATGACTCATCAATCGAAGATGATTTTATTAGCCATAAATGAACATAACACTGTAAATAGATACAATTATTTAAGCAGTAAGTGCAAGGCATGCCCCACGTAGTCTTAAGACAGCGACAGGTATGACATAGGACGCATCTTTGTAAGTGAGCACAAGAGATGTTGTGGAGCTTTAAGACACAGCTGACGTGAGGCCCATGGGTTGTGGAGCATCGCAATATGAAGTCAGAACATAGGAGGAAAAGCAGCAAGGAATAACTGCTCGTCGAGGCCGACCAGCCAGCTCTGTTTTAATATCCCTCTGTGCACCACCAAAATAACAATAATGGTAAGCAAAAGGAGCCGTCACAAAACACAGAGTTACTTGAACTACTGCAAGTCTATAGGAAAAGTGTTTTAGAAAACATTTAGGCTACTGAGCCTCTGGTAAATCAAGGTAACACAACACAGTGCAGAACAAAATTTCCCTTGCCTGCAAGGTTTATTCCTACCAAAAATCTGAAGGGTTTGAGCTGTTCTCATCACAAACTAATTTGCAGACAATCAGCACTCATTTTGTTTTCCCACAGATGTATTTTATCACTAGTGTTTCTGTTCTTGGTACAAGGATAAGGGAGCTTGCTTGTTTTTCCAAGCCCTATATTTTTCCAGATAAAGCCAACCACATATTTTCAGTATGAAGCAAATTTTCCTTCATCTTCTCTACATCACCAAGTGTTATGAAGCTTGTTTTCTTACTGTTTGTAAAGCAATCTGAGGTCTTCTCACAAAACATATGATATACCCAAGTAGTTTTTCCCTAGTGTTTGCCTTCCTCACCCAAAGCTAAATCTTCTCTATGCATCAGGGCAGTTCCCTGACATAATGAACCACTGAGAAAAAGGAGGCATTTCTCCTCAATTTTTGTTCATATAAAACTCACTGATGGTAGGAAACATTTCCAGTGGCTTTTCCTCCAGTAAAGTGGAGAAAATGTTGCCTTGATCAGAACTGATCTGCCTGCATATGTAGGTGCCACTTTCTGTCTCTGATGGGAGCAGAACGGTGCCTGAAAAAATCGTGTTATCTTCTTTTCTTGCTGAACATCACTTTACATCAGGAATAAATATCAAAGATAAGGTGGCAGAGGCTGTCACTTTTATTACAAAAGCACAGAGCATTGCAGCTTCTTGCTCACGTAACTATCATGTGCCTCCGTCACTTCAGGCCATGGGTGTACACTGCTAGGTATGCTGATACTCTCCCCTCCCTCTCCTTGTTGCTGTTCACAAGTTACTTGAAGAAACTGCAGCTCTTGGTGGCATGGAGGACAAAAAGCTGCTGGTAAATTCTGCTTCTACAGAGCATCTCAGCCTCTGACATATCCACAGAGCTTAAAAGTAAACCACACAAATTATTCCCTACCGCAGCTACATTCTGATGTGCAATTTGGAAATGTTAGCTTTTGAGCCAAACAAAGCACAACGTTATCCTCAGAAATACCAATTACTTTAATCTATGTGAGTCCTTTATCAGACACAGTGGGCGAGATTCAGCTCCAGATTAAGAAACAAAGATTTACATGTATAATATTACTGCCTATGTGTGAGCTAGCCGGGTAATTTACTTTTGCAGCCAGTGGAGTTCTAGGGCTTGATTATAGTTTTTATGTTGCCCACATGGAAATGACTAATGTCATCTGAGATGCCCTGCAGTACCCGTGACATCTGCACCAGGACACGGGGCCTGCACGCCAGGAGCAGCAGCCAGGGCCAGGTGACAAACCCAAGGTATCCAGCCAGCCCCAACAAGCCCCTTTTGGAGCAAGGTGTCTCAGCTCTGCTCCGTGTTTCCAAGGAGCTACTCAGCTCGTCCAAATCACCCACCTGCGCTTGATCAAATGACTCGAGTGCGTTCACTTCGATTCCCACTGGTATGAAGGAAGCTCTGTTTGCAAATAAGAAACTTCCACTTAGCCACCTAAATGAAGGTGTACGAATCTGACTCCCACTCAATAGGTTTAATTCAGTCACCCAAATGTTTGCATTTTATGCCCTCTGAGATGCCTTAAGGGATCCTGAAATTTCACATGAAGCTGCCAGGTATGACCTAGGAACTATGAGGCACACAGACATGGCACGACAGCACGAAGCAGCTCAAACAGCGCTTGGCGTCTACACTTAGGCACCCAGAAGTTTCACGTCTGCATGTTCTCTCTTCTTCCCCCCTGCTACGAATCCGTGTAGTTGATACAGGAGAACCCACATCAAGCTCAGGATCTGCTACTGCCCTGCAGATAGGATGTGCTAGCCATTTCCTCATGTTGGTGTTTTGGTGGTTTTTTCTTTGTTGTTTTTTGTTTTACTTTCTGTGGCCTGCGAAAAAGGCCCCTGCACTGCATCCTCCACTGTCACAGTGGTCAGCGAGACTGAGATGAAGGTCACGTTCCCAGGGTCTGGCAGGTTCATGCAAACCCAGCCCCTGACCTCAAAGCTTTCTGAAACATAAAAGGCCAAGTGGCCTCCTTGTTGCAGACATCTTCAGCTTGTCACGGGATTGTCTGCAGGATCAGCACAGACTGCATCCTTCCCACAAACAGGTAGAGCCCAGCATGCACGGACTTCTGATCCTGACCCCAAATTGTTAAATTTGCCCTAGAAAAGAGCCCAGGTACAAACTAAGATGTTATGCTGTTCAGATGCTTACAAATGGACTGATGCAAAATATGGTGCCAACCTCAACTTTGTAACATACATTGAGAAAAAAGACTGAAGTCGTACAGCAAGACCTTATGTACATTTGTGAGCCAGGAAGTTTACTTCCTGAGAAGGAGAACAGCAGGAGAAAATGAGATTTGGGAGAGGGGATATAGTTCTTTCTGCTTATCTATGCCATATGGTACACCATGCAGCAATTATGGCTGGTAAGAGCACTGCACCTGATGCATAAGCCATGCTTTCCTTTTTGCACGAAGAGCTCAATGGAAATAATAAGTTATACACAAGTAACCAAAACTAGGAACAAGAAGGAACTACATGATAAGGACACATCTATATTATGTGAGGAGAAAAAGTTATTTTTTTAAATGTCTCAATTTGGAAATCTGTGCTTGAAATCTCACACAGCCCGTAGGATTGACCCTGCTGTTGAGCAGAGGGATTGAACAAGGTGAACTCCTGAGGTCCCTCCCAGCTTCAACTATTCTATGATTCTGTGAAACCACAGGAATTTCTAAAACACATTGATAACAATTTTTCAGATTTGTCAAGGAGTCAGGAATCCACTGTGGCAAAACAAAGGGCAGTCCAAAGATACACAAAGAAAGGCTTATATCTGCAAAAACACGTTTCCAAAATCAAGAGAAAGGAATATTTTGGCTACAAGCCTATTCCTAGGCAATGGTGAAGAGAATGTAGTGATCAGAAATAAAAACAAAACAAATAAGAAAGAAACTGTAAATAACAGGTTACTAGGTAACAGTCAATAAAACTGGGAAGTTGTAAAGCACAGAAAAGTGTTAAGAGACTAAAATTATGAAGTTGGGGCAAAAAAGAGATTTTATACATGCATTAGTAATAAAATTAAACCTAGCTGAAGTAGAAGGCCCATTAGTCAAAGGAAATGATAGCACTGAAATGCTTCAGAAAATGCAGAAGTACTTAAAGGTTTTAGTTTATATTTGGAGGAAGGGATATGATGTACCCGTATCACATGAAGATGATGAATTAGTAAATGTCAAATTAGCAAACAAGTCAGATGGTAAAATGCATCTGCTTGGATAAATCCCATAACAGCAACCTGCCTACATTATTTGCATCCAGGAATTGTAAAAGAGCAGGCTATGGAGTACCTCTGGCCTATTTATATTTTTGGATATATTTTGGCATTAAGAATATCAAATGCAGCTAGAATGAAATTCCAACAAAACTGGAAGAGTGTGACTGTTGCCCCAAAATTAAGAACAAGCAAACATATGGGGTGGGAAGAAATTCAGTGCAACAGAAGACTTGTTAGTTTGTTGATCTCAGGCAAATCTGCAGAAAAACAAATAAAGAATTCAATGGTGTATGTTCAGCATCCACCAGTATACTTTATGGGAAAAAACTAACACAAAGCCACAAAAAAATGGTTAAGTAGACAAGTTAGCTTTAGTAGACAACAGCAATGTTAACATGTTAAGTTTAATAGACAAAAGCAATTGATATATTAAGCACAAAACTTCGTGAGATGGTTGAATAAGTACACCATGACATCATGATACAAATGTGGCACTATAAAATACAAGTAAGCCAGTGCATGGCTTCAGAACTAGCTGAAAGATTTCAAGATGTCCTCAGTGGGTTCATCATCAAACGGTGTGTTTCTAGCAGGGTTTTATTCTGGACTAACACTACTGACTATTTCCATGACCGATATGGAAACAAAGAGAAAATAACCATGGGTAAAATTTGCAGATGACACAAAGATGGAGTCCTAAATAAAGATGAACCCAAGAAATTTATCTTAGCTCTGTGGAGCACTATCATACACACAACATGGAACAGACTGTCTAGGAAAGCAAGATGTCTTGTTGATATCAGCAGATTAAGACTGGTTGCCTTTCTGGTAAGCATGTCTCAGGTAAATACAAAACACGTTTCACTCCTCACTAGCACCAATTATCCCATAAACAAACACAAGTTATTGCTTACCCACCTTTCTGAATGAGCATTGACATTTACATGAACATTTGCACAGAATTACAGCTGTGATTGAAAACTCAGAGCAACTCCCCTAGAACTTGTTTTCTTATCTGCCATCTGCTATTTGCTATGCCCTGTGTGGCACCTGAAGCCCCGAGCGATTTCTCTGAGAGTATACTTGGCTAACTCTCATTTCATTATCACCTCTTGGGCAATTTGCTACAAATTCCTAGAGATTTCTCCAAGACAGGATGAGCCTTGACACCAGCACGTCCTTCATACCACCATATCTGACTGTAATGCTTGTCTGCTAGTCAACAGAGTCATACAATATCCTCACTTCTGGTGAGTGTATGGCACCTTTAGTAAACAAAAAGCTGAAAGCATGCATCCCATATTTCTTGCCAAGGCATTCTTTCTGCCCTGATGACAGATGGACATCTGGTACATCTTCTCTAGAAAACTGTGTTGCTGATTCAGTTTCTCCACCTCTACTCCTTTAGCCTTCGGGTTCACCAACATTCACCATGTTTTTTCATGGAGAATGCAGCACAATTGGGTGTAAGAAGTTATTTTCCCAGACTTTTCTATGCACTTTCACCCCAGTGCTCTGTTTCTAAACTGTGTTTTATTTTTTTAAAGGACAGCTAGAAGCCAAAAGAAGGAGAATTATTCATGACTAGTCATCCTTGTTCAACCCATACATAACTGATTGTAGCTTCTTCATTTTCTTCCCTCTGTGTTTTATATCCATGTGAAGATAACCCACTTGGAAATATCTTTTTTTTTAGTCTAATTTATAGTCTGCTTTGTACACTGCCTTGTTTCATCTTCTCATGGGAATGTTTGTCAACACTGACAGCTATACCAGAAATCATGCATAAAACACTTCTATGCTGGTGTTGAGAAATATAAGATACCTCAGAGTAGAATTAAGGAATTTTCACATTTAAAATCATTATAAAAAACATGTGACCCAGATTATCTAGGGTAGGAAATACAAACTCTACCGGTAAATGCTATGGGGAAAGCTGTGCCTTTTTCTCTTACAGATCCTATATGAAAGGTCTCCAGCACATATAAAGTTATGAATTATCAATGGCATATGCAAGCAGTAAGGTTCCTACAAGGCCATTTGCGTTGCAGCATTAAGGATATATTTACACAGCACAATACTTTACTGGGTAGAAATATCAGAGCAGGCTCCGGACAAACTGGCTCAGGAAGCAGAAGCAGAGTGACTGCTTAAGTATTGCTTTCATTCTCGGCTAATTAGTCCAGCTAATAGGCTAAATAAGCCAGCACAGAGCTCTACGACTCTCCTCATACTGCTTTATTACTTCATCTTTCTCATGAGAGGCAGCACTGACGTTGCTGCCGTAAGGGTGCACATTCACCACTGAAAATCAGACCTCTGTAAGTGCAGCGTGTGTGCAGGGGAGCACGGAGGCTCAGGCTCCTGCTCATGGAGGATGGCACGCTTTGCACACAGTGCCATAAGATGCCAGGTATGGAGAATCCCATGGGCAGAAACCACAGTCCGTGTATCCCGTGTCCCTTCATAGAATCACAGAATGGCTTGGGTTGGAAGGGACCTCAAAGATCACCAAGTTCCAGCCCCCTGCCATGGGCAGGGATGCCACCCACTAGATCAGGTGGCCCAGTGTCTCATCTAACCTGGTCTTGAGCACCTCCAGGGATGGGGCACCCACAGCTTCTCTGGGCCACAGAGAGGTTGTGCAGCCCTTCTCACGAGGAGCTGTACAACAGGGGGCTGTGTCATCCCAGACACAAAGACTGGAACGTTGATTTCCCATAGTGTCTCTGCAAACACCACCACCACCAGTACCAGAGAAGAAGATACTGGAAAGAAAGCTTGTAGATGTCTGCTTTCCAAGCAGGCCACTGCACTGACATCCTTCATGGAAGAAGTTGTGTGCTAGTAATCCTGAGCGTGGTGCCCAGTGTGCTTCAGGACACACATCTACCAGCTAACGTGAGCATTTCCTGCACTCTCAGAGTTGTGAACTTGTTCTTTGCCTCCTGCTCACCATGAAAGGAGGAAAGGTTCTCCCTGCAGTCTGGCATTTGGAGCTCCTTTCCATCAGACTGACCTTAGCAAATCCCTCCTCAGATTTCCAAACCCGCAATGTTGCACAGAGCGTCCCTCAGAGCTGGGGATCTGCTTCACGGGGACACCTGGGGCTCAGGTGGGGTTCCTCCTCACACTGCCACATGCCAGAGAGCTTCCTCACTGCCACTAGCCACGGGGAGATGCTGCTTCTGCTGGCCGCCGCGGCACCAGCTCTCAGACTGGCCCGTGCAGTTCCTGCAGTGTTCTCCTGCCCCCGGGGTGTTGCAGACCAGCGGAAGGGAAGCTGCAAACTTGCTGGGGGTGTTCCAGTGGTAAGGATTGCCACATCTTTAAAAAGAAACTTAACATTAGGCATCTACTTGAAACCAGCCCTATCTTTGGAGGGAGATAAAGAAATGGGAAGTGAAAATATACACTGGAAGCCAGACCAAAAAGAAAAAAATAATGATCAGAAAACATCTGTGAAGAAATGAAAAAATAATGCTTAATTTACACTACAGATCTTTTCCTGCATCCATTCAGTTGGCTGTGGATATCCCTTGACCTGCTTAGTCAGGAGCTGTGCTGCCCTTTACATTTCACATCGGAGGGTACCTGAGAGGCAAACACGAGAGATGGCATCTGGCGGAGTCGCTCTCCTCCCAGGCTCTTACCAGAGTTCCCTTCACATGCAATTTATTTCCGCAAAACTTCTCCACTTCTAACCCATTTTGAAAGGTATTTCAGTATGCCTTCTGCACACGTGTGAGCAGCATCGCCCTGGACGTGCAGTGTGACTTGGGGACAGACGTGCCAACTCCTGCCAGCAGCCGTGATATAGCGGGACGTCGGGCTGGTGGCAGGGCGAGCAGGGACAGCAGGGGAAGCAGCACTGACACCACTTCTCCCAACAGAGCAGCTGAAGGCTTCCCTTTCCTGTCCCTACTTCTGCAAGTAATTCTGCACCTTTACTTGTCCAAGGTTAACAAACTATCTGCATCCAATGAAACTTACATTTTATAACTACGTGTAATGTGAGAAACTTAATACAAATATGTGTATGGAATTGAAGTGCGTGCTAACTATTGCCTTTTTTAATGGAACCAGACTGGACAATAATCTGTCATTCTGCAATGATAAGGTTTAGAGGAAACCGATCCTCAAAATCTATCTCTGAGGGATTTTGTAAAAACCCTCTGCGTGCAGCAGCTCTGATTTCACCCTCAAGATAAGCTCACAGATAAAGCACAACATTTCTGTCACAAAAAAATGGTTCAGCCCTTGGGGTGTTTGAAAGCTTCCCACATGTTGAAAACATCAGAAACTAAGACACATTTTGCTACCTCCTTGAGGCCAGGAGACACCCTCACCTCTGAGATATGCAGTTGTATACCAGTGCTTTTTGAGAAGCCTGGAGATAACACAGCTGCTTTGCTGACAAAAGTGCATGTGCCCTGCATGAAAGCAGCTTTCTTGACAGAAACCAGGAACTGTTTCTACCCCTACCTTTCACACCCTCTGTAGCTGAAGCGAGCTCCCACCACAGAGCTGTGCCCTGCCCCGCGTGTGCCACCAGCGGCGTGCTGAGACCACCTCCGACCTCCGAGCAGATGCGGCCACCTCAAAGCCTGCAGCACCTGGAACACCCAAACCAAGCCCATTTTGAAATCGAAAGACAGAAAATCTGAGTAAAAACATGATGGGAAAAAAAAAAAAAAGTGTGGGGAGAGAATCATTCAGAACTAAATGCTGGTGACTAGGCATGACTAACCCACCGTGACATGAAACGTCACATCTCTTACAGGATGTAGGAGCCACATATCGACCTCACAGCTCAGTGTCCACAGAAACCAGATACAACGAACAGCAACATTTGCTGAAACGACCACAACTATGACCAGGAGATACTGGAAATGTCCTCAGTCTATTGCCAAACTATGTAAAGGAACCAGACAGTGGACTAGTTGGAAAATGCTTTCAACAGAGTTGGGGAAGAAAAAAAAATAAGTGAAGGTGTCTCAGGAAAAACTGATCTTTGTTAGAGCTGCTTAGGGCTAGTACTTGAGTAGATTTAGAGACTGATCGTCTTCTGCGATCTCTACAGGTTGTGCTTCAGGAACTCAGGCTGGGCAATATTTCAGTATGAGCTCTGTTGGTAGAAGGCTTGATGTCCAGAGGGTCAATTTAATGCATTTCAGAAGGCACTGCTATCATTGGGAAAAAAATGCAAGAGGAAAAAAATCATATAAAAGTATGAGAGGAAAGCCTAGCTGAAGACATAACATAAAATTATTTAGAGCAACCAAGACTGAGGTCAGTAGAGTTATTCATACGTCCACCATGACGGCCTTCGGTCTTTGGAGAGCTGAAATACTATTTTGTTTCACAGGTAAACCATTGAAACTCAAGCTGCAGGGCTTTGTATCATGAAGGAGGTAGAAACACCAAATAAAACAAATTTCAGAGCAGCTCTGGAGAGTCAGCAGATTCTAAATTATGTTCGTCCTTTATTAATTCAAGTTTATTTTAACCCTCCTTCCTCCAGTCCTAAAGGCAGAAGCGTCCCCATGGGGAATGAACATGGGGTAAAGAGCAGACTGTAATTTCACTCCTTAGCTTACCTTGTACTAATTTTCTTTCAAAAGTAGCCCTTCTTGTTGCATAAAAATACATGCCATGTTGGACCATGTTGTTAAACAAGTCAAAAGAATTACTAGGTTCTTCTGTGGAACCCTGGATTAAGGAACCAAAAACCTCCAAAAAACAAAAAGTGTGCATTTACAGTATATATATTCTTTACTAATATGTTCCATTCAATTGTTATTATGAAAAAGGAAATGATCAACACCTAAGACACTTTTCACTTGTTTCCTATATTGTTCTTCATTCTCAAAAGTGACTCAGTCAAATAATCTTTACACCCACACATACACGTTAAAAAAAAAAAAAAAAAAAAAAAAAAAAAAAAAAGCACAAGCCCAGATTTGACCTGCTGGTCTCACTTTTATTATTTGTAGTAACACTTTTTTTTTTATTTTTGGACTGTGGCTTTTAAATGAGACTAAAAATAGCAGCCACCCCCAGAGCACCGTTTGCGTAGGGGGAATGTTTTGTACACAAAACTATCTGCCTTCCTCCCTCGTCTCAGTCACTCCTCCTACACCTCTCCTCTGAGACAATTTTCTGTGAAGCTCAGTGAGGCATATAAAGCAGGAGCCCAGTTCTTGGTTAGTAGTATTCATAAGAGGAAGCTCAGTCAAGCATGCTAGCTTTTGACTCCTCGTTTCGCGTTGCAAATAACAGGATGGTACTTCGCCAGTTAGGTCCAACCCTGGGAATAGGCATGCAACTGAACAACTTACTCATTTCAGTAATATAACCTAAATCAAAGGAACTATACGTATAGTTATATGAGACTGCCCTGGCTGGATCAGATGAATTTTCCAAGTTCTCTAGCAGCACTCAGTGTTAAATACTTGAGGTAGGTGCAACCAACCACCAAATGGAAAATTAAAAAATAACCTCCCCGTAATCAAGATTTCCATTGCTAGATACTTCTTCGGTGCCCTGGAGTATCTGCATATCTTTGAAAAACAACTATCCTGCCTGTCACTGCTTTTGTTTTCAGCATTTTGGCTCCTGATACAGCACTGGCTTCAGTGCAATCTTGAGGCAGGTCAAGCACGTGAACTTCAGGGCACATCATCGCAATGATTTGGCAAGTCACCTGCTTGTGGTATTTGGCCATGCACAACACACCCATGACTAATCATTTCCATTGACTGATTTATAACTCCCTTGTATTCTTTACAGATTGGTGAAACTATGAAGAGCACTCCAGTTGAAACCATCCTCTTGACTGTGGCACTGTATTTCCCCTCCGTATTTTATACACCCCAGAATAATCTCTCTGGGTGATGCTCCCTACCGAGGTAGCATTTTCCATGGTAAACCCAAGGTTACACCTGGAGGTGATTAGTTAGTGATGACAATAACTGTAGGAACTAATGGGATAAAGAAATAGGTTAAATCATTTCTTCCCCTTTGAAAACCTGAATGTTTCTTTGACCATTGTGTAGCCCACATCTCAATTAGCTGGGTCACTAAAAATCCCAATCAATCAATCTGAGCTGTGCTCAGCACAATATCACCGAGCGAGACACCAGCAGCACCTTGCGTACTTCATCACCTCCCAGCACATCTGTAATGAATGTGTGCTCTGCTGTGTCTTCATCCCTGGGGGACGTATCTCCTGTTGGCAAGAGGCTCCAGCTGAGCACCTCACAAGGGTTCTCCTTGAACAGAGAAACCCATGTTAGCTATTAGCCTATTTCTGAAACAGCTCATGGCTTCTAGTCAGACACCACTCACTAGTAGTAGGAAATAAGTTCTTATTTTTTTAATTTTTAATTTATTTTTTTTTCCCAGTCTCCCTGTTATATGTGAGATATGATTCAGGGAAAAAAAAGAAAAAAGAGGAAACCTTTTGCTATCTGTGTATTCTGGGTGATGGCTAAGCCTTTTGCAGCTCTGTGTCCTCATACTCCCTGATGTGCACAAAGAACTCAGTTCCTCAGGAACAGCAACATAGCAATACAAATACATTGATTTATCTAGCTGAACCTTGAAGCGGTCTTATTGATTGTAACTGCTCCAAATGAATAAATAAAATCTTCTATAAATATGTGGCTCTGTATTGTGCTTCTTAGTTCAAGACCCTGATTTCAGTTCAGCCACATATGGAGATAAGGAGTTGCTCTGGCAAGAACCACAGTTAAGACAAAGGCTTAGGCTTTGGGTTGACAAAGGCTAAGACATAGGTTAAGGGTAGATGGAGAGGCTTCACTAAGGTAATGCTGGGTCTTGTGCCAGGGTGACATCCCTATTTAATTTTAGGTCTTTATCTTATAGAAATTTTGATGCTAAAAATAACTCTTAAGATTTTTGTTGGGAAAAAGTTTTGGCCTCGAGGGGCTGACAAATAAAGGTCCGTACTGGAGCGAGAAGGAACCCTTGCTAAATTTAGGGCTGGCACCAAGAGAAGCATGAACCCAACACTGGTGCTAATCCTTCCTGAATTTCAGCACAGTGAGCCCTTCCAGCTTCATCAAAACCAAAGAGCTCACAACCACGACCAAATCTTGCAACCCTTGTTGGATCCAGATGTAAATAACACTTGCCTGTGGCCCCTTCCACCACCTAAATCTTAAATTCAGCTCTCTTCAAGCAGGCCCTGACACCCCAGCCATTCCCAGCCCCAGTCCTGGTTCAGCCTGTCAGTATGGGTGACAAATAGAACATGCTCTAGTTCCATCCTAACTCGTAACCATCCTTGTGATCCCAAATCCAATCTGAGTCTTAACTGAATTCAGTCTTCCTGATTGCTGCCAGCCCCAGATCCCAAAGGTAAGCAGGGCTGATGTAACAGACTGCACGGTGTATGAAAGGCGTTGCTAGGCTAGTTTAGGATTGGTGTTAAAATTACAGTTTGGGGCAGCAAAGACCAAAGACTTTGGTTTGTGGCTGCCTCCAGCACAAGTCTGCCTGGCAACAACCTGGGACACATCATTAACTGCACATCTGGGGCTGGCACAGGCCATTAGATGCCAATAGGCTGGAGACTCGTATAACCTCTGGAGCACCTCTTCCAGAATCAGGCAACGAGCCCAGAAGATATGAGCATATATGTTCCTGGCCACGAACATTAAAGGCTTCTTTGTGGTATTCGATATATACTCATACGAATCAATTTCATGATGAGACAACCTAGGAATAAAATCTAATCGATTTTTTTTTCCTTTCTTTTCAATAATTATGATATTATTCTTTAAATTACTTAGAAAAATAAAAAGGTTAAGAAGTCAAGGACTCAAGAGCTGGGTAACTTTAATGAAAACTAATTCATTAAATTAATTAAGTGCATGAATGCAAATTCACTGCAATTCAGCCCTTAGTTGCATGACAACAGAGTGTTTTCATTTGTGTTATTGAGCATGTAGGGTGGATATTTCTCCCTGATATAAGAAGAGCTATACAAGGTCTGGGTAGTTAATAATGGTATAATTAGTAGGCACCTACCTATTAGATGCTGAAGAAATTGTAAAACATTTAGCGAATGGGGAAATAATTTCAGAAAGGAGAAACAAAAGCATCCTGATTAAAGAAAATTGAGATTTTGAACATGCAGAACACTGTGCTAACTTACATTTAAAAAGTCTCAAGTCGTTAATCCACAAAATGACAGTCACAAGATACCTAATAGCTGCAGATTAATATTCTAACTATAGGTTGAAGATCAGATTACCTGAATTTACAAAAGTGTTGCAAAGATGATTCATTTTAATTGGTGAATTCAGATTAATTCAGATATCATGGCTACAGAAGCAAAGAAGTGACTGCAGAGAAAGGCATCATTCTGCAAATGGGGAAGGACTAAGTTGGATATATTAAAATGTTTGCAAGAGGAACACAGAAATAGTGACAAAATACACACAACTTATGGGGGAAAACAGCACATGAACAACATAGAATTAAAAAAATGTCTAGGTGCCCTCGTGTGGATAGTTTGGTATCTTCCCCAAAATATAAATAAATAAATGACTATCTTCATAAATAAATAAACAAAACAACCAACAAACCAGCAGCACCACCAAAAAAAAGCAGACATAAAAATGTTCCAGAAAATGTCTGACAATTAGATTTCTTTTTTTTTTTAAGTTAGCAACCAGTCATTTCAGTTCAACAAAAAAATATATCAAAATTCAAAATAAAGCATTGAGACTATCAATGTGCTTAAAATAAGAGAGGCTTCTTTTCCTGTGCTGAATTTGGACCTGAACAGGGCCTAACAGAAATAAACTAGTGCACATTTTGGCACCACAGCGACATTAGCACCTTCACTGATGAATTGTTTCAGTACCCAGCACTTGTGAGCTGGGTTTGCCCCTCGTAGCCTGCTGTTGCCAGTCAATAAACTCATGAAATCACAAGCACTTTTGGTCCTGATCCTTTCCAAAGTAATTTTCTTTGCTGAAAGATCAAACAGGCGCTGTAGTCATTCACATGAACATGCTTCATTGGTAATGCCTATGAGGACAAGACCAGAAGTTACTATGTTTGATTTAAATGGGATTTACCTCCTCGGCTTCCTTGTGAGAGCAATAATACATTCATTGCGCCTCCCCTGGAAAGTGGTTGTTATAAGGAGTAATTAATGTATGCCATATAATCCTTCTAATACTGCGAAAATTGCTTAATAAAAGTGAATTCCTGAGGGGTTTATGACCATGACTTGCTCACTTGGGACTTTCATTAAAGAATAACAAAAAGCTTCAGAGAACATGAGATGTTAAGCCGGGCTTCAAAGGACAGCCTTTGCAAATCACAGCATTGAGCATGGGTGGCTATTCCAAAAAATGTAGGGAGAGACAGCTTTCCAGAAGCAGTGGCAAGAACATTAGGAATTTTGGGTTCCTGCATACTATAAAGCAAAATGTGCTAATAATGCCATAAATATTAAGTATCAGTGAGAAAAAATATATATAAAAAAATCTCAGTTACTGTGATGAATTATCTTCTAGACATAGACAGCTTTTTCATCCTTCCAATCTGCTTTAAAGATGAGAGTTGCATACAGCCTGTTGAAAAGTCCTACTTCACTGTAAAGCTCACAGAAGCAGCTCCGTAGCCTCAAACCTAAAATACTCTTTCAATTCTGACATGCCAAAGTATTCTCAAGCAAAAAGCAACAGCAATTTGTTAAATTTCATCCTTCTCTGGATTACGCAGAGCTACTTTAGTCCCCATTTATAAGTTCAGATATTATTATTCTAGATACTGTACAAAAATAATGGTTCCTGTGTCAGTTTCACATGCAAGTGTGACATGAAACACGGCAGAAGGAGAAAGAGAGGAAATACAAGAAAATAACTAGGCAGTTGGTGCAAAAGCTTATCCTGCCAGTGTCCTGACTTTGGTCTGTTGCTTGGGGGAGGCAGCGCAGCATAGGAATGTTAATGACAAGTCGGCAGGAAGATGCTGATGTATCTCGGTAAGCAATTACAAGATGCACAAAGTGTGGACTAGACAAAAGCCACTGAAAAATCTAATGAGAAGGCAAAGGAGGCACATCACAGATCAGTTGAAAGCAAATTCATACGTACATATGCAATGTTACTATTACACCTTGGTTTAAATGAGACCAACGCCAGCTAGAATATTAGGTAAAAGAAAAGTGAGTCCAAATGTAGTATGATGTAACTTTACTAGCTGTTTGAGGTTCGCAACCTGTTTATCCCCTAAAGAAAACCACAGCATTTCCTGGGGTTTCAGAACAGACTAGAAATGCACTTCTGCAGTCACGTCAGGAGACTGGTAGAGGAGAGAAGGCTTCTATAGGCCAGTCCATCCTAGGGAACTAGTGCCATGCAAACATCAAAGAATTGTTTTCTATTCTATTTCCCTATCCTCCTTTTAAACTAAATATTAGAGAAGATTGCTGCATATTAGTTCTGTTTCTCAGGACTAATTAGGGACTAATTATGCAAAAGTACAACATTACCAGAGTGATTACAGCTAAATTATAAGCAAAGCCTGCTTTATTAACCAGTGTGACTCAAAACAATTCACAGAATCACAATCACAGAACTGTAGGGGTTGGAAGGGACCTCAGAAGATCATTGGGTCCAACCTCCCTGCCAAAGCAGGTTCCTCAGAGCAGGCTGCCCAGGCAGGCATCCAGATGGGCCTTGAATATCTCCAGAGAAGGAGACTCCACAACCCCCCTGGGCAGCCTGTTCCAGTGCTCCGTCACCCTCACCGTGAAGAAGTTCTTTCACATGTCAGTGCAGAACTTCCTGTGCTCCATTTTGTGGCCATTACCCCTTGTCCTGTCCCCACAGACCACTGAAAAGAGGTAGGCCATATCCCTCGGTCTCCCACGCCTCAGGTATTTATACACATTGATGAGTCTTCTTCTCTCCAGGCTGAACAGACCCAGGTCTCTCAGCCTTTCCTCACAGGGGAGATGCTCCAGGCCCCGTATCATCTCTGTGGCCCTCCCCTGGACTCTTTCCAGGAGATCCCTGTCTTTTTTGCACCGGGGAACCCAGAACTGGACACAGTACTCCAGGTGAGGCCTGAGCAGGGCAGAGTAGAGGGGGAGGATCACCTCCCTTGACCTGCTGGCCACGCTCCTTTTAATGCACGCCAGGATCCCATTGGCCCTCTTGGCCACGAGGGCACACTGCTGGCTCATGGCTCACCTGTCGTTCACCAGGACCCCCAGGTCCTTCTCCTCAGAGCTCCCCTCCAGCAGGTCGTCCCCCAGCCTGTACTGAAACATCTGGTTGTTCCTTCCCAGGTGCAGGACTCTACACTTGCTCTTATTAAACCTCATTTGGTTTCTTCCTGCCCATCTCTCCAGCCTGTCCAGGTCTCGCTGAATGGCAGCACAGCCTTCTGGCGTGTCAGCCACTCCTCCCAGCTTTGTGTCGGCATACTTGCTGAGGGCAGACACTATTACCTCATCAAGGGTGTCGATGAAGATATTGAACAAGACCAGACCCAGCATCGACCCCCGGGAAACACCACTAGCCACAGGTCGCCAGCCAGACTCTGCGCTGCCTATCACCACCCTCTGAGCTCGGCCAGTCAGCCAGTTCTCAGCCCACCTTACTGTCCACTCCTCTATCCCACACTTTCTCAGCTTTGCTAGCAGGATGTCATGGGAGACAGTATCGAAAGCCTTGCAAAAGTCAAGGTAGATGACATCCACTGCTCTCCCCCATCTACCCAGCTGGTGATGCCATCATAGAAAGCAATGAAATTGGTCAAGTACGACTTCCCCTTGGTGATTCCATGCTGACTACTCCTCATAACATTCTTCCAATTGCTTGGAGATGGCATCCGGAACAAACTGTTCCAACACCTTTCCAGGGACAGAGGTGAGACTGACTGGCCTGTAGTTTCTCAGATCCTCATTCTTGCCCTGCTTGAAGACCAGAGTGGCTGTCCTCCAGTCTTCAGGCACCTCTCCTGTTCTCCAGGACCTTTCAAAGATGATAGAGAGCGGTTCGGCGATCACCTCTGCCAGCTCCCTTAGCACATGTGGATGCATGCAATCGGGACACATGGATTTGTGCACATTGAGCCCACTCAGACGCTCCCGAACCACTCTCTCATCAACCAGGGGGAAGCCCTCCATTACCCAGACCTTTTGTCCTCCTGCCAGAGTCGAGGAGTCCCGGGGGGTAGTCCTTGAAGCAAAGACTGAAGCAACGAAAGCATTCAGCATCTCTGCCTTCTCAGTGTCTCCCATTACCAGGACACCTCCCTCGTTCAGCAAGGGACCCACATTATCCCTAGTCTTCCTTTTACTGTTTACATACTTTAAAACAAAAACAAACAAACAAACAAAAAAAACTTATTATCTTTTATCTCTTTTGCAAGCCTCATCTCTGGGTAGGCTTTAGCCTTCCTCGTCGCATCCCTGCAGGCCCTGACAACACTTCTATACTCCTCCCAAGAGGACAGGTCCTTTGTCCACATTTCATAGAAAGTTTGATCATGTTGAGTATCATTAATAATCATCACAGATTAATACATTTTTTAAACTGGTTGGAAACAGCAGTGCTGAGGTACTAACAGGCCAACTCCTGTTCTTACCCCTGCCGTCAGAGTGGTTCCGAAGAGTGTTTATCAATACGGTGATAGGCGCTTTATATAAGTAATAATTCATAATAATGAATGTATTAATCTGTCAGTGAAGTCAATTGCTTCCAGGTATCTCACTGACAGAAGATAAGAGTTGGAATTGGCTGTTCATAAGGTCCCAGAGGACTGGAGGCTTGCTGATGTGTCTCCCACCTACAAGAAGGGCAATAAGGAGGACCTGGGGATGGCCTGTCAGCCTGACCTTGGTTCCAGGGAAAGTTACGGAGCAAATCATCTTGGGTGAGATCACACGGCACGTGCGTGGCATCCAGGGGACCAGGCCCAGACAGCATGGGTTCATGAAAGGCAGGTTGTGCTTGTTCAACCTCATCTCTTTCTATGACTGTGTGACCAGACCAGAAGATGAGGGGAAGGCTGTTGATGTAGTCTACTTAGCCTTCAGCTGGTGGGAACAATAAACTCCCAGTTAACCCTGAACTTGTGGGGGATTTGCTGCTGCACCTGAATGCATAGAGGTCCATGGGGCCTGATGGGAGTCATCCCAGCGTACTCAGACAGCTGGCTGAAGTCATCATGGGACCTTTCAAGAAGGGCAAGAAAGAAGATCCTGGATCACCTCTCCAGAGCTGCCAGCAACACCATGCCCAATGCAGCCCAGGAGAGCATTTGCCTGCTCTGCAGCCAGGCCTCGTTTCTGGCTCATGGTCAAGCTGGTGTGCGGCAGGACTCCTGGGTCCTTTCCAGGCACATGCCCCCAGCCTGTCCTGGTGCTGGGCTTGTCCCTCCCCAGGTGCAGCAATTTGCCCTTCCCATTGCTGAGCAACTTGGGGTTTGCCCCAGATGCCCCACGAGAGCAGCAGCACCAGGTTGTGACTGCGCAGGAGGCATCTGTGTGCCACCATGGCCAGGCTGCTGCAGCAGCGCAGGCTGGCAGGAGAGCAGAGCCCCAGCCGCGGGGTCAGAGGCTGCGGTGAGGAGGAGGCCAGGCTGGGGTGATGAGGCCGGGGCATGGGCTGGGCTGGAGCCCCCCAGGCTGGAAATACCTTCCTGGGAGCGGCTTGGAGATGAGTGGGTGCTGTCAGGGCAGCAATGCAGCACGGCAAAGAGTGGGCACGGCATCAGGAAAGGAAGGAGAAAGCATCAGGGGTGGGGATGGCAATGACCAATGACTGTTTGCAACACTGACACATTTTCTGTGACTTTATTTGTACTCTGTGTGGTGGAAGAGGACCCTGATGATCTTAGGGTCCTTTGGGGCCAGCGTGTGTCCCAGATGCTGGCCCTCGTCTCGGCAGGTCTCCTAATGTTGCCGGCGGGGTGGCCTCTTGTTGGGTGGTGCAGAGGCCTGGGAGGAGGCGTTCTTCCTTTTGGGGGCTCGCCGGGGTCCCCCAGTTGGGCAGCCCCTGCCCTGCCTGGTGGTGGAGGGACCTGCTATTGCCTCTTGCTGCTCCTCGCCAGGAGCTGTCTGCTCCACAGGGTCTGCAGCAGGGGTGGAGTGAGGGTGGCTGGCACTCTCTCGAAGGCTGTCTCTTGAGGTGCCCGGCACTTCATCCCTGTTGGAGCTGGCAGGCTGGTGAGAGGGAGCTGGGCCACGTGCAGGAGCCACCCCTTCGGGACCAGATGGACCAGGTTCTGGCATGGGGCTGGCCTCCCGATGCTCAGCCGCAGGTGGAATGCTGAGGCCCAGCAGGCGGTGGGCTTCCCTGCCACACATTTGCACGGCGATGTCGAGGAGGTGATGCACAAACATCGCCCCGTTCTCACCGAGGTAGGGCTCCAACAGCTGGACCAGCAGGTCTTCCTCCAGTCCAAAGAGGCACAGTGTCTCCATGACGGCGCTCTCTAGGATGAGTGCCTGCGAACGCCACCTCCGGAAGATGTTCCTCAGCTCCCGGCGCACCCAGGAGAGCAGGGGCTGGAGCAGAGCGGCGTGCCGGCGGAAAAGTTGGCCCCAGGTGTCCGGATGGAGGCCACCCACCAGAGGCCTGGGTGCCTGGGCCTGGGAGCTGTTGGCATCGATGGATGCTGCTGCTGCTGGTCTGATGACCAGCTCCTCGAACTGATCATCAGCTTGCACCGAGTGCACAATTGATGTTAGTCTGCACTTGCAGAGCGGGCACTCGGGCTTGCTGTGAGCCCACCGCTGAATGCAGGGGAAACAAAACTGGTGGAAACATGGCATAGTGTAAGCGGCGCTGCCCTCGGTGTCCAGGCATATGGGGCAGCGGGTGTCCAGTGCCGCAGCCATGCTCGTCACCAGCTGCGGTGGGCTGGGGGGAGCGGTGGATGACGATGTGCTCCCTGGTACTGACACTGCAGCAGTGGGTGTCACTCTGGAAGAGGAAGAGAGGGGCCACCATTAGTTTCTGGTCTGGGGAGAGTCCCTCAAGGAAAAACCCCCCACTGCCAGCATGAGATGTCCCCGCACCACCCACCTCTGCTGCTGCACGTGCACCTCCGGGATGTCCCAGCTGCCTGCTCGGAGCACGGCTGGGAGAAAGGCAGAAGTGGCTCTGGGGATGTGAGTCTCTGAGAGCTGCACGAAGCAACTCCGAGATCACAACCCAGCACCAAGGCAAGCCTAATTTCTCGCTCCAGTCCTCACACCAACGCTCGGCTGGAGGAGAGGCACAAGCCACTGGTCTGAGCTGCCGTGCCCAGATTTAAGCAGTGAGGGCCATGCTGTCACAAAGCAT
This sequence comes from Heteronetta atricapilla, assembly GCA_011075105.1. Classification (NCBI taxonomy): domain Eukaryota; kingdom Metazoa; phylum Chordata; class Aves; order Anseriformes; family Anatidae; genus Heteronetta; species Heteronetta atricapilla. The sequence continues at coordinate 87,179,870 of CM021734.1, forward strand.
TGCCTGGAGACAACCCAGAGCATCAGGGGGATGTCACAGAAAGTTGCCGGGCACACCGCTGCCCACCAGCTGGGCACCTCAACGCCCACCAGTTGGGGACACCACATCACCGGGATGTCACAGTCCGTAACTGCGACATCACAATGGGCCGTCCTCACCTGCAGCACGTTCTCCAGCAGCACTTAGGCCCCAGCACATGTTTCTGGGGTTTCTGCAGTGCCACTGCCCACTCTATCCACCACATCTTGTGGGCTTGGCATTGGTGTTAGACATCAGCCCCCGAGGCCTTGGCCATGTCTTCCCAGGGCCCCTTCAGGCCACTCTGCCTATGGCACGCAGCCGCAGGCATGCAGAGCAAGAGGGTTGGTTTGAAAAACCCTCACGCTTCCCTCTGAGGCTGCAGGACAAAGTTGTACAGGCTCTCCCATCTCCAGCACTGCTGGCCAGCCCTCTGGGATGTCCAGGTCCCTCCCAAGTGAGGTCAAAAGCAGTCCCTGGCAGGCTCTTGGGGATCTTCTCCTCCTTGCAGGGCAATAAGAAAGATATAAAGCTGTTAGAGAGCATCCAAAGGAGGGCAATGAAGATGGTAAAGTGTCTAGAGGGGAAGACGTATGAGTGGCTGAGGGCCCGTGGTGTGTTCAGCCCAGAGCAGAGCAGGCTGAGGGGAGGCCTCATGGTGGCCTGCAGCTCCCTCACAAGGGGAGCGGAGGGGCAGGTGCTGAGCTCTGCTCTCTGGGGACAGCGACAGGACCCGAGGGAACGGCATGGAGCTGGGGCAGGGGAGGGTCAGGCTGGGGGTTAGGGAAAGCTTCTGCACCCAGAGAGTGGTCGGGCACTGGGACAGGCTCCCCAGGGCAAGGCACCAAGTCTGCCAGAGTTTAATAGCATTTGGACAATTCTCTCAGATACAAGATCTGTTTTGCTGTAGATGTTGTTGTTTTGTTATTTATTATTATTATTATTTATTATTATTCCTCTTTAAAGGAATAAATCTGAAATTCAATCAGAGAAATAAGTTGTTTTGCTTCTTGGGTATACTTAATCTAACTAAACTTTAGGTGTAAACTGTATAGTGAGTTGCCCTTGGCTCATCTTAGGGAAAGAAAAGTCCTGTCCTCTTCTAGAACAAGAATCATTTTGCTGGAAAGCACCATGTGAAGTTACACGGCCTGAACTGTGGAAGCTCCTATTTTTCTCCATGGACCATAAAGTGAGCTGAGGGAGGCTAGCTCTTCTGCACTTAGGTCAGAGATTTGTCTGAGTCTGGGGCCTCTGAGATGGTTCCTGGGACAGATATACCAGTAAAATTTACAACTTCAAAGGTTCTCAAGTTTCTATTAAAAACATAGAGTTGATCTTCACAGTTGGCTTAGATGCAAAAGTTTTTGAAAATAAAGGTTTAACTTTACTGTGCAAAAGTTAGAGATATACTTCAAAAACAGTTACTGATCTCATTACCTAATTCCAGAAGCTGTGGCTCTGAGTCCTCCTGTCAAAAACTCAGAGTCATGATTATGCCCTGAGAGGCAGTTAGATTTTGCCAGACTTGTCTAAGCCCATCTGAAGAAACAGAGCAGAAAAAATGTCAGCAAGAACTAAATCTGGACATCATGAGGTTGAACATAATGAAGAGTGTTTGGCTTCCTTCGCTGGTGGTGATGAGGCAAAAGAGGGAATTAATCCAGCTGGGAGGTTGTAGGGCTTCCAGGGAAAGAAATGTGTAAACATAAAGCATTTGCTACAAAATGAAGGGAAAGACTGGGAAGATGGAGTCCCAGGAGAGGTGTCCTGACAGTTGCCGTTTGGAGAAGAGATGGGTTTTGCATTAGAAGATCTTCAGTGCATCTCTGCATGGTATGTCTCACTCAGGAAAATGGGTGAAGATTGATCTGCAGCATCCTGATACGCTTGCCAGATGTGAAAATGTCTCTTCACACCCAGTCATGCCTACCAAAAATGTGCCAGTGCCTACAGCCGAGTAGTTTCCTGTCATGTTGCCCAAGATCATCTCACTGTTTCCCATCCATCTACACCCCAGTTGGTTCTTGTCCTGTTTATGTTATCCGTATTTGGTGGTGGGGACTTTCTTTTGGTAATATGTTTGCAGAGTGCTGCGCACTTCAGAGCTCCCACGGGGGTCACTGCAACAACAGTGTTATGTTTTGTTAACTTAGGACAACCTGCCCTTGTTCCCTGGTACAATTAAAGAAGCTCAGAGAAAGCAAGGAAGTCATTTTGTAGAAAATGTATTATTTTGCAATTCTAGGACCCTAAGATCCTCAGCATGACATTTCTACACCACTGGGAAATTTGTACACTGAAGCTGTGCTTATAATAGTAAAAGAAATGTCCTTGGGAACATCCCTGGTTCCGCAACCAGACACCTGCTAGGAACGGCTCCTGGAGCACTTCAGCCTTGCTTGGGCACTGCCCAGGGTGAAAATTTGAAAAGGACCTTTTTGCTAGCTTTACAGGCTGGATGGCTGTGTTTCATTTAAAACAGGCACAGCCATGAGTCAGAGGAAAGGGTCTTAGCTGCAACAAAGTTTGAAAGACATGGGAGCCTTCTTGCCACCATTTTTTGTAGCCTTACCAACAAAATCACAGAATCACAGAACTGAAGGGGTTGGAACACTTCTGTACTCCTCCCAAGAGGACAGGCCCTTTTTCCACATTTCATAGACTTTCCTCTTCTTTTTGATCTTATTGATGAGCTCCTTGCTCATCCACTCAGGTCTCCTGCCCCCCTTCCCTAGTTTCCTATTCTTCAGGATGCACCGTTCCTGAGCTTGGAAGAAGTGCTGTTTAAAGGTAGCCCAGCTCTCACAGGCACCCTTGCCTTCTAGAAACCTAGCCCATGAGATACTCCCAAGAAGGTCCCGGAAGAGGTCGAAGTTGGCTCTTCTAAAGTCCAGGGCAGCAATCCTGCTTTTAGCCTTACTTCTTCCCCCAAGTTCCATCTGGAACTCCACCATCTCACGGTCACTGCATCCCAACCTGCCTCCAACCATCACATCCCTAACAAGGCCATCCCTGTTGGTAAGAACAAGGTCCAGGACCACCCCCTGCCTCGTCGGCTCCTCCACCACCTGCGTCAGAAAATTGTCCTCAAAACATTGTAGGAACAGTTTGGACTGCGCACGCCTGGCTGAGTTGCTTACCCAACAGATGTCAGGGTAATTGAAGTCCCGCATGAGAACCAGCACCCGTGATCTTGAGGCTACTACCAGCTGCTTGTAGAAGGCTTCATCGACCTTCTCCTCCCAATCTGGTGACCTGTAGTAGAGCCCCACCAGTGTGTCTCCCATACCAGCTCACCCCTTAATTCTCACCCACAAGCTCTCCACTTGTCCTTCACCCTCCCCCAGGTGGAGCTGGGTACACTCTAATTGCTCCCTCACATAAAGAGGTCTTTCCTAAAGAGGACATGGCCCTCCATGACAGCGTTCCAGTCATGCAAGCTGTCCCACCATGTCTCTGTGATCACAATGAGATCGTGGCCCTGTGACCAAACACAGATCTCGACCTCATCCTGTTTATTTCCCATGCTCTGCGCATTGGTATACAGGCACTTTAGGGAACCTGCAGGCGCAGTTACCCCTGGAGGGATGCAAGAAGATTCTGGACGGGGCATCAGGATCATTACCTTCTCTGAGGAGCCTTCAGACACTCCTATAGGACAACTCAGAGGCTTTTTCCTACTATCTTCAACAGTGACAGCAGTGACAACTTCCCCCAGCCCTTCTCTGTCTCTGTCACTTTTAGCTCCTCTCCCTACCCCCGTCAAACCTAGTTCAAAGCCCTGGCAATCAGCCCAGAGAGCTTGCTCCCCAGCACACTTGTGCCCCACTTGCTGAGTTAGAGTTGATCAGCAGCCCACATACCCGGCCTCTCAAAGGACTGCCCAAGATCAAAACACCCAAATCCTTGGCCCAGACACCACCCTCTCAGCCAGCATCTTTCCTATGCTGGCATCTTTCCGGGGCCTGGAGCATCTTTCCTATGAGGACAGGCTGAGAGATCTGGGTCTGTTCAGCTTGGAGAAAAGAAGACTGAAAGGGGATCTTATCAATGTCTATAAATACCTGAGGGGTGGGAGACAGCAGGATGTAGCTAGCCTCTTCTCAGTGGTTTGTGGGGACAGGACAAGGGGCAATGGCCGCAAGATAGAGCACAGGAAGTTCCGCACCAACATGCGAAAGAACTTCTTCACGGTGAGGGTGACGGAGCACTGGAACAGGCTGCCCAGGGGGGTTGTGGAGTCTCCTTCTCTGGAGATATTCAAGGCCCGTCTGGATGCCTGCCTGGGCAGCCTGCTCTGAGGATCCTGCTTTGGCAGGGAGGTTGGACCCAATGACCTTTCGAGGTCCCGTCCAACCCCTACAGTTCTGTGACTCTGTGATCTCTTCTGCTGTCAGAGCACTTTACGAAGTCCAGCCGCCACGTGCCCTAAACCCTGTCCATGATCCAATAAATCCTCAGACCTCAGGTGCCTGTGCCACCACATCCACAGGAATTCATTCTCACAACAGTTTGCTTAGAGGAGAAGATAGGTGCAAAGGGGCAATAGTGCTGCAATAGCTAGCAGCACTCCACGAACTTGTTACCCTTCTGGCTCGGGAATTTCCTGGGCTCACACCTGCGATAGCATTTACTTTCAGTGCCTTATATAGGAGGAGATGACGCACCAACCAGCTGATTGATTCACAGCCACAATGACTCAATAAAAGGTCAGCCTTATCCCATGTACAGGCAACGTTAAGGCTTCATCCCACCACTAACGAAGTCAACAACAAAAGTCCCCTGGACTTCAAAGTGGCAGGGAGGGAGCTTTTACTCTAGGATGTTTAGCAACATGGCATGAAATAACCAAAGAACCGCCCTGCTACCAAAAGGCAGCACTGCTGTGCTTATTAATACCACGGGCTGCACACAATGTGGTTTCGCTGCAGGCCTACAGCTGCTGACATTTTGGCCACTGAGCAACATGCAGCAGGATGTAACAGTATGTCACAGTATGTCTACAGGGCCCTGGGATTCTGCAGGAGGAGATATAAAGAGCCAAAGCAATTAAAAATAAAATAAAATAAAATAAAATAAACACTATATCTACTGACTTTATTCCATATAATGCACATTAAAATAAAGGAAATAGAGGGTTTAGAAAGCAGATTGTGTAACATTAAGGGTTTTGTTTGTTTTCTGTTGTTGCTGGTTTTGTTTTTTTAATTATTTTTCAACTGCTTTTACCTCTGCTTGTGTAACGTATTCCATGAAGCTACGTGCAGGTGACACTTCCATCCCTCCGACCCAAGTGACTTATCACTGCCACGACGAGACATCTGCGCTGCTTACGTCCAGCTGCTGGGAGAGACATCGTGCATTAAACCACAGCTGAGGTAAAAGGAAGCGCTGCCGCCTGTGGGAAGGGGGGCTGGACTCCCAGCCCCACAAACCGGGCACCTGGGGCCCTTTCTAGACCGCAGGCATTCCCCCAACGAAGCAGAGCCGGAGCTGCCGTTGCCCTCGGAGGAGCGGGGCTGTCCCTGGGGCAGCGGCTCCCCCTGCTGCTGGCATAGGGCACGGCCCCGGGCCCCTCTGCAACGCCTCCTGTCCCTTTCTTCTGATTTAGGGCGTAAAATGAGTAATAATTTATTATAGAAACTATACAGCTCCCCTAAGTCCTGTGCCATGCCACTGAGTGCCTGGAGCCGGGGACCGATGGATGCCCTGCTCAGCCCAGCTCTGCTTGCAGCGTGCTTCCCAGAAAGGGGGACCACTGCTCAGAGAAACTACCAGGTGGCAGAGAGCTAATTAAAACCTTACTGGTGTTTGCTGAACCAATAAATAGTAAATTGATCACCGGCTAACAGCTGTAGATTGGTGAGTGATAATTAGGTTAAGGACCCGAGGGAACGGCATGGACAGGGGAGGGTCAGGCTGGGGGTTAGGGGAAGGTTCTGCACCCAGAGGGTGGTTGGGCACTGGGACAGGCTCCTCAGGGCTGTGGTCATGGCACTGAGCCTGATGAAGTTCAAGAAGTGTTTGGACAATGCTCTTAGACATGTGGTTGAATTTTTGGGTGGCCCTGTGTGGAGCCAGGGGTTGGGCTCAATGATCCTTGTGGGTCCCTTCCAGCTCAGGATATTTTGTGCTTCACTGAAATAATTAGATCAAACCTCCTCAGCTGGGCATGCCTCTGCTCAGGGCAAAGCTTTCTAAGAACAACCTGGAGAACCCATTTTTTTCTCCCAGAGTCTGCAAGAGGAGACCAAGTCTGGCTTTACCCAGCCAGCTCCAGTATTCCTAAGCCACCTTTCCTTCCAGTTTTTCTTCATCATTATCCCTTTCAAAAAATGCAAATGCTTTGCTCCTTTTTGAAAAGGTGTGTGTGATAATCCCCGCTGGGATCAGGGGTGTACAAGGGTATGAGTATCTGAGAGGGATGAGATAAGGAGAACAAGTGGGCCTGAAAGGGATCTCCTCTGTTTTTGAGGAAATCGATCCTTGATGTAGGGAATTAAACTGCTTCCAAATCCGTGTGCTATATTCCCCCTGCACTCCAGGTGTTGTCCTTCTCTTCTGTTTGATTCTTGCCCCAGCCTGAGTAGGGTTGGCCTTAGCTCCCAGTCTCTTCCTCCAGCCCCTGGCAGAGCAATGACTCAGTTTGGTTTTCAGTTCCTTCCAATAAATGCCCACACTGTGAAATTTGGTGAGTAGCTTCTATACAAAAGCTCTGGCAGGAAAACCAAAGATGTGTTCTAACTTCTTCTATCATTCCATTAATGTTAAAAAAAAAAAAAAAACCAGCAGGATCAGGACCTCTTGCCTGTGAAATTGTTAACAGTTACCATGAGAAAGGAATTCCTAGGAAAACATAATTTTAGAAGCCAAAAGGAAGTTGCACAACTGTCAGTGGTGAAAGCAGCAGTTCTCATAACACAGCAACAGGCTAGAGACCTGACCTGAGTAATAACATCTCATCAAGATGTGTCCGAAAGCCTTGCTATCACAGCCCTGGTAAGCAGTCAAGCCCTGTGGGCTGCAGACAGCTGACCTGCATAATTACTAGGAAAGCTGTCACACTGGTGTGGGTTTTTTGGTGCGTTTGTTTGTTTTTTTGTCAAAGTGCTCAAAAGTCCTTAAAAAGGCTTACCAGCCCTGCAAAAGAAGGGAGGTATTATTTTCTCTACTTGATATACCAGAAAAATGAGATATGGAAAACAACTGACATATGCAGTACGTTCCACATTTTAATTAAGAGATCAGAGCTCCTACCTTCGGGGTCAAGCTGCTGCATGGCTTTATGTTCTTATGTAAATTGGATCATTATAAAGAAAGTTTGAAATGAGGCTCAACTCCTGAATTATCCTCCTGGTTCTGTCACCGGTCTATTTAACAAAATGCAAAAGGGATACGTAAATCAAGCCACACACGATAGCCTTTACCTGATTAAAGGATGCTATGAAGCTTTCTGAGTTCCTGTGATGAAAATTACCAGGAACTATCACTGCTGTTATGTATGCATTTACATTTATCCAGAAGTATGAACGTCAATAATTGGGAAGTTTACTCAGGAGTGACTAAAGCAGAAGGAAATGGGCAAGGGACTTTACAGAGTTTCTTGGTCTGTCGAGATATGGTAAGTCTGAAAGTCGCATTTCTGATTCCGCCTGAAAGCAGCCTACTCCGTGCATCCACCGCACTGCAAGATTTGAAGCAATAGCACAGAACACACTGCTCTAGGAGCTGCCAGAGCTTGGGTTTCTGCATGTAGTGGGAAAGATTATTCTCATTCACGCTGCTCTAAATTCACATGATGTTGTGGAATTTCTGTTCCTTTTTGTTCAAAAACCATCAAGTATATAATACACGGGCTACTCTAATACATGCCTTCCTTCTACATGACAAAGATAAATAGCTGCCCTTTTATAATTTGTTCTCTCATCTTTATTAGAAGAACAAGATGAATTTTGAACCAACGTATTCAGGACAGCTGTGAGATAAACCGTCAGATGGTTATAATTCTGAATGCATGATCCAAAGGTCAACAGCCTCCTGACAGATGGAAATTGTGTACTACCCACCCCCATAGCCTTTTTTTTTTTTGATCTACCATGTAATTAATCAGGCTGATGCTGTCTATTAGCACCCGTACATGTGATTTTTGATGCAGTGAAAGACAGGCAGCACATACTTTTCATGGCCTAGAGCTCCAGCACATTGGTGAAGGGAGGGCTCATGTGTCCTGTGAACACCTACAGAAGCTCCAGGCTCCTCACACATCCTGCAGATTCAGGTGGGATTTGTGAAAGAAAAACCTTCCTTCAGGCAGCCATGGGAAATGTCTTGCATCTCCAGAGACGAGGTAATGCTTGCTGTGGCTTGTATGACCAGGATAAGCACAGCATGTTCTTTTTTCTTTTTGGAAAGCCAACATGCAGAGCCACATTAGCAATGCTGGTATGAGTCCCAGGATTTTACAGCATTAGCAAATAATTACTGTGGAGGTAAGCATTGGCTAATACTGGCCTCATGTATGTTTGTGAACTTTTGAACTTTTTGGACCAGTCAATGACCAAGGCAAGAGTAAAGAGCTGTGTCCTAAGAAATGAACATCGTAACTGCAAGGATTGAGGTGACGACATTTACATCCACAGCTGGGGTGGGAAGCTTTGTACTGATGGTTATGACTCATGAGGAACTGATTTTTTTTTTTTTTGCCATGAGTTAGCTTAATGACAATGTAAAAGTAAATATTCTAGAGATTAAGAGAGACAACAGAAAGATCCATCCTCTCAAATGGCAGTCTTTGGCTGTGACAGGCAAATCAAGGAGGAACTCAAAGCTCTGCAGACAAGTGGCTTTTCACAGAATACAACGTAAAACATATATATATTTTTTTTGCCAAGTTTCCTGCAATGTAGATAATGTGTAATGAAAGTGTAAGAACTGGGGCCCTTTCAGAACCAGTAGGCAAATGGAGATTTCCTACCAAAAAGTGCCCCTAAACATAGCTGTATTTCCCCTTCTTCGAGGTCAAAAGACACGATCAGCTTTTGAAGTGGCACACACACTGGTGGGACAGAAACTCCTCATGTTGCAGTCCCTACAGCCACCAAAAAATGGCACAGCACCATTTTAGCAGGTCATCAGTGTAGTATCATAGCAGATCATTGTTCTCAGAAACAATAATACAGACTTATGAGTAACCGAGTATCTTATCCTGAGGGCTCCACTGCTGAGAAGTGAGGTCTTTGCCCATGCAAGAGCAGGGACTATGCTCCTCTCTTGGAGAGAATGTGTGACACAGATGCATGTGGAGCGCAAACGTCAGTGGGTACATGCAGCTTAAAGTCAGAAGCTAGGCATGTTGCAGGAAAATATAGTGAAAATTAGACTATTCCATGATCACACAAAATAAAACCTGAAAAAGTAATAAATAAATAAAATCATCTCACTGCAGAGCTCAAATCAGCTATGGGCTGAGCAGTGCTCACACTGGAGAGCATTATCCATACGCCACATCCCACGTTTTTGGTACAAGGCAGGCTGAAGTACGGGCATAAGCTGCACATACGCTGTGGGTAGAGCTAAAGTTTCCATCCTGGGTGATGGCATGCACGTGTAGCCACACTGTGAATCTGCATACATTGTTGCTCAAGAGAGAATACGGTGTACCCATATAAACCCCTTTGTGGTAGTTAGTACAGTGCAAACAGAACAATGATTTGAACCTTGTCAGTGATTAAAACCCTTATCAGTGCAGTGATGTAAACTAGGGGTTGTGATTCATACTGACTCATGTACTCTGAGCCCAGTATCAGCCCCGACGTAGTGCAGGTACACTGGTACAAAAGTACCTAAACTGGTGGTAAAGGTGCTAAAATTTATTGCAGAAATTCAAATAACACTGTATCAGCGAAACACATTTTTTTTGGCCTCATTTTGTGCACATTGGTGTTATGGTGCTCTGGTAAAACTATTTGTGACGCATTCCTAGGGGACAGCTGGGGTTTGTGGGGATTTCAAACACAGCTGATCTCAGCTATCAGCTCCTCTGCATCAGCCATCATGAAAACAGGTACATCACATTTTAAAAGAGCTTTAGGAACCCATTTGCAGCAGTGAAGCCATTACTTTGTTATTATTTGTTATTATTTCAGCAAGAATTTTCTAAATATTTAGCCATTCCCGCAGTGTCTGTACTCTAAGCAAAACAAGACATACCCATCCTTTCTAATCAGCTAGTAAATTAACGACACTAGTAGGAAAGCTCATTACAAAAGCTTTTGGGGCATAAACAGTAAAGCAGCTCAGCAAGTGAGCAATGTGTTTGCCCGCTGCTTTTCACTTTCCCATGGTATTTCCCCTGCAGCAGCGGGGCCTCCGGGCCTCGCACACCTCCTGTCCTTGCTCGGCCTGTCACTAGAGGGCAACGAAGGCTTCAGGAGGCTCATGCTAAAAGACCTGCCTTCTTGAGAAACCTTTTTTTTTTTTTTTTTTTTCTCATTCAGTGCGAGTTAGCCGGAACAGCGAAGTGAATACGGGCATCGCCTCTAAATCCTAGCGTTGTGAAACGGCCTGTCAGACAATTGCTGCGGAAAGCTGCTGCTCCCTCCCTCCCTCCTTCCCGCCTGTGCTTTGTGTATATATATCTAAAATTGTGTTCGGTGCTGCTTTTAGCCCCAGGTGCACATCCTCTGCCCAGCACCTCTCGCACTGCTCGGGCAGTGTGGGGGCATGGCAGCTGGGCCCCAGCTATGATTTGTGCGATTCGGAGAGGCAAGGACCATCCCTGTGGTGGAGAGAGGCCTTTGCTGCTCCTGCCCCGTCAGCAGATCCCCACAGACAAGAGAAAGGCCGGGCCCGTTCGTTTGTAGCTTTCTGTGCAGGAGAGGAGGGAGAGGGGTGGTGTGGGGAGCTCACCAAGCAGCACGTGGCTCTGGTGTCTTGTGGCCTCTGGCGTACCATGGCCCACAGTGGCCCATGGCTCCACTTGTGGCCTCCCTGCCCAGGCCCCATCGGTGGCATTTCTTTCTTCTTTGTATTTCTTTTTTTGTATTGCTGTCAGGTCTCATGAGAGCATGGGCCCCTGGCAAAGAGAAGGAAACAAAGAATTATTTACTATTTATCAAATAAAATAATCTTTTTAACAATATTACAAGCGTGGTAAATACTGGTTTTACCATCTTTTTTCTGTGTGGATTTTCACATTTTCTGTTTTTTTCAGATGTTGTTATTTTCCCCAGAAAAATCATACTGTACAGTAAGAATTGGAAAAGAATAGGATCACAGTACTTAAATGGGGCTTATAAAAAAGACGGAGAGTGACTTTTTGCTCAATCGGTAATGACAGGACAAGGGGGAATGGTTTTAAACTAAAAGAGGGGAGATTTAGAATTAGAGGTTGTGAGGAAATTCTTCACTCAGAGGGTGGTGAGGCACTGAACAGGCTGCCCAGAGAAGCTGTGGGTGCCCCATCCCTGGAGGTGTTCAAGGCCAGGCTGCACGAGGCCCTCGACAACCTGCTCTAGTGGGTGGCACCCCTGCCTATGGCAGGGGGCTTGGAACAGGATGATCTATGAGGTCCCTTCCAACCCGAGCCATTCTTTGATTCGAAAACTACAGATTATATATATTTACACGTACATGATCAGGCACATACTTACATGATGACTTCAGAGTGCTTCTGGCTCACGAGCTTGGCATTTTTTCCCCAGTAACCTTCTCCACAAGTCTGGGAAAAGAATGGATCAACATATGGTTATTCTACAGCCCCCTGCAGATATTAATTTAACATACAGGCAGTTGAAGTAAAATAAATACAAAATCTAGAAACCATTTTCTGTTTAAGTACATTTAATGCTGAATAGTGGTGGTTTAGCTTTATCCAATTTACAGTCATCCTAAGCTTTTATTTGGCCTTTCCTTTACTGAGGGTTAACTGAAATTTATCTGGCCTCTCCTTTGCTGAGGGTTAACTGAAATGTAATTTCTTATGAATAAAAGTATCAGCACAAATGCCAAGGCCTTATAAGCTTGCAAAAAACTTCACTTATAGAAAATATTAACATTATGATACTGAGTAGCACAAAATGATTTTGAATGGGCCACTATTAAATAAATGAAAGCCTGTCTGTAATTTCATGATACATGTTTTGGAGACTTTTTTTGACAGTCAAGATCCCAGCTGAACCATAAAGAGGAAAATTCTTGAATATATTTTTTCCCAGCAAAGATAATGATTAGATCAGTTCTTTCCATTAATTATTACTGTTTTACTGTAGAGCAAAGTCTTGAAGAGGGGTCACAACTAATTTCCATTGTGCTCCAAGACCTTACAATATAAGAGTCTGCTGATTAAATAGGCAAAATGGTGAAGAATTGAAGGAATGAATGGTGATGGTAAACTAGAGGACTGTTTTGATGTCAGATCAGTAAACTCTGAAGTCCAAACTACTTAGGCTAAGAAGAAAGACACGTGAGGCAAATAGATTGAAAATTAGCAATATATGACTTAGAGCATAGGTGTTATAGTAGCCTGAGGGATCATAAAATACTACAAATTAATGCAAGGTAGTCTTTTTGATGTGGGCTGATGAGTCTACAATGAAATTTCTGCCAACACTTAAAATTATTTTTTTAACTTTATCTTTTTGGTTGTTTTTAATTTAAAAAGTTTTAATTTTAGAATTAATCTAAATAGTAAAGTGAATTAAGTCTCACTGTGCTCCAAAGCAATCTTAAACAAAATGCTTGTGCTCCAAGTACCTAATTTTTCTGACAATTGAATCAGACTTGCTAGTTGCAGAGCTCTGGAGAAGTAAGCACAGAGTAATTACATGAACTAGAAGGTTACAGCTAATGACACCACAGAAAATTGTTTAGACGATGATACCGCACACTTTCACCCCAATCATATGATAGTTTTACAAAATGACACAGTTTCAAATCAGTGCAATCACAAATAGGAATTATACAAATGTCCTCTTATGACACACACACAGTACATGCTGTGTTACATTTACGTAAACGTAACATGAAACTACTCGCACAGATCACAAAAAGTCCTTCCCAGGCCAACCCCGTGCAAGGGAAAGCACCAACCTGATGATGAAAAATGACAGAAGAGCTATGAGAAGTCGCAGAGCGGCGCCTTGCACAATATTATGAAGATTAATAAACCCAATTTTCAGCCTGCCTGAATCAACTACTGCCTTCCACAGCTAGTCAAAGGTGTTTTTAAAGCATTAATCACAGCAATGGAATAGCTGCAATGGTTTCATGAAGATCAATCGTGGATGCTTTGTGGATTTAGATCAAAAGCATGCATTTGCATCAAATGCAAACTTCAGAGGTGTGGGTGCTCCTACTGAGCGACTTCTCTAATCAGGTAGGAATTCATATCTGGCAAGGATCAATGCTCTGTGTTGGGTGTCAAAGGCAGCCCCAGAAAACCCACTGCAGCGAGAAAAGATCTGATCTGTTCAGTATTTTATGCTTTGAGTCTCCACCTTACATTTTATCAGTTTATTTTTTAAGCAATTTCTGCTTTTCCTTTACTGAGTGAATTTAATGAGGTGGTAAATGCACATGAGGATGTCACACAGAGCACTGATTACGTAAAGGTGGTACTAATTGCTTTTGAGCACAAGATACAAACCAGCTGTCTGCTTGCTGGACGTGCTGTTCTTGCCAGAAGCAGGAACCAGAAAACTAAATCCACTGCATCCAGATGCTGACAAAGTGGATGAAGACAAGAATTTCTCCGTGGATCAGGAAATGAATGTTTAATACAACATATCTGTGTTTCCAACACCAAAGAACAGACAAATGCTGTGAAAAGGAAGGAAAATTGAGCAGTCAATTTCCACTGGTTCCTTCTGCTACCAGCCATTTCCTTTCTCCTTTCTAGGAGTCTCAGCTACTGATTCTCACCCAAGACACTAGCCACAGGGAAAGCAAAGAAACTGACAAAAGATTTAATATAGCTTTTCATTGTCAATATGTTATTGTAAAGGATGTTTTGTGAAAAATCTCACTTTCTCACAAGAAGATGATCGTCAGTTTGCAATACCACTTCACTGCGTGATGTTCTTCTGATCAGTAGTTTATTGAAAATGATGACAGCTTATATTATTTTTTTTTAACAGCATCATTTCTAACTTCCTCCATAAACTCAGTCTGACTTCTCAGCCATCAGATGGAGACTCTTTTCATTCTTTTAAAATAAATCAGTATAAAATTTTAATATACATCAACAGGCTTGGTACTATTGTAACAAAGCAGAAGGGAAGTGGCAGACGGCTAAAAATGAAAGAGTTCAGGACAGAAACAGAAACTTGAGCAATTGTGGGAAAGGACATCAAATTGAGGGTGTGAGTATAAACTCTGATGAATGATAAATTTACTTTCAATGGCTTTCCAGTAGTAAGTTTAAGTTAACCAGTTCTGAAGTAGAGGTTAGAGTTATTTGAAATGACATGAGAGAAAAAAATCTGTGAGAGGAAGAACTGAATCTCTGGTGTACAGCTTGCCTCCTTCTCTAGAACAAAAGTGGAGGTTTTTCCTACCCTGGCTACAGTAAATAACATTACTAAAAACACAGTAGCCTTTACTGGTAGTAAAGAAGGAAACTGAGAGGCAGCGTGTAAAATGTAAAATTTAGTATGGGAAAATGGTGACGGGTGAAACTTGTGAAACAGCACATTCTCCTGTTGATGTGAAAGCGTTCATTGGCATTTGCGTTTTTGATTTACCTTTATCTTCTTTCTAGAGAAAAACACACGGAAATAGTATGGAAAAATAAGTGATACTATCAGAACTTGCTTATGAAACAAAACTACATATCTTTACAACTAATAGGTACCATAAAGGATTCACTTTGTCTCTTGTTTATTATGTGATTTCTGAAAAAAAAAAAATCAGCACCCCAAAATTATTTATCTAGATTACATTTCTCTATTTTGGCTCCTTTATGTCTTAATATACCTGATTTTCTCACGTTATGTTACTAATTGTACCTTAATTTCCCTTCATGCAAGGTTTACTAACACTAAAAGCTAAAAGGGGAATGTGAATGAGCCAAATAAACATACTACTTTTTTATTATTATTACACATGAATCAATAATTTGAACAAATATCAATAATTAAGCTGTGATAAACGAAATCTGTTTCAACTTCCTGGTAACTGGACCAGTTATGATGTCTGTTTTGCTTTATTCAACATTTCATAAAGGGCTATACTGAACACATTTATTAATTAGGCTACAGGGACTCTTCTTTTCTATATTGCGTAAGAAAATTCTTTAGAAAATCTAGCTTCTACATATATAAGGCAAGTCAATTTATTAGCCCGGGGCGACAAGCTTGGTAAATTCACTGTATGCACTTCCTTTTAGCTTACTGAAAACCAAACATGTCACAGTCCCCTATTTAGATCACAAAAAGTACAAAAGTGAGACAGAGAAAAGGAACAATCGGTAATGGGGAAATGTTTACAAAACTTACTGTAAAATATGATTTGGACCTCTTTGTATTACAGCATTCATACATCTGTATTGAACACTGAAATAACTTTTTTGTTTTGAGTAGGGTGACAGCTCAATAAAAGTCTATAGCTTTCCAGAACTTGCTTGTTTCATTTCTTGAAGCCCAATGAGAACTTTTTTTCACCAAGAACTACTGTGGAAATGCTCCTGTAAATAATAAAATCCTGTTGGCTGAAAGTAAATAAAAACCACAGGCTTTTGTTCTTGTGACTAATCTAGCTTTAAGATTTTTCACAGGTCATTTTCCTGCTGATAACTAA
This sequence comes from Heteronetta atricapilla, assembly GCA_011075105.1. Classification (NCBI taxonomy): domain Eukaryota; kingdom Metazoa; phylum Chordata; class Aves; order Anseriformes; family Anatidae; genus Heteronetta; species Heteronetta atricapilla. Next base: position 87,195,686 of record CM021734.1, read on the forward strand.
AGTAATCTTCCTATCCTTTCTGGTTTTATGGAGAAAAATAACCAGAAAGTGATCTTGAAACTGATCATAGTGTGACCATTTTATCTTGGCACCCAATGAGTTGAAACCTTAATCTATTATGGATGACTAACACACAGAAATGGCCTCTGATCCCTGACCTGTTAGTGAACTATCCAAGTATTACTGGAGCAAAAATTGCTGAGAAAAATATTAGTAGGATGACTTTGGTTTCAGTTTCTCTTCAGTGCAGTGACTCAGGGGATGTGTGAAGTAACTAGGTATAAGGAATTAGGAATGGGATCTATAAAGTTTCGGTATGGGATTGTTTCATACAAGGCTAGATTATTTCTGGCATACCAAAATATATTGTCTTAGGTAAAGCTGTGACACACAGGAAAGAAACCTGATAGCCCTGAACATACAGAAGGATCCACTTTATCATCTAGATTTCTGTAATATGTTCCATCAGCCTTGTACTATATTTGCAAAGGCTTCACAGTAACGCATACACCATGCATGTGTCTATGCACGCACACAAGTGTGAACTGAAAATATAAAACCAGTCCCTAAGATTATGCTATAATTTCCATATAATATTTTAAAATACAACGTAAACAAAGTCTTGAGTCTGAAATGTCCATATCAAGTGTTTATTTCTTTTCAAAGCTTTGTGATTATTTTTTATGGGAAAAATCTATCTTACATGGAAATGACACACTAAGGCAATGGGATCTTCTGTATGTTGCAAGGGTGCCAGTGGGCACGCTAGTGCCCATTAAAACCACTTCAGATGAACACATCAGAAGGAATACCGCCAGCTTATTCTCCCAAAGTTATAAAAATGAAGCATCAGCATCACCCTAGCAAACAGCAGAGGAATCAGAGATGTCGGAACTTCCATGCCCTGAAAAGTAAGGGATCCCCAAAAAGGATTAAGAAAACCCAGAATGCTGAAAACAAACTGTGAATTATCTCCGTAGTTTTTTTCACCTTGCTTTCTGTTTGCTGTTGGCGATGGGAAAGAATCACTAGATGTTCCAGCTTCACCACAGGGCAGTATTCTTCTGCAATCATCAGCTGCATCTGAGTAAGCAGAGCTATTTTTAAATCACCAGGCACCTCGCTCAGTAAAGCAGTCACACAAGTGCAGAGTCATTCACAGTGCGGGGAATCACTTCTCTTGGTTTGCAGCATCATACCAATGGGAAAGGCACACAAACAGTATCCTACAAATTTTCAAGAGCCTATGACTCAGTATCTGCTTCAGACTGATCGCCCTTACCCATACCAAATCTTCTCTGAAATTTTCCTACAATTGCCCTAATGGTTATGTCCAGCCTCGGGCCAATGTCTTTCAGGGGTGAGAAAATTTCAGGAAGTCATGAGCACAGCTGTGACTGCCACTTTCCTGGCTGACACATCGAGGACTGAACTGGGGGTATCCAGAACCAGAAACGTGACATATTCTTGAGCTCTGAAACCCACGAGCTCAGACTGCCCTCTTACAACTTCTACTTTTTTTTGGAACGGCACAAAGACTTAACTTACTCACCGTGTTCTGCTACACAAATACAAGTTAAAACAAAGTTCAGAACACTGCAAACCGAACAGAATCAAACGCCACATCCTATAAGTGTATCACACTTCATTTTCCCAGGAAATATCCAAGGAGCAATGCACCCGATTCACTGAACAGACACTGAACAGCCCGGCTACGGCACGTAGATCGCTGTGATACGGGACACTCAACCAAACAGTAACCTGACTCGCAGATTAAGATGACGATTCAGGGTGTCCAAGTAGAGATGTTCTTTACAGAGGGAGCCTGGCATCATTTATGGAAGGATACACACATGGCAGGATGTCAGTGTATGTACTCTGACCTCCTGGCGTAAATTTATTGATGTTTGGCACCACCTTTTAGAATTTATATTGAAATGCTAGAGGAGTGACAGTGATGAATGTTGCCAGTACTCTACCGACACTCTGTGTTCTATTACGGTCAACTCAGATGCTATCAGCAAGCTCCTTATAAAAAGTGGGGGAACTTATTTCATTGCGAAGTTGGATTACTCCTGCACCCTGATCTACCAATCGTCCGAACCGCATCCACATCAGTGTGCTCCTGGGTGTGTGTTGGAGATAAAATAAGGAAATCTTTAGGAGCACAGCTGAAGGAACAATTTGCTCAATGCCCAGACAACATGCACATGACTGTGCTGATGTTTTTTGTCTTCCAGTAGCCTTGCTTGCAGCCTCCTGTGAAGGAGGAGTGTGCTGAATGTAGCAGTTATAAGTCCAAACCCATGCACCAGGGAGCAACACGAGTGGGAGGATGAGCAGGGAACCAAGGGTGACAGCAAAGCAGGCAGGGGCAGTGTCCTCACTCACAAATGCCACAGTCCCACGGGACCCAGGTAACAGGCTCAGAGCAGCTGGTCCTCTCGGGGCTCCAACAGGCTGTACGGACTGAAACTGAGGAAGAGCTCCTTGCACAAACACTAGGGATGTTAACCACAGACCAGCCGTGTATACACACACTGTTAAAGCTATGTCAGATTTGTCCGATCCAGCCAATGCCTGGGGCCAGGGCTCCGCCTGGGCTGGGGAGGCAGTCTGCCTGCTGGTCTTTCACTGATGCGAGATGCATGGAGAGGGCCAACTCTCAGTGCCTTTTGTTACAACCCTGTCACTACATGCCTCCGCAGTACAGCTGGATGGTTTTCTCTGATTCAGCAAAGGAGCAAAACCACAGAGAAGCAGCCTTTCTAAACAGTATGTGCCATGTTGGTGGCAGGATAGCTTCTGCCTATTAACTGCCCGCATCGTGCTTCGGTGCACCATCAGCCGAGGGTACATATTTGCATCAAACACAAGAGTGGCAGGTATTTCCCACTTTGCTTCCATACCAGTTGCTACATGCACACATCTTCCCATCTCATCTTCTGCAAGAATTGAACATCATCATATAATTTCCAAAACAGCAGTGCACATGCTGGGAAAACAAAGTATGTCTTCCACAGAGATTTGAAATCAGAAACCGTAAGTGGCAGACATTTGTTCCAATTACTCAGCATCACTGTCTGCATTAACAGTAACAATACAGTTGCCACCCCCCATCACACTGAGCACGGTACATTTCCTGAAAGGCTTCACTTCCCCATCCCACCGCATCTCACAACCTATTTGGTTAAACTAGCCAGCCCACAGACAAGCAGGGGCTGAGCACAGTCACGGCACGGCTGATGCTCTCAGAGCTGGGCAGAACCATGGACACCATTCACTTCCACACACAGGGACACCTCTGCACCCAAGGATTGGAGCAGAGTGACTTGGATGAAGGGGCAGGGTCCTTTTCCCCTACCTGCCTGCGTGGGTCCTGAAGACCCCAGGTTTCTGCAAGAGGTGCAGACAGAACCAGCACGAGCAGTTCAGACGAACTCTTGCAGTGGTCAGCATTCGCCCACCGGTGAGGATCAGCTCATGACAGCCTCGTGACAGAGCAGCTCCGTGCTGACACAGCAGCATGGGATTGACAGGCTGCACGACAAGCAGGGACAGCACTTCACTGCTCCACACAAAAGTAGGAATAAACACATAGGGGCAGCCCTAGGGAGAACAACACTTTGAATGTCTCGTGCTCTGCTAGAAAAGCTACAGAAAAGCCGCTGACATGACAGGAATCCTGGTTCACCTGTGGCAAAAATGATCTGCAGGTGTTACAGAGATTTGCTGGTAAATCTTTACCGCAGTTTGCTTCCGTTCAGCTACGCTGCAGGATCTGTACTCCTCACGTACTCTGAGAAGTTTGCTGAGGTTGGAGACACTATTGCCATAGCTGAGAAAAGGAGCGGCTGAACATTTTCTTTCAAGTATAATCTTCTAGTATAGGTTGGTATTAATCTAAAAGTGAACCTGGGAAAGAAACAGATTTTGTTTTCTGTTCTAAACACCTTTTTTTTTTTCTATTGTCAGTAGTCATACAGGAGTTCTGATTCTATTATTATCTGACATGCCATCTATGAAATTGCCTGTCTTTGCACTCTCTTCCAAACCCTTTTCACTGTTGTGTAGCTCAAGCATTCATGCTTCTTCAGCTTATAGTCTTTTGATACTGTATGCAACTTAGAACAAATCTCTTGCTCCCACAGTTTCAGCTTTCCTCATTCTAGAGTGGAGAAAAAAATCCTTGCCTGCTGTTAAATGAAACTTGCAAGAGCCGTGCAAATGCTACAAAATATTGGCTCTTCCCAAGCTCTTTTTGGAGAAACAGGCTGCCACTTACTCCTTGTATTGAGTTTACCCACAGGGACCACAGAGATCATCCGTGGCACACAACGGGATGCTCAGCAGGGGTTGGTGGTGATCCAGAAGTAGCCACTGGTCAGAGACTGGCGTCACTCTGCTGGTGGGAGGTCATGAGTAATTGTCTTTGCATCACTTGGCTTTTATTTCCCCTTCCCTTATTAAACTATTGTTATCTCAGCCCATGAGCTTTCCTTGCGTTTGCCCTCCTGATCCTCTCCCCCATCCCTCTGGGGGTAGTGACTGGGTGGGGGCTCACCTGCCAGCCAGGGGCAACCCAATCATCTTCTCTAGCAGCTCTGAAGATCCATAATGCCCAAAGCACAACCTGCTCCTCAAACACTAATCAATCATTTGGCTACTCTCATTATCACGCAAGTGAACTCCTTCACTCCACTTCCTTCAAGTTTACAAGAAATCTCTAATTTTGCCTACAGGAAAGAACCACGAACAAAGAGTCGGATTCATTATCTGGCAAATTCATAGCTTTTCTTTCATTCTGAGACACTTCCTGGATAGCTCACAGGAAATAAGAGATGACAGAGATCATGTTTCATTTTTTAAAGTTCTTGGGTCACCTAATGGCCATCATCATAGCTTCAGAATTTCAAATAAAACTGCTACAAACAGTTATTTTTATCTAGAAGTGGTGTTAGTGATGGTGCTCACCTGATGGTCTACAGACACAACAGAAGAAAAGTTTGCGGGGGAGACAGACAAATCAATCTGAGGAGGCACAGATGGTCTCAGAAGGCCTTTGTTTCTTTTCAACTGTATCAAGTGATCTAATAAAATCACTCTCTTCTCTCCAAGCCATACCTCTCTTGTATGAACATCTTTAAGCTTGCTAAAATGGCATAATTTCAGTAAAAGTAAGATTATGACAATATTTCAACCAGCCTTCAGAAGAACAAGCATTATTTCCTAAGTCAGTTACATGGAAACCAAGACTTCAGTGTTTCTGAAACTAGTTCTTTAAGACATGTTTGTGTATTTCCACCTACTTGGGCAGGAATGTCACAATTACACTAAATATGACTTACTCAAGACTAGCTCCCTACCCTCAGAAAACAATATGAATAGTATTTACTTCAGAACAGAGATCATTTGTTAGTTTGTCTGTGCAAGGCCTCACACAGCTTTCTCACTGCTGACTCCTTAGCACTTCAGTCATAAGCAGATTAGTAAATCCATCGACAAGAAAATACAATAGGTCATTCTATTCAGCAGTTTTAAGTCAAAACTGAGGTTTTATCTAAAAATGAGGTAAGGCTAAGTGAAACCTGAGTTTGACCTTCTTTCTACAAACCAAATGCTTAATAAGCTGCAGTCTTTTTGCCTTTAAACCATTTGCAACAATGAGCCATTATTATTATTTCTGCAAGGTTCAAATGGCAAAGCCAGCAGAAGTTAACAGACTGACTCAAAGTCCAGCAGTGAACCCAAGGGAAGAGACACTTGGAACCAGTGCAGCAATTCTCAGATTATATTCTTAAATTAATCTCATTAGATAGCAACCTCTCTATTTGTTCAGTTAAATACATGAGTAATTCTCATCAGAAACTTACATGAAAATCATACATGTAGGAGTCCCTGCGGTCTGTCCTCAGAAGTTGAGGGCAAGAAGACAGTAATTTTGCCAGCTAATTTTGCCAGTCATCTTCCCTAAAATGCACATTAATTCAGTAACAATCACGACACTTTGCATTAATACAATTAGCTAGAGAAAGCATTTACCCAGAGCAAACAAGATTGATCCCTCTTGAAAGAGGCATACCTCAGTGTTCTGCAAGCGTCAGTGCCTGTGTCTGAAGGACATGCATGAAAAATACTGTGATCACTTTTTAAGGAGTTAATGCTTTCAATTAATATGTTATTATTTCTTATAGTTTCTGATTTAATCTTCTGTAACCCACACATACCCAAGTGTCCAAATTAGGCTCATTTATTGTGCTAAGGCTGAATTGGTGCTGGTACACAGACTCCTTGGAAATACTGTTTTTGGAAAAACATGATAAATCATGTTTTGTGAATTCTTTCTGAGAGCGTTAAGTGTGACCATTACTTAAAGCGTGACAGACAACCCTTCTGCAATTAAGAATATGGATCCTCTTGCTCATAACAAAACATTCAAACGAGCTGAAGTTTTCAGCAGTTGGTACCTATATGGCATCGTTTCTTCACTTCAGCATACAAAAGACTGTGTTAATGGCTTGAATTTAAAACACTAATGAAAATTTCTTGATCCCGTCCTGCCAGGATGACCGATGGATTTTCTGCTTTGCAGAGACTGGGAAGGATGGAGCGTCAGAGGAACATCATCACCGTGCAGTTTCCTGCCTTTCAGTGGGACACTAATCAGAATTTTGGTAAATGTTGTTATTTGTGTGGAAATGGCATGGTGTGTGGGAGGGGAGTGAGTGGCATGGTAAGGGCACTTCCACTTTCGTGTTGCATTCACTTGATTCCTCCCAACACTTCTTCAAAATCTTCTGAAAACCGTTTCACCATCTAGTACCATGGACACGCTCCGAAACCTCCAACAGCTCTTTTTTTCTGCTTTACACACAGAACCATCTACTCAAATACTGTTTCTTTGAAGGTTCTGGATAGTCTTAGGAAAACTCATTTCTTAATCATCCTTTAAAAAACACTTAAAACATTTAAATCAAACGTTTTTCTTGCCAACTCTAGAGATCTATTTGCTCGCTAGATCAGAAAAGCTAAAGATCAGAAAGGTGTAAACTGATTTTGTTCTCTTTAAAATGAGTGCTCTGGATCAGAGACACCATGGAGCCTGCATTAGGAATCTGCATTATGCAATGTTAATGCGTAAGACAAATCCACAAACAATTACATTTTCACCTGCAACCTTTTGTTTCCAGCCTTGCAACTGAAAGCCTAGCATTTAGTCATACTTAAACACCCCCCACCCCCAATTTACCTGTAAAACTGCCTGATGTTTGAGGAATGGTGATGGAAACCAGAAAACTCAAGGCATTTTATATTCAAAGCAGAAAATTAAATTGGTATATATAGGTTCCCCAAAGGATCTGCAGTACAGATCATACAATAATTTCAGTCGGGGAGCGTTTCCTGCAACTGACAGAGGGTTGTTTGGAGCATTTCAAAGTATCAGTTTTTAGGACAACGCATCCTACGACCAATACAAACCAGCATATCCTTCACTGTCCACCAGGAATAAACAGATATGGGCAAGCTCCTACCTTTTATAAACAAGAAACTCAAAGAAGTGATTTGCTTCTCAGTAGGAGTGGCAAATGCGGTCACCTAAGTCTGCGAGTTTTGAAACTCTCTAAGGAGCTTCTGAGCCTTTTCCATTCCTGTAGATAAAACTAAAGCTCAAAATTAGTTATGTCACGATGCAGCTGCCTAAAGGACTAAGCACACTGTTTGAACTCCTCAGACCAAGAGAGCATCAGCAGGACAAATAAATTCCAGTTTGCAAGGACGGTACGAGTGAACTGGTACTACTGAGCTGCGGGTAAACAAAACAGAAATTGCAAAATGCAAAGACAGCAAGAAAATAAAACAGGGCCTGGAATAGCCAAACACTTGGTGTGTGGAAGGAATAGCCAATACAGAACCAATAAGCCTGAACAGACAGGTTGAATTGCAGCAAAGACCTGAAGAATGACAGAGCATAACAGATGCCTGCTGCCTGGATATAGACCAGAACTGATCAAAAGACTTAAATAAGACATGTACAAGAGCATATCCTGCTTATCTACTGACACCTATAAAGATGACACCGAACAGTCCTAGTCCAAATGAACGCAAAAGAAAAACTTCTTAGCGAAAAGCAAGAGGATTGCTTCAGATCTAATTTTGTGGCTCTCCATTCTGTTTATTTCAGCCTCATATGATTAAGAACACAGGTCCTGGGACTTTGCCCTAAGCATCAAAACACTTCTGGTTTTGGCATCCTCCAAAGCTCAATCCATGCATAAAACGTGGGGAAAAAAAACTTACATCAGAAATAAACAAAAACCATGCTATTTCTCCTGATGACACTAAATGTTTTATGTGCATAAATTGAAATCAGACTGAAAGAACAGCGTTGCAGTCCAGATCAGAAGGCAGGGAAACGGCCACACACATACGTAACAGCAGTGAGTTCACCAGCCTGGGCAGTCCCGAAGGCCCTCGCAGTGAGTTTCCCATTCCGACTGTAAAACACGAAGAACAGCGAATTACGAGACAATCCAATAGAGCAGTACATACAAGGGATGTTTACCCTTTCCCACATCAGAACTGTAAACATGGCTGCAGATTATGACCGCTAATCTATGAGTCAGAGAAGCACAAACTTCCTATTTGTTCAGCGCGGAAACTGGACTCTCAGACGCACACGGAGCTCTGCGTTGGGCATCTTTTGTAGCAATGAGTATGCTAAGACACATCAGATGATTTCATTTGGGAAAATAAGCCACTATGGATTTTTTTTTTTTTTTAATTCCTGGTGGCACTGCACAGGACGAGTGAACTGCTGCTGATTTTTCATCATACAGCAACAGGAGGACCACTTGCTATTTTCTCATCTGTTCTGTTTAGTTAGATGAGCTTAAGGCAATGGAACATTTTATGAGTATCATTAGATCATAACTTGCCCTCCAGGAGCACCAGAAGTGATGTAAGACAACTGGAACAAACCCAGCCTGATCGGCTGAACAACTTCTGGAGTTCACAGCTAAAAATAAAGTATGGTTCCCTGAAAAGTGAGCATACTTGGCCATCTGGGAAGTGACAGAACCACCACACCCCAATATGCTCCATGGTCTTATCCACACAGAACATCATCTCCAGAGAACTATTCTTACATCATTTGCACTAGCGTTACAGATAGAACTACAAAATTCAGAGGAGTTACTTGCAGTTCTTACCTATTCCAAACTGCAGACGGTTGATCATTTTAAAAATTATTTCTTACCAGCTTTACAAAAAACTCAAGTTTTAAAATTAATTAAAAACAAATCTATGAAATCTGAATCCAATCTAACTATACTGTTTATGTTTCCCCCTTCCTAGTTTCCCAAGCTCTGCTTAGTCTCCATTTTGCTTCTCAGGAGTATCTAATCACTTCTGCTCATATTCGTCTCACATGTTATTAGATGGTTATGATATGCAAAAAAATAATTATTTAAAATAACTCCTGTCAAGATTTTTTTTTAGCATAATCTAATTTGAGGTTAGATTTTACTCATGTGATAGATTTTACTTAATATTCTGATACATCCTATACTGAGAAAGGGTGAAGTGAACTTCACCTCACATTTCAAGTTGAGACTAGAAAGGCATGGCAAAATAAAGTGCTTTCATTACATAAAGTAGCACAGAGCATACCTGGTGTACGTGCAATTACTTGCAAATCAGAATTACTGTACTTAAGAAGCCATCATTTCATTGTCTAAAACTGAGAAAGGACAAACACACCGCTCAGCAAACCAGCTGCTTTATCAGCAAATCTGATGAACAGCACACTGAAGGCAATCCAGGAAAAGCCAGGTACACTACAAAACACGTCTCAAGAGCTGACTCACTCTTTGGCACTAGCTTCCAGTTACTGAATTCCCAAGAATTCCTCTGCGTTTCAGAATTGACAAAAAGAAACAGTCATCTAAGGGCATTCCCGAGAACATATGGGATTAGTTTCTTACTCAGGATTTACGCAGGTCAAATTTCCCTTAAGTCAGTGGTGTTTTCCTCGGGGGAGTGCTTGCTTTGTCCAAAGATCTATTAATATCAGGTTTTCAGTAATCAGATGCAATGCTTGACTTCACTATTCTGGTACTATATAACAAATAAAACTATTGTAAATGATCCTTTTTGATAGCTACCTTAACTCCTTGATATTTGGTCTAAGGACATCACAGCCACATCTGCAGACACTTGGGATTTCTCAATTCTTAGTTTCCTTGCAATTTGCTGTTTGAACTGACAGGAAACCAAACAGTTTTCTCCATTACTAGCACTTCACCATATGTTTCTTCAATAAATTTTACCAGCATAAATACATTTTACCAAAATGGAATTTTGCTCCCACTTTGCTCCAGTATTTTCACTTAGCTGTGACTGTAGTACAGAGATACTGAAAATATAAAATAATGTCCACATTGCTTCTTGCTTTTCCTACTAACAGATCGGAAAACCACAAAGTGCTGGCATTTTTAAAGGAGACATTTTTCTTTCTTCCTAGAAAAAAGTGTCTTAAGGTTGCAGGACACAACTGTCCTTCAAGTATAGAGGCAAAAACTGCATTTCCTCATCTTCTGCATGTATGATTTTCAGTGTGTAATCACACGGCATAAATACTGTTTATAGTATGAAATAATAAATGCACGACAGATTTGTGTCTTGGGCATGTGTCTTATCATTTTCTGTCACACAGAGCTTTCTATCCCCATGAAATTCAGTCACGTCTTTAAGAATAACAAAACTGTTGGACCATTTTGAGTGTTATTATACCCAATCTTTTGGATAACCCTTTCTAGCATAATTGAGGTGACAAAATAATGACTTCCTGTCTTTTACTGCTGATTTGAATTGGAGGATAATTCAAATTGGGAGGGTCCTCAGGAGGTCTCTAAATATAGTTCTGCTCAAAGCAGTCCCAGTGCTGTATTGTGTTCACCAGGAAAATATTTTCCTTGCATCCAATGACAACCTTTCATTTCAATTTTTAGCCTTTTGTGAAAGTGATGTAAATGTTTTACCTTGCATTTTACATTCACCATTATCACGAGGCTTCTGATCCACCGTTGCTGGCACCGTGCATCTCGACTTTTCAGTTTAGGCTCCTCTACATTCATCTTGTTCCGACTCCTGCATATTTCACACAAATTCATCACTGTGCCCTTATGGTGACAGCTGCGAGTGGTTAAGGTGCTAACACAGGGAGTCTGCTCTCTATCACACGGCCTGAAGTCGTCATTTTGTCCATGGTACAGTAGCATCCAGTGAACATCCAGTTAGATGTGCATAATTTCTAGTCCAGAAGCATCTTCTGTGACTGCACTGGACCTAGCACAATGAGGTTGTGCTGCAAACAGAGCTCCCTGGTGTATAATTATACACATCCATACATATAATAAACGTTATCACAAATAATAACCAGACATAACCCACGCTTTACTTTTGTACAGTTTTAAGACTTTTTCCTCGCTGGCTGCCCTACCGGGCATGTTCTACCAGTAACCCAGCCAGATCTAAACCAACCCCAAAGACACTTCACATCTGTCCAGCCTACCACATTCCCCTCTCCGCCTGATCAAACTCCACAAGCTCCCCTGGTTAGCAGGAGCTGCTCCTGCTTTCCCCAGCCCCGATTTCTGAGGTGCCAGCTCGGCAGCGGGGGCCTGAAGGGACGGGCCGGGCACCTCAGCCCGGCTCCGCGGGGCGGGAGCCGCCTCAGCGGGCAGGGGGCTCCCGGGGCTCCGTCAGGGGGTCGCCGCCGGCGAAAAAACTCGGGGGAAAGTCCCCTCGGTGCGCCAAGGAAATTCCCGGAGCGGCTCCCGCTGGGACGCGGCGCTGCGGGGCTTTCGCAAGGCCGGGCGAGCCCCGGCTCGCAGCCCCTCGCTCCCCGTCTCCCCCTCAGGCGCCACGTTGTACGCGTCCTGTCCCCCATTCCTCCCCCTCACCCCACCGCAGCCTGCCCCCGGTTTTCAGCCCCGCTCCCCCTTCACAGCGCCCTTGGGCCGCCCTTTCTCCTCCCCGGGCTTCCCCGGGCGGCTTTGGCCCCGAGGTGGCAGCAAGCCCCGGGGGAAGCTCTACCCTCCCCCGCTGCGGGCTTCCCCTCGGCGGGGCTGAGGCACCGGCGCCCGGGCGGGCAGCGGGGCAGGGCGGCAGGAGGAGCCTGCGAGCCCTTAAACGGCAGCGGCCGCCCCCTGCCTGCCTTGGGGAAGACGGAAGGGCGAAGTAACAGCAGCAGCACAGGCAGCAGCAGTAGTACAAGGAACAGGAACAGCAGCGCTAACAGCAGCAATAGTCCCGGCCGTGCCTGGCTCCTCGCTGGTTTATATGCACCTGGCCGGGTTATTGCTCGCCCCGGAGGAGAGAGAGAAGAAGGGGCAGCGGCGTGAGCGAGGCTCGTCTCCCCCCGCCATGTGCTCGGTAAGCGAGGGTAGCAGCACAGACCCGCTGGTGGCCCGCTTCAGGCAGGTGGAGGAAACGCTGGAGAAGCTGCACCGGGAGAACAGGAGCCTGAAGAGCAAAGTGCCCCGCTACAACGCGCTCTGCACCTTGTACCACGAGTCGGCCCAGCAGCTGAAGCACCTGCAGCTGCAGCTCGCCGCCAAGGAGGCGACGATCCGGGAGCTGAGGAGCGGCCTGGCCCGCCAGCAGCCCGCCGAGCCGGGGGCCGAGCCCGCCCGCTCGCTGGTGGACAGCCTGCTGGAGCAGCTGGGCCAGGCCCGACAGCAGCTGCGGGACAGCGAGCGGCTCTCGGCGCAGAAAATGGAGACCCTGAGCCAGGTAAAGAGGGGAGCTCCCCCACCCGGGGGTCCCCCTGGGCCGGGGGCGACCCGTCGGATCCGGCCCCGGTGCCTTGCCCGAGGCGGCGGGACCCTGAGGCGGGCAGCGGAGCTCCCCTCAGCCCTGCTGCCCCTCTCCACCTTGTTGAGCTCTGTGAGGTTGAAAACAGGCTGGATTTTCTATTTTTTTTTTTTCTTTTACTATCTTGAATATTTTTTTAAAGCAGCCCTACGGTAGGAACGTAGGGTGGCGTTAGAAATCTTCACGGAACTGTTTTTGCAAGCAGCAGGAGAACATAGTAAAAAAAAAATAAACAGCCCACAAACTAAATGTGGAAGCTCCGTACTAGTTAAAGACCCTCCTCTCTATCAGATGTAACTCTGTAAGACAACTGGTGCCACCGCTTTTTTCTATTCAGGTGTTTTTTTTTTTTAAAAAAAAAAAGTGCACTTTAAAAAATGGCTGACGCTGTGTTGACATTAAGATCGTGCCTTAAGATGTGCTTTGAAGAAGGAACCAGCAAGTCTGCATTGTGATGAGACAGACGGGGAAAATAGGATCTCTCTTGTGACAAAACAGTCACAAAACTGCCTCCCCTCCCACCCTCCACAAGCTCTATTTTTGGTACCGCCGTGAAGACTTTCCCATGTTCGGTCTGAAGTGCTTAAAGAATTTTGAAGCATTTCTTTCTGTATGAAGCTGTATGAAGGAATTTCCAAACCAAGAAGTGGTACTTAAAATTGAAACGAGTATTTTTGTCATAAGTAATCTCTTGACCTACAGCTTATACAAAACATTTTCCACATATGACACTCACCTACAGCACATTTAAATATGTTCAAGTTTGGAAATTTGTAAAGAGAGATGATCTTGGTGGCACTTTGCAGACAGATAACAAACCGGCGGCATCCAAACGCATTCTGTAGCCTGATGCAGAATACCTTTAATCTGTAGCAGAGGGGAAAACTAGCATTCAGCATGATGTGAAAATGTAAACATCAGCAATAAGAGCAAGTGCTCTTTCTGTAAGTTAGCCTAATAATTTATTTTAGAAATAAATGTTTTATGCCTTGCCATAAATACCAAAATCATTGTCACTAAAAATAACAAGGCACTTTCTGAAGTCATGCCTACATGCTGGCAGAGTGCTTCCTGTGGTTTATGGCTGTTAGTGCTGCTGAAGAACTGGAGCAGAGCTGAGCCTCTGTGTCTCGTGGTGTGTGCTGGTACCCAGGGGAACATTGGTTCTGGGGGAACAGTGCAGAGGTCTGGGCTACCAGCAGCCTTTACGTTTGGAGGATGACAAGCAGAAGCTGGTTTTGGCAAAGTGAGGGCTGGTGTACTTGAGATGCATGGTACCTCTGCGTGATTGTACCTCTCTGTGAGCACACTTCTTCCTTCTCAAAGCACCCGACGTGAGAAGTTAATTGATGCAGTGTGGATGATCCCCCAGACCCCTCTAATTCAACAAGAGTGTGCAGCAATGAGATGCATTTTTGTTTTGTAAGACTGCGTCAGGCCCCCTTGCATATGTTGGAGTCAGCTATGGCCAAAATACTTCTTGCTGCCATATGGATTTCATTTATTCTTTGCTTGTCCTCACCACTCCTCATTTTCTAGGTGGGAAAGTTGCTGTGTATGCTCTCTGATTTGTCTTTGTCACAGGGCCAGGTGATGACTATGCTTCGCTGGTTTTTGATAACTTCGCAGTTCCAATTTTTTGAGGCAAATCCCTACTATCTGCTAATTTGGAATGTAGGACTAGTAAGCATTTCCCAGTCTCCATAGCTATTCCTTTAAACTGCTTGTTTCTTTTAAGTTTTATTTTTAGTTTGTAGCTGCTGTATATGATTGTCATAAAATCTTCCCAGTTTTTGCTTGTTGTTTCTGAGTTCTTCATTCAGCTAACCAGGAAGTGCTCGTATAGTTGTCTGGGCAGTTTTTGATGACTGATCTGTCAGTTCTGAGGTTGAGTGTTTATACAGAAATTAATCGGATTTTTGCTTTTTAAGTACTTGGCAGGGAACGTAGGAGCAGTATGGGATTACTGCAATGTGAAATTCAGCCTTAGGAACGTTCTGGCTTTTGAGTTCACTTCGCTTTAAGTAACTTCCCCTCCCCCTTATGTTTAGGAAGTGCAGAAGTTGAATCAGCAACTAGAGGAGAAAAATGGAGAGATACAGCAGATGATAAATCAGCCTCCATATGAAAAGGAGAGAGAAATCTTACGACTTCAGAAGAGCTTGGCAGAGCGGGAGAAGGCTCAAGCCACCAGTGATGTTTTGTGCCGTTCGCTCACTGATGAAACTCACCAACTTCAACGCAAACTAGCATCCACAGCAGAAATGTGTCAACATCTGGCAAAATGTCTGGAAGAGAAGCAAAGAAAAGAGAAGGGGAATTCAGATGACCAGATTCCTACTGAAAGTTCAAATCAGGTAGTTTTACTGCTGCTATATTTTGTGTACATCATTACCTTCTAAGGTGTTTATTACGATATAAAACTTACAGAGACATGGCCCTTTGAATAATTTCATGTGTGGTGCAAAGGCTACCACGGCAACCTCTAAATAATTGATGACCAAAAACTG
Source organism: Heteronetta atricapilla (assembly GCA_011075105.1). Classification (NCBI taxonomy): domain Eukaryota; kingdom Metazoa; phylum Chordata; class Aves; order Anseriformes; family Anatidae; genus Heteronetta; species Heteronetta atricapilla. The sequence continues at coordinate 87,211,072 of CM021734.1, forward strand.
AGGATAGAAGCTGTCATCAGTCACTTGTGCTTTGGGGCTAGTTCATGCATTTATCTCCTTATCAGAGTTTTTTTTTTTTTTTTTTTTTTTTTTTTTTTAGAGGATCTTGAGAGGTCCTCTGCAACCTCAGAAATTTCACGACTGCAATTCTTCCCTGCATGTAGTGCAGCCAAGTACCTTCCTTATACTGAAGAATGTCTGTGGGCATCACTAGATGGTGCTGTGTTTTTGAAGATGCTGATAACTTGTTTAAGCATCTAAAATCACAAAACAAAGAAAAATAGCTTTTAAAGTAGCATTTATACTAAAAACTACAGCATGTGGTCTTCTCAGGTCAGGATCTGGCTTTGCACGTGTAGTATAGATCTGCAGAAAGTTGGTTTCCGAAGAACTGGGCAAGGTGTCTCAGCTATTTTTGCTCTGGGGTTCCCCTCTACCCTCCTGTTGTAAGGTAGCACTTCTCTCCAGCATGTGTGTTTAGACAAACTGCTTCATGATAGGGAGGTGGCAGAAATGCCCCTGAGCAGGGCAGAAACACATGGATTCAGTTGCGCTTCGCTGTGGCTTTGCGCAACACCTTTTCTTTCACCTTAGCTGAAGCTTTTCAGTGCAGGATAGGTAGCGTTGTTCAATTGTTCCACAAATCACACCGGTTCAGTCATGAGGTAATTCATGATACTATAAGCAAGCCACATTGGAGGTGCTGCTTCCAGTAACAGATGAAAGGATTGAAGAGGGTGCTACAGACTGTTCTCACAAAAAATAATAATTTTCTCATGACTTTATCGTTACGAAGTGTAACGCTGTGTTCCAGATGGCCACTCACCTATGCTTTTACGATTAGCTGTATGCATATATCACTTCCACTCGATAAAACGTGAAAGAAAATTTAATCACATTAAGACTAGCTATAACAAATAATTAGAGGTGAAGTAGATGCAAGAGAAAAGGATGTTTTTGAGGGAAACTTGAAACTTTGAGTATTATCAGGCTTTGTGTAATTGATAGACAGGAAACTTGACTGACTTTGATCTATGTAACAAGCAGCTAACCTTGTCCAGTGGGGACTTCCCTCTTGAAGAAGAGAAATTTCAGATGCAAGTACTAGCTGATTCTAGGGAATTTCGTACAAAAGTGTTCTGTATTACTCATGTACACCGGGGTTTTTTTAAGCAGATGTCACAACCATAAAAAAAAAGTATCCTTTCACACAATGTATCAAACAGGTTTTCTATAGTAATTTCTACTTAGTGCTAGCCAAAATTGACAGTAATTACAAAGCAATATGCAGGAATGGATGTGTTCTTGTCTGGAGTGGGGAAATGCAGTTTCCAAGGATGTTATGGCAACCGGTAAGCAGAGTTGTCAGCAGGGTAGTCCCTCTGGCATGTAAAGGGTGGGGTATTTTCCTTGTTAGCTTTGGTGTGCTCAGAGCTTGGTAAGATGTTTCTGTGACACCACGTGGACATATGTAAAAGATATCTAAGATGGTAAAAACTTGACTACATTTTGCTTATTATGCTAATAGTACAGCATGCAGCTTTTAGTGTTAAAGAAATACAGTTTATAGAAACAAGCAGGCTCGTGTATGTATTTATTTCAGTGATGGCAAGCATTTTTAGAAGAAACACACAAGATGATTTCCAATACAACGGCATAGCTAAGTAACATCTGGAATTTCTACGTTAAAGTAATCCTTCCTTTGTCTGAAAATTACAGGTGGTAGACAATGAAACTTCACTTCAAACCCTTATCTGCAAGCTGCAAGATGAAAACAAAATGTTAAAACAAAAAGTAGCTCATGTGAGTATTTTCATTTGTACAACATAAAAATTGATTTTGAATTACAGGAAGTTTGGGAATAGCTGAGGCCTGGTTAATCTAATTAAAAGGCAGTTTAATGCAAGTCCCAAGTTGGTTTTAGTCATAAAGCATACGACTTACAAGCAGAGCACAGTCTTGGTTCCTTGGCTAAGAACAGCTTATTATTTTAAATGTATTATTTGTTGTTAAAAATGTGCTGCAGAAAAAGAAAGTTGTCCCTTCCATGCATCAGTATTGCACTTCAGAAGAACAGCAGTAGCCCTGGGGTGACAGCCAGCCCCTCCTGGTCCTTATTAATTAATACTGTCTCTGCGGATTGGCAAAGAGGGAAGGGTGTCTGTGAAGAGCCTGGCTTATGGCATAATCCTCCCCTCTCACATGAAGTAGCTCATCCACGCTCAGTGATTGAGTCAGCATACTATACATAAACAAAAGCATACGTATATACTTTTATATATGTGTATATAATATTATATATAATAAATAATTTTAATCCTGCTAATATAGACAGCTTATATAGGCTTAGAAGCTTGTGTCTTCATGTTGTGACTCCACGGTGTGATCTTTCAGGTGGAAGACTTAAATGCAAAATGGCAGAAATACGATGCTAGCAGGGATGAGTATGTGAAGCGACTCCACCTGCAGCTGAAAGAGCTCAAGTCCCAGCTGGAGCAGCAGCACGGTGTAGCTTCAGCACAAACCAATTCCGAGCTGATGCAGAAGGAGATAGTGCGGTTAAACAAGCTGCTGGAAGAAAAAATGAATGAGTGCATCAAAACAAGGAGGGAATTAGAAGATGTGAAGAAGGCTAGCGAAGGAGACACTGAGCGCATACAAATGCTGGAGCAACAGGTTAGTAAATGTTTTGTTTCCCGTGGAGGTGGGAATTCTGTTTCTCTTGAGACCACAGAAATCTAGTGGGGAAAAAAATGAAACTATTTCTTTTACATTTTACCACTTGCCTTGCCACATTTGGGTATACAAATACTTAACACCACACTTGAAACAACACTTAAACTACACGATGGTCTGCTGGCTTTAGTATGTTGTGGTACAGATTTGAAAAAGAAACACAAATACCTTTAAAGCACAGATATGACAGGCAAGATAATATTGAGATTCTGGGAATAAGTGCTTACAAACAAAACCAGTCTCAGCCTCAACTCTTTAATCTAACCCGCCATGCTCTACCTTCATCAAATGCTAACATAATGATTGTTTTTCAGGTCCTGGTTTACAAAGATGATTTCACATCTGAGAGATCAGACAGAGAACGAGCACAGAGTAAAATACAAGAGCTTCAACTAGAAGTTGCATGTCTGCAACACCAGCTAGCAAGACGACAGGTAAACAAGCAAAATGCTAGTTTCTCCAATAATGTGTCATCAGGATTCAAGACTAAAATGTACTTCTAAATACATAAAAAAAAAATCTTAAGACTTTTTTAAAGCCATTTCAGTTCAGTGCAGCTATCAAAAACTTGTATTCTTTCAAAGTCGAGCTCTCGCAGAGATGCATGTCAATACATACATATTCCTTTCTAGTCCATTTTCCCTCTCTTTTTGTTGACCATAGTGAATTCTCATAAGGACAACTGACTCGTGTTAAGAGTGGCATCTTGAAAGTAAGATACTTAGCTATATCCTGTTTTCTAGAAGCCTGCTTGTGGCTCTTTGAAATAAAACTGCAAAAACTGATGCCTATTTTATTTGCAAATCTTCAGGTGAAGCCATAAGCAGTGTTTCAAGTGAAGGTGATAAAATATTACTGTGAAGAATGTTTTTATTTCATTTTTTTCAAAAGTTCTTCTTTCTCTTTCTAGGACTTGAGAGATACAAGTACTCATTTCCGAGTTCACGTTGGTAACCAGAATCATACGCATGTACAGACGAGCACCGAACATCTACGAGGCAACAGCCCAGGGCAGACAGGCACAAGAAGAACACCCTCGCAGTCTGAACAGACTTCTCCACCTGGAGACAATGGAAACTCAGGATCAGAGGGTAGGGGACAGGGTGAACTTCGATGCCCTCACTGTATGAGGTTTTTCAACGATGAACTCAGTGATGAATTTCTTAAGCACGTTACTGAATGTTGTCAGTGACAACGTGATGTATGAGGCACGTAAGAAAATCACTACTCAATAGACTGTAAAACTTGGACAAATGGACACCTCTTAGTAATTAGGAAGATGAACAGTATCTACCTCTACCTCTTATTTGATTTCACCTTCTCTTGGACTGTACAAAAGACTCCCAGGTAAAGCAAAGTGTTTTCATGAAGAATTACTTTGGACAACTACAAGGCAGGCAAGCATAATGCAAATTCTACCACAGACTAAAGAAAATGAAACTTGCAGCGGTAGCTAGCTTCAGACTGTGGTTTGACTCTTAATGGAAAGTAATTCTCCACAGCAGTCTGAAGGCTTAGGAAAAGAAGTCACTGAACTTGAAGTCTTCCTTCTCTCCAAAAACATAGTCTGAAGAATGGGGAAGAACAGCTTGACAGAAGACAAAATCTCTTGTGCTTTATCTGGATTAAAAGAGAGTATTTTCTTGGCTATTGAGACCAAACTTTCAGACATATTATTTGAAAATCCCTGTGTTCAGCTGAAATCAGGAGAAGTGGGAAAAAACCATATAAGGGCTGGTTGTTAACTAAAACTAGCCTATCTTTTTGCACAGACAATGTACAGGGATATTTATTTTTTTCTGTGCCGTAACTATTTCACAGTGTGTATTTGTGTAATTATTGATTGAATTCTAATTCTACCAAAGTATTATTTTTATAATAAAAGTGATTGTGAAGTTGCTTTACCATACTGGTAATGTAGTCAAAAATGTCTCTCAGTGTATCATAGTTCAAGTGACTACACTTCAGGGCTAATTAAATGTCATGGTTTCAGGTGTGAGTTATTCCATTACTGCAGCGACAGTGTCTCAAACTGTATTCAAATAGCTTGAGAGTCGCCCATTGGTGAGAGGACAGATGATCTTTCAGCTGTATGAGAATTCATTTAATGCACTACCCTGCCATGCGATGTTTATGACAAGGCCCTTGCTAACAGTTTTTTAATAATTTCTACATGGGAGATAACTTCAGCATAGAGCTGAGGGACTGTTTTGAGATGTATTTTTAGAGATAAGGTTGTACAAACATAACGGGTCCATTTTTTTTCCCCAGCATTGACTCCAGGTAGTTCTGACTAGGTCAGAGCTGCAGTTAGCGACTTTATAGCCAAAATAAAGGCCTACTGTAACCATGACCTTTCATAATTAAACAAAAAACCCAGCCACCTTCCTTTGTATAACACTTTGTATAACACCACCCATCTTCTGCTTTGTTTCCTTCCCCGTTAAGAGGACTGTAGATATTTTCCTTTGTTTACTCTTCTGTATTTCTATTAACCTCTTTCCCCAGTGCTTCCAAAAAAATAAAAGTTGCTGTGATTTTCTACAGCATGGCCTCAGTCTCCCAGAGAGCACATTGACCCTGATGAACATCAGCCTGCCCAGAGTAGAAGGCAGCCTCCCCCTTAGTTTACTTCCCCAAGCAGCACTGAATTTTGATCAGTCTTCCCTTCACTGTTTCCACGCAGTTTCAGCACAAGCATAGAAGGGGCTTTTCACTGCGCTGCAGGTTCACAACACCGTAAAGAAGCAGCACACACCTCTTTCCCAAAAAATAGGTAACCGAGCAACACAGTATTCCTTTCCATATGTAATGTGGTATGAATCTGAAGGTTTACAGAACAGCTGAAGGAACAATGATGTCACAGCTGCTTTCTTTGGATGACAAGGAAACGAGTTGTTGAAAGAAAAAAAAGCAGGGCTCGCTCGTATCAGAGCAGTAGTCCACTTCATCTCATGAATCCAGGAAGGCATGCACAAAATTCTGTGATGAATAGTGACAGAATTATCATCTCTAAGCACATCTTTATTAATTCACGATCCTTTTACAGCCCCAAAAGAATCTGAGTATATCTGTCAATGTTGCCTTAGGTGGGATATTACCAAAAAAAAAGATGGGTGGGCCACTGCATGCAGGTGCAATGGTTTGTAATGATCTGATATTTAACTGATTGCAAACCAGTGATTACTGGTTTGTTCTTCCCAACACAGCCTGCATAAACATGCACTGATTTTTTTTTTTAGGGTGACCATTTTATACATTACCTTTTAAGGTCTCCAAGATCAGATGTAGCCCACACAGTATTTTTCTCAGCCTATATGATTAAGCTTCCTGTGGCATAAACTAAGCTCTCAGTAGTTTATTTCTTCTGACTGTTCTCAGTAGACAAGTCTTGTTTATGACTTTAATGCACATCAATATTATGTTGCCAGTAATTGATCCAGTAGAATGAGGTTGTTTTTTATTATTTTTAAGTGATTCACTCTGCAAAACAGTTACAAAAGACACATACAACAGTAAATTCAATCTTGGCATTCCTTTTTTTGTTGTTGCTTTGAGATGATCACTGCATTGATACACATCAGTCAGAAGCTCAAGTCTGCTGTGGGTTTCCAACGTGTCAATCTCTGTGGGTACAGTGGGACAGACTGACTTACAGCTATTAGAAATAGATGCAAGAATTAAGATGATAATAATCTACATTGGGCAGTATACAGAAATCGACAGAAGATATTCTCATGGTTTCAAGTCCTCTAAATCAGTCCCTTGTCAAAGCAGAGATTAGAACCCAAACCCTGAGAAAGGAGGGCCCTTTAACATGGACAAACTGGATATAGCTGCAAAGAGAACCACGCTGCTTCAACATATGCAAACTGGTGAAGTTCTAAATCTTGCACAGATTACGGCAAGTCTCCTACAACCTAACCTAAAGCTGTGCAACAAGAGAGTCTCCAATTTGAATACCAGTGGCAAAAATCTAGGACAGGTCTACTGTTTTTCAGTATAAAAAAGTCTCACTTTCCGAGCTATCTTACAATTTCCTATTGTGTAACCCATCCTGCCCCTCCCTGAGCTGGTAAAAAAGCCTTACCTTGCCTCACGTATTTGTTGTCTTGGCACTAACAAGAAACCAGTTACACACTTTGAAGAACTACCAGGGTCTGATTAATAAAACTACAAGTGTTTGATTTGAATTATAGGGCCTAAACTATTTGTCCAAAGAAAACCTGTTACCCAGTGCATGGATTTTTACAAAGTCACTGGCAGATCTCTTGAAAAAAATACCATGAAATCTCTATTTGCCCTCTCCCCACCAGGCAAAGCATACACATCCATGCTTCCCAAGCAAGTACTGCCAACATCCACATTCACAACTCAGGTTCCTCAAACTGCAGACTGAATGTACAAGAACTGCCAGCTCCACCACCCCAACACTGAAGTGAACCCAGCCCTAGGTTCCCAGCAGTTTCTGAGCCCCTTGAGTTATGGAGAGCTCCTTCTGGCCTCACACTGGTTTCTCTGCCACCTGGATGGCTGTCCAAGGAGTGCGTGTCTTGTTTGGCCAAGTGGTAAAAGCAGCCCAGTTCCCTTCCGCCAAAAAAGTGATGAAGTAGTAAAAGTGATGAAGTGATAGCGATAAAGTGAAAAAGTGACAGAGATGAGTAAGAAATAACTGGATAAAATGGAATGAACAACAGCTTCATGAACTTTCATTAGCCATTTGTACTACCTATGGTACTATCTGTGCTACCTGTGCTATCTGTACTACCTATGGTACTATCTGAAGACACATCTGCAGAACTACAGGAAGAAATCCTCACCCAAGAGACTCAAAGCCATGCAGGAGATCTACAGGACCACATGGGACTGAGTTCCTTATTTGCTGCATCGGTACCAAAATGCATCGGAGATGACTGAGCCCCGCTCAGGCCCATTCCCAATTGTGTAACTCTCTCACTGCTGGCAAGCAGTGCCTTAGTGGAGAGGCACAGTGATACGAAAAGGCAAACAGAGGTACCCTTGGAGGTCCAGGGAGGCTGGGCTGAGGCACAATGACTCTTCTGGGACTTACAGGAACATGTCTTAACATATGAAGAGATGCCAAGATGTATTTATCCAATTACTGTCATGATTAGTCTATCCCTTCTCTTGAAATTTCTCCCTCCTTACCATCACCTTCCTGAAGCTGTCCTCCAGAACAGCGTGAGTCCAGACCCTGGACAAGCTCAGAGCTCCCGAGCAGCTCTCTCATCACCAAGGTTTTCAGACCAGAGCTTCACTCCAGGTGCTGGCAAGCTGCTTCTTCTTGCTCCTGGATCTAACTAGCCTGTATTTTGGGTGGGATTTTAAAGTAAATGCTATTTACTGATACTGCCAGGGTGTGCTGGTTGCCATGCAGAAACAGGCCCTCGGCACATCACCACAACAGCAGCTGTAGGCAAGACTGACTCACAGACACAGAAAATACAGCCAGGAGAAACCTCAGAAGTTGGTCGCTACCCCAAAAGCCCCAAGGGAGAGTCAAGGTCAACAATAAAGCTGTCTTCTGGAGCATGGCAAGCACTGACCTACAGAACCAACAGCCTACAAATCCTCTCAAACCTTTGGCAACTTTAAGGCCGCGTCTGTTTCCCCCCCCAGGGATTTATAGGACATCGGAACTTCTAAACCAAGTCTTAAGGGATGCCTCAAGATTTAGTGCTCACTGACATTAATACCAACGACAAGAATAAAGTTTGCTCAAGAAGATACCTATGCTTGACGGTATTTTTTTAAGCTTCTATTTCCTGTGGCTTTGCTGCATGTGTATATATAGAAAGCAAGGGAAATTCCAAACAGCGTGCCACGCCGCCGTACTCAGAACAGCAGCGCTGCTCGGTCTAAAAAAGGGAAGTCTCAAATTCTTTTTCTACAAAATCAATGTGAATTCAAAGTATGCTGCAGTAATATTTCCTAGTACCGCGCTCCAGTAGGTACCAGCCTGTGGCTTTCAGCTAAAGATCTAAAGCTGCAGAAATGCCTGTGGAGGACGAGGTCAAACCAGCAGAGCCACAGCGATGCGATACCAGGTTTGGCAGCATTCATGGTCATCGTGGGCTCCTGCTTTCTCACCTGATGCCTCAGCTCCTTGCTAGGTGCAAAGCCCAGCTGAGCCCACTCACCAAGCCTTTCTAGGCATGTCCTGCCTGGGGGTGGCAGAGCTCCAGCAGGTCAGGAGAGCTCCCACAGCCCCTCCTCCAGTGGAGGTTCGAGGCACCAAGGGTTCCCAACAGCACTGCTGCTGTTCAGTGCCTTCCCTCCTTTTCTCTTTATTACGTCCACTTTTTCCTCCTCTTTCTGCACTTACGGGTGAGAAGCCATTGGTGCAAGAACCCTTCAAGACGTGCTGGATGTCTTCTGTCGACAGGGGCTGATGATCTCCCTCGTGAAGCTGTGGTGTTTCCGTAGCACAAGCAGCTCCACTGTGGACAGCACTGGACCAGAGGCTGGGTTACAAGAAAGCTTATTTCTACAAGGTGCCAAAAAAACCCAAACCACCACCATTAGAAGTGTGTGCTTGGTTCAACCACGCTTGTTGCCCAGGACAGCCCTCCAGCACCACTTCTGCAGACCAGGTCACACCAGCGAGCAGGACAGCCGCCTGCCAAAGCTGTCACCCACCCACCCGCTGTCACACCAACACGCCTTGCCCGAGGCTTTTACACCTCCAGTTCTTGATGAGTGGGAGGGAGGAAAGAGCTGTGGGACCCAGCTCTGGGGCACAGGGCCCTCCGTGCCCTGCCAGTGGCAGCATGGAGGACGGGCACCAAGCTGTGCGTGGCTCCAGCTGTGCCCCCACAGCTGCAGCTCACAGCACACCAACCACCTGCAGCAGCCACCTGGTCCTCAGCCCGGGGGAGAACCACGATGCTCATGAAGCGAGCCCCACCACAGATCCTACTCACCAAAGGCCTCACTTGGGCTTTTCCTGCCCAGGCGAGGCAGGACGCAGGGCTCAGGCCGTGCTGCGGTGGAGGGGCTCCATCTCTCAGTACCCACACAGAGCAGGTGAGAGGGGCTGGGATATCCATGGAGCAAGGCAGCCCAGGACACAGGAGGAGGGAAATGAGTACAGAAAGCAGCTAAGCCAGCCACAGAGGAACCACCCTCACTCCTGCCATCACACCTCAACAAAGATCAGGCAAACCATGCCGGAGAGGCATGCCCACAGACACTTGAACATCTACCCAGAGAAAGAGGGGCTTGGCAGGGTGTGAAACCACTCACACACACCGCTTCTGCACGGCCTGAAATGGCATCCTACTTCTCCTTCCCCACCATCTGAACTTGCCCCCAGAGATGCAGCTCTGATTTAGGGGTTCTCAGCACGGTACGCCCACTCCATCTTCTGCAAGGCCTGTTCCTACCTCAGCAGGAACAAGGATGGAGCTTTCCAAAGTGCCACCCTCAATAAAGACTGGCAGATGGGAACCAGACACCCCCAGAAAGGGAAGGGACCTTCCTTTGGTCCTGGCTGCTGTGATGAGGGGCCTCCCCTCCCTGCACCAAGAGCAGTCCAAGTCTGAGCCCTAACCCTGAGCAGCAGGCGATCCTTGCCAGCAGGAACCTGCCATCTGTAGCAGCACTGACTGGGTATGGTTTAGGAGCTGCTTTTAGGGCACTGACTGCTCTGTGCTGCCAGAGCCTCTGAAGAGACCTGGTACAGAGTGCCTAGAAAACGAGCTAGAGCAGTTCCCATCCTTAGTGGCATCCAGGAGTTGTTCAAGGACTTTGCACAAGTCCATCTCTAACCCTCACGTCACAAGAGGGTAGTCACAGCAAAGGGCCAGGAAATGAACAGCAGCACAGAGAGGTGAGCGGGGGCAGAAGTTCACCCAGAGCCTCCTGACAACACGGCATCAGCCCCAAAGCACATTGTATTTTCCATGCAATTAAACGATACACTTGAACAGCACCTGCTACACACGTGGCAGGCACAAAGGATGTGCTCTCAATCTTTCCCTGTGTTCAGGGCAGGCTCACCTGGGCACAGCACTGGGGCAGGTCTCCTTCCCAGGAACACTTCTCCTTTGCTAGGACGGCAGCAAACCTTCCCCTGGAAGGACACGTCGTACCTGTAGCTCGGGATCAAACAGGCACCCACTGTGAATGCATGCAAGATGATTTTGGGTGAGGGACATGTCTCCTGTCACACCTGTAATGAAGCAGAGACATGCAGGTAGTCTGTCTGTCAGTGCTTCACTGCTGTGCCGTGCAGAGGATGGGCATCATCACAAACCCAAGCGCCTGGAGAGAACATGCTTACACCAAGGTCTACACATTGTTAGAACTTGCATCCATCAGGAGGGAGAAGATAAGAAAGCCTATTAATTACAACCATAGAATTCAATAATGAGGTCCACAGTGATCTATTCTAATGCTCGTAATTGCTCTTGAAACAACAGCCCCCCACTTATCAGCATTCACTCGCTGGGGATGCTCTTGGCTGGGTGGGCACGGTGAGAGGGGAAGAGCTGAGAGAGTCCACAGCACGTCGAGACCCTGCAGAAGAGCGGCCTCGGAGAGCAATGCAACCCAGGAGAGCAGCCTTGTCAGCACAGCTCGGTGTCCTGTTAAACAGGAAGCTGAAGCACAGTACCTGTAGCTGCAAGATCAGGCCTACAATCAGACACAAAACGCAACAGGCATGCGTGCACACAAGCCAGGTGCTTGTGCTAAGACAAGAAGGGATTTTGGTGCTCATCGGCAGGTGAATGATGCAAAAGAAGCTCTGCCTCCAAGCTCGTACCTTGTTTTCTTATAAAGCAGAGCTCTGGCAGCTCCCCCATGACTCTAAAACAGCTTTAAAACCACACAGTTTCTTTTAATAGGACTGAGGAAGCCAAGTTGTCTCTCTTCTGAGCAGTCCACTTCGCTGATCAGAGCCTACTTTTACCTATTCCAGTCACACCCCAACACAAAAACAGTTCTCGGGGCAAGACCCAGTGCCCTGGACATCACCCACCCCAGCCAATTGACTCTAGTCACCCAGACAGGTCAGCTCCAAAAGCACCCTCTGATTTCCCTTCTGTACCTCTGTGTCTGAGAGGGGTGGTCGTCAAGAGGCACCTCAACCCTAGAGATACCAGCACCACTTTCCCCTGGGGCACCCACAAGGTTTTACATCTTTTCAGTGCCAGTCTTTTGGCCCTGGGAGGATTCCAAAACTGCTCCAGATGGCGTGCTGGGACTGACAGGAGGCCTCTGACAACCCCAGACTTCCATGCTGTGTGCAAACCAGAATTCATCCCTGCAGAGGGGATGGCTCTGCAGCACCCCGCGTAGCCACCCACTGCCCAGAGTGCCACAGAGCAGAGCTGGACTGGAAAGGAGAAGATGAAGTTGGCCTGAAAGGGACACTAAGGCAACGAGGTGGTGCCGAGACAAGCCAAAGGCAGGAGAGCAGGGAGCTTTAAAGGCAGTTACTAAGTAATCTTTTTAGATGAATTGCTGCGGCGGCGACGAGGAGCCAGTGTGAGGTGCAGGCAGGCTTTCCCCTCCCACACAAGATCCATCCTTTGATAACCAGATGTGGAATCCCCTAAACTCGCCGCACAGTGGCAGCTCCCAGGGAGGCACAGCGTACAGTGGAAAAAATTGATGAGCGCAGCCACCTTGCCGCCGTCACCCCGAGAACGAGGGGCAGCCGGTTTGGTGAGCCCTGCTGAGGCGGCCTTGCACCGCACCTACACACCCACGGCCCTGCGTCCCCTCCTACAGCACGTCAAAGCCTCCAACTCCTAAGAATAGAGGCAAAAATAGAGAGTGCTGTCCAGGGGACATTTCACTGGTCTTGACTTTCTCTCAGAGCCAGGGTCTGTGCTCACCTTGCCCTGTGTTCCATCTCCTGCCGGTGGCATCTCCTTTCTCAGGCAGTTTTATCGCTGTGGTTTCCAGGTGACTCTCTCAGGGAAAGTTTACTGGAGCTCCATCCTTCCTGAAACGGCAGCAAAAGCCAATAACCGCTTCCTCTTTGCACAGCTAAGGAACTTCAAATGTGCAGTGTTGCAAAACAGCGTGAGGACACTCTCCCTTCTGCCTCTGCCATGCTCTTGCAGGCATTAATATCAGTTGTTGCAAACGTGGTGCAGCAACAAGGTTGGGAAACAGTTAAGTAGAAAAAGCAACTCTCACAGTCAGGAAAGGTAAAGGGCTGCTTTGTGTTCTTCCCCGTAGTCAGCTTGTGCCTTCGCACTGTCAGCAGCTGTGAAGAACCCAGTTCCTGCAGTCAAAATTCAGAGCTGGACCCCCTGTAGAGCTGGCACAACTGAAGGCTTTTGAGTCAGTCCCTGCAAGGGGCTTGCACTAGGAGTACTTGCAGGGATTTCTGTTTTGCTGTAATTGCAAAAACAAATCGTGAGAACAGATAACAACATCTAATAGGGGTTTTCACAAAGCTGATGTCACGTTGCTTCCCTAACCAGAGGGGTACACAGTGCCCCCAGCATCTAGAGCAAAGGACAAGCCAATAAAGTAAGCAGCTGGGTTTGCGTACCTCGTGTGATCCTTGCAATATGGGAGCTGTCTGCTTACAAGGCAGTGTTAGTACTGTGGTGAGGCTGCATCCTAAGCAGCTGATGTTTGGCTGGACTTGAAAAATCAAATTCCACTCTCCTCTCGTACTGTGCAGCGTTCAGTTCATGGAAAACAGATGGCGGTGACTCACGGAGTGCTGAGCTTCGGGGCACTCTGCAGAACACTGGGGCATCCTGCTGGTTTTATAGAGATGGCGCTAACGCCAACCAGGAGCGGTTTGTGCACAGATCTGCAACTGCTTTGACGCAGTTTCGGTGAGACAATGCTGTGATTTCACATAGAAAGCTCTGGGCTAGGCACACTAAAAACTTGAGTTTCAGGCCACCTGTGTAGTACCTTCACATAGTCACAGGCTACGGGATCCACTGGGTCTCCTTTTTGCCCAGATTAAAAGGGAGCAGTGATTTTCTTCCCCATGGCTGACAGAGAACAAGCAAGCCAGCACAAACCTGGAGCTACACCACTGCTTGTACTGCTGCATTTATTCCCCTTACCTATTGATTTCCTTATAAATCAAGGTGATTGATTTACACAAGCGGCTTACCGCTGAGGCAGGCAACAAGCCCAGGTGCCAGCACGAGCACTGCAGGCCCCTTGAGTTGGAAGGCCAGGATCTCTCTGAAGCAAGAGCCACAGAAGAAGCCACGGGCTCAGGAGATACCGAACTGCGTGTCTGGAGCATGGGATTTCCACTCCACCTCTTGGCAAGTGAGAGGTCAAATACAAAAAACAGGGAAATCTAAACACACCAAAAGGTTATAAAAGTTTACTTAAGAAGCCAAGACTGACCACAAGGAAAGGTTTTTGTTAAAATACTTTTTAAGGAAATAAACAGTATAATAGCTTTTGGGCATTCATTAAATAATAATGGAAAAATCTGTCGCATGCGAAAGGACTGATAGGAACTAAACTTCACAGAAAAGGACACGGGCAGGGAGCCAGTACCAAACGGAAATGCAGGAGCAAAGTTACTGGAACTTCTGAGGGAAGACAGCAGGTCTAGGCACAAAGCATTTTTCTAAAGCAAACTTATGACCGTCACACTCAATGGCAAGTTTGCAAAATCACCAGATGGTTGGGTGCAGGGGGGAGGAAGCTCTGGAGATCAGCTAAGCCCAACCATCGTGTCGGAGCAGGGCCGGCTGCAGCAGGCCAGGCTGGAGGCAGGCAGGGTTTGACCATCTCCACGGATTTTGGCCATCTCTGAGGATGAAGGCTTCATGCCCTCTCTATGCAGCCTGCTCCAGGATTCAATCGCCCTCAAGGCAGAGAAGTTTTTCTTTATGTGATGTTGGAATTGCATGTTTCAGCTGGTGCCCACTGACTCCTGTCCTGGCCCTGGGCACCACTGAGGTGACTCTAGATTCCTCTGTACTGTCCCAAACCAGGTGTTGGTACAAATGGGGAAGACTCACCCTGAGCCTTATATTCTCCAAGCCGAGCTCCCAGCTATTCTCTCTCCATGTGCATGGCTCCTCGTTGGATTTGAGCTATTTGACACAGGACAACCCTTCCCCCCCCAAAAAAAAAAATAGACCAAAAAAAGATCTATTTCTCCCCTTCCCCTGAACCACCTGAGAGGGATTTTGCTTATTTAACTGCTTATTAACACTCATGGTATTCAAGATCTACAGATAAATAAATATCCTATGGACATAGAGCAGAGACCTCAAAAACGCCAGCTAAACCAAAAGCGATAGAGTTATCACAGGAATCAGTGCTAAATCAGAAAAACGGCTCCTTTGGCACGGGTTCCAGAACAAACACTAGAAGAGTTTGTAAGAAACATGACACTGACGATTGCTGGCAGGGAAGGACGGTGAAGAGGCAGGAAAGAAATCCTCCAGCTTTGTTTTTTGACACCAGTTTCCTCAATCCAAATGCACAGGCTTGTTTTGGAAACCCAGCTAACAGACTGGTTAGCAAGAGAACCTCAAAAGCCTCAGAGGCCCAAGGCAGGTACCCGTTTACCTGTTTGATATCTAAGGCCCCCAAATCACAGCAAAGTAAATCCCTGACAACACAATTGCACATATTAGGCCTTCTCTCTGTCCTGCTTGCATGTTTACCACTGCTGCCCTGACCTTCCTGACTTCACAGTCCATGGCTTTTGTATTTTTTTGCAGCTTGTGAACACTTTACGGTAAGGCCGGGGCACAGCAACTGTTTCCATTTGTTTATTATGTCTGATTTCCTCACAGCTCAATTGGATGATATTTCTACAATCACCCTCTTTGTAGTTGCTCTCCCACTTTGCAAAGACTGTGAATCACACCAGGTCATGTGCAGACTAGTAGGCGATAACACAAAAATCCCTTACACTTAATGTCAGCTTTTGTAGTATTCCCTCTGCTGTATAACACACCGCCATTGACTCCCCTGCTCACCAAGGTGAGGAAATAGTGGCATCGACTAAAACCAAGCAGTTTGGAAACTCACCAAGTCTGTGAGTGCATCACGAATGTGACCCTGAGCCTCTGTGCTTTCCTGGGCCGCACGAAGGTAGCCCCGAGATGATGATCTTTGTCTGATCAAGAGCTACAAGACCAAGCTCACCTCTGCTGATTTCTGAACCAGGATCTGAAGTGCCAATGCTTCCAGTGAAGTAACGAAGGGCATTGCTCACCCCCGATGTCACTGAATTGCCCATCTCAGTGTGACAGATGTATGTAATCACACTGACCTGCGTGTGCTCATTTGAATCTCATTTGGGTATGTACCACATTTGGGACCCTGATATTAAACTGAAAGAGGAAGAGAAAAGGAGTTAAGCTCTGCCCAAGAGAAAAGCCCTGACATCTGGTACAAGAAGGGCACAACCACTCTGCTCCTGCCTCCTTCACAAGCACCAGCTGTTCCAGGGCACTTAACACAACAAACACCAGCAGTAATGAAGGAGTGTGAACTTAAAACTGGGGATTCTTCGGATGAATTGTTTTTTTTCTAAGTGGTTGGGCTGATGCTGTTCATCACCAAGTACATACAAAAAGTTGGCTGAAGTTTTTGAGTTCCCAAACATTTAAGGCCTTGTTTGGGAAGCTGTGGAGGACAGAAAAAAAGTACAGAGATTCAAAGAACAAATATCTTTAAAACAAACAAAAAAAACCCCAACCACTTAACTTTAGTCCCCCTGACCGCCCAGAAAGGAACAAGCAGATGAATTGCAAATACCTACCTGACAGCAAGAAGGTGATTTATTCTTGACAAATCCACGCTGGCTGCTACTCGTGGTCAAACTGATAATTTCCTCCTTTTATAGGATAACAGCTCTTGAGGACAGGGAAAAAATAGTAGATAGCAAGAGGTATGTTGAAAGCTTGAGTATCATTATGAAATATTTTCCATAAGCCACCTGTAAAAAACACTACCTCAAGGGGTACAAAAATCAGTCCTGAAGAATACATCAAATTAGGAGACTTAAAGACTGGTCCTGGATTGAATATGCAGTTATTTTCGTTTCCACTGATGGGGGATGGGGTGTTTAAAACCACATGCAGACCTCAAGCTAAAAGAAGATGCTGGCACATTGGTGAAGGAAATCAGAACAGCTTTGGCAAATCGCAGAGCTGGTTTGAAAAATGCAGGCAGCTCAGCAAGGACAAGTGCAAAGTTACTTAATTCTGGGCTTGTGAATTGCACAAATCCACAAAGAGGAATCACTAGCAGGGCAAATCCTCAGAGCAGCTCGGAGGCTGGAATGAGTCACAGGCTGCTGCAACTGGAGCCAGGCACTGGCAAGGAACAAGCAGGGACACCGACAGCTGGACATGAAGGAATCCCTCTGTGGTGGACAGTGTTTGAAAACTGTTGAGAAAAACACAGCAAAAACGGACAAAAGACCATGGGAGTTTGTAAGAAAAGATTAGAAGCTATGACAACAGGTTAGAAGGCTGAGGGGAGTCAGGCTGTATCCCTGCAGAAGGCAAGGAAGCCTCCTTCCAGCCCAAATTCCATTAGCTACCCCAACTGGGAAACCCCTTGCAGTCTCCCTAGGAGAACTTTTCCCTTTTTCTGCCCTGCTGGGGCTTGTGCTGCAGATCTGCGTCCTTCCTCCGTGACAGTACTGCAGCCCCGTGCCAGCTGGCAGCCCTGTCTTGCTCTGCGGGAGCATCCCCAAGCCCTGCAGAGGCACTCCCAGGGATGGAGCAATGCCCTTCCCTGCCTCCCAGAACTTCGCTCGACCCCGTGGACTGCAGCCAGGACGGCATGAACCGGCAGAGGCTCGCTGCCAGCCCAGCCTTTCAGACACAACACACATCATGCAGTGCTTCTGCAACCAGCCGCAGAGAAACCATGCCCTTCCACCCCTGCTCACAGCACAGCTGCAAAGCATCACCCAAATCCACGCACACACGTAAAGGGAGCAGCATGCGTTTGACTGCAGCACGGACGTGTGTCTGCACCTGGGGTACGAACCTCTCCTGCTGTAGGGCAGTGCTGTAGCCAGCAGGATGAATGGGGATGGCTCTCGTTCAGCCCAAAGGAAGGACGGATTTTGCTCCAGCACATCAGGGCTGATGGGCACAGGAGCGCTGTATGGAAGCAGACCTGAACCCAACTCTCCCAGCCTTCAGGCTCTTCGCTCTTCACCCGGCCTTCTGGTTCACAGGGGCTTTCTTCCTGCATCTCCCCTGGAAGAGCCAGCAGTTCAACAGTTTAAGTTCCAGTAACAGTTTTGGTTCTGCTAGGTCAGCTTTCTCCAAGGCACAACTAGCTTTCCAAAGCCTCACAAATATCTCCCGTTGGAGTATTTTCCAATCTTTTCCAATCTGTAATCCTGTTGCAACTGATTCTCTACATACTGCAATTTGGAAGTGACTTGGTTCCATGCTCTGCACAGCACCTGTCTGGGAGTTGCACCATTTACATGCTTCCTCCAATCTGCAGACAAAATACAGAGAAAAACTTTGCATCGCCATTGCATTAGTCAGGACCTCCAGCAAATCAACTTCCCCACTTGCCTGAAGTTAATGTAAGACAAGAGAAGCCGCTCTTCCAGCCTCCCCAAGGCTTCAGCTGTGCAGATCCAAGACATTCCTACAATGCAGGGTTTCCAGAACTCGAATCCCCTTTGCCAGCTCTTCTGTTCCTCCTTGGGCCCACCTCTCCACCTTTCTCCATCCTTCCAGGTTTAGCCTTGTGTTTCTTTTCTCCTGGCTCTTGCACAAGCCACCACCACCTTAGGGTGGATGGGTGCACAGATGGCTATTGTACACGCAGGGTGGGATTCAGCCACTGCACCCTCCTATCAGCTTACATCTTCCTTTTCCTTGACATACTGGTAGTGGAGTCACCTTCATATCTCAATCTGGGCTGGGCTTTAACCAACACTGATGACTAACACGAAACAATAGGATGGGCAAAATGTACACTCCCTCTGCCACCTACCACCAGGATCAGAAAAATCCCTGAACCCAGCGAACAACCATCCTGGCTTTATAATGACTGGATCCAATTTCTCAGACTTGTTTTTCTAGATGGTGGCCTCGCAGCAGCAGGGCAGCGCTGCTATTGATAATAACCTGCAGTGATTAATGCTTCTCTAATTGCACTTCGACAGCTGAGGCTGGAGTGACCTAACCCTGAACACCCCTGAACATTCAGGGGTTGGGGAACCTCAGTGAAAGGCAGGGAAAAAAAGGGGATGCTGTCTGGTGAGAGCAACGCCAGACAAAATCATCCAGAAAAAGAATGAATAAAAGCAGGTGAAACAAAAGGAAAACAACGTGTATTTGCCTCAGCCCAAACAGGACAACTCCACAGACTGACTGGAGCAGCTGGAAGGTGACAGATGAAGTCCTTCAGAAATCAAAGTCAAATGCTGCAGACAAAGGTCTGATGTCTTCATTTTGGATGTGCCGCTTACTTTGAGACAGGGTTATGTAGAAATATGGTATATTTTATTAGACCAACTAACTCCTTTAAAAAACAGCTAAGCCTGTCCCAAACTCTTCCACACAACACAAGGAGCCTGCCCCATCTTCCTGGAACCGTCTGACCCCAGCAGTGTCCTCACCTGTGCTACGGCTGAATTATTAGTTACATTTTCTCCCCCCAGTTTTTCCAAAAAGACAAAAAAGATTAATAGCTTCAGAATACGAAGGGCTTTTTTTTTAAAAAAAAAAAAGTTATTAACATTCTATAAAACCTCATGAAAAGCTTCAATCATAGGCTCTGGGAGCTACTAGCACGAGGGAATCGCTGGTGCTTTCTGAACACCTGCATTTCTTAACGTGGACCTTCAAGTACTCTTGCACATAAATAAAAAAGAAACCTCATACTTCAAGTTTTTGTAGGATCAAGGATATATTAGCATATACAACTGAGTTTAAGGCAGTTTATGCTTCTACTTCCCCTCAAAAATTTGCAAGCCAGTGACAAAATTCCTCAGCTGCTGCAAAAGCCCAGGTACTTTGCGACCCTTAAGCTTGTGTTTGGGAAGGCTTCTGAAATCAAATTCCTCGCCTGCAGCTCGGGTCAGACTGCCAGCATCAGCTTCCTGCTTTCTTCTGAGCTCCCCTTAAAATCAAAACTTTCTTTTTCCTAAAAAAAGGATGTGATTTTTGTAATCTGGGGAATTATTGGAACTCTGAAGCATGACTCAAGTGTTCTCCTCTGGAATCAAAAGGGGAACCAAAACATTTTTAGGGAGCGACTTCCTTTCCATTTCTCAAGAGTTGTATGGCATGGAAAGGGAGACAGGAAAAGGAGGGAAACAAGCATGGACCTGAGGAGGACCTATACCATAGCTTATAACAACATAAAGCCATTTTCTCCCTTACTAGTAAGCAAGCCTTTGGAAAAAAAAAAAAAAGAAAAAAAAAGTCCATGTCCTAACTGCTACTTATTGGCATTTCCTTCCACTATAAGCCTGAACTGGTACTCAGAGAATAGTACCTGTAGTACCTGCAGGAAATGCCACGTCCTTCGCCATTCTGGGGTCTGAGTTCCAAGCTTCCAGAGCATATGGAGGCAGGGGCTGGGTGCCACTAGGAAGACAGAAAGAACTAGGCAAGGGTCAGACTCAGAAACCAAGGGCATTGTGCTCAGTTATAAATCCCTTTCTCACCACTGACTGAAAAGCTTGGGTCATCTGCTAAGAAATGAGAAACAGCACAAAAACTACAGAAAGTGAACTAGATTTACACAGATGCAGAACAGCTTTCACACACAAAGCTTAACTAATCTCAACCTTTTAAGGTAGGAAGAGAGATGACTGATGTCGGGGGTTTATAAAATCATCAGTGAACAAGATGAACGCAAGATTAGTTGTCACTGATTTTTGTGATGCAAAAATTTGATAGCCAGTAAAAAAAAGTAACCGCGTGACAAAAGGCATAATCAGATTTGCTAACTTACTGCAGCAGGAGGTTTTGGCTGCCAGAAGGATAAACGGCTTCAAAAATGATTAGACAAACTGAAGGAAGAGAGCTCTGTTGGCTTTTAAGCAGAAGCCAGGGTGCACCGTTTGGTTCAGGAGTCCCTCCATCATTAGCTGATGAAAGCCAGCAGGGAGTCCTCTATAAACAGGGGAACAGTCCTCACCGTGCTGTCCACTGCTGGCCTCTGTCAGAGGCTGAACCCCTTGGCTCTTCACCAAGGACGCTGATTTCCATGTTCATACGTTGGCACAGGAAGGAAGTAATGCTGCGTCCATCTCTTTGTTTCGGGGAGATTCCTACAGCGAGTGCGTCTGGTCTGGGGTGGTTGTATAATGGATTTTAATCCCACTCATTCTAACAAGACCTGAGTACCTGACATATCAGGGCAGAAATCAGCAGATTAGTAGCGATGATTCATTTTGGTGACTGTGCGCCAGCAGGCAATTCACATGTAACACCTCTCCAGCATATGTCTGAAGGACATACCAAAATTACCAAGTGTCTGATGTAACAATGTTCTTTGCATCCAGGTGCCTTCACTCAAATTTTCCCCCAAATGCACCCAAAAAAGACCAATCCAGATAGCAATCCAACTGACAGGACAGATGTTGCTATGGTACAACGCAAGCAGAAACAATTGGTTTCTGGCATTCATTTACACTGCTTTCTTCCCTCAAACCCCCTCCAAATATTCTATTATTTATATAAAAAAAAAAAAAAAACATAAAACATCACCAATTAGGTTTTCTTTATTTACAGACCACTTCCAGCTTGTCTGTTCGGGAGCAGAAAGCTCTGTGTTTGCCACTCAGTGGAGCAGACTCCGTATCACCACCACAAAGCTCCTAGTCTAAGATGTTTTTCTATGAATTCTTTTGAAATGTCTTCCTCAGAGAGGTCCCTTTTAATGGTCTTACTACACCTGCATCACTAGGCACAGCATTTGGTGAAGGTACTTGGAGGAAATGCCCGCTGTATTCAAGTGTACCCACTGTAATTTGACTGCACATCTTGACCTGGCTAACAAAAGGAGCTGTCAGACATGTGGTGCCACACATCCTTCTCCACCCACCCGAGAAACCTCTTACAGCTTCTCTGAATGGATCAGAGGAATCTCAAGTTGAATTTTTAGCATCTTCCCCACATCCTCCACCCCCAGGATTTTTTCTGAATGCCCACTGCATAACCTGCAGGAAGACGCACGTACTGTGGTTTCCCATCTCCGCAGCAAAGTGAAATTCCCTCTGGTTAACCACCTGCCAGCACCAGAACATGGCATTTGCTTCGCTGTTAACCTTAACCAAAAGCCACGCGGGCAGCACGGCTGCCTTAGGACCCAGCTCACAAAACTCCACCATTGGAGATTTTTGCTTTAGAAAACGCAGCGACATCGCAGCTCTTTGCTGGAACAACCAGTTGCTTTCTGGAGTTATTTCAGCTTGTTCCCCCCCCCCCGTTTTACCAGGGTACTTTTGAACACGCTCGTGCAGGAGAACTGAACGTTCACTTCCTTCTCTGACTTGCTGAAATTCCCTGATTTCATCACCCGCAGCCTGCTGCAGGGCTTCAGGGCTCTGCACAGGAAGCTGAGAAGAAAGCTTTTAGTGAGAGCCAAAGGATAACAGCTACGTGGGGCAGCACAACATGTTTCACTTGAACGTCAAACAAATTCTGCAAGTAGCCATGACCAGGGACAGGTGCACACATAGGAACACAAGCTTTCACAAAACCTGGGCTGGCAGATAGAAGCATTTACTGCTGCAGCTCTCAACCTTTCCTAGAATACCGTATTTAAACTTTTTATGCAACCAAATTTGTTGCAATAGAGAAAGCTCAGGGTCCAGCTTAGCTTTTATTTGATTAGATGTTTGCAAACCATTCCAAGAATGAAACAGAAGTGTTAGTCCCGTGAGTCACTGCGAAACCATAATGTCTGTAAATTTTAGGGGGACACATTTCATGTATATATTAAATAGCTTAGATGTCCTCCAAGAAGTTACAATAAGAATGACCTCAGGTGACCCTGTGAAAATAACACCACCAGGAACCAAAATCCTGAAACTAAGGATAGAGAAACCTACTCCCCCCCCAAAAAAAATACCTTCACCTAGTGCTTCAGAAGAGGCATGAGCCTTGAAATGCCCACCTTTAAAGCAGACACCCAGAGACATGAACCTCTTGCAGCAGTGTCAGGTGCTTGTGTTAATGCAATGCTACCTACCGGCACAGGTCTGCTTCTCTCTGCTCAGAGAGCAACCAGAATCAGTCACAGCAACATAACTGGGAACTGCAAACAGCCGGGTTATTTACAGCTCCCCGTTCCTGTTAGATGAAATCCAGCTCTGGAAGTGCTCCAAAGAGCATCCAGAAACACAGACAATGAAACATCTCTGGGCAGCTCCATTCATTCATTCTGAGAACTATCCAAGTCCTCCTCTCTCCTCTGACCGTACAGGAACGGGCGAGGATTTCTGTCATTTCCTGGACAGGAACATGGAAACGTCACAAATTCACTCCCGAGAACGGAGCGCTGAGCTCCCAGACCAAATGCAGTGGCTGCGTGTTAAAGGCTGTTACAAAACCATCAGCATTCAAGTAACCCTGAAGGGCTGGCGTCACCCTGCATAACCAAGAGGGCTCACAAGCAGTGTGGAAATTCCATCCTTAAGTCATCGACTGCGACATCCTCCGGCAGTTTTCATCACTGGTACATCACGCCAAAAAAATCTTTGATCTCGCGGTGTGGCCTCTTAGGGCTTGTTACTCGAACTGTAACGTGTGCAGTTTCTTCTAGTGCAACGTGCAGAGAGCCAACTTTTTTTTTTTGAGCAGATTTTCAAATTCTCCTGGGTTTTTCCCCCATCTGCCCATCCAGCTACTGCGGTCTGTACCCGCAGTCAGAGCTGCTGCATGCCAGATGTTATTTTGCAGTCATGCAGCCAGGGCTCTGCCTTATCTCCCGGCCACGTGGGGCACACCACCCATCCTGAACAGGTCTCTCGTGTTCCTCACCTCCCTGTCATCGAGCTGTGCCATGACAGAGGCTTACAGACAATGACAGTTGCTTTTTGTGTTTTTTTTTTGTAGGTAAGCCATGAACCACACAGTGAGGCTCCAGGTCATGTTTCTGAGTCCTGGAGAGACACAAGAGGTATAAAAGGCTTTGGAGATGTAGGGCAGGGTTAAAGCAGTGCATGGACAAGAAAGAAATGACCACAACTGCCACCTTCACTACATCAAATCACCCCTCAGCCATACAAATCTCATCTTTCTCCTGCTGCAGTCTGCTCCTAATACTTCCAAAAGTTTTCCCTTTTTACTCCAGCAGAAGCCATCTGCCCAAGACAGATGTACAAGGCAACAACCCTGCAAAAACTTGAGAAGTATAAGGAACAGAGAACAGGAATGACAGCATTATCTCCTTACACACACAATACCTCCTAGGCTTCTTCACCCTGTTGTGGAAGCTGCAAAGTGTTAAATCCAAGTGGTCCTGGTCTTTTTCCTTGCCTGCAGGGAAGGGGTTGAGATTTTGGAGCCTAGGGAAGATGCCAAACACCACCTGTGAAGACCACAGTATGGGTATCACGCACAGCTGAGTTTCCACCTGCAGATGTGGAGACACTGGAGATCAGGTGGGGTGGCTGCAGGTGCTTTGTGCTGAGAGCAGCCATCTTCAGACCTGCCCCATACCCCAGCTTCTGGCAGATAGCAGCAGCTAAGGCCTCCCAGAGCTGTGGCAATGTGGCTTCCCTGGCCTTCGTCTCTCAATCTTCCCCCATGTCTTTCCCATCTCCTGTAACCTCCTGTAACAAGAGAAATAAAATTGTTCATACATTCCTTGAAGCACAAACACTAGAAAGACATGGAAAGAGATGTAAACACCTTAAAAATAATTTATTCAGCATACCACAAAAAATGTAGCATAGTGGTCAGGCCTGAAGAGATAAGAAATGTTTTGCTTATTGTAAGAAATAAACACTAAATTAAAGGTGGAGTAAGTAATTTATTTTGTCAGTCAATACCAGAAACAGAATTTGGCCTTCCCCCAACTTATTACAAATCTTGAGAAAAAGCAGAAAGATGGAATTAATCCAGGGTTGGGAAAACTCAGATAAACCCAAGGAGTCTGAGCAGTCCAAAAGGAATTAAACAGGACGAGATTCTTCTAACAACAAGCTGCAGTGTCACACACACCCATGGCTTCTTATTTTAATCCACAAGGCTTTGTTGCTTTTAAATCAGAATAGAAGTTATGTTATTGTCCTATGAAGATGTTATAAATTCTGGGCAAATATACCTGGATATGAGACAGAAAACTTCAACAGCTTCAGATGCTCATTAACTTCTGGACAAGACAGGATCTAGACTTTTCAACATAAACTCCAAGTTCCAATTCTGACTTCACAGAATTTCTAGGTTGGAAGCGACCTCCCAGATCACCGAGTCCAATCTCTGACCTAACACTAACAGTCCTCCACTAAACCATATCCCTAAGGTCTACATCTAAACGTCTTTTAAAGACTTCCAGGGATGGTGACTCCACCACTTCTGCAGGTGGTGGACCCCACCACTTCCCTGGGCAGCCCGTTCCAATGTCTAACAACCCTTTCGGTAAAGAAGTTCTTCCTAACATCCAACCTAAACCTCCCCTGGTGCAACTTAAGCCCATTCCCCCTCGTCCTTTCACCAGGCACGTGGGAGAACAGACCAACCCCCACCTCGCTACAGCCTCCTTTGAGGTACCTGTAGAGTGCAATAAGGTCACCCCTGAGCCTCCTTTTCTCCAGGCTGAACAAGCCCAGCTCCCTCAGCCGCTCCTCATAGGACTTGTTCTCCAGGCCCCTCACCAGCTTTGTCGCCCTTCTCTGGACTTGCTCGAGCACCTCGATGTCCTTCTTGTAGCGAGGGGGCCCAAAACTGAACACAGTACTCAAGGTGCGGACTCACCAGAGCCAAATAACTTATATTACCTCTATTACCTTTTCTCTAAATGATCCCTTGTACCACCAAGTGGAGCTAACCTATGATTACCACCCCCGAACAGTGAAACAACACAACTGTGGTTTTTTTTCCATGCTTGTAGTAGCTGACTGCCTAGTTAAAATGCTGAATTTTGTTTCTGCTGATCCCAGACAGTGACCAATTAAGTGACAACTCATGTCTTTTTGTTAAAAAGCAGTACTTAAAATTAGCAAGTTCAATCAAACATGAAACTCACTGACCACTACTGACACAGACATTTTCAGTGATATTTGGTCGTGCTCAGTATATCGGTAGCCAATATAGCAGCATGATCTAAAACCAGAGGTAACACGTTAAAGGAATGACTAACAGGTAGAATTAACTTTCAGCAGAAAAAAATAAACCCAAGGCTTGCAGAGGACAATGACGAACAGAAGAAAAGGATCACGAGGGGTAGGCAACAAGTGGCAATTTCACAAAGGTTCCAACCTGCTCTGAAGTTTAGTCCAACCTAGTCAAAACCCACTGCGACCTTAATGCGCGACCTCTCGAGCACGTGCACAACCTGGAAGAGACCTCCTGCTAATTGAAGTTAACTGTGATGGAGGTAGAAGTAATGCCCCACACCCCCAGCAGGAGAAAAACCCTAAGAGGAATTGGTATGAGACTGAGCTGAGGCTGGCCCTTTGAGGCAGAGGCAGTGGAACGTCTTGGGATTTCCTGCTCAGCGTGTGCATTCCCACTGCAAAGCAGTGAAATTTTTTGGGCTGTGAAACTGTGCCACCTATGTGATCTTTCAGAGTGTTTTGGGGAGGGGGACATGTGTGATACGTCTGTTGCTGTGGTTTGGTTGAAGATGGTTTCCTGTGAGACTGGGCCTTCAGCATACAAGTTTCACAAGAGAAAGAAAAAAAAGTACTGACAAGCAAGTTAGACGCAAGCTTAGGCTCTCCAGGAAACCACAAAATAACCTTTCTGAAGACTGCCAAATATGCTATTTCTACACCTCTATCATCTTTTAAGGAGACTAGAGGGGCAGAGGAAGGGCTAGAGAAGAGAGCTGAATGAACACGGGCAGGAAGGAACCAAGAGCTGGGGAATGCCAAACCCTACCGGAGGCAGCAGGAATTTCACCAGCAGCTTCATGGAGCTGGGGCTGCACCTGGAACCAAAAGTCTTCTGAGACAGGAACAAAAACAGACGCCCACTGTCAGCATGGGATCATGGCATGGGAATGCCCCAATCTAGATGAGCAACCTACACATGAGCAGTGGGCTGGAATTACCAGGCTGGCCAGACCTATTGCAAGATTAAGCCACCACAACCAGACTGTGGTTGAGGTATGCTGATATTTTAAACAGGTCTTCTGCATAGCAGGGAAGACAAATGAGGTACGGAAACAGTTAGTATAATACCGTTTGAGCATCACTAGCCTTCACCACGAGCACTTGAAAACCTCGTGGTCAAGAGCAGAGGTTAGCCTCAACGCTGCCTGCCTTGATGGGCCCTATGCTCGCCCCAGCTCCAGAGCTGTCACTGGGAAACGCAGCCTGTGGCGATGTTGTGGCTGCATGCTTCGTCTGCTTCTCTTGGTTCTGACACTTAAAACTGGGCAGCATTTCAAAAAAGGAGATCAGCTAGGAGAGGGAAAGCATTTGTATCAGATTAATGGCTCTCAAATGACTGTGAACTGATCTTACCCTCTGCCTTGCCTCATGGCTTAAATTGATTTCCTTGCAGTGAGAATCACAAAGCTGCAATTCATTAGGCCGAACTCCAGCTTTATATTACACGCTCGCACTGCTGGAAACCACAGGCACCAAACAAGCTTCAAATTATGATTGCTCTGCTAAGAGCTAGAGCAGAATCAAATGCTAAAAAAGATGAAATACCAGCTGGTTGAAAGACCTTCATCTGACAAAGGCAAAACACCACTTTGCAGTAATTACGAGAGAAGGCTTTTCCCTTCACTATCATTTTTCAAGATGAGGTGAAAAAAGCTCTGCAGTTTTCTGTAGCAGGTAACAATTTATCTTGTAGGAAAACGAAGTACAGAGCATTTTATATCAAAATAAACACATTTCTTAGACATGTTTGGAACCTTATAGTCTTTCAAGTCAAGTGACAGATCCTATGTGACTGTTGTTCCCAATACGTTCACAATTTGCATTCAAATCACACGAAATCTTTACAAACTTTTTTCCCCCAACTATGGAAATAGCAAGGAAAATTTGCTTTTTTAAAAAAGTGTCTTGCTCCAAGTGGAACAAGCTATGGATGGGCAAGGAGGAAGAAGGAAAAGTCCCTTTTCTTCTCAAAACAGGAAAACTCTTCTCAGGAACAGCAATTACTCCACATGCCCACAGAAGCTGCAAGCTTGATGCATTAGTGGCTTCACTTGCTACAGTTTTTTTTAGTCCAAATCGAAATGGGTCTTGGGCTTCCACAGGAGGAGCCAGCAGACAAGGTAGGGATGTGCCATGCTCTGACAGTGACTTACTGCATGGCTTTCAGTGAGTCATTAACTTTGCAGGTTGCTTCCTGTTGATCTTAGGAACATCAGGCGTGCCCTCAGCGTGAATGTGTGCAGGAGAATCACAGAACCATGACAAGTACAATACAAGTGTAAAATAATGTTATTAGAGCACTTTTTAAAAATACTTGTTCACTGGCATAAGCACCCATGAAAAGGTTATTAGGGTTGCAAGTACAAGCACACAGAATTAAGAAACTCCTCTCTCCAGCAAAGCATCAGTTCAGCTACTTCATGTACATGCTGTGGCTGCACATTTATGCCATCATAAACGTGCCATCATAGGCCGGGACACTTGTGCTTCACTCGAAGCATAGCGTGGACTTAGCTGCGAGCAAAATTACCATGGGAAAAGACATCGCTACACCAGGCATTCTCTAAGTGGAACTGTGAGGTACGCTCCAGAGAAATAAGAAATCACACCAAAATTTTTTCATCCTTCATTGGTACTCCCTACCTTGGGTCTCTCCCCTCCTGCGCCACTGGCAGCACACAGCACTGGCTTCTGAGGACACGATGAACCAAGGCTGAAGCTCAGGTATATTGCGTCTGTGGCAGAGAGGCTGTCTGGCGGCAGGCTGCTGATTTATTCCTCCAGCCTCCCCTTTGGCTCAGTCCCACTTTCCATCACACAGAAATGTTCTCCGGCAGCTGTTTTTTCCACTCTGCTCCCCACAGGTGAGCCTGAGGTGAGGCCTCAAGTCAGGAAGAAGTAGCAAGGTGCTGGGATGTAAAGCCACCCCTCCCCGCAGAGAGGGAGTACCAGGAACAGAGGTAAGCACGTGGTGGACCAAGAGCTCAGTGAGTACGTGGTAGCTCAGAGTAAAGCTAGCTTGGCAGTGGAGGGAGTGAGAGCTCATCCTGCAGCGGGGGTGGAAGGGTAAATGTGCAGGTAAGAGAAGAATGCAGCCAGAGGCTGCTTTGGCAGAGCTTGGTATTTAACATTACTTTGAACCAAATACCCTGTTACTGCAATACAGTCAATATTAACACACACTGACTAGTTTTATTACATTTTTAAGGAGACTACAGGCAGGAAGAAGCCAGAGGTTTGATAAAGCAGATGATAAAGGATTAATCAAAGGAGGAAAGGATATTACAATCCTTTGCATATGAAGTCTCACTGCCCATGTTGAACATGGGACAAGCAGAGAAGGACAGAGTGGTCACCACAGACCAGAAAGTAAAAATTACTAGAGAAATTTTTGGGTAACTTCAACAGCAGGAACAAGAAAAACACATCGTGATGATTTCATCGAGAGACACCCTCAGATAAGTGGTAAGAAGTGGTAAGCTGAGCAAACTACAGTACGCTATTTCTGTACTGTGGAAGCATGTGAAGAGGAGTACCCTTCACGAAGGTAATTCCACTATTAATAAGCTGTTTCCATCTTCACACCTGTCTGGTGATAAGCTGCATGCAGTGATATGACCCAGCAAAGCACTCCATCCCAAGGATTTACAGATGCCACCACTCTCAGATCTATTTTATTGCATTTTCTTTGCCACAGCCAAGCACTACTAGGCACGTTCTCCTGGCTATAGGCAGGTACAGCCAAGGAGAATACAAAACTGAGCCATTTGATCACAGGAGCTCACTGACTGCAGCAGCTTGTGGCACAGGGAACACAGCACAGGTGTGACACAGACAAATATTGGGCTACAGAAGCACAGAAATCACACTGCAATACCAAACATGGAGCCACCTCTGGAGCTTTGAAGAGCATGTGTAAGAGAAATCCCACCTGCCAGTGGGAAGAAATGTTTATTTTGAGGGGGGCAGGCCACAAACCACAATGACTAGCTGGTTTCTCTTTTGAAAGATTCTCTCAGACTGTGCACAGCAGACCCCCCTCAAAGAGAAAGGACAAAGAGAAGTTACTGAGATACTGCAGGAGGCGAGTACACATGAACTTCCACAGCTATGGAGAAGTGCTCAGGGGAAGTGCATACTGACCTCCTAAGAATTGTTCTAGGATGGTTCCTCTTCAGACAGTTAGGGCACAACTTAGGAGCTATCACAGCCTTGGTGGAATTCACCTGAAGAACCCTGGACTTAAAAAAAATGACTTGTTATAATCATCAATAGTTGCACACATCTGAGTAGAGATGAGGATGTGGGAGCAGGGAAATGCAGTCTTCCAGCTTCTGAGAAGAGGAGGAGGAAGTGACAGGACAGAAGCCCGCTGATTCTGCTCCTTTACAATGGAGAGAGGAAGAAAAAAATTTATTCTGCTCTTCCTCATTGGGGACTAATTCTCAAGTCCACTGCATGACAGTCAGAATCCATCACACAGAAAAACACTGAGGATGAACAAAATCTGCTGGAAGGTGTCTGAACAGAAGTTAACACAGCACACACGTGTACATTTGTACAAGTATGTTAAGTAGGTAGAAGTGCGTCACCCGGGATTCAGCAGATCTGCAGGCTGTCCTAAACAGTGACCAAACCCTCAGAGGTAGCCCAGCATCATTCTAGAGATGCATAAACCCACCCTAGGCCATATGAGCTGCATATGCAGGAGCCAATTAGAAGTGCCTACATATCCTCGTGTGCTCACACACTTGGTCCTCGCAAGGAGTCGCGAAGGTTTTTTTCCCTGGGTATAGCAGTGCCTGGGAACAAAGGCAACCTGAAATGTCCTCAACGCATCAAATAGCTCGGTTCCTTCACGACACCAGAACTGGTTTTACAGAAATGGGAAGGTAAAGAGCAAGCAGTGGGCAGTGTTCCTAATCCTTTCCCAAGACTCTCACCTTCTCGCTCTCAAGATGAAGACGGGGCCTCTCTGAAGGCTCTGTCTGTACACAAGTGCTGCAGAACAGAAGAAATCAGAAGTCCAGTTGCAGACACAAAGCACCTACACAGAGCGAGGATCTCTAGGATTAGAGATGCAGTGGAATAGTTTACATTCTTACAGGGCTATTACAGATGGATGTCTCTTCAGGAATTAACAAAGGAAAAATAAAGAGCACAGGGCTGCGCTCTAAGCAAAGGAGTGACTTGTACACGCAGAGCTCTGCAAAGTGACAGGTAACAGGATGGTCAAGA
The DNA here is from genome assembly GCA_011075105.1 of Heteronetta atricapilla. NCBI lineage: Eukaryota > Metazoa > Chordata > Aves > Anseriformes > Anatidae > Heteronetta > Heteronetta atricapilla. The sequence goes on from CM021734.1 coordinate 87,242,315, forward strand.
GCTTAGGGGTCAGAATGAGATGGGAGGCCAACAAGCAGAAGTGTCATAGGTGTCTGCTATAAACCACCAACACGGAGAGAAAATGGATGAAATCAGTCAGCTGATAAAACCTTTTGACTGCCAGACCTGTTTCTCCCTGGGGATTTTCACAACCCCTGTATCTGCTGGAAGGGCAACAGGAAGGGTTGAAAGCAACAAACTAAGAGAACAATCCTAGAGGGCATTAAGCACAACTTTTTGAGAAGTGTGGTAGGTCAGGAGGGGTACTCTGCTCATTCTGCTACTCATGGACCAAAGTGAACTAAACATGTGAAGGCTGATCACAGTGTTGGCTGCAATCATAAGACGGTGATAAAGATCCTGAAAGAAGTAGGCAGGTAGAGATCTTGACCTTCCAAAGAGCAAATCTGGGCTTGTTCAGGTAGGCAGGAGCCCATCAGAGGCTGAGGCAAAAGGGCCCAGCCCTTTTGCCTAGTTGATCTAGTTGATGTAGAACAACCACGGAGAACAGAAGAAAGGTCCATTCTGAAAGGCAGGGTATCACGCAAACATGACAAGGGGCCAGCTCGGCCTGAGAGGGGGATCTGCTGCCTGAGCTCAGGCACTAAAAGAAAGTATATGGAAGGTGAAAGTGGGGAGAGGCTGTTTGGGAAGAATATGGACAGAGTCTGAGCACCCAGGGAAACAGGAAAGCACAGAGCATGTTTGGATTTGAAATACGGAAGGGATACAGAAGGTATCAATTAATAACTCATCAGCAAATAAAATGTTGGTCCAATCACAAGGGCACAAAGAAGGCCAAGGTATAAGGTATCTACTTTGCTGTAAAGGTCTGCTCTCAGACCTAGTCGAACGTAGTGGCAGAGCCTGTGCAAATACAGCATAACCCAGAGTCAAAAAAACTGGATTAGGGAGTACTTTAGCAAACTAGACACTGTAAAAGACAGCAGGAGGCTAGACTAGATGACCTGTAATGTTCCCTTCCAACCTGATTTATTCTGGTTATAAATTCCCCAGGAATCACCATAAAATCTTTGGCTATGCAAAGGAAAATCAAGGTAGAAATGTCATCTCAGTCTATCATCTTAGCCACAGCTGTGACAACACCGAAATACGTAATAGACAGAAGACCTAGTACAGCAATGCATGCAAGAAACGGTCACTTCAAGTTCACTAGCAGTTCTTATTCATATACATTATGTTGCCAGATGCTAGAATTACTAGAATTACGTTTTTCAACACCAGCAACTCAGGTGAGAAAATGATGGGCCAAGCATTGCGCTGCCCTCTAAAATGTATCAAAAGCTGGTAACTTCATTGCTTCACCCCATCACCAAGGGACTGACATCAGATTTGGTGGCTCTCTCGTAATTCTGTAACACTCATTGTGAAAAGCCCTCAAGCCTGTAGAGCAAGCAAGTCCGGTACTTAAACAGCACAGTAAGGTGAGAAGGTAATTCATTTAGGAATGAAAAGGGAGTAACAGCTTCCATGTGGAAGACAACCTACCCTGCTGTTTGTATTTGCTAGTTTTTCCAATAATATCTGAGCTCCCTTTAAGACTAGGATGGAATTGCTAATCTAAGAAAACCTTTCCATGTTTCATCAGTATCCTGTTGCACTGTAAAGCAGCAATATTTTGATGTAATGCCAAAGCAACTGTCAGAGCAAAGGGGGAAAAAAAACACAAAACCACCTTCCAGAGCTACTTACATCACAGTAATAACCAGTTTGAAGGAGGCAGCCTACAAATACAGACAGGTAAATCAGCTCTGTGAAGAAAACAAACCAGACAAAAATTAGGAAGATGAATAAAAATATAATGAGGATATTATGAGTTCTCAGGCCCCTTCAATTGAGCCACCAGCCAGATAACTCCTTTTTATACATTCCAAATTCTGCGTAGCAAGCACAGGAAACAACTTTTATATATATTTCAAATAAAGCAAGGTCCAGCAATAAATCAAGGGTGCTGCAACAACCAAAGAGCAACTACACACTTCGTCCCAGTGCTACAACAGCAGGAAGGAGCTGAGCCGGAGCAGTGCGTGCCTTCAGACAATGGAAGCTTTTAAAGCTCAGTCTTTTTCAGACCTTTCTTACACGTTGAAATATTCTCAGCTGAGTACATACACACAGATGCTTGCTTTAATGAACTGAAAGCATCGACTTCCCATTGGTGCGTCAGATGGACTTTTTCCTCAAGCAGTGGAAACAATCGTCTAGGCAGCGCTTGCGTGGGGCAGCAGACACCGCTGAGCTGTTAAAGTACCTTTTATAATAAAAATGAAACTACGAGGAGAGGCCATTCATTCTTTACCTCTGAATCAGGAAGTCCACTCATTCAAGCAACCATCAGCCCGCGTAGAAAGCACAACATTCACACCATCCCTTCCACTCCTCCTCCAAGCATGAACTCACAAAAAGCTGCTCGGAGGCTTCCTCAAGCCCACCAGGAAAATCAGCGGGGGCTTTCTGTAAATGTTGCTTATGGCAGTCTAAGGTCAACAACTAATTTCAGCCAGGGAAAACCCAATGCCATTTATTATTTCCTTAGTGTAACACACAGATTGTGTGGGTTAAAAAAGGGAAAGGCCTGAGAGAACCGTGATGTAGCCAACGTGGAACACTGCTCCGTGTCAACAAGAACAGCCCACAACAATATTAACAAGCAGATCACACTGCATGCCAGTTGCTACACCATTCTGGCATCAATTACCACCACAATACTTGCGACACTGTTCTGTCATAGTGGAACAACACAACAACCTTTCACAAGAACCATCTCTACCTCAAGGTAGAGATAAAGCAGGCACATTGCCATCTGATGTTCACGAGTAAATTACTTGAATGCAAGGTGTCACAAAGGTGCTGATTTAGAAACAGGAGATCTAGACGCTGTTCTCACCTCCTTGTCCCATCCTTCAGTTGCTCATGAACTGAAGTAATACCTAGCTCACATGGAAAGGGGCAAATGGTTTGAGATTCTTAAAGGATCTCAAACTTTAAAACTTGATAAAACTTTAAAACTTGCCGGAAGCAGTCCAGGACATATCAAAAACAGAGTCCTTCCTGTACCACTACCATATGGGTGGATGGGGTGCTGTGCAAGAAGAAATAAGCGATGAAAGACTGAGGGAAGCTAAATAAAGTGAAGAATTGGGAACGATGCTTCACCTGCAAATCCTTGAAATGCATGGGTTAATTTCTTTCCCTAGAACTTGCTTAGAATCCATGACATGGATTGTTTTTAAACACATACAGAAAGCTTAGAGATGTGAAAAAGTGAGCTAAAAGCTACAAAATGAACAATAATGAAGTGTCAATTTATTACAACTAACAAATCCACAAACAGACTGCCCAGAAGTTGCAGTCTCCATCCCTGGAGGCTTTTACCATCAAATTGGCTCAACACCTAGGTAACCTGACCTGATCTCAAAGCTAACCCTGCCCTGAGCAGGAGGCTGCACTAGAAACTTCCACAAATCCCTCCTGACCTGGATTATCCCAACCTGTGTTCCTCCTCTGCGGTTCTTTGGCAGGTTCTTCTGGTTTCAGCCTCTGACTGAAGACACTAAGTGTTTCAAGCCTTGCAATACAGATATGAATACGTGCAGCCTCAGGAGCTAAAACTCCCCTTGCAGTATTAAAGTCAGCCTTCTCCCCAATAAAACAAAAACAGCTATGTGATCATCTGTTGCCAGGTAATGCAGAAGCTTTCAGAGTGCACCAGAATGGCCCAGTCCACACAGGGAGGGTGCTAGAGATCACTCATAAGGGGCACCCAGGCTGTAACGTGCTTCACTTCACTGCCCTGCCAGGTTTCAGGGCTCACTAGAAACTGCCTTGGCTGTGAACATGGTAGCCCACGCCTCACGTCGGTAACCAGGCTGCGTACGAGCACAACGGGCAGGGCTGCGGGTCCTTGGCATCCCGCAGGGGGCACGGCCTGAGCCCGTCTCCTGGAAGCATCAAACTCAACTGAGTCATATAGAATTGAGTCAAGTTCAGAATTTGAAAGGGAAGCCAAAACCTCTGTAAAATGCCCACTTCCTGATTAGCAGCAGCCAGCCCTCAGCTGGGTGCAGACTTGCCCTGACCGCCACCTTGTGTCACCAGCGGCAGTGGGTACCCACCCCGAGCCCATCTGGCCAACGCTCCCCAGGGCACGCTGCTACCAGTCTCCACTGATCTGTGCTAAACATTCATTTTCTTAATTAGCATGGGGAGAAGTACAATCGGAACTCCAGCCAAATCCATAAAACCACTCTCTGGTGCTGTCAGCTGTTCTTTCATCTCCTCCTGGCTGGCAGCACCGCTGACTAGAGGCCTGGGGGAGCCAGGTAGAATTTATAGTGCTGCTTTCCAGGCCCAGTTGGCTGTCCCATATACTTTGACCGAAATAGCATCAAACTGCACTGGCAGTTTTATTGTTGCCTGAAAATTCAGTTGTTGTCCCCTCCTAGGGCACAGCTGCTACGTGCTGCTCAGGGAGCTCATCTGCTGTCCCATCTGTCCTCTGAGATATGTTCAAGGAAATGCCACGCATGGGATAACAGGGAGGAAGAACTGGAACTTATTTAAAATTTGGATAAAGGGAAAAATATTCCTGACGCTGATCCTTAAACATGAAAAGCAATCGACTGCTGGCAATAGAAAACAGCAGGGGAAGATGAGTGGACATAAAAAGGAAGTTCTCCAGGCCACGGAGCACAATTTCTACGCTGGCCACACCACTCTCACTACGGGTAGAGCATTTCCTCCCCGGGGCAGCTTTTACAACAAGGGGCTGCCACAATGCCACCAAAAAGGGAGCAGAAGCATTTCAGCAACACACCCTAGAGGGAAGAAGAACACATAGCCTTCAGCCTCCAAGAGGTTAGGATCCACAGAAATTATTTTGGTGTTTCTAACAGCTGATATTCAGATCTCCTGTGTTTGGAAGCCTGGGCTTCTGAAGTAACCAAACTTCCTTAGTTACACAGACAAAAGGCAAACCAAAGAGCACCCAAGTGATCGCTACTTTACCACAAAGGCACTCGAATATTTCAGGTTACCCCTTGGGTCCCATCACCACTGAAAAAGTTGCAGCTTTTGCAACCCTGGTAACTCCACTGAGGTCAAAGCACGACAACTGGCACGTTTGCATCTTCTGCACAGATTATGGCAACTCTCACATTACCTAAAAGCATCACACATGCGTTACAGAAATCTCGCATCCACTATCTCTCATACTGCTAGATAATAGGAAGATTATTTTCTCAGCTGAAGACCCTAAGACTCAAGACCATATAACATTTTTTTTGTTTGGTCTGAATTTTAAATTAAGTGTCAATTTTCATACTGAATTCTCAATAAAAAGCTTTAATAAAAAACTTTTCATTTTATTGGAATACAGTTATCCCACCAGGCCAAGAGGCCTAAATAAACCTGCCAAAATCTTTGCATATTCCTGTTCTCCTTCCCCTGTCTGCACAGGGATAGATGACTTCAGTTCTCTGTACACTTCTCAGAGGGAAATGGCAGATTCAGTAGCTGAATTAGACGAACCCATTCTGAGCTGATCATCTGAAATTAGCTCACTCCATGCAAATGAGTACATCTGCTACGAGACAAGGCTCCTCACTCAATGCAAAACTTGCTGCTTCTGATGAATGCTCTTAGTTTCTCTCTGTTAGCGAAAGTAAGGTGAACAATGTAAGTCACATGCTTTCCTGGAAATTCATTGCTAGTGGGTAGATATCACTGTCACTGTACACAGGAGAACAATCACTTCTGGAGACCACATTTATACTACTTAAGAAGCTAAACTGCTTCTTAAGCACTAACCATATAAGCCAGTTGATTCACTTCTTCATGCATAGGATGGTGACACTGCACAGGGAGCCGGTCCACGCAGGACGGATGTCAGAATGTAACTCACACCTTTCATTAGCATTTAATGGTCCCAACACTTCATAGCTGCTGCTAAAGGTTTGCACGATGCCTTTCAGATCAAAGTTTCCCCCCTACCTCTGTTCTGTTCCCTGGAAAGCAAGCATCATTCAGAGGTATAGAAGGGGCATTTAATGAGTGAGCCGTCTTTCAAAGGTAGAGAAGCAATACATAGTTGTAGGATCATTTCACAGTTCCCATTCTCACAAGGAAACGTGGTCACACGTGATGGAAAAGAGCAAATTAACCTGATCCCCTGATGTGCTAAAACAAAAGACAAGTTACTAAGACCAGGAGCAAGAGGTTTAATGAATCCATAGAAAAACTGAGTACTGTGGATCTGGATTACATTCTGGCCACAGGCGTGAGATGCATGCTTCCCACTTCATGAAAATCTACCAAGAGGCATTACAACTGAGCAGGAAATCAAGAGTTCCTATGCATCCCTGTGACCACCTCCTCTGGCACTGGACATCCCACTACTATACGAGGAATGAATGAGCTAAAGAAAAAACAAGAACCTCCTCTTTCTCTCATCCAACACTGTTTAGAGAACAGCTAGGAGTTTTACTTTGTTTTGACCCTACCAAGCTTACTCACAACATGGTCTGACCTACAGCAATCTGGTTTTAGCCAAGCAGCTGTCCACACGTGATACAAAGCACTATGGTGTGATGGCAGCCTTCCAGACACACGTGAGGTAAGAGCTTAATTGAACAAACTAGAAGTCGTGGTAATAGTTCATCAGTTCTACTGTCACAAAGCCTCAGGAGCACATTACCACTTACGCAAACCAATTGCTTCATAAGCATTTTCAGGGAACTCCAGCCACAAGATCTCTAAAAGCAAGACTGAGATGTTGTGGTCTAAGTGGCACAAGGTAAAGAATATTCAGTACAAAGAACACCATAAAGCAAAAAACTATAATGCTTTACTATATCAACCCACTTTTTTTTTTTTTAATCCAGGGAGGAGCCCTGTATAAATTCTCATGACCTAAGCAAGGCTTGTAATCCAGCCACAGACTCAGGTCTCTGGAGAGCTGGGTTTGGTGTCCAACACACCTTCCACAACAATTTGGGTAAAGCCAATTCACCTCTGCACCCCTGCTTCTTCCATGAAAAGGCAGAAGTATCTCACCTCTTTGCTGCCTCACTATTCCAGCTTGTTTGGGGAACTAGCATCAGTTTGCAGACATTTTTAATACACTTCAGGTATTCATAATCATAAGGAGAGACCAATTCTCCGTTTGGTGATCAGCTACTGAATTGCACAGATAACAGTAAAAGAGAAATACTGTCTACAGGTTGAAACAAAAACTATCTAAGAAAATAAGAGGATAAAGTCCGAGTCCTTTAACAGAAGAAAGCAACACATTTCTGAAAAGCTGTAGGCTACAAAAGTTTGCACTCAAAGGTTAAAACTTTTTACACGGTTTACAAATTAAGCTGCAATGCAAAAAGGAAATGCTAGACTTTATGATGAAAAAATAACACTTCATACATTTAAAACAGTATTTTTAAGATAAGTCTGCGGATAACACCTATTTTTTCCCTTCTTCATTCACCCACAGCTACCTAGTTTTGGTTCTCATACAAGAAGCAATGAAGTTGGGCAGCGCACAACATTTGCTGATCATGGTCACAAAATCATATATTTTATAAAGTTTAAGCCTACAAAAAAATGTTACCACAAGCAGAAAAACAAAGAGGAAGTAGGATTTTAAGCCAACGTCTCTGTGCAATGTTTAAACCCGACATAGTTTGAACAATGTTATCTTTAGGACCATTACAATTTTAGACCATTTAATTACACCTTAAAACGTGTAACTTTACATACATAATTGAAATAGGTAGCATGCTTGTTTTCCTCACTTATGTTGCTTTATCTCCTGCAATTCTACCACACAGAAGACATTCCAGACTATACCCAAAGAGCATTAGTTTTTTTTTTTCCTCCCCAGTCATTTCAAAACACTATCACTTCCACAATTTCTCAACCAGCTGCATCGTTTCCTCATTGGGGTACTTTTGTTTGGGTGACTCGAACAACTTTCAAGGTTGCCAAGAGCAAGGTTGCCAACATTATAACAAGTGTCAACTGCTATCAAAAACAAATCTAGCCTACAGATGATAATCTCCCAGTTTAAATACATGAAGTTTTTTTGTTTAAACAGAAAACAGAGCAATAAGCAGAGTCACCCAGCCAGTCCAGAGATCATCTAAAGCTGTATTTGGGTTCTAGCCTTTTCAAGACTAGTTACCCCAGAATCTCATCCGTTTACATGCTCACCTATTGCTTGTTTGAGAAAAGAACTGGCAACAGGTCTTGCCAGACCTCATCTGTCCCTATGCCACATCATTTAAAGGATTCCAACTCAAGGACAAACATATCTTTGTATGAGTAATGGCTTTAAGATTTCTCTCCTATGTTTAGTCTACTTGCATGCATCACCATGTCCTAGTTCAAGGCATTGCCAAAATCTACATCTCTGCCAAGGCCTAATCCACACAAGCCCCCCAGCTCCTACGCCTAAGATGATCCAAAGCAGGCAAAGATGACGTTCCTATCGCACAAGTGTAGATTAATGGCCAAAAAAGGCATCTGCATGGAGAAAGAGGAAAAAACAATCAGGCTATACTGGCTAAAGCAAGACTGCAAGTCCAGCCCACACAGGAACGTGACAGCTCTCTGGCAACTCAGCTGTGGCCAGTTTTGATTGCCAGCTAAGAAGGGTTAAAAATGGATTTCAGAAGAACCGTTACCACAGTGATCACAACTGGGGGTCTTCAAGTGAACTAAAATTAGCGTTTTGGAAAGGAGTAACATTTCTCATGTAGCAACAGGATTATTTCTCATACCACGCTATCAGTACACCGACCTACTTCTCACTCTTCCACTTGTTCTTCTCACTAACATCTCCAGCTATAGCTCAGCAGAAGACTTTAGAAACATCTGAAACCTCTTGTAACTTTACATGTGCATTTACATAACTCTTCCACCAATGCTCAACTACCAGCTATGCTTTTGTACCAGAGCAGTACAACAGACCACTTAGTCCTGAGCAGCTGAGTGACACATTTGAAACATTATCAAACAACCTGACAGCTACATCTGCTATGCTAGGTGTTAAACAAAACCCTTTGCAGCACAAATAAGGAGCCACACATTACATAACTGTCTTAAGCCTTTTGCCTTACAATTCTGTTCTCATCCCCTCCATATATCTTTGCAAGCACAATGTCATCTTCTCCCAGGATTATATAGAATACTACAGGTTGTCTTTTTTTTTTTTTAAATATTAAAAAAATTAACCCACACTTCTAAGCAGTAAAGATGCCTGACTCAAATACGTAACTCATGACGCAGGAAGGATAGGGTTTTCTACAAAACAGCATTCAGAATTTTTCCCCATCTGGTGAAATACATAAAATATGATCAATGTAAATGACAGACTCAGAGGCAGCTGAGCAGACTGAATGACAAAATTTCTCTGCAGACCACAAAATGGCTTGGGCAACTGACATGCAACAGTTACATTACTGAAAAGGTTCAGTGATTCTTTAAACAGTCTTCTCAGACACGCACTCAATCTCAGAAGGAAAGGCTACCTTTTAAAGCTTATTTCTTTTCTTTGTCATCAATTTACGTAGAAGTCCCATGTAAGATGAATGGTAGCAATCTGTCTCCATTGCTCTTTTCAAGTGAAAAAGTCAATTTACCTGCTAACTAGAGGGCAAAGACTCTTACTTCCTATAACTGTCTGCAGATAAGAGTACCCTCAATTAAGAAATGTAAGAGATGGTCTTGCATAAAAGAGTAGAGGAAAGCAACAGTACTACTGCTACATTAGATGCTAGTGTACCAGTATAATTTCTCCCTCCCTCCCACTTTCAAGAAGCAGTTCAAGCAATCACCTCTTTCACAGTCAGCAAGACAGCAGAACTGTGCTCTCACTTCCAGCCAACAAGAATTCACTCACTAGAACAGAGAACTTACATGTGTTGATTATATCAGGGTGTAAGTGAAGAAACTCATATAATGCTATGTAAAACTCAAGTCTTTCCCCATTAGTCTGTTAAGATTGTTCCAAGAGGATTGGTCTTACAAACTGGTTATTCTGATTTTCCCACAACAGAAAACTTACCACTGTCTATAAATGCCTGAAGGGAGGGTGCAAAGAAGATGGAGCCAGGCTCTTCTAAGTGGTGAGCAGTACCAGGACAAGATGCAGTGGGCAGAAACTGGAACACGGGAGGTTTCCTCTGAACATCAGGAAGCACTTTAATTACTGTGTGGGTGACCAAGCACTGGTACACGTTGCTCAGAGAGGTTCTGGGGGTCTCCTCCTTGCAGATCTTCAAAAGCCACCTGGATGTGGTGCTGGGCACCCTGCTCCGGGTGGCCCTCCTGGAGCAGGGGGTGTTGAACCAGATGGCCTCCAGAGGTCCCTTCTAGCCTCAGCCATTCTGTGGCTCCAATTCTGTGAAAACAAGATAAAAAGCTTCTAAAAAGGGTCATCTTAATTACTCTTCACAATAGTATAGAATCCAGTTAGCAGTCAAGCAACAAACTGACAAAAAATTGTAGAAGCTCTTGAACACAGAGTGCATGAAACAGGGCATTCATACCCAAGTAACTGACTTTAAGAGGCTTGATTCCCCCTATCTTTTGGAAGGAGAGGGCTTTGCTGATAATATATTTCCAGTTAGCATAGAACCACTCTCCAATAAATTGATGCAGATAAGGGGTTTGCAGCATAAAACCTGAGGCAACAGCAGGCAGCAAGATGCTTATCTGGTCTGAGGAGTTCAACGTCCCAGCTTGCCATTCCAGAGTCCTGGTTTTAAATTCTGTATTTCAGTCACTAGTGACAACCACCTTTGACAACACACTACTTGCTTGTAAAAAAAACAAAACAAAACAAAAACCACTAGCCCAACCCATTGTGCTAACTTGATTTGAGTCAATGGCCTGTTTAAAGGGAACCAGAATGGGAAAGCAAGTATAAACATCTTTCCCTCAGAAAAAAAAAAATCAGACTTGTACAAGCTGGTTCAGTGACATACTTGGTGTGGAACGCATGCTAATTGATACAATACAAGTTGCAGATAATCAGTTATACATATACCACTGTAGTTTATTTATTTTCCATATAATACTGTGTACCTCTTTCCTTTTCTCCACAGATACCATCTGCCTACTGCCTCCTCTTATCATAGATGACAAGCTGGATATAAGGATTTTACAGCAAAAATGTTAACTTAGGTGTTCTTTGACAGTTAACATACTTGAAATTGTCATTTCATGGGTATTAGGGCCCTGCTAAAGATTTTGGCTTTTCTTTTCTGTTTGGCTTCCAGGAAAACAGGCGAGGAAAACAGAGTTAAACGTTGACACGAGATTCCCAAATGCTTATCTTTGGCTGAAGTTAGTCTTCTGGAGATTTCTAAAAAGAACTGTCCAGAAGCTGTCTTGCCACGTTGCATCTATGCAGATCTGTGGATTGCTTTACTTCTGCTACACAGATGTACTGGAACGAAAACTCAGGTTACACATCCAGACTACATACAGTCTCCTCTCCTGATGACTCTGTGTAATGGATAGCTAATGAAATAATAAGACATTTCTGTTCAAAGAATATCTGGTGAAACAGACAACGTTAACAGCTATAGATCTGCGATTTAAGTGTGAAAACGTGTTTCAAGGCCTTCTAAAAACCAAACATTCAGACTGGTAAATAGTAAAATGTTTACGAGAACATCTTTGAGAAAAAAAAACATCAGTATATACCTTGTCTCAATTTGCTTTATGCTTTTTATAAACCACAGGGACAGGAATTGGACACCATCCACTTTAAAATCCCATTTGTACCCATCATGTTTATAACCATAGCATTAAAATTTCCCCTGGAGAATACAGTTGCAGAAAAGCAAAGCTTTACCTGGCACATTTTTCAACAGTTTATGTAGATTCACTGTGCATCAACAGGTAGATTCTTCCAGATCTCTAAGCACTGAGCTGAAGGAGGCCCAACTTCACAGCTAAAAGCAGCAGCAAAGCTGAAACTGAACACAGAGATGCAAAGAGAAGAAACACCCAAAGGTTATGGGCCATTATCTCTTTGTTTTGTGGGGAAAACAGAAGACATGAAAAACATCCTCCTCTCATCTCATAGTTACCTCAGGAAGCAGCAACAGTGAATACAAAGCGCAGATTCCACATCTCTGTGTAAAAGCAGTCTTAGGGCATTCAATGCCAGCACTCTTCAAAACTCTCATTAAGAACTAAAATGTACTCAATTATGTATTTATAGAGATCTCCTCTATTGGAAGAGATACCTCAATCTCTTATACCTGAACACATTTTATCTGGATTGAACACACCTGAACCTGCAGCGCTTGTGTGCCCACTAAGAAGTTTTAGTGTTGCACTTCAGACTTCACCTCACTACTTGGCCATTAAGAAACATGCTCATAACCCAGCAAATCCGTAATAAAACCACTTAACGGGTAGAAGTAGCAGTCACTAACTCAACTGCCCAAGGCCACAACAGTGGTACTTTTAAATCTCCTGGCTCCCAGATGGGTCCACACACATCTTCACATAATTATGAACTCAGAAAAATATAACTTGCCTTTACATTCTCCTCAAGGTGCAACAGCAGATTGAGTTAGATTTGCTCCGTATGCTTTCTGTGTAGTGCACGCAGTCACGTCAGTTGCATTGAGATCTCATGATGCAACATAAGGCAAGTATCTTCAAAAAAGATTACAAATACAGATATACACATCCTAGGTACAAAAAGAGTCCTTCTGTTCTCTTAATTCAGGATTTCAATACACAAGAAAAACATCATAGCCATATATCACTCGTCACAGCTTTCTTAGCTTATTTTCTTCCCCATTTATTAGTTAAAACAAATGCTGAGTTTTCTAGCACCATTAACGAAATCTCAAAACTCTTCCAAGCTCCCCTACTGCAGGGGAGCTGGAGCCTGCACCGTTATTCAGCCAGGTGACAAAGACTCGTTTTTCCATGCCCTTCTCAGCAGATCACTGACATGGAGATGACTTCTGATGACACGCACTGCCACCTCGTGTTACAGTTTGGAACCGCAAAAGCCTGAAGAGAGATCCCACAGATTCCAGCTTCGGGGGTTTTAATCACATTTTTCACACCTAGTGTCCCATAATAGAAGTGTCTAAATTTTTCTGCAGCTAACACCCAACTGAGGCTGCAACAGATGCAAGCCTCAATGGCCACAAGGCGCAAAGATCACTCTTCTGCACTAACTGACGCAGGTATTTTGAGCAGCTCACGGTCTTTGCAGCTAGAGCAGCACAGGTACTACTTTTTAGGTCTGATATCCTATTCCTCTAGCAGGTAAATATATGTGTTACAATACTTCAATGTAGGAAAAAAAAAAGTGAGACTACTCTATTACTCCCTTCCTCAACCTGAATCTGATGAGTAACTGATGAGTAACAGAAGCTGTCACCTTTAAACCCATGGACTATAATTTGGTAACAGGTATTGCATCATTCCCTCCTCTACACAAGGGAGATCTCATTTACCTGCAGCAGCCTGGTTTAGCTGAGCAACTATATTCTGTATCAGCAGCACACGCTAGGACAGGAGCTCCAGGACTGACTAAAGAGGATATGAAGTTGTCAATCTCTCAGGAATCTGGAGCCAAACCAACCCTCCTGCTGCCTCTTGGCCTCAAAGGGGATATGGAAGCAACCATTCCTTAAATCTTCTCAAGCCCAAAGCCGTATAATTACGCTGTCTTGCAAAGCAGTCCCAAGCCCAGTGGCTATATGACACCAAAACACGTTAACAAGCAGCAGGAAAAAAAACATGGGAACAGTTCTGGAGAAGGAGGCTAGTGGGCTTTGAAGCTGCATTGTCCCTTTAAATACATACTGGATGGAAGTTTCTTTATATTTTCTTTATAAAAATGAAAGTGTCTGGGTAAATATGGTCATCAAAATGAAATGTTATGTCTAAATAAACAGCACACTATCAGAAAAACTTTTCTAAGTGCATTATATCTTTACACAGACGAACATCGTGAAACACGAGTTTTCCTCCATGCTGGAGGACACCAATCAACCCATAAGACATTACTGTATTGTTAAATACTTACACAACAACATCAAGCCTACCTGTTTCATTTCTATACCAACATAGAAATTGAAAATACTTGGATTACCTTGTTTCTCATAAAGCATCTATTATAATAGTCGTGTTATCATAATTCACAGAATTTGCAAACAATTCCAGCATTCAGCAGGAGTCTTGCTCCAGCAGAGAGCAGTTTTTCCCCATCAGGTGAGGTGGCAAACAAGTGTTCAGAGAGAGACATACTAAAATTAAGCAGCATTCACCAACCAATTCTGGCACAAGATTAGATTTAGTTTAGAATGACATTATTTTTTGCAATATGTTTGTTTCTTCCCTCACCCAACCCAAGCAGAAAAAAGCAAGACACAAGTCTTCTGCCATACTAATGTATTCCATCTTTCAAAAAGAAAGACATGATTTTAATATTACTTAACAATATGTTAAAAAAGTAGCCAGTTAGGCTTCAGTGTTAATACAATTATACACTCTATAACAGATTTGATAGTGTGAGTACTGTTCTTTTTAAATTTTCTCATTCTGCAAGTATTCTTACACAAGCTGGCTACAAGTCAGGAAAAAAAAAATCAAAACACAAATAGCGTAACTTGTACACTCTTAAACAGTAGATTGTGAAAGAACTGAGGAAATACTTGTCCCATAAGAGCCTCTTTTTCATGAAGTCATGTCAGGAGAATTCTGGAGCAGATGAAAGCACAACTGACTAGGTCCATTCCTTTGTCAGGAGTCAGAATGACAAAACATAGCTAAATGCAGAAGTGACAGGAGCCACTGCAGATGATGCAAACTAGTATTTTGGCCTCCACCCAAGCCTAAGCAATTTAAAGTCTTTGAGGCCAAGGCATTCAGAAGGAGATGGAAAAGAGCTATTGTTCCAACTCCAACGGCATACAGCTACAATCAAGTAAGTCTCACTCACAGACTACAAGCACACAAGCTAACAAATTCAGGTAGAAAGTGGCAATTTTTCAGTCCGCAAGAATTATCAGGCCAAAGGGTTCAGTGCAGATCCACACAGCACTGGGGACAAGGCAAGGCAGCACTGGCTCAAGACCAGATAAGCTCTCAGCACAGCAGGACAGGTAAGTGGAGTTGTCATTCATCGATTCCTGCAGGGTTCCCTCCCCATATTGTGTCATTTCAATGTGCAGCAAAGGTGGTTTTTTTCAAGCTAAAATTGGACCAGTTGATGGAAAGTCTCTGCCTTGTCTGTCTGGCAGAATCCAAGCAGAATCTGAAAAAAAAGTGATAGAGTGAAACTAATATTCTTTAAAAAAAAAAATCAAGCCACTGATAGAGTATCCCTTTTTCATGGGTTGTTCCCATTCAGAAGTACAAAACTTAAGTCATACCATGAAAAAAATCACTTGCCCCCTATTCATAAACCAATTCCTTTAAACATCCCTGTATTATCAAGAATAACTGGGAGAAGCAAAGAACATCGCATATTTAGCAACACAGAAGCTAGCTGAATGTTAACTAAAACCAGAGCTGACATGGCTGTATCTATGAAAACCCTTGTAATAGTAAGAATGTAGGTAATTTATAGAGCAGAAGCACCAATGGCATTGGACACTGCTTTTTCTAACGCCAATCTTCCAAGTACAGCAAAATTACATTTGAGACAAAGACCTAGTGAAAGGAGATTTGTTTGTAATATAGCAGATAAATAGTCCACATGCCTGGAAAAAGCATCTTTAGAATGAAAATGCACTTAGTAGCTTTCACTGGACACAGTGCACGTTTATGGAAAAACTTGTGAAAGAGCTTGGCATGTGCTAAGAA
This sequence comes from Heteronetta atricapilla, assembly GCA_011075105.1. Taxonomy (NCBI): domain Eukaryota; kingdom Metazoa; phylum Chordata; class Aves; order Anseriformes; family Anatidae; genus Heteronetta; species Heteronetta atricapilla. The sequence goes on from CM021734.1 coordinate 87,258,182, forward strand.
ACAGGTATTTCAGTGACAGTTAATTCATGCTTAAGTCCTTTATCAAGGTATGCTGTAGCTTGATTAGGCTAAAAGTTAAATTACAGCATCAAGGTAGCTCATCTGTAAAACCTTTCTCTGAAAGAAAGGCTACTCAGCTTCTGTAACAACTGAGAGCCAAGTAAGGGGAACAGACAGAAGGAGAGAAACAGAAAAGGTACAGGGGAAGGTTAGAAGAACTATACTTATTTTGTTCTAAGCCAAAGTTAGAAGCAGTTTGCAAAATCTATGCTGAAGTCAAGGTGTAATTAGTATATCCATCTATCATCCTACTACAACAAAAGGATGACAAATTAACAAATTATCATTAAAAAGGATGAATTCAACCAATGTTGTTAGCTTGCCATGGATTATATTAGTAACTATCCTATGAGGGAACACATTAAATATGTCTTCATGGCATTCCCCTAGAACAGAACCCATCAGGGCACTGCAGGCACCTCTTCCCAACAGGCACACACAAAAAATCGGATGCTTCGGAACAGATGAAATTAAAGGAGTAGATGATATCAATCACTGAACTGGTTATAAAAGAGTAGAGTTATAGAAGTTCTAACTGTTCATTTGGAACTGTGTTTGACAAACTCATTTCCAAACTTCAGCCACAATTCTGTAAGTACAGGACACTTTACTCTGTTTAGCCTATTGAGAGTAAAGAATTGGTGAAAAGAACTTTCTTGTTTTATTATCACAGACACTACAAACTTGAATGAAGCTAAGAATATTACCTACAACTTGTAGCACATTGTAGCACAGTACTTGTGCTATGCCAACACTAGTATTACTTAATATATGCCACATTTCATGTATAAAACCTATCTTTTAGTTTAAATAACAAAGTTTGTTAATTGGCACAACTCGGAAAAATACTTTTTAAGAATAGAGTATGTACCACTGAAATTTCATCTTCTATACGTGGTAACATTAATTTAAATCTGGCACATGAATTTCATATAGAAAGAACCTGCACAGAGCAGCAGTTGTCCTTTGCAAGACTCGGATATTCATTACTTCCCAGGCACATCGACTATCAAAAGTGTAAGTTTAGAAAACATTTGAAATCCATACTGAAAGCCTGATCTTAAAATAAACAAAAACAGCCTTTAAACAAATGGTTTTAGTTGTTTTGTGAAACACTACTATCGATTCCTAAATTATTAAATGGTAGGAAGCTCATGGATCTGTAACTGTTCAGCTTTGGCTATCACAATGAAAGACTCACTAAGAAGTATTTATGGGAAACTAGCACGCCCAGCCACCATTAAGAGATGACAAATTTGAGTAATCTATGGTATTATTGAAGAACGTGTGCTGTGTTACACACATCTGACCTGTCTTCCCGTACCTGAATAATTTAAACATAATCTGATGCATAACCCTCTGGCAAAGCAACCAAAAACTCACAGAAGTACAAAGCTGCACGAACATCTGCTCATTCTTTCTTGACCCTGCACTAGTGTAAGCATGCCCTCTTAATCACTAGTATAAGCTATTACCCACAGTTGTGCCATCTGTATTTCACATACAGTCAAAAGTTCTGAAGTAACCCCTCTTATAATCATGTAAAAAAAAAATCATGAAATTACCTTTTACAAATACATGCTCTGAAATTTCCATGTTTTAAATGTTCAGTACTTATCATCTAACATTGTATTTTTATATTTGCCTTTTTTTTTAAAAAAAAAAAAGTATTTTGTCTGTTCATTCAAATTTTGCTTATAGAAAAGATGGTAGCTGATGATATTCTGAAAACCTTGATGAGAACTTGGGGAACACAAAGATGATGCAAGGAATTGGTCATTAAATACACTGAAAGCACCACAACATCTTTATGGGCAGGGGTTACAGAACTTTACCTTTTAAAATATTCCACTTCTCGCTCTGTTTCATCCATTTCCACACTGTCTAGATCAATGTCTTTGGGTAGAAAAACATCATCTATGAAGGGAAAAGGATTACACTTGGTTAGATTCCATGGGGAGGAAGGACGGAGAAAGGAAGAAGCTTGAGCAAGCTCAATTAAAGACACTTTTAGCAAACTGTCTGAACTTTGTGGACTACTGATTATTTGTATTTAGGCTGATTTAATAGCAATTTATAATTGAAAAGCCACTTCTTAAAAAGCTTATAACAGTATCTCTGCTCAGCCTTTAAAAGGAGTTACACCAGGAGTAAGGAAGAGACAAATCAACACTAAATGTACTGATCACTTGGATTGCAAAAGATCCGATAAGCCCAGAATACATGAGAAAAGTCAAATTATGCAAGGGGGATGGCAAATCCAGCAGCAAAATACACTGTGTGCCTGAAATCTGTTGGCCTGGCTACTAAATAGACAGCTCTAGAACGTTTTAAGAGTAGCATTCATAAAGAAAAAAATTTCAAGAGTTCTTTGTAGAGACACTGTACTCCTCCTGGACATCGTAATCAGACTGTCTGCAAGTTGTGCTAAGTGCAATTAGGGTTTTTTTAAAACATTTTTCTAATATTTTAACACAGCAGGAATTTAGGCATTAGCTGTTGTAACCAAGTTGGTGTATTATACTGGCTCAGCATATGATTCTCTTGTACTTTCTGAGATAAGTGCATGCTTCAGGAAATGTAATGCTTTTTGTAGAAAGAAATTAGATAATTTTCTTCACGTAGCCTCTTCTTACTTCACATGTACTCCATTCTCACTTCACATATACTCCATTCTCACCTCTGAAGCAGCCTCAGAACGTGTCCTAAAAACAGTGAGGCTCTGAACACAACTGAAATCACCTAGCACACGTGGCAACTTTCCAGACTCCCTGAATCTAAAAGAACAGATGACTTCTCTAAAGGCACTCCTCTCAGTTCAAACACTGTGTCTTGGCCTTGCACCTTACTCCAGGAGAACTAGTAAGCCTTGTGAAACAGGGCTCCCTGTACCCTATTTTCTTCAGCCACTTTATAATGAAGAGTTAGAAAATCCTGCCCGAATATTTTTAAGAAACAGAAATCACAACAGAAGCAGTTTTCCCTGCCTTAACACTTCATTTTAACACTGAACTCAAAGAAAAGCTGTTACCCTAATTTTTACAATTATTTCTTCCTTAGTTCATTTTTTGTGCCTTTGCTAGTTTAATACATCAATTCTATGTCTTTAAAAAATTGCAACCAAATGAGCAGTGTATTACATTATCTTTTAGTTCTGAAGTCAGAACTACTCAAAGCAAAGGGACTAACTCGTCCAGATTCTTCAGAGAGGAGCATAATGATTCTGAATTTATAAAGAGATAACATCCTTGTTCTTCTTCATATTTGAACATTCAGAACCTGTAAGCATACTTATTACAGTAGCAGAAAAGAAGCGTGGGGGTGTGTGTACGTGTGGATACGTGGAGAGGACGAGATGCAGGAAGTACCTAAATGCAGGAAGCCGCAGCAACCTACCCACCCACTCCTATTCAAGGGTTTCCTTCAAATGTGTGTAGGACCAGGAGAAGAAACCAGACTAGAGTTTTGTCTTTTTCCAGTGACTGGAGTTAAGGCTGCACCACAACACCATATAAACAAGACCTAAGGTCTCAAGGAAAAAATGCTCAGGGCTGTATCACTGTCAGATTGACACAAAATTGAAATAGAGAAAATAAGAAAAGAAAGAATGGTGGCTGACTCAAGCTGGCCATGAAACCACAAAAACAAAATGAGGCTCTACCTCTAGCTTACAACAACCAGAAGCGTGGTTTGTATTTTTATAACAAAAGTTTAAGAAATAAATGTATACTGAAACACCTAAGTGCCTTCTAGCACAGACTGCCACAGAATGATGGGGCATGTGCTTACCCAAGAATATTGGGGTTCACATTGCTGTGCTAAATCATTCTTGTGAACAGACATTTCATTTGTGCACTACTGCCACTCAGCTCCTGTGCAATCACTGGGAAGGGACCAGGTGCTCTGAGCACACAGATGTCTGCACCACAAAACTGCCACCTGAACAGGCAGCCCCAGGAGGGACCAAGCACACGCAGGAACAAATCGGTGCCCGAGAAGAGCAGATAGATGAGTACATTGACAGAGCAAGCCAGCTAGCACTGCAGGCATTCATCAGCTTTGATATTAACCATTAAATGCCTTCAGGAAAATGAATCAAAGCAAAAAATACAATGGGAAGACAACTATGCAAGTGCAACTTGTTTGAGTCAATTCCAACTTCTGTTATTTTATTAATTCTATCAGATAAAATCTATTTACTAGCACAAACTGATATTCATGTAGTGAAAACACTCCATATTATTAAGTTATATAATCCCACTAAATTTTCACAATGACATATATAAACCAGTAAATTAGTTTGTATTTACTACACCTGTCCATGTAAATACAAGAAAATAATTTCCACTGAAAAAAAGGAAGATGCACGAGCAATTATTCTTTGGCTGCAGAATCCCCTAGTTTCCCTTGCACAAAGGGTTAAGACCAGTTTTAGGCTACACTCAATGCTGTATGAGAAATAGCATTGCTTTCAAACAAGTTCAAAATAGAATTCCACATACTGCTCAAGTATTCTAAATATTCTTAAACAGTAAAGAGACAGACTGTACAGAAAATAAACTGATTCTTAGCTGATAAGAAACATACAAAAACAGTGGCATGTGCTAGATTATTCTTCCGCATCTCTTTACTAAAAGTATTTGCATCTACTAAGAGCACAGAAGTAGCTTAAGATTGTATACCATCACTGAGCACCCCGGAAAATAAACTGAAGCGTGATTACAGTTACTTGAATTTTCCTAAAACCTATTTTTCTGTTTCTCTAGTTTAAATTAGCAGGGTTGACTGAGGATAAATTTTTGGACTTGAACAATAATAGTGAAAAACAAAACAAAGAACATTTCTTCCTTCTTATACACTTACCAATGGAATTGTTTACTTTGTCCCCTTTTTTCTTCTTGTTTTTCTTGTTCTTGCCTTTTGGTTGAGGAGAATCTGCAAGTATTAGCTTATTATTTTGTTGCTGCTCATTTGGTGAAGGGGATTCACTTGGTATAGGGGCTTTCTCTTCCTTTATGTGGTTCAACTGTTTTTTGTTGTTGTTGTTTAATTTCTTCTCCTCTTTTTTAGGTTCTGCAAGTGTTGAGAGCTCTGCTGCTTTTGCTTTGGCTTCTATTTGGTTTCTGGTTTTAGTCTGAATCTCAGCTGCTTTGGGGGATTCAACAGGCTTTTTCACTTGTTCAGCACATGATTTATTATTTATTTGCTTTAGTTTCTGTTTGCTGTTTCCTTCTTTATGTTGATGCATAATATCAAGCAGAAAAGAGAGGGGCTCATGCTGCTTTACACTCCCCTCTTTCTGATAAAGCAGCTTTGAGTCTCTAGTGTTTACGGGGTTGGATAGTTCACAGCCTGTCTCCGAAACCGGCCTCTGTTCTGTGTGATTCACATGTCTTGAAAGTGAACCAGAGGAGGTTTCTATCTTTTCTGATTGCTCAAGTGTACCATTCTGAATGTCTTCAGGTGCATTTGGGACAGATTCCTTCACTGTCTCGCAGTTTTGAGTAAGCATGTCCACCTTCTGACAGTCTTTACTTGTTCGTTCTTTCTTCTTTTTCTTTACAGCTCTCAACTGCTGAAGTTCTTGAAGCCGTTGTAACTCTTGCTTCAGCCTCTCCTCCTCTTCTTCTTCTCGTCGCCTCTGTTCTTCAAGCAACTGGTGATGCTCCCTTTCCCTGGCTTCTGCTTCAAGTCGAGCCTTTTCTTCAAGCTACAAAATAACAGTTGGATTATTTATTGGAAGTGACACAGATTTTGGACATTAGTATTAAGTATCATTGCTAGTTTTATGTGTGAACAGTTTAAGTCTTAGGGCATTAGCAAAGCAACTTATTTGATCCACAAGCATGTATGTGGCAGCACACAAGTAACTAGTTGTACAATAGCTGTCTTTTTTTGGAGTCCATAAATTTCTTTTTGGAGTTTGTTTTCTATATTTGTGTAAGACATTTGACTGAACTGTTCATCTTTTTACGACTGCTAAACTTAACCTTCATATCAAAGTTTGCTATAAATCACCAAGCCCTGTTGAAAATAAAATATTCAGCTTCATTCTCTCAACTATCTGTGAATTACTGAGGCAACTCAAGCTTGTGGCATGTTGCATCGTTTACCTGTTCTGTGCCATAGGGAACTATGGCAGAGTTACTTTTCAGTGTTTATTAACATTAGGAGGAGCAGTCACTAAAAGCAAAACAACTAAGCACATTAAAGACACATTCCAAACTGTCAAAAATATTATGGATGGTGAAATTCTGTTAGCCCTAAGTTTATAACCACATAAAACAAAGACATAAGACTTTTTCCAGCTGTTACTGCAAGCAACTAGAACTTTGTGCAGTACGGTTCTTTCATAAGAAGCAAAATGGAATTCATACACTGAGAACAATCCTGTCCATATAGTTATTTCCCTACACATTTACAAGTGTCTATAAAGGTTTCCTTTTTCACAGTTACAGAAGCCATGCAAAAAGAAGCACAACCCTGTAACATAAACATCAGCTCTTCCAAACCCATGGGAGCATTTAAAGCACACAGACTTCGTGCCAGCAAACAAATCCACAAACATGAAATATTTACAGTGATGTCACACAATGTGCTTACCAGAAGTCAAAAACATTCAAATCAATCTCATTACAATTTGAACTTGCAGTATGTTAAGGCTGACATTTAAACTGCAATAAGGAAAGCAAATTTTCTGCTTGTTCAACTTAAAAAAATAATTTTCCTCTATTAACTCAGCAAGTGTTGTTTCTGTTGTTTTCAAAAAAACATTTTCTGTGTTACACTTTGAAGATGTTATGTTTGAAATGTCTGCCAATTTCTGTTTGAAAGCAACCTTTAATTTTTATTTTTTCCTCTGCAGCTTGCACTCTGACTTTGGATAGGCCTTCACACCATCACGTGGCACAGCACTCTACCTCTTTCAATTGGGGCTGCCAGGTGCCCAGTGCAATCCTTCTACATGTAAAACTCAAAACTTAACTTCTCCACTCTCATGAAAGCACTGACCGTGTGCTTCCTGGCTTCCTATAGTTGCCTTTCATGACCGTTATTCCAATGAAGAAACACTAGCTTTCTAATTTCCCCCAATTTCAAAGCATCCATTTTATACAGCTATCAGATTCTTGTTGTTGACACTCAGAAATAACTTTTTGAAGTGGGGGAAATTCCAACATAAAGCTGACTTGCAGCAAAATACACGACAAGGACACAGTGAGAAATCTTCCTGTTCTATACAACTTCTAAGCATCAAAATGGGTAAGCAAGCTTTGTATGCACAACCAGGCAGAACACCACAAACTACACAGAAAACAGTTAGGCCATTATTATAAAATCAGTACAGCGCCGTAATACTTAAAGAGTGAGCACAAGACACACTGAGATTCAAATACGAGGTTCTAAAATAAACGCATTTATAGATCTTACCTTTCTTTGCTTATGTCTGGCTCGCTTGGCTGCCCGAGAACTGCTTACTGGTTTGGTTTCAGAGCTGTTTATGAATTGTAGCAAGTCTTCCACCTTTCGATGATCAACAACACTTTCCCTTTCGGAGATCTGATCTGGTTTCTTCGGCTGCTCCTCCTTCCTTTTCGTTAGACGTAAACGAAGCTTTTCTCGCATCTCTGCATAATTTCTACTGGTTGGTGCAGCTGGTGGCTAATGGACATCAGACAAAAATTTAGTGACTAAATGTAGAAGTTTCATTGACCTAATTCTTTTGAGATTTTAGAGACCTTCAAGGTCCAAACTGAAGGTCAAAACCTGAATGCCAAACTCCACGTGTGTAGGCGTACCTGAGTGGATATTTAACAGTCAACAGATCTCTTAGGCTTGTTGCTAGCTTGTGAGTTTTATTTTCCAATTGGAAGAATGACTGGTTTTGCAGAGGAATGCACAAGCGAGAAGACAAAGGCCTTTAAAAGCATGAAAGGAGACTTCCATATTTCCTTGTGATCAGCATGCTTTATCTGAAGATTTAAGAGGAGACCCTTGCTGCTATTTCCTTGTTCTATCAAGTCTCTCTCAGAGATTGGGCTACACTGGCCTGTGGGCCCTCACTGTGAAGGGCTGACTACCCAGCAGGAAAGCACACCAGGGTACTTCCAGCAGAGTCCCATCGATAACATGTTAACACTGCTGTAAGATGAACTCCTGAACCACGTTTCGTATCTGTGTTCCCATCCGTAGCTCCTGCCTCTCGACTTCTCTTGGCTCCTCCTGCCTGCCTTCCCCTCTCCCCTCCTGCAGATCTGGCACCCATCTGTTTGCAGCTACACCAGTTCAACTCCTTAAACCAACAAAACAAAGCCTATTAACTTTTAAAAATCCTATAGTGTTCTGCCACTTCAGCACAACAAATAGCTCACTGTGCAACCAGACGACTGACAGTAACAGAACAAACAGGCATGGTGGGAACATGCGAGACACAGGATCCCCTCTCCCCTCTCTGCCCCTTCCAGACACAGGGCAGGGGCTATTAATTCACTTCAGGCTTGAAGATGAAGCTGCAGCTGACCAAATACAGAGCCAATAAGCTGAATTTTTACTTTAAAAAAAGAAAAAGAAAGCCAGAGACTCAAATTCAACTAGCAACCTGATTATTAAAACAGACATTATGCACAGATGTACAAATAAGGCCAGCACAAATAAAAAATTAATAAAAAAATTGATGTGGCAACTTAATAGCTTCTACCATTTCACTTGTGAAAATGAAAAGGCTATTAGGAGAATCACTACCTACGTTAGGGTATGAAGTAAATTTCAAGATGCTCCAACCAAATCCTTAAGGAGTTAAAAAAAAAAAAAAAAAGAGGGGGGAAGATTTTGTATAACCTCTATACTTCAAAGCACCTTATAAAGGCAAGTTCAAGCCAGCACCTACCAAAATGCACCAGCAAAGAAAATTGTTTGTAGTACTAAAAATAGGCGAAAACCCAAACTGCATTTTCTTTTATAAAAATGTAATTTTTATACACACTGCTTGAGTTATAGGTGAGGTGTTTTTTTTTAATATCCATTTAAAATGAGTACTTGGAGAACTAAGATTTGTGGATAGAAGAATGGTTTATAAATTGCCCCAACTTTTTTTAAACATCCCACATAAAGTTCATTTTTACCCAAACTCATCACAATATTTACAATTACACTACTATAGATGAATGCCTGAAATTTGTAAAGTTGTTTACATGGCTGAATGCCCATTTGCAATGTCACAGTCAAACATGGTATCTATTATCCAAGTCAGTTGTTTGTTAGATCTTTTAGCCATTTTTATTACTTTTGAATTACTTCAAAAGGCTTGTTTCAGTTCTTCATTTCAAAGAGGAAAATTATTTTCTACCCATGCTTTGAGCTTCCTTTTACTACTCATCTCTTCAGCAAGCTCTACACCGCAGCTGAGGGGGGTGGTATTTATGTCACATGCAATCAATGAATACACAACAAAAAAATAAAATTGGAAATCCAGCAACTTACTCCGCCATGGCCGAAGAACTCACAGTAACAGCAGTCACAGTATTTTCCTTCCTTCTGATTTGTGGATGTTGAGGTACTTGAGCTATGCTCTGAACAGCTGTCTTCATCTTGGCTCTCCTCTCCATCATACTGTTGATGATCATATGTGTTACTGTTATCACAGCGATGGCCCTCACAATCAGGATCACTATGTTAAAGTAAGAAAAAGTTTTTACAAACTCTAGATTATAATACAAATAACATTTTAAAAAAAACATGTACAGCTGTATGTACATCTACCAGGAACAACTCTCAAACTGGGATGCCAGCCACCAGCGATGCATCAAATCCTAAGGCTTTCTTACAGTAGCTTTCAAATGGAGATACTCAAAACCAAAATGAGACATGATGATGCATGGTAAAGTAATTTATGAAAAACTCAGTAGTTGACTCACTGAATAAGTAGCCTACAAAGACAGCTGTGGAAGTGTTCTTCCTTGTTTTAAAAGCAGTAAAATAATTTCAGAAGCAGGAACTTTTAGCTTTAATTTGGAATGGTTTTGAAACTGCTGCCATCTCTCTGCTTGTGGTCTGAAGAAAACTATGTGGTTGTAAAATACCAAGCTTATTTCTAAAATCCCCTGGTTTAGACAGATTGTCAAGCCCTTGACTTAAAAAATTCAGCATCAGCTAAAAACAAGACATTGCCATAACCCTGTTTGTACCTTATTTTTTTTAAAAGGAGAAAACACAGTATGTCTCTCCAATAAGCAGTAACACAGTAGTTTATTCCTTCCAAAGGGGAGTTTAAATATATGCCCAACACATCTAATGTTCATTTCTTCTCAAATTGTGATGTGGTCTTGCTTTAACTGTAAAAAGTTTTTTAAAAAAATCTTATCTAGCATTGATATTTCTTTGTTCTTATGTCTTAGGTGAAAACATATCATCTGTCCTATCTGCAAAACATATGTGAACTTCCTTCTGAAGCAAGCAGCTCACTGCCCACTCACCCTGTCCTCCCACAAAAAAAAGTACTGTTATCCAAAAATAAGTATAGTTATCAAAAATTAGTGAGCAAGGCCAAAGAAAAAACACTCAAATTCAGTATCCTAGTTAAGGAAAAGGTAGGCACAACCGTTCCATGTAATAGTAGGTACCTGACAGCACAAACATTCTGGCTAGTCAATCTGAGCAATCCTAGTATTGCCATTTCTTCCCTGCTGAGCACTGCAGGGCCCGGCAGAACAGGGGGGTAGTGTGCTAGGAAATACCAGACACAGCTCTGTAGAAATCACAGCTACATTAGTTCTGTCACTCAGCTGCTAGACTTACCTGCAGACACTTGGCGGGGCACTTACAGAGCTGTCTGTGGTAGAAGTAGGAGGTGCAACCGTAGCAGGACAAAGACCTGAATGAGGATCCACAAATCCAGGGGCTGTTGCAGCAGTTTTGGGGAAAGAAGGAGCAGCAAGATTTGGAAGATGGGGTGTAGAAGCTGGAGACAGTGCAGCAGGAGATAGTGAAGGAAGGGATGCTAAACTGGTAGGACTGTTTCGTGGTGCAACTGGTGCAGAATGTCTATGGTCCTCTTTATTAATATTGTGGAACACTTCACCTAAATTGAGGGGAAAAAGACATGGCTTACAATTAAAAAGAAATAAATTTCCACTTAACCACACCAAAAAAATATCACTCAAAGTGGTAAATGTTGTCAGTTTCTGAGAAAAATTGGTATTTCAACATCTATTACCAGTCCCCAAACCCAAATATCAAGGTCTTTTACAAAGTTACAGAATGAGTACAGAGACCACAACTCAAGAGTACAAAGAACACTGATTGAAGATAATCTCAAGACACAAAACATTATTTAAATAAGCGTGTATAAATCTTTATGATTAAATATATTTGAGTCAGTTACTAAGCTGTGAATTACAACTTACCTATCGATGAAGGTCTCTTGGATGATACTTTGAACTGGTTGCTGCTTGACTGCACTGTTGTAGCTGTGCAAGAGACAGAAGAAGTGGCAGAAGAGGTTGCCATGACAACTTTATTAGCTTCCATAAAGGCATCCTGGAAATTGTACAGACATTTCTTCTTTGCAGCATTTTTCTTCTCTTTGCTGTCAGTAACTGCTGATGCTTCGTTGCTAGATGTAGTGGGAAGTGCTTCGGGTCTTATTTCGGAGAGTGCTGGCGTTAATATATCACTCCCTTCAATTGAAACACACATGGTAATTAAGAATCACAGAATTACAGAATTGTCTTTATGGTATTTAGAACTAAACATTTCATAATTTAGACATGATGCTGCAGGACAAACAAGGATATGCTGTGAGTATTGGCTTGATCAGGTTAGTGAACTGATCCTCTCCTCCCAAATACCACCCCCTTTCCCTCCCCACCAAATACAGCTGTAATGGAAGTGTTAAGAAGTCCCATAGCAGAAGTAAAAAAAAAAAAAAACAAAAAACAAAACTTTAAAGTTACATGCCAAACGTGTTAACAAGAAGCAAATATGCTACAGATACCTACAGCCATTTATTCTTGAAAAATTAAAATTAGATACCTTTTTACATCGTAAGTATATAAGCTTCAACATCGGCAGTCCAGGTTGTCCATGCAACAATTATAACATAAGCAGCAACAACATATCCTTCTATCAGTGTGATGTTAGAAACCTTATCTTTACTTCTGGGTAATTCCAGACAACTATGGTAACCCCTTTGTGATCAGACCTTCGACAAGCTTGCCACTAATCATCTGTTGGAACAGCTACTCATAACTACGCTTGTATGGAGATGAACTATGCTACTGGGGAAGTTTTCTGGAGGTTTTTAATGTCTTTCCTTTCAAGTATCACTTTAGTAGCTTGACCCAAGTTAGCAGGAGATCAGTCTGGAAAAAAAATAGCCAAAACACAAAACCAAGCTTCCTTTTTCATACAAATTATTTAAAAGGGCATTTTTATATTTGCTATCATGTGAATGGAAGATATACACACATTATTTATTTATTAACCTATTCTATGTTACTTTAACTCTTAGCATCTCCAAAGGCTTCCTAGTTTAAATAAATCACTTGCTAGATTTATACCTGTTTGAATATTATCTCTGTGCACTATAATGAGGATGTAGTTCCATGTTACCAGTGCTCTTACGACCCTGTAGAAAATCAGCAGGCCTTTGTGACCGAAGAATAAAATTAACTTAAGCTTCCCCTGAATTCCAATTTCTTTGCTACCCTAAGCATCTGAAGACACAAATTCCCCTACAATAACCACAAGTGAAAAATGGTGTGCTATTCTTTTGCCTTTAGAGTCTTATCCCGAACACATAAGAACTTATTTTTCAATTTTCAGTCCCACTGAAGTACAAATGGCAGCAAATTTCTGCCAGCATTCCATCTTCTATGAACGTGCTGATAAAACCCACCATTCCTGGAAAAAAGTGCCACATTCCGCTCAAAATATAAGACTTAACTAGTCAGTGTGAAATAATAACAAAACCTCACCAGGAATTGTATCAGGCAAGAATGTAGCAGGATTCCAGTTCTTGTCATTCATCATCTCTGATCCCCAGAGACTTATAAATTTAGAGCTATTCCAATCTGGAGTGCTCCCAAAACAGCTTGGATAAATATGATCTTGGAGAGATGCATTGAATACTTGATGTTTGTTTGAATGATTCTGAACTGGAGCTGGCGGTAATGCCTACAAAAATAAAGAGTATTTTCCTCATTAATATTCTGTTTGCTTACACAGTCACTCCAACAGCAACACTGAAATCATAAACTGTTTCAATTGTGAAAGGCATTGTGAAAAGCTAAGGGTAATAAACAGTATTTCCCAGAATGATAAAAAGGTTGGATTGATGATTTTTTTTTAAGTGTAGATAATTTATTACGCAGATATTTTATAATCACAAACATTTCCTTTAGATTTAGATAGAAGATGAATACAAAAAAGCCTTCTCCAAAAATACTGAGGTAAATATGTAATATTGGTGGGTCACCTTTTTCATTAAAAAATTATTTATTTCAAAGTAGAACTTGTTAGGAATTGCCACCTTTCAAAGCCCAGGCTGCTAAAAACAGCTCTGACATGATAACCATTCCCACATAAAACAATTGTGATAAAGGATTATAAACTTCAGGATTGGAAATAGCACAATAGAAGAAAAACTTATTATTTGAAAGCATCTTTAAAAACTTGATTGTATTTGTCTACTCTTTTCACCTCCAGTATTAAAAGGTTCCCAACTTGAAATTTAACAGGCAATGAATGCACCCTTTTATTCCAAAAATCACCTTAAAATGAGCCCAATAAAATATTTTTTTCCTGTTTTATAGAGGCAAATTGTTCTGGCACACCCCATTTCTTCTAGCTACAATTGTTTATTTACATTCTAAAATGTAACTTTTTTCCAGAAACCTTGTGCAATTCAAGCATTACGTTCAGTTACTGTCACCTTTTCTTTTTTTTCAAATGATCGATGAGGCCATACTGATGTAGACAAATATTTTTAATATCATCGATGAGTCCAATAACATTTCAGAAAGTAATGCCTAATCATTCCCAACTAAGAAAACTGATATACCTGAACTTTTTGTGTGTGTGTGGTTTTTTTTGTTTTTTAAATCCAGGCAGATTTTCATCATCTGACTACTGGTGAAAGCCAGAGCAGCAGGAATATCCTCCATAAAAGACAACTTGTACACGTGGGTAGAAAAAACATCACACAGGCAGAACAGCCTATCCATGATGAAACAAGCCTGATCCAGTCGGGCTTATTAGCTCCTTCACTACCAGCTCTGCTGAATTCATCTGGCTCTTCAAACATGAAAGCTCCCTGAAGCTTCAGCTTCCACATATGTCTTTCTAGCTCCTGCACAACATAAATACACGGAACCCAGCTGGCTCAGGTGCTGTGCCAGAACTAACAGATCTGGCCAGCGTAATAAAGCCACTCAGTGCTAGCAGCCTGCCACTCTGCATGGGGCTTCTGGTGCAGCCTTGACAATACGCTGCAGATGTTTCACTATGCAAAGGTCTTTTGAAAGGAAAGAGAGCAGAGATGAGGGTACTGCATGGATGAGAACTTGAGGGACTGCTACAAAGGGATGGGGGACAAGTGCTGGAAGGATGGCAAAAGGCAAAGATTACAACAAGTAATGATTTCAGAAGAATGCCAGTGGGCTGTTGAGAAATGTCAGGCTGGAACATAACAAAAGGGACTGGTGCACCGCAACAGAAATAAGGAAAGGACACAAATAAGACAGGAAAAACAATGAGGATATTAAGGAGAATAGCAAGAGTTATTTAATGATCATCTCAGTGAGATGACCTACTCTACTTGCAACCACAGCATCTCTGAAGCAGAAGAAGGGAGATGACAGGAACATGTCAAACTGATGACAGTCTTTGCCCCTTTCAGCAGGGTCTCTGTTTTGACTCAATGAAATATTACGTGAAACTCCACCACAATAATGTTAGTTCTTGCTTCTGACTCAATTCTAAAAGCAGTCACCTGGTCTCAATCTGTTCTGCATCCCTCTCATTCATTACTTACAAGCCTTGGGTCAAAAGAACTTTGCAGAACCTGCAAAAAACTCAAGTTCTCTCAAAGCAGAGAAATGCATGTATGTTTAATACCTCGGGTTTCTCAAAAAATTACTAATACTTTGAACTAGAAACCTCAGGATATTATCACCAAAATGGAATATTAAATTTTGACCTCCAGTATATATTAAATGAAGATTTAATTAGTCCTATTACACTGACTAAAGCCCCATTACTCTTCTACCATTCAAGACTCATTTGATTCTACATTCTTTCTAATAACAGCAAGGAAATTGTCAGTCTTCCTGATGATATCTGCTCTCAGCTCTGCTGTACAAACCTTTCACCATTTCCAAATCTGTTCTATTCCCTACCCCTCACTATTTCTTCCAAAAGAACTGCTATAATCAGACAACAGATCACAACCTAAAGCAATTTATGATTGACACTGTCACCCACTAATTTACACAGGCATACAGCATTTCTCCCGGGACCAGAACGTGTCTACTTCGGCACGCTTACCTTATTGTGTGTAAAGGGGGAAGCTGTATACAAGGTAGGGTGGATAAGTGGACGAGGAAGGTGTGGGATTGTATGCAAAGGTATATGTCCATGGATGTGAGGGTAAAGATGAAGTGCGGGATGTGCAGGTTTTTCAGGATTCATGAACTGATGGCCAGCAGGCAGGCGTCCAGTTGCAAGTGCAGAGGCTGTTAGACCTGAAGCTTCTTGTTTGCAAACGTGACATTCACAAGCGTTTGGACCTTGGTCAGCCTGTAAGTGCAAAAAAAAAAAGAAGAAAATCAATGTATTTCATAACACAGTCAGACAGCTCCCTCCATGATTTTTTCTTCATAATTATAAACAGTTACTTTTGCACACATAATTAATAAATTCAGAGCATCCATTGAATTCTTTCATTATGGAAAACTATTAAGTTAAGTAAAAGCACTAATAGAGGATCTTTATCTCAGTTAAGTATGGAACATCCTAAAGATTAACACAATTTGATACCAGATTTTGAATGTCTACTATCAGTGACAACAAGCAAAACACTCATATAAATTATCAAGAAGAGACAGGAATAGGAACCTTGATAACATTAGGCAATTGCTAGGTAATTACTCCATTACGAAAATGGGATTAGATGTTTATTTTCCATAATTTCCCAAGTATACAGAAAACAGCATGCACACAAAGTAGTAGTAAGGGTTGATTAGCTGATAAAGTTGGAAGAAGTCCTGTGCAACATTAGGCAGAGCACTGCCAGCTTGCTGAGGGAGGGGATCCTTCCCCTCTGCTAAAAGCTGGCGAGGCACAGCTGGATTACTGGGTCAAGTGCTGGGCTCCTCAGTGCAAGGCAGATGTGAATGTACTGGAGCAAGTCCCCCAAAGGGCCGCAATGATGATTCAGGCCTTGAGGTCAAAGAGAGGCTGACAAAGCTCGGACTGTTCAGCCTCAACTGAGAAGCTCAGGGGGATCTTACCAGTGTGGATAAATACCTGACTGCAGGGGTGAGCAGAGGGGAAAGACAACAGAGCCAGACTCTTCTCAGTGGTATCCCATGAAAGGATGAGAAGAAACGGGCATAGACTGAAATAAAGGCTGAAAATTCCACTCCAAGTATTTACATACTGATTTTATTGCAGGGATGGCTAAACACTGGAACATGTTACCCACAGCAGTTTTGAAACCTTCATTTTTAGTGATATTTAAAACCCACCTGGATACATGGCTGAGCAACCCTCTCTGAGGAGCCTTGCTTTGAGCAGGAGGGTCAGACTAGACTATCTGCAGAGGTCCCTTCCAAACTCAACTACCATGCCATTGTGTAGCATGGACATTTCTTACAAAATGTCATATATACCATGGGAAATTGGTGTCTTACAGAAACCTTTAACTGATTGTCTAATGTATCATTACTCCATCTTAAAAGGACTCAAATGCTCTGAAGGAGAAAAAGCCCAGGAAAGCACAGCTCTATTTCCCTCTCAAATTACTACTTTTTCCTACCACTTTCATTTGGCATTTTACTGGAAGATAGTTTTACTGGAAACAATACCAGGAACACATCCCAGTTGTGATTTCTTCCCAGCAATGTGGTAGTACACATTTTTTTTTCCTGAAGAAGCATTATTAGCACCTTAGCTTAACTTTCTAGAAAAGAATTGACAGGTGGTATCTTTCTCTAATATACATTCTTCTCGGGAAGAAATAATACCTCATATTCACACTTAATGGCATTACAGCCTTTGCCACAAGGTATTTTTGGCAACCTGAGCCAGGGCTCCATCAATTGCACAGCACAGAAGTGCTGCCTGGTGGTCACAGGGAACCCCCTACGCTCCAGTTTGTGTTCATTGCCTCTTGGCCTGGCCCTCACTGGGAAGAGCCTGGCTCCATCTTCTTTGCATCCTCCCTTCAGGAATTTACAGGCATTGAAGAGATCCCCCCTGAGCCTCCTCTTTCTCCAGGTGGAGCAGCCCCAGCTCTCTCAGCAGAGCTGCTCCAGGCCCTTCAGCACCTTTGTGGCCCTCTGTTGGGCTCTTTCCAGGATGTCCATGGCTCTCCTGTGTACTGGGGGCCCAGAGCTGCACAGAGTGCTCCAGATGTGGCTTCTGCAATGCTGAGTAGAGGAGAAGGATCACCTCTTTTGATCTAGTAAAATGAGAAACTCCAATAGATAATGCCAGAAGATCTCAAATGCATGTGTGAAATTAATCACAACATTACAAGGTAAATACTAAGCCCTGATAAGATTATCAGACTAAAAGAAGTCAGAGCAACTAATTATTTTCTCCTCAAAGAAAATAAAAAGAGAAAGGTTAAACACCCCCTTTCACCTTGCATTTTAGTTTACCTCCCTAAGGCAAGCAGACTTATATAACATCAGCAGCACTTGATTTTCCACAACAAAAGCTGGATCTGTTCACCAGTTTCAAGCTAGCTTGACAGATGTCTCAACCCATTTCAGCATTATAGCGTTGGTCAGCCATACACAGAAAAAAGATTTTTCTTTCAGTGAGCATGTTGAGACATTGTAGCTTAATACCCATAACACAGGAGAGAATCCTTTCACCAGAGGGCCTTACAAACATCCGAACCGCAGGGGAACATCGAATGGGAGTTCCCACCTGACTGTCATCTAAGCCTTCAAAGCTGCCCCCTCCAGTGCAGAGTCTTTTGTACAATAAGCAATAAGAGTGACTGGTATTTTCTGTCTCAAAGCAGTGAACCCATGTTCTAGCTGCAGGGTAACTCAGATTGAAAGCCGCACAAAGACAAGTCCAGTGGATGCATTGCTTTGGTGCTCACGGAACTACTTGTTCAGCTGTTAAACCAGACACTGCTACCTGCTGAGCAAATACTCTGGGTATGGTTCTCTGGGTGGTTTAATGACCTTACAGTAAAGAGCTCAATCTTAAACCAAAAAGAAAACCCACAACAAACGACCAGAACAACAAACCACATGTCATGATGCATGCAACAGACACTACACGAGGTTTCAACAAGACAAATTAGTCCTCAGATACAGTATTACAATACACTCATTAACCATGCACTCTCACTGTATGCCCCCAACAGTAATTTCAAACAACATTAACACGCAGCAAAGACCAACACCAAGTTTCCAAGAAGAAATGTTTGTTTCTCACTCGTACAGGCAGAAAAAAACTCTTTTCCCTTTTACTGAAAACACCTTCAAAATAAGTAACATCCGTTTGTGAGAAAGGAAGATAGTTACTAGGACAGTATACAATCAACTGAAGCTTATTTTAGATATCATAGGCAACCACAGGTAACTTAATACATTTAACCTAAATATATACTTAAAATTGAAGACATAACTATTATCACTCAAGCAGCCACATTTCTGAAGTCCATTTACTAGAAGATTCTTTTGTAGATTACTATACCTGCTGACTAGGGTAAGAAGGTGGTGGACTATCCATTTTTGCTTCATCTTTCCTTAATGCCCTTTTTCCTAGAGACATTTCCTCCTTTTGAGTCCCCGGTGGTTCACCACTGCTCTCCCCATCTGCTTCTTCATCGTCTGCTTCTGAGGAACTGCTGCTAGTACTGCTCACCTGAGGAGACTAGACAACATTAGCTTATTAACATCGGAGGGAAGGACAAGCCTTTCTCTAGCAAAAACATCCAACTGCCAGAAAAAAAAGTAGGACAATGTAAATGTTGTACCTCATCTTTCAATGCCATGTTTTCACCTCCGCCATTTAGCTCATTGTGAATTCCATTCATGTTGGCTACCACCTCTGCATCATCATAATTATTTAGTGGGTAGATATCAGCAAATTTTGCTGATAATGGTGTAACATCTTCATCATCACTACCACTGAGGGGAAGAGAGGCTTAGATAAATCACAGCGCTCAGGAACCTTGGTTATTGTGAAAGCAGTCACCAAAATGAAATAAGATGGAGTATCACTTAAATTAAAATCCCAATTGGGAGTCAAAGTATTTTCTTTCGAGTGCTTTAACTGAGTTTATTTTTTTCAAGCAAGCAAAACCAAATAATCTGCTGTATAGCCCTACTGAATGTACTAAGTGCATGCCTGAACACAAGATCTGTACTGAAAATAAGATTCTCTGCTATTTCTACGTAAAATATTTTCCAACAATGTCTTGTGACCAAGAAATTTAACTTCAAAATGACAGGATACAAATGACCTTTAATTTGATGAAAAAGCCTTCTTATGCCAATTATTTCATTTAAAGAAAGTGTGAAGTGGCAATTTAGAATTTAACTTTTTCCATCATTAAGTGTCAAACCAGTCACTCTAGGTACTGAATATTCAATGTGTCATGGTAAATCTTAAGTTTCTCAATTGCTAGATGACCCCACACCTGTGTGTTTTTCAAACTCTGCTCTAAAATACTTAATAAAAGTCTTCTTACAGACAGCTAGAACAGGCATGTTTTATTACCCACTCCAGGGAAGTGTTGCAAAGATTGCTGTAAAAACATGACATAACCAACCCCGAGCTCTTAAGAGCTCTTAGGCTGTGCACCGTATCTTTTTGCATTCCATGAGACACTTCACCAAAATTTAAATGATGTGATGGCACCACTAGGCACACTTCAAATGTGCAAAGAGCAGATCAAACAAGTAGACTTATGTCCAATACAAGAAATAAAATGACTTCCCCAAGAAGCAATACCATTTCCCTAAAAAAAGGCTTCTTACAGCAAGTAATACTTGAATTTAACTTCATTAGCTTCTCAAGAGACAAATTTACCAATTTTGGACCTTTCAGCACCAAATCTAGTTTACAGAAATTACAAAGCACATATTTACATAGCTAACCATACTACCACATAACCTGTTTTCAGGTTATGTCCTAAAGTCCCACTATTAAAGATTAAACCACGGATCATAGTGTTAAATAGTGAATACTTAAAGAAAACTAAACTTAGTGAAGTGATATTCAGAAACATCCCACGCATTTGCACCTTCTTCATTCATCACGATACTAACACAGAATCCTGATGACAATTCCTTGACTGTACTGACAACATTCTGGTAACTGCACTTGATTAATATTCCCACTAGTACTGAGTTCTGATGTTGTTGTTCTCCTCCTTTAAAACATTCTTTGAGAATATCACATGACAAGACTGCTGGCTCCATCCACCCAAACCACACACAGAAGTCAGCCAGCCAGTTTTATCCCCTCAGAATTATGGAAGAGGCAAAAGCCTACCATTAGCCTAAAGCCTCGAATCTGAGGGTCACTGTGATCGCAATGAAGAAAAAGGGTGGCAGACACTTCTGAGAGGGAGAACAATTTTTGATGCAAGTCTCAAGTTCGCACACATTTAACAAGACTAATTAAAGCTAGTTAGGAACTAAACTGAATCTTATGAAGTCACCATCCCTCAAAGAGATTACCATTTCCCTTACTAAAAATATGAAAACGTGGCATTTTAAATTGATGCTCTAAAGCAGACCGGTATCTGATGTCCTTGTAATCTTAAAGCAGAAAAACACAATATTTCTAGCAGTATTACGTCAACAGCTTTGGAAGTTTTAAGAACTTTTTAGATGTTTGCACAGCACACAGCACTGGACTTGTGGTCTTCAGAATACAGTATCATGATTAAACACTCTGATGCAAAAATAGCATTATCTCATGATGGCTAGCCTATGTAACTTGCCTTCTTAAGTTCAATTCAGTATTTCAAAATTTTAAAACAAGAACTTACAAAGTTGGTGCAGAACCATTGTCTGCGAGGATCAGCCTTGGATGTT
This sequence comes from Heteronetta atricapilla, assembly GCA_011075105.1. NCBI lineage: Eukaryota > Metazoa > Chordata > Aves > Anseriformes > Anatidae > Heteronetta > Heteronetta atricapilla. The sequence continues at coordinate 87,279,532 of CM021734.1, forward strand.
GCTGAATTGTAATAGGCGAGCTGGAACCTGATCCTGAACTTGCTGAAGACATACTAGGTGGGCGGATCTCAGACAGATAATCTGGAGCAGAATCGATTTGTAGTGGTAACTGGTTAATGTGGATATCATCCGTTATAGGAGAATCCATGATGCCACACGTTAAAATGTGTGAAAGGCTGCAGTCATCACAAGTACATCTGTTCAAGAATTAAGGTTACAGATATTTATGACCTTGTTTGAGAATAATTCATTTAAAGTAACCAGACTCTTTCTTACAATTAGCTATCTTATTTTTTTCCTCTAACACAATAAATTGTTTATTATGATTTCAAGTTAAAAACATCATCTCACCTTCTTCTATAATTACAGTTGGGACAGTCAGGCATGCTCAAACGTGATGACAGCATGTGTCTCATTGTGTCTGTGAAGTTGTTCTCCCCAGCTAGTGCTTTCTTGTTATTAAGCTGAAGTAAATTATAAAAGCAATGTTTTAGTAGTGCAAGTCTTTCCATTAACAATTCAATGGCACATCATGATCAACATATCACATAATCAAAAAAGGGTTCTTTGGAAAAAGTATTTTACAAGAGACAGCTTTACGAAAGTGGTGTTTTGATCACGACTTAAGAGGTACCAAGTTACAGACAAAATTTTGGCACTGATGCTCTTCAAAGAAAGTATGTTTCCCAACTGAAACAGTAAACCAGCCAAGTCCACCTCATTTGTAAATGCACCCCGCATGGCATCTCTGCTGACGCACTCTGAACTTGAGCACTTCTTGTCATGTTTCATGGTATGCACGAAAGGACACTGCTGACAAATGGAGAAATAATGCAAACTCACCTTTAGCTTGCAAAAAAATAAGGACTAATTCTGCAGTCACAATGCGATAGATTCAAGGAACGAAGTAGCTATCCAAAACAGGACTTGACCACATTAGTGAAAAAAACAATCTAAATAACCTCCAACTGGCAGAGGCCTAATCCTGAAAGCACCTAATTTCATTAGATACCTACAAAACAAGGATGTGATTAAGCTTCCACTTCTGTAGATGCCCAGACCTTACCCTTACCTAAGCAGCCATGGGCTTACAGCTCACTTAAGCCCAATTAGGATCAAGTAAAAAGAGGATTCTCCCTCAAGTCCTCTGAGGGGCCTGGTTTAACAGACATTCTAAACTTGTGGTTAGCACAGGCTTATGTTCCTTAAAGAAAAAAGTACTGAATACTGTTTTGAGACATTGCCAATTTAAACTTAAGTTTATAAAAACGTACAGTCAAACTCTCTCTGGTTCAAGAGTAGCATTTCTTCCTCTACATGCTTCCATATTCTTCCTGTACAGGAACGGACAGGTTCCCCATCCAGTCTTGACTCTGGCCTAGTCACTCTGTACTCTTAAAGAAAGCATAATGCATGCTTGAACGCTTCTAGGCTAGAGAAAAGAGCACTGTCTTAAACAGCAGATAGTTTTAATTGAATGGGAACTACTAGTGGCCCCTCTTTCGCTTTGCCTTAAAAAGAAGGTGGTACCTCTGCTCAGGCTTTACCCCACAGAACAGATGCACAAACCATCTCCAGAGCCCTAACAGATGCAGTCAGCCACCCTGCTGCTGCGGCTCATGCTCCCCAGCTCTGCACACACAAGGGAATTTAATATGCTCTTGAACACAATATTCCCTATCACATATGTCATGGCAGCTCCACACTTAATGTATTGGCTGTTTTGGATCCCATCCTGAGGCATCATAAATTCCTGATTTCATAAGGAATTTTAACACCACATATTCAATTTTAAGACTACAGTGCTTATGTTTTACCTCTTAGTTACTAAGTTTACATACTCTTCTTGGATCTTGCTTTCTGTACTTTAGCTGACCAAGTTTCAAGCCTGGCAAAGTCACAGAATTAGGTCATAGAAAACTAGCACAATATACTACACTCTGATGTTTGCATCTTAAAAATATACATGAAACATTAGTATAGCTTAGTATGGTATAAACAAATCCTACCTGCTCTTCAATAAAACGCCTCTGTTTAAAAAATTCCCAGTCTTCCTTTAGCATGCGTTGCTTTGTTTTCATTGCCATCTAAAACAGAATTTAAGGAGAACTCATTGGTTTAATCATAAAAATTGTAGGCTGTGGTCAGTTGGTCTATCAAAGTCTCATGAAATCTAACTCATCTACACCATTTTGAAAGTACTTGCATACTCAGTCAACATGTTTAGTTTATTTGTTAATCCTTTGATTTGAATCCCTTCAGTAAAAGATTTTATATTCATTAACACTACTCTTAAGTCTGATTTTTCCACTACTGATACTTAATTTTTCTCCAACTACATATTTTCATAGAATTTCTGATAAAACGTCCTTGTCATTAAGCCTTTAACATCTCAGATGCACTGAAATCCATCAAAATCTAGGGCCAGAAGCTTTAGCAAGGCCTCAGTATAGGCACAGAGTAAACTCACGTACCACACGTGGAACTAGCCATCTAATCTGAGTGAAAAAATTAGAAGAGCAAACATAAGATTAAGTAGCAACCTAGACTAACACTGTTTACCGCTTTTATCTCAATCTATTTCATTCCCATTATTTATTTAAGGCTGGAAAAATATTTTATAATTACTTGACCTTGAATGACACTGTACAAAGTGCACAGAGCTCCTAATGTTTTGTATACAAGTCATCTTACTCTGATTTAGCAAACAAACTCGCTGACAGAACCCAAAAGCTTCCACGAACTTTAACACAGCAAAACACAGGAACAAAGCTTCTCTTACTGTACCTGACAGCCTTTTAAGAACACTAATTCAACAGCGAGGAAAACCAGTTATCTAGGTTCTTTTACTTTTTGATTTACCTGGTTAATAAAAAGAATTGCAGCAACAGAAACATGCCATACCTCTTCATAAAGCTATGTTAACGAACTGAAGGGCAGTAGGTTATGCCACTAGCAATCCTTTGTCTTCAAAAATGTGCCTCCAATAACGTATCCCTTGATCTAAAGTTATAAGCCTTAATATTAATTTAAGCGTGTTATTGCTATTACCATTATTTAACTAGGGAAACTGGAATTCTAAAGCTGGGGGTTTGAAACTGCATTAAGTGGTAAAGTTTTGCCTAATGGATTTTTGACACAATTAGCAGCATCTAATTCTAATTACTACTGTGAATTTTTATTTCCCTTACTCCAGGGAGGTTACAATGGCAACAAAAAAAGGAGTTTATCACGTGTTCTTAAACAGCACGCATGAAACATCGTTGAACCATTTGTACCACTTCTTAGGTACACTAATGAGTACTGCAGAGCCTAAAGCCAGAGACGGAGATTTCATCTCAGCCGTACTATCAGCTTCTGAGCATCCTTAAGCTACAATCAAAACCATCAGTACTCACTGCTTTAGGTATCTAAGCACCTAGCTGAAGCCTCAGCACTAAAACCAAGCACCTACATGTGCTATACATTACAAGAGAAGATTTTAATGCCAAAGAATGAAGTTTAAAACAGCCAGTGCATTAACTTGGAGCTGCCTACTCAAGTCTGCCAAGAAACTATCAAGGAAAGTAGCATGGTTTAAATCCTGGAACTCTTAAGTATTAATGGGCTGAAGTTAGTTTCCCTACTTCCAGACTGGGGCCCTTCCTATATCCATGTCTGCAAATACCTTAACTTACTCATTCCATATATAATAGGGAATCAGTCCATCCATCCCCACTCCCCACCCCCAAATATTTGCTATTTCAGCAGAGCAAAGCATCTTCAACACAAACGTCGTGATTCATGCCCAAGAAATCTTTTGGGAAGTGGTATGCAGAAATTGAGATGCCATCAGAATGACAAATTTACACCCCAGTCTTACGCATCTGCAATGAATATGCTAGCACTGCTGCCCAGCCGAGAAGAGAGGTCTACTATGACTAACTTCTGCCTTTTTTATCTAAGGCTAAAAACTGTTTGAGCTCTATCAGACAAGGTAAGTTGAACTGAGACTGGCAAGTGAACTCAGATTTAAGCATGAACCAAAACCAACGGTTTGGTCAGAACTGACACATTACAGTAGAGCAATCACCTGATGCTTAAACATGTATCACAGGATGCTTGTTGTTTCCAAATTTTAAATTCTATCAAACGCGTATAATACCTTTGAGCATCCCAAATTTCACCCATGAACCTAAGTTATTTCCCTAGCCTGCTTCACTAGAAAGAATAAAAAATAAATTCCTCTTATCACAAACTCTCAGCACCAAAAAATAGCAAAAGGCATGTTTAGGTATGTAGGTTCCGTAAAGACAAAAGAACAACTATGCCTGTAAAATACTATAAAGTCTGTCCTCTATTATGCTGACCAGGACTGTAACAAACCACACGTGAATAGGATGAGGTGTGCAAGATGCTCTCCCTGCACTCGTGGAACTGGGCAAAGGCATTTCTGTATTCCTTTCTTCTGTGGGAGCCAGCAGAATTAAAAAAAGGGAACACCCACAAAGTACATATGATTATCTAGCCTTTACTTACGGAAATGATTCAGATACATCGACAACCTCCCAAGCTAAATGCCATCTAAATTTGATAGGGGAAACAGCAGGACCTGGAGGTACAGTCTGTATGTATTGAAACTCTTGCATGTTACAGATACCCTGAACATCTTCCTCATGTCATCTTAATGTGTCACCAATAAAGGTGTCGATATAAATGAATGCCTTTCCTGATTTTTATTAGTGTACACACAATATTGTAGTGCATTACTGTTACAAGCCTGTGCATGACACAGCTGCTTTACACAGTCTTTAGAAAAAATGCATTATTTGTAATGCTTGCAAAAGCTGTTCATTCCCACCCCACCCCCCCCAAGAACAAGTAATAACACACACTGTAGGAGAGGTCTGTTAATTTTGCCCACTCATGTCCTGTCTAAAATTTAGGTACAGCTTCACAGCAGATAAGGGAGGACCATTCTTCTATGAGCTGCTGGTCTGCATGCTCTGACCTTCAACACACCAGCAATAATACTACACAATTCTGTTAAGCCAAGAGGCAACAAATGATCAACATGCACTCACTGTTAAGATCCACAGTTTCCATAGTAGCTGGGCTTTGTGATTTTTACCTTCTTGACAAAAACATCGCTGCAATTTTAGGTATGATATGATTTTGATCAAGAAAGTACAGTCATATGTAACATCACCATAGACTTTAGGACTGTGCAATGCTTTTCTATATATAATGACCAATACATCCTATAAAATTTGGTTACTTTAAAAATTGTTGTCCCCCATAAGCTCTTTGCAGGGTTTTTTAATTCATTAATATGAACGTCATGCTGTGTTTCCCCAAATGGACAAAGGGTTTCTGTTTGCATCAGGGTACAGGATTTACTGAGCAGATAAAAAATGCTATAAAAATGCTATAAGCAGCACTTGTGGTAACTGCATGGTCACCTGACATAGAGAAACAGGAAAACAGCTAAGAGTTAATTTTGGGAGGTGTACAGATCAAATAAGAAGCTCAATACGAATGCAACTCTATACAACTGCCATCTTTTGGCAAAATTAGTGCATGATGAGAAGGGACTTGAGTTCCTTTTCTTACTGGAGAGGCAACACCAGACAGGCACAGCACCATGGAGAAAATGGATTTTAGTCACACAAAGTGAGATGATGAAATTTCACTGAGATGCCATCCATTATTCAGGTGCACAAAAGCAGCCTGACCAAGAGAAAAGCTTCCTAAACTTCCTAATTAACGGTATAGGAATTAATGGTAGAAGTTTACTTAAATTTTCATCACAGGGAAGACCCTCTGGAGGACATTTACAGTGTACTGTAACACTTTAAAATATCCTGTTATCTGTAATACTAATGTAGCATTACTAAGTTTTAAATTAGATCTCTACACTTGCAATGCTCATAGAACTTTAAAATACGAGTTCTATAAAACTTTATCTCCAAGTCTAAGACAAATTCTTTCTTCTATTATCCTTGATTGAACCGAACACGATCCAAAGCCTTATCCTAAGGTGTTACAACAATTTGAGATCTTTGAACTGCAGACAAAAAGTAAGGTTGTCATTTTGGGAGAGCATAAACTATCACTTTCCAAATAAACAGCCAACATTCCTTAGAAGCAAGCTCTTGACAATGAAGTCAGCACAACACCAGATTTCTGTAATATAGCACAGACCCAGAAGAATCAGCAGTTAAAACACAATTATAAAGCAGGTAGCTACAGATGTCTCTACATCTACAAATACCTGTACATCTGTACAAATATTTATGTAGTGAGACTTGCAGGTTCTGGTTTTGAATGTGATATGACAAAGTTCATATCGCAATATGCAACATGTATAAAGAAGTTAAAAATCATTTCAAGGCAATCTCTTGCTATGAATTTCATTTAATACAATTATTTTGGAAGCCTAGATTTGGGGACTCTCCCCCTGCCAGTTACAGCAAGGGAAGATTCACATTAATGCACTATGGGTAATTTACAGACTCAATTAATTGAAAAATATTCAAAGACCATCTCTAAAGCAGGGCATAACAATCTGCTGCAACAATTTGAAGATATTTCTGTACAATCACCATTATGTTTTATTATGTTCGGATTCTTTTCTGTTTTCCAACACTGACATCACTGAAAGCTGAGGAAGTATCATTTTGTAGCTTCAAAGCTCCAGATAAAAACACTAAAGAAACTCTTCACCGGAGGCATAGCCTTGCATGAGCTGCTCCCTTACATGATTAGTCATGAAACTGTTTGCACAGTTCTTACCTGTTCATCGACATAATCATCTATTCTTTTCTGGCATTCAAGCCATGCTTCAGCAACTTGACCCATTTCCTGTTCCAGCTGATGATACCTTTGTAGCAAGGTACTGTACATATCTTCACTACAGGAATCGTGCGTGGTTCCGACCCTGGAAGTTCAAACAGCACTTGTTACAGGAAAGACATTCAACTGAAAATCACACCGAGTTCTGCCAGCCTGTAAAATGTTGTTAAAGTGACATTATCGATATACCTAGGCCCACATAGCTGTCTGTATCCCAAAATGAGTATTTTTAGTCATTTTTCAAAAAATAACCAACAACTGCTGGTTCCAGTGCTCTGTAACCAATAATAGCAAGGATGTGGGAAGTGCAACATTTCTAGAGTCTCTTTCCCACGGGCAACCAGATGTCAACCCTACCGAGCCATGTTTATTCAAATTTTATTGCTTGATATATCTCTCCTTCCAAATTCTAAAGGGTAAATACACAAGTTGACTGTTCACTGTAGAGCTAAATGGTAAAAATAAAACTAGAAGGCTGTTAATCAGAACACTCATGATCAATGCTAAAAAGATTACTACACTAGCTCCAGTTTGGGAAAATGCTACAGAATGACACAAGTGAGAATTTGGTTGCATGCAGTAATCTACTATCACTTGAGCGGCAACATCAAGATGTGCTTATGCCATTCACTGATGACTGGCTCCGTAAGGAGCCCCAGAAATAGGATGAAGACTTTATCTCCTTTCTACTGCTACATTTTGTTACAGCAAAGTCTTTAACAAAGGCTTCATAAGAGCACATCATCACAATGACTCTTAAAATAAGCAAGCTCTCTAAATCCTGACTTCAAAAACAAGGAAACAACACAATTCTTAGAAATGATGCGTTTAAGGCACACTGAATTGTAATGACCTGTGAACTGACACAAATAAACTAAAAGGTTTTCAACATTTCTCCTGCTCAGTAATTAAGAGGAAATTGGCTGATACTTCACTAAGCACAAAGGTTGCATGTGTTGGTCAAAGCCTCAACAAGCCTGTGCCAAAACCAAAATTCAAACATCTTAACACCTGACATTAATGCCCTGACACAGCATTTCTGGAGGTTTGCATACAGATTTCCATGGCATCAGGATACTAATCCAAACCAAGAACTACAAAGCCCTGCCTATGACCTGGCAAAGAACCAAGCCCTTAATTTTAGGATGGCAATTAAGCATAAACAAGAGCTGAGCAAAGAGACAATTGACAACAGTAAGCATGAAGTTATAGCTATTAGTATCAATTTGTCAAGGAACTTGAGTTTCATGTCTTTTTTTGATGAGAACCTGCAACGCAACCACCTTAGAAGGCTACGCAAGCAATTCTGCTCATCAGCAACCTGGGAAGTCCTTTTTTGGTAGGGTACAAAAAAAGACTTCAGCACCGTCAGTTCCAGTTAGTAGATCACAATCACTTTCTCTAAAGTCTGTGTTTTTGGTATGATGCAATTATGTGAATTTCTGGTTCTTGCTACGCAGAAGTCAAAAATTTGTTCTCACAGCTGCAGTTGAATAGAAGTACTCTTACAAGCACTAGTTGTACACAAACATCTTTTCAAAATATGCTTTCAAGTTAGAAGTAAACTTCATTTTTTAAAATTTACATTAACAATGCAGCAGCATTTATACTTTCAATTTCTACTGTGTCTCTTGAGTACAGATTAACAAGTATTTACATGCTACTAGCAAATATACTTTTACCCCCAAGGCAACTGTAAAGCAACGGTTGACAGGATTTCCTTAAATACTGATTATGAAAATAAACCCTTATGAATTGTAGAGTCTGATCTAGAAGCCCTGCTGATTAAATAATTGTTTGTAAGCACACAGACAGCTCTTATAGCTTGTCTGCAGATTGTACACAACGTGCCCCTGAAAGAAACTCGAGGTAACAGAACAAGCTGCAGCCCATTAAGACCTGCTAGTCTATCCTGAGAAGAGGACCAGACCTGGCACAGCTGACCACCCGTACCAGCTAGTTATCCCACTTCCCCTCAAGATTACTATGTTTGAGCATCATCACTACGTGAGCATCTTTTAGAGTCAGACACTCAAATATCCTCAGAATTAACCACAGCACACAGATTACACGTTCTGAAACAGCCCAAGATGTACAAAAGTTTTAGTCATTTAGATGAGGGATGACAGAAAGGGTGAACACTCAAAACCCAAGTGAATCTGGGATGCCTAAATTTTCTCCTTTCAGGAAGGAAAAACAATGAGACCCATGCTCTTCTGTCACAGAACTCCAGCTGCACCTTCTCTACTGCATGTAAGCAAGACTCTAACAACAGTAAGGCAAAACTGGACAAGGGATAAGCATCAATGAAGATAACCACCTAACAGAACATCATTTCCATATGAATTTGTGGCCATTTGTTATTTCTGGGGGTTGGGAAGAAGTGAAAGGGTTTGCCTATAGAGGAGTCCTAACTGCTGCAAAAAGTCTGCTCTGTATCCTGAACCAGGAGAGAGATTGCCTTTCCTTCAAGAAGTCTGAAGAAAAGCAGGTGCTTACTCTTAGAACTGACAGGAGAAATAGGTTTTTCGTTAGGAAATGATATATAGAGCCAAATTTTTTCTTCCAGAAGTTACAGACAACACAATACTTTTCAGTCCTTCAAAGGCTCTTCTATTGCTGTGCAGTTAAACTGGACCATGCATCTCTAAAGGCTCCGTAACCTGAGCTTTAATAAAAAGCTCAAATAAGTCTCAAACTTCTGAAAATTTCAGAGACCATATTCTCTTCATGGCAACTACAGAAACAATTAACTTGAGCATCTTGTATCATATCAAACAGATCTCCCAAAACTACTATTCCTAATATCTGAACTTAATGATATTCCCGTGCTAGGTGACAAGACCTATTAGAGCTCACTCTCAACCAAGTAGTTTTCTCCTTTTGCAAACCTGCCGAACAGCAAGACCAGGGTTCTTTAAGCATTACAGATGCAATACCTAGAGATAAGACAAAATGACCACATTGAGGAACCTCAGTGCTCACAAAAAACACAAACAAGTATTTTAGTCATAAGGTCTACTGCAAACTGTATTTCCATCTGCTAGAGACAGATTGTTCAGAGATCCTCCCTCTTAAGGACAGAGGAGCCTCTCATATCCTTAAGAATTTCTACTACAAGGTACCTTTAACAAACCCGTGCGCATTTATACAATGACCATTTGTAAAGCGTTCAGTATTCCTTCAAAGAGAAGTCATTAGAGGCTTGAAATCAACAGTAAAGAGTGTAAAAAGCCAATCCTCATTTGCTATTCAAGAGGAAATCATCAGGAGACTAGGTTGATGCTTATGCTCCCCCATGCGAGGCCTCTGCTCTGACATTCCTCCACTCCATATGGTACCCAATTCCCAGTGGAAGGTGGCTTTATTCACATTTCTTTAGGGAGGGCTAATGCCCAGAGATCTCATAAGAAAAAAATAATTCTGATTACGTGAAAATAACAGCAGAAGCCTCTGCTTTCTAAAGGAAACCATGGAACAGGAAAAGCTTGTGCTGAACCTCTGCTTTCAAAGAAGACTCGTGTATCAATCTAGCCAAAACCACAGTTTAAGTGAAAAACCCTTAACACTATGTAGGGAGCACTGATGTACTGGTAAAGCAGTTCCTGCAGGAACAGATTCTGACTAAGCCTTGAAAGTAGCTGTCACTACAGAGAGGCTCCTCAGAGAAACACCTTCTGTTGCCTGGACCTGAATTCCAGTAGCACTTGAGAACAACAGGTATATGCAAACAATCCAACATTTTTGGACTTAAGAGAAACTTAGTCGTTTCTTCACATTCTCATCTCTACAGAGAATGACAATATAAATAGTCTTGATATAACCAGGACTGAAGCAGTAAGAGGTGCAGAGAAACCTTTGCAGAAAACATGCAAGATGCGTGAGGAAACAGTACTGGGAAGTCAAGCATAGATCAAGAGATCAAAAGACAAGCACGCAACTGAACAACATGCTGTTGAACGCAGGCACAGAAATACCTTCCTGAAAAGGGGTCTCAACACCAACCTAGTGCTAAGCCCAGTGCCAAGCACATTTTCCTGCCTTTTCTTGCTTTGCTTTTGAGTACCTGCTAGCAAAGGGAGAACTTGGGAGTTTTATTTTTTTGCTGTGAGCAACATTGCTTGCAACTGAGACATTTAATCATACTGCTCTTGTAGCAGATAAAAGAATACTCAAGACAGCACCTTTAGGACAAGCGCATGCAGAACACTAATGTTTTCATCAGAAACAAGTCTGAGAGGTCAACATGAGCCATGTATGGCTGTACTTTAAAAAGATCAGAACTTAACAATTAAATTTCTGTGATTTAGTACAACAACTTTTCTGTAAGAAAAAAAGCCCTTTAAGGCACACAAACCACAAGCAGAACAATTTTACTAACAAAATACATATTCTAAAGCCCCAGGAAATGCAATATGCCATCAGATCTGCAGACATGCAACAATGGTGTGGGGTTTTCTTTAAGCAATCTATTCATTGAAGAAAGCAAAAAAAAAAGTTATTTGTACACCACTAGAAGCAGGAAGGCTCTCAGGCTTTAATTCACTTGCAGAGATGTGAATACAGTACCAGTGCCTGATGAGACTATTGTTCAAATCAAGACATCAGTATGTCTTGGGCGCTGACATTTTACTAGATAACCCACAAGTAAGCAGACTGAAGTAGTAATTCTTCTGACAAGCAAGTGATGACAGCCGCCTGCTCCATCGACAAGACCCTTTTCCAAACATATTGACAAGACTTTTTACCTATTAAATTGGACAAGCAGAGCAATTTTTTATTTTTAAACACAGTGGTTGCAAACAAGGATTTTGCTTTCTCCTTTAAATAAGAAAAGAGAAGTTGAAGTCTCTACCTTAGCTGTGACACTAACGTTGGCAAGCTATTCTGCAGGAGTGGCTCAGAAAATACCAGATTTTCAAACAGATGCTTATTGTGCAGTTCCCACGTCACCTGAAATTTCTTCAAATGTTCATTTTCCTATAACAAAAAAAAAATAAACAGAAATAAGCTCAGGTCATAAAACAACAAAAAATATACTTTTGTCTCAAGACAGAATCTTTTAAATCTAGTTTCTATTAAACCCACCAGCCTACAGGCTTCATTATTCAGCTCAGATACTACTCAATTTTAATATTCAAACTATGAAGCAGTTATTTAGTGGCTTAATAGATGTAGCCTCATTTTCTGTTTTTCTAAATTGTCATGGATTATGAAAAGAGAAAGACTGTTGTTGAAAGCTCCCATTTGCCTCTGCACTGAAGGATGTATCTTATGATCTGAACCAGTTATTCTCAGGCTCTCTTGTCAAGTTGTCTCATCCTTGATTGTTTTTCAGTTCTTTGAACTTAGCCAGTAACAGACACATAGGAATAAAAATTATAGCTTGCCATCAAAATTGACATAAATCAAGTAGACAGGTTTCTCAAGTGCAGCTTTTTTGAAAAATGCAAGTTTTCTAAATAGCCAAGAGACCAACTGCTCACTTCTCTGATAAGCACAATGTTCTTCTATTTAAGATCATTTAATATACAAAGGTATTTAATTTCAACGCCTAAAAAGTAAGTCTATTATCAAATCAGCAAAATCAAAGATAAGCACAATGCATTTTTTCCGAGTTCCTAAGTTTTTCCGTATCAACAGGAGTAGACAGGTTTTTCTACAGCAGATTCCCTCAAACAGCTAAATTAAATGCAAGCATTCTGACTATCAGACCAGGAGATGAGGCCTATGTACCATAACCTTGAGTAACCAGAAATATTTTAGAATTTTAAAGTTTTGTTAAGCATATGAGTTAAGAATTAATACATATTCATCAGACCTAAGTAGTAGAATATCAGTATTCAAAAAAAATATCAAGGACTTGGTTTGTTGTTGTTACTATTTAGAGGTAGGATTTTTTTTTTCCAGTTGCACAACAGACATGTCCCCTTTCACTTGGAATGCTGTCTTCAAAATATTTAAAGCTTCTATGAATTGCTAATACTTTCTCAAGGGTCAACAATGAAAAAGGTGAATTACCAATGCAATTTCCATATTATGCTGTGAACAAGACAGTCAGTTATCTACAACATCTTGTGTATCTGATTATGAAGAGTACAGTATTTCTCATTACAAATACTAGGTAAGTTCTCCCTTCTAGACCACTATACTGAGGTCTCTACACTCAAGGGCTTTTCTATACTGCCCCCAGTCTCTCCAGCTTGCTCTCAGTAGTCTTTCATTCCTCGGTAAGGCAAAATGCTTTAGTTCCTGCTCTTCACTCTGCACATTTGCTGGATTCCTTTGAAAGGTGGGACAGTCACAACTTCACTGAGAAATTAGCTCCTTGCAGGTAGAGATTCAAGGCATTTTAAGTCTTTGTATAGCAGGCAATGTGCAAAGGTTTTAACCTTTAAAAGGAAGGCTGCAGTAAAAAACATTTTAAGATCTTGACTGTCTTTTGTGTATTTCAACTGAAAAGATTCATTCTTCTATAGTGCATTAGTATCTTCAGAGAAAATGACCATGCACACTGAGAGGGCTAGTCACCCTGCTATCTGTACTGAAATCTGTGACATACCAGTCCATTTAATGAAAAGGTCACTTAATAAATCTACCAAATGTATGACAAGAGAAAACCAAGTCCCACATTTCAACTTCTCAGTGTCATAGCCTAGTGGAAACAAAATTTTCAGTACTTACTGGGCTGCAGGAGGAGAAGGTTAAGAAGACTCCAGGATACTTTGAGTTTCCTTATTTGGCATTTATTTATTTTTAAACACAGCAGGAATTGTATTTTACTTTGTATTTCTCTCAAGCACCTACATTTGATGACTTAAAAGCAGCCAAAAAACTGGAGGTGGCAGTTTATCTGTCACTGTTGTTATATAGTGACCTCTTATCTGTATCTAAGTGATAAAGTTTGCAAAGATGATATGGACAACAACAAATGCAGACTACTAACAACAGGAAAAGTACCAGATATGCCTGACTTTCTACACTGGAACAGATACGCCTGACTTTCTGCACAGGAACAGCCCCCAACTCAGTGATGACATTCAGTTTCCATTCCATCTTATCTTTCTCACCTGTGGTCATCTTGTTACTGCCCACTCTTTTCCTTTCTTTACATACCCAGGCAGTCACTTTTAGCTAATCAGCAAAAAAACAAATTTGCCAGTTTGACCAAGATTGTGCTTGCGCAAAGTTTACACAAGAAGAAAAAGGAAAAACGTAATGAAAAAGGATGTACATAAAGAGTCTGAACAAAACAGGATTAATAACCTCGGTCCTTAAACAACCATCAAGTTTGTTTACTGTATTGCTCACACATGATGGACAGTTACTCAAGAAAAGATTTAAGGATCTTGTTTATTTTCTACTTGCCAATTCAATTCCACATCTGACAGCATGATCTGCTGACAAAAAAGAGATTCAAGAGCAAAAACTTTAGAAATAATTAGACTGCATATTAATTCCTGGGAAGAGATTATCTGTTCAAGTATCCATTCTTGTTTATGAAGGAAAAGAAAAAAAATGAACATAAGAACGTGTTAGTGCTACACACAAGTCTGCATCCTTCCAATGTGTTTTTCAAGGCATCAGTGAAGAGAAACAGAACTGTCTCACCCATTTTCCAAGAAATTACCTAAGATTTTGTAGAAGATTGCCTTAAAGGCTAGTTTCAAAATAAGTACCATAAACAGCAATGCACCTGTTCTTCCACAGAGGCTAATTTCATTGATTCACTGTAAGAGATGCCTAACCTACATTTCTGAAAAGCGAAAGCCACATTTTCAGAATATCCCCATCTCCAAGCACACATACACAGAAGACCTTGTATTTTACAAATCACAGATGACTTCTTAAAGAACCCACAACACCTCTACTATCATTACCTCTAGCAAGCTGGAGCATATAGGTTGTTTTTCAATCTTACCAGAGTAACTAGGAAGGCGCTGATTGTGCATGCTGCCTGACAGAGTGCACTGTATTCTTCAAGTAGGAGTGAGATGAACTGATGTGCCTGGGGTGGCCCTTGTATTGCTAATGTTGATGCAACTTTAGATCCCAGTGACAAGTGTCTGAGCAGACGAACCTTCATTTCAAGTACATATTCTCTAGCTTGCTGTTCCAACCGTTGGTAAAGCTGATATGGATCTCTTTCACAAAGCCTGTATTTTTAGAAGATTTGTGACAGAAAAAAATTACATGCAAATAATCAACAATTTTAACTCTCCTAAAAATATTTAGCAGTTATAGATAATTATTATTGTTACTATAAAGAAACAGTGACTGAAGTTTACACAGCTACCTTGAATTTGGGAGAACAGCCCAGTTCCCTCCTGCTATGGAACTCAGGTGCTGTGTACCTTTCAGACTAGGACTAGCAAAGGATGTTTGCCTGTGAGCAAACTAATTTAGGACCTCAGGGCTTCACTGCAACTTGTGAGCTAAAAACCCTTACTCATTTGGCATACAATCCCACAAGCACCTAAAGTCTACAGACATGGTTCTTTACTACTTCTTCGTTCTTACTTTAACGCACAACCCTAATAAGTCTCTATTTGGAACAGCCAGACCCAGGCTGTTCCAGGCTCAATTCAGGCTCAATTCACATATGCAGGACAGTCCTTTACTTCAAGCCACTGGAAGAGCTCGACTCATCAGGCAGTCAGCACACGTGTAAACACATACTAACCAGACTGGGCTCTGTGACTGCTTTGTGGGACCCTTCTATTGTTAATTTCAACTGAAATAATGGTATTTCACACAATTCCCAAATTTGTAAGGCACTCACTCAAAATCATTCTCACTTTCACTGAGGGTTTCTTACCCCAGGTTGGGGGTCTTCTCCACAAAGACTCTTTGCACCCTTTATTAAAGCTGTGTCACTGCAGGGAGGGGTGTGGGATTCACAAGGCCATTACGAGTATCCTTCTGGGAACAGAACTCAGCGTACCACTTCAGTAGCACCTAAGCCACAATCGCCAGAAGTGACTGGTGGCTTTTTTGGAGGCTTGTTTTAAATCTAGACTAAAAATCTAGACCAGATTTTGGTAGTCATTTGTCTGAGGGAAGCAGTTTAACCTTCAAGCTGCAGACACACTGCCTTCTACACATCCTTTTAGCCATACAGCAGTGAGTGCTGGAGGTAGTCAAATTCACAGCTTCTGAGCGGGTCAGGGCTTCCTGTGAAGAACAGTGTAGAGTTGGCTAGGTCCGATACTCTTCTGGAAATGAAATGTGGGTTTGTACCACCTCACAGAGAGGAAAAAAACTCTTCTGTGGAACCTTGGCAGGTGCTGCGGCTGCTGCACCTGAAGTTCCCACACACCAGAATCTTTTGCTGCAGCTCCAAGCAGCATGTGAACACTGCCCAACAAACCAGGGCGGCACACATCAGCAGAAGGCATCGGGGTACAGCCAGCTCCTTGGTGGGAGAAGGCAATGCACGAGCCTGAGCTGGCGTACAGAATAAAATCAGCATCACTACCACCCATCTTCTCCAGCTGTATACCAAGAGCTCTCAAATACCTAACAGAATGGTTTAGTCACCAGCCCCCAGCAGGACTTCGTAACTCAGTCTCAGTGGGCACTTCAGTCACAAGAAAAGGATTTCAGTCAGCCGTCATCACTGCTTTCTACCAAAACACAACAGCTGTTTTGAAGCACTTCACAGTGAAACTGTACAATTGAAAAGTCCTGTGCATGGACTTCTAAGCATTTGTCTCAGGGAGGTGGGGAAGAAGAAGGGCATTCATTAAGTACCTGCAACTTTGTGCAAGTCCTCCCTAGTCCCTGTACTTCCCTCAGTATAGAGAAGCATCACACTGTCATGAAGTAACCAACATACAATAGGGACAGTACTTGGCACCACTACTTCTTTTCAAGGAAGCAGATCAGTTTTTTTCTTTCCAGTGCTACCTAACAGAGCTGAGCGTGAAGTTAGCAATAAAGAGTTTGCCTTTTAAAAAAAAAGATTTACTTGGCCACAGCATGATACTTGGCACACTATTGACGTTCTTTTTTCTTTTCCTTTCTAGAAAGGAACAAAAAATACCTTTCAATACCTACTTTGACTAGTTCCATTAAATTTTAGTACCACAGACTGAAGTCACACGCGTCTGCACAAATCCAGTTTGTACAAACCTAGTATACTAATTTTATTTCGTATTTTGGAGACCACAAGGAGTGCAAAATCATGTTAACACTGAAAATTTCATTAACTGAGATCCTGTTTCTGCCTTTTAATTTTCATAATCTCTCAACAGTGAGAAACAGTTCCAGAGAAAAGCTCCTATGTAAGAAAGCTGCACAGTATGTGTTAAAATTTCCAAAGTTCTTCCATTAAAGGGTAACTGTATAGAAATAAACAACCATTTTAGCTGTGATTCAGCTTTAATTACCTACACACTATATTTAAAAATCTTTGATTTCAAAACCTATATTGTATGCTTTGATCACTTAATTCAAATAAAGCGTGACTATATTTAAGAATCTTTGATTTCAAAACCTATGTTGTGTGTTTTGATCACTTAATTTGAATAAACAAAGCGTGACTAATAAGAAGGCATACTATATTACTCTGCAGTTACACAACTCACATTCAAAACTAAACACTCTGTTTTTATATAACAGAAGTGCAAAAAGCTGATTTAATTACTTAATCAGACTGATTCAGAACTATAGCCTTCTAATACAGCTCTATGTGACTACCTTTCAAAAGTTTCTCTGCCTTGCCAGAATCAAGCAGTTTCTTGTTGAAGCTAAGAAACTACAGTTTAGATCAGTCAGACCTTCATCTATTAAGTACATACACTGAGAGAAACCATTCTCTGCCCACACTTTCAGCTGGATAGAAGCTACAATAAAGCGCTCCAGCATGTTCAAGGACAACCATAACATTCTGACAAAGAAAAAGATAACCAACAAGCTCTTTAAGCACATCTTTGACTTCATACTTGACTTCATACCTAGAAAAGCTCAAAAACGTCTTCTAGATGTTACAACCATTATAGCATGCAATCACTATTATAAAATCAAGTCTGTTCAATGAGGTAAGATCCTCATGTGGGAAAAGCTAAACAGTGTCTTATCATTAACAGTAATCATCTCAACATCTTTTGAAGAATAAGATTTTTTGAATTCTTCCATGATTATCCATTAATATCTCTATTGCAAATAGCATACAAAAGTAATGTTTGGCCATACATTCAATCTAGCATTTTAAAATCCCACGTGAAGTACAGCAAACTCTCCTGACTTTTCATTCTAATGGAGAGGCAACTATCGTAAACCAACCGACTTAAAGATGGTAAGTAACATTTTAATAAAAGAAAAAAAACACTGCTCCAAGTTACCTGGAACTCATTTAAAAAAAAAAAAATCCCCTTAGTAATCAATATATAGCTTTCAAAGTGCCATACCTATCCACCAGCTCTTTCATTCCTTCTTTATCTGGTACCAAAGATTGGTCTTGGTCATCTGCCAAAGGGGTCCCAGCTTGGCGATATATACATCGAACCATGTATCTTACTTCTGACCAGTAATTTTGAAGCTGCTGAGATTCACGTTCAGTCTCTGCTGAAATTTCTCTGCAATTCAAGACAAAAAATAGTTACTGTCAATTTATACATCACATAGGTGTATTGATCCCTACTATTCTGAAGATGCTCTTCAGGAAAAAACATAAGTGTCTAAAAATGTCTAAAACCAGAGTACACAGTGAAAATGTAGCAAAAACCCAGTTAAGAGTCACTACTATTGTCAGATAATTAGTCAAGGATCTTTTAATAAAAAAGCCACAGTACTACTGAAGCTCTGACCACTGGCATGACGCTATTGAGTTTCAATTCAGTTCCTACCTGCGCTCATTACAGGCCTCACAGTTGCACGCTATGTCTGAAGGAGAGGAATTGCTAAGATCTGCAGCAGGCACCGTCTGCGCACCAACAGTTATCCTTCCTCCTCCTACAGATTCCTGCTGTGATCCACTGTTTCCAAGAGGCATGTGCAAAAGGAAGTCTTGGCTCTGAAAGGAAAAACACAGGTAGCAACTTTGGTTTGTAAGGTACATGTGTAAAATGTTAATAGATAGGCAAATAATATGACAATTCTTAGTGCTGAATATATTTTGGGAGAAGACCACCAGGCACAGAGAATTTATCTTTAAAAGACCAATAAATGCAAAGGATGGTCTGAGAGAGCCAGTAATGTAAATAGAGTTCCATTTCTAATAATGGATGCATGTTGGTTATAATTATCACGTTTATGCTCTCCAGCATAAACAATGAACTAAGCTAAAGGGAAGCTTGCATCATCCATGATTAACCATATAAACCAGTAATATCTCTTCAGTCTCTTACTTGACAGTATGTTTGACTTCTGTAGTTTAACAATCCATTCCAGCAAAAAGCATGAAGTCTCCTTGTTTATAACAGCACGGCACAGTGCTTTGCCATAATGGATGTCAGCACCAAACCCCAGAAACAGCAGCTTTCCATCTCCTGCATGCAGTGCTGCTCAGACTTAGCAGATGAGAGACCTCTCTCCGCAGGCTGCTGCTATTCTGGGCTCCAGTTTCTTTCTCCTCTGTGCTCCAACCCTAGTACAACATGCTTCCCCTCCTGTACCCTCCCAAAGTTGCCACCAGCTGTTTGTGACACCAGGCAGAAGCTTCTCCCACATTAGGAGAATGACAGAGGGCTTTTTGTGCTTCGCTCCACATCCTGGAGCAGGATGCAGACAGACCTGCACGCATCTACTGCCAACAGCAAGAGCAGCTTCTGGGGATGGTGCTGAAGCAACGCAAATGCTAGAACATCCAGGTAATGACAGCAACAGAAGACCAAGTACAAAAACCAAAAACATCTGTACAAAGCCACTTACACACTGCTTTGCAATGACTGCTAACAAATTTGAGTTCTTCCCTCCTATTTTTTCCTTATTTGACCAGCCACCTAATCCATTTAGTTGCTTTAAGTTAAGATTGCAAACTTGGATAGTTCATTTGCTTTTAAAAATCCCTCTTGAAACAAGGCAACGGTTGCTAAACATCATCAATTTTGATTTGATCTGGAATATTTATAACTTAACAAGAATTTCAGGAAGCAAATCCTGCCTTCCTTGCACTTGTAGGACGATGTCTTTACTATCCAAGCTCACTTTTAATGTAATGTGTCAAAACTTTTGACTCAGTTGAACAATTAGGTACTTCAGGATTGCTGGTTTTTGACATCTCTAGAATGTGTTTACCATCAGGCTGTCAATATAATCCCCTTAAATGTTATCTTTTTGGATTAATTTCATTAACCCTTGTTAAGGGCAAGAATATCAGTAAACAATAACTGCAAGTACAAGTGATACACTCTTAAACCATCCTTATTAAAACAAGGATTAACTGAGCCACTAACATGCGTTTCACAACCTATGCGATACAAAGACCCTCTTTTTTCCACACTGAATTGTTTACTGAAATAAGATCTGCATGTGCCTGCAGGCTTGTGAACAGTCTGTTAGCTCTCTACACAAGAGATGTCAGCTGGAATCTATAATGCTTCCAATTATTGGAAATTTGAGGCTTCCCAGATCAGTTGTGATGATTTGGTTCTTCAGTATAGCCTTATAGGTCACTTCTGATGGGGCCTGGCTGGACCTGACATAGAACTTTGTTAGGATGAGCACTGCTTTTAGTGAGGTTGAATTCTCATTTGAAAATACTTTTTCACACTTAATTGCAAAAAAAAACAAAACAAAAACAAAAAAAAAAAAAAACAAAAAACAACAACAACAAAAAAACAGCTTGAAATATCAACACCATGCATTAAATCAGTGTCTGCAGTGCTACAGAAATGAGTGCTACACACTACAAAAATGAGTGACACACACATACTATGCGAAGTGCGTCTTCATTAAAAAAGGAAAGGGAAAGTGACAGAACTGAGATAGGCAGGAAGGCAGCACTCTAAGTGCAGTCAGAGAACAGAGCAAGCACACTGGAAGCACAAGGAAAACAGTCTACTTCAGAGACTACAAAGGTGGGAGAAGTACATGTGAGCAGGCAGATCAGGAAAATACTGGATTGAATGAAGTAGCACTGGTAAAGAGATGAAGAAAACAAATTTAAGAAGGGGAAAGGACCAAGCATGAGATCCAGTAAACTGAAAGGGCAAAAAACAGTAATAGAGCCTTCTCTACTCAAAAATCCCAAACTCAGACCTCCTCCTTTCTCTAATGCAAGAAACAACCTGCCTGTTCAGTTTAGCTCATACAAAAAACAACTCGAGATCACCTAAAATACTTTCCAAGCACTCACAACTTAAGTGGCTCCAAAGCACAGAGTAGCATTCAGCACATCGTAACACATCTTAGTGTACCAAACGGAATTACTTCAACTCACCACAAGAGATTGCTCTATTGTAGCATGCCTCTCCTCCTTTTCGACTGTTCGTCTACAGTCTGGACACACCCACAGTGGAAGATGCAGCATATTGTTTGCTTTTGGAGATGTGGAAAGTGCTGTTTTGCTAGAATTTTTTATCCCGCTCTCTGAAAGCGAAGTATCTTTTCGTTCACTTCTACAAAGAAGACAATGCTCGCCAGTTGTATATGGTGCCCTTTGGCCCAAGCCAAAGGTAAATGGTGTCTACAAATAAAGGTTTTGAGAGCATACTGGTTATTCAGAGAACAACAGAAAAAGTTACTCTGAGATTAAAAAAAAAAAATCTAAGTCATTATTATTAAATGGTAAACATTTCAAGTATGTCAAGACCAAACATTGCAGTCTTAATGTCGATTGTTATTATGAATAAATTCTATTTGAAAAGAGCAATGCTTTTCATGGGCATGGACTACAAGTTGCATTATTTCAGAGGGGGAACCTAAGTGCAAAAAATCTATTAGGCAAAAAAGGAATAGTACAATTGTTATTGTTGTCATTCTCAGAAGTAAAAAGGCAAATAACAGCTCTGAAGTCTGGTGTCACCTTCCTGTTCAGGATTTCTTGAAACAAAGACACTCTTAGCTAAGCTTGTTGCAAAACAGAAATTGAGCTTGGTTTTAACAAAAAAAATAAATAAAATAATCAGTGAGGCCTTGAATCCACAATCAACTATTGAGTAAAGCAAACTTGTTGACTTATGAGGACAAAGACAATTAAAAGTTTCACTCATCTCACTTTTCTTATGCTGTGTGTGAAACCATGGTTCAGACATGAAATGCTGATGGTTCACCACGACTGATGCTCTAAAATAGGTCAAGCAGCACAAGCCAAACAAGAACAACTTCACAAGAAGTCAAAGTTGTAACTGATGGAACAAAACATCTTTTAATGGCAGAATTTCAGATTTGTTTGATGCTACAGCTATGAGCTCTGCCTTAATGATTAATATCCTCTGTGCAAGCCTCAATGTCATAAAATTGTTTGAGTTGGAAGGGACCTTGAAGACCACCGAGTTCCAAGCCCCCTGCCATGGGCGGGGACACCTCCCACCATCCACAGCTTCTCTGTGAAGCCTGTGCCAGGGCCTCACCACCCTCTGAGGAAAGAGTTTCTTCCTTATATCTGATCTAAATCTCCCCTCTTTTAGTTTAAAGCCATTGCTCCTTGTCCTATCACTGCACTACCTGATATGGAACACCTCTCCAGCTTTCTTGTAGGCCTCTTACTAGCTACTAGAAAATAGTAATTCTTTCTGAAAGTAAAGGCAAAATATTTAAATCTTATTTTAGTCATTCAAGCATCCATCTAAATACTGCTCAACACCAACACAACACGGCTTTAAAGATCCTGTAGGCTTATATTGCACAAGCACATATCAAGCGAGTTCTCTAGGGCAAAGAACTAAGTCAAGCTGGAACACAATTGACTGTCCTCGTCTTCACAGGAAGAAGAAAAGAATTCCCTATTGTTGACATCTGAAAAGAAACAGCACAGCATTATGAAGTTGATTTTTGTGTTCTGTGTTTCTAGAACTGACTCAATATGGAGAGAACTGAGAACTCTAGACTAATAAAAGACACATTGAAATCATCTCCCAAAATATCGTATCTTTCAGAAATTCATGGGAAACTTAATAGATTTAATAACAACAGCTGATCTCCTCCCTTACTGATGCCAATTCAAGAATTCACACTTAAGCACTAGGACAAGACAAACACCTTCTCCAGGTGTTACTCTAGGTTTTCAGGTATCATTTAAAAGGGAAGACTCACTCTGCCTCTTTAACAGCAGAATGGCTCTACGAGCATGAGCACATTTCTCAAGCTAGACACAGCTCTTGGCTGAGCTGATGCCTCCTACTGACACCTAAACCCTGTCTGCAAAACACAGCAGACCACCATGGCTGTTCATCCCCTTAGCACTGAAAATTTCCTTCCTGAAGGATGCTTTTGATGCCAGATCAAGTCTTTGTTGGTATAATGAAGACGTATTTCCAGCAAGGCAAATCCTTATAAATATCATCAGCTGCAGAATATCTTCCAACAAGGAAGAAAAGGGGAAGACACGAATGTCCAAACTCAGAAGTTACAGCAACCTGACACTCTTTTGCAAAGGTAAGGTTCAGCACAAACATACACCAACCACATCGCAAGGACTTCTAGAACTTTATCATCATTAAGCAAAAAAAACACAGAACAGCAAATAAAGCAGGAACAACAATCTTTCTGCTTGCTAGACAGACCCAGTAAAATCCCAACAGTCTCCTAACTGGGCCTGTATTTAACACAGACTTCAAGTTCAAATGAGAGTGCTCGGTCCCTAAAGTTACATGCAATCAACTGCTAAGAATGAAAGCTGAGGGGGTCACCTATGTAGCTGTGGTCTCTACGCAGCTCAAAAAGGATAGTTAGAACCCCAACAAAATCTAGACAATAAGGATCACAGCTATCTGTTGTAGCTCTGTCGTGCTCAAATGAAGTTATGGATTGCCCTCTCTTATTATGAGAGTAAGAATGCAGTGAACATTCGTTACAACAGCAAACTATTTCTGGATTGGATTAGATTCAGTATAAGTCATATATGCATTATAGTTGTCTCTAGCAAAATCAGAGTTAAAGTGTACATTTTGAAAAAAGATTTTTTGACTAGTCAAACTTCAAAAAAGTATGTGATGGATCTCTGCAAGAAAACATCCAGTCTCACTTTTTCCCTCTAAAACATGTTCAGTTATAACATTCATAAAGGAAAGTTGGAACTAGGACAAGCTGGAACAGAAATAACTGCCTCTCTGCTATGTATTTAGATTTATTTCCAAGAATAACTTTATTACCATGAAACTGCATAGCTTTTTTCACATCCATGTCCAATTTCAAGCTTATTATAATATAATTTCATTTTAGAAATAGTAACTTGTACTGCTTTTTAAAGCTGGAATAGTGAAGTTCACAGAAACTGACTTCAGTTAGCCAAATCCTTAAGCAAAAAATGTAGATCTTGTTATTGATTCTTCCTCTGTGTCACTCTAATTCCTTCTCCCATTATATACACCCACAAAATCTGGCTGCACATACCTGAGAAACACCTGTGAACTCTGATCCAACAGAATTGTCTGTAAACTGTGTACCATTTAGCGAAACCTGGAAAAAAAACACAATACACTGGTCAAGTTTTATGCTAAAAACAGCATTAAAGATAAAAATAGAAGCAACAAAACCTTTCCCCTGAACCTAAGGGTTGATAAAACAGCTTTTGAAGTTTCAATGATTGTTTGGCTACAGACATGGCAAAACCCATTTCTTCCACAATAAAGTTCTGCAGATGCAAAAAGTAACCATGTAAGCTTTTGTAGTATAGCTGTTTTATTAGCAGTGCACCTCTGATCAGAGAGAATTGACCCAGAAAATAAGCCATAAGCAAAACTAAGTTCTTCCCTCTGTATTCCGTTGTTTGCATTGTGGTTTTAAGCATCTATTGTGACTTGAGACAATTACCAAAGATTCCTTCCTTTAGAAAGCTGAATACAATACTGCTTGGAAACGCACGCTGTGTTAACCAGGAAGACTTTTCCATAGCAAGCTCCTGAGCTGCAGTCAGCTATCCCACCACTCTAGCTTGCTTTGTGCCAGTTTGGATTCACACAGAAACCTCTCAAAGATCTCTTTTGCACCCTGCTTTTCCACAAGTGTTACAGAAACTACACCAGATACCGACGAAGTACCTTTCACAAGCCACAAGTGTTTTCATCCAGTATCATTTGATGACACTAGAACAAGCGTAAAGTTAAGACAGCGTGCAAATTGAAGTCGATGATGGCGAAGAACCCTGGATGCACTGCCGTGAAGAAAAAGACTTTAAATGCACTTGATTAAAAAAAGGTGGGGGAGAAAGAGTCCGTGTTTTTATTCTCCATCCTCCCCTTTTCCTGAGCACTGGTTTCTCGCTTGAATTTCAGATATAATGTAACTCATTCCTTCATTCTACCTCTTCTGTTTGTGCTAACCTTTTTGCTCTCCAATTTTCTACCTACTACTGTCTCATACCAGTATCTTTAAGACTGCTTTAAAGACTACAACAACTAACCCATTTAACTTAAACCCACACAATAATCTCTTGCATGTCAGATTTACAGATTTCGGCAAATATTTCTGCCCTGCTAAGAAACCAGAAACTCAAACTGAAGCCTCCCCCAGCACAGAGGAGCATCCTTCAGCTCTACTCATCCACAGGACTACCAGCTGCTTGGTTTACAGAGGCAGTTCAATTATCGCAAAGCCACCGTCTTCAGCTGGACTTTTCGTAGGCAAAGTAGAGGATAAAACAATCCTCAAATCATTACTAGAAAAGACACAAGTAAGAAAACTAACTTTGAGGAGCTTGCATTTAAGAAACACCCTCCTAATATGCAAGTCAGGCATCTCAGATCTAGAATCAAGGGAACAACAACAACAAAATCAAATCAAGTTTGGCTTCTATTTTTTTCAGCCACTTTCCAAAAAGGGAAAAAAGCCTCTTTTTTGAACAAAGAAATTCTTCGTCATCAAAGGACTTGTAGTACTGGAGATTGACTGGGTAGTGGGGCCTTCAAGAACAAAGAAACGAGTTAGGAAGTTTAGAATGAGATTGGTATCTGCAGCTCTAAAAGCATTTCTTGAGAAAATTCAAGACTAATTTCCACAAAGACAAGTCGCTCAAAAGTCTTTTAATTAAGGGAATAGAGAGAAGGTAAATGTATTCAAGATGCTGATAAAAAAGCATCAGCCATAGCATTTTAGCACGCTGATGCTGAGCAACCACACTTAAAGCACTCGGAAATTCTTCAAGAAAAAAGAAATATTGGAAAGTTTCTCTTATCCAGAAGATTTCACAACAAGACACTGAAGATCAGGAGTGACTGCTTCATAGAATAAGATGCCTTTTCTTTTGTTAGTAGCATTGCATTTCTTGATCCTAGCCAACATGCATCATTTGGTTCAAAATATTAGTATAAACCCCCAGAACTTAGCACTGACCATAAAATCCGCATGAGGAACAATCATCAAGAAATCAAAAAAAAGAAACAAGCAGAGGGAATCATCAACAGTAAAACGTCTGTAGGCAATGAGGTTTAAGGCACTACGTGGGACTTAAGTACAAAAAAGAACCGAAGAGACACAAACAGGGAGGAAGGCACCAGTGACATGACAGGCAAGGGAAGGAGATGGCTCAATAGCACATCAGAGAAAAATTAGAGGAATCTCGTAGCAGCAGTCCAAATGGGGCTCAAACAATAGCAAGCTGGAAACTGCCTGGTTTTAAACAGGAAGAAAAATACGAGATGGTCTCACAAAATTTAAGGAAATGAGGGAAAAATCTAAAACTACAGCTACATTTTTTTTTCCAAGGCATAGGAGTTGTAAAGACAAGGTAGCCTGTCAGAACCTGTAAGGGTGAAAGCAAATGAAAAATATTCTCATTAAAAAATGCTCCAAGAAGGCAAGGTCATGGCAGAAGCACCTGATTTATTTTTCTTCATGTTCACCATAGAAGAGCTTCAAGATATTCTCCCAGCAAAAGCCTCCTTTCTGGAGGAAGCAGCAGAGGGTGTTTCAAAGCAAAGCCCTGCTCGAAGGCGGCACACAGGGAAATGGGTAACTCAAACTGGCCACCAGGAGTGCGGCATGTTCAGGCTAAAGCAGCTCAGTGATGGAAGAGCTGCACTAACAGCGCATAAATGCTTGCTTTATACTTCACTACTACCAGAGGAGCAGGAGGTTTTTTTTTTTTTTTGTTTTTTTTTTTGTTTTTTTTTTTTACTATTTGTTGAATTCTCAGAGCAGATCAAGGAAACTGTCCCTGTCTGAAGTCTGGAGCAAGAAAGAGCCAAGGCAGCTCCCCAGCAGCACCACGGTCATCGTGTTCCTGAAGAGACTGCGGAAAGGCAGAAGGGCCTTCCAGGACCCAGTTACTGGGCCATATGTCCACAGATGCCACTTGGGGTGTATAAATGTGAAGCGAGAGAAACTAGACAGCTGTTACTTCTGGACAACACCTAAGTTTTTTCTTAAACAGTCCTGGACATCTATTTTCAGGATTTTAAAAGGCCATTTTGTGAAGGTGAGTGCCAGAAGCAGACTGTCATGATCCCCAAAACAGGAACCATGCATGCCCTCTTCACTGTAGGGTTAATTAGAAAAAAATACCTTCTGTTCTTCCTACAGATGTTATTTACACTGAAAAAAAAATCTTGCAAGCTGCTGCCACACTAATTCAGCCTCTTTAGAACCCCAGATTTCTGAAAGATAAGCGCACCACCTCCACACAGGGTAATTCACACCAGAAAGCATGAAGGAGGGAAGCCTTGCTGCAAGCAAGGCTCTGAAGTCACCTCAATGACCTTGAAGAGCCGGCCGAGCAATTAGGATGCACACACTCGAACAAAGCCTGTCAGGAGCTGCTGTAATAGTCTGTCACAATCCAAATCGGCGCTCCAGTGGGCTGAGGGATGAGTTACGAGATCGGAAACATGCCTCGCTGCCCTGGGATGGAAGGCCGGTTATGTCACACAGGCAGCATGAAGACAGTGAGGGATGACGAGGGATGAAAAGTCTCATGAAAACCTCAGGGAAAATAAAGGCACAGGAAACAGACTTAAATTCAAGGCATCATCACTGAACCCTCAGCAGTTCAGAGATGCGATGCAGAAAAAACAGGGTATTTAATCAAATTTATCCTGTGGGAAAACAGAGACCAAGTATCACACTGACTTTCTCAAGCACAATAGGAAAGAGACTGGAGAAAGGTTACGTGAAGGCTGTACTTCATTCTACAACGTTCAAAGGTAATTCCACAGCACTTTAACTAATCCCCTTATTTTTCTATAGGGAGGTGAAAAGTTACATCTGTTGAAACACCGGAGACAACACATTTTCTGTATGTGCCATAATACTAAAGAAACCCACCGCTCTTTGCCCTGCCCATCTCCCTCCCCCCAAAAACCTTCAGAAAGCCACCAAGAGGTCTGGGCCACGCTACCTGCCCCCTTGCCTGTACCTGTTGTGCCAAACCCCACTGCCCCAGCTGCTCCGGGCCCTCTGGGATGCTCTACATCACCTCCCACCTTGGGGAGGGAGCGGCCCTGCATGTGGGCACCCGCAGAGCTCCCTCCCTCCGGCAGCCTGATGCCGCTCCAGCTTCTTTCTTGGGTGCTCTCCAGGCAGCGGCTGAGCTACAGTGCTCCTCTTCCAGCCGCTGCTATATCTGGCACGGAACCGCTGCTGCTGGCAGATGAATGAAGCTGCCAGAGTCCTTCATGAGTTCTGGAGATGAAGAAAGATGGCTTTGTGCCTTTGGTTCAAGGGATAGGAAGATAGTGAGTTCAGGGAGTGAAAGTTCAGGCTCCTGCCCCCGTGCCCACAACTGATTTAAGGATAGGGTGTTGTCAAAGTCACCGATAAGCTCGAGGAATGATTTAAAAAAAAACAAAAAACAAAAAAAAAAAAACCACCATGAGAAATAGGCTCAGCAGTAGATAGCCTGCATCACATCATTTATCTAGACTACGAAGAGCTGGAAAGATGCCGTAACAGAAGGATCACTACAGGTGCTCCACCGCTCCCTTCTCCACTTGCTTAGTACCAAGCCCTATCGGACAGGGCAGCATGCTGGCCTCTAGACAGCAAGGGTTTTATTTCTTGGTGTTTCTTGATTGGTTTTAAACATTGCTCCTGAACATCCAACCATCAACACTTCTCCCTTCCTTCAGTCTTTTTCCAAGCCCACGTGATACCTAGTTAGTAGGTGATACAGTGCAGTTTTCCAGAGGATGCGAGGGCTGAAGCAGATCTACTGGGCAGCCCCATCATTCTCACCTGGGTGCTCTCGTGTATTTCAATACTCAGAGCACTTCTTGTCTGCTGTACTTTAGGAAACCCACAAAGAGCTTTGGAGGCACTGGAAGTACCCATGAACAAGACAAGGCAAAGCACTGTCTGATTTCCCGCTGAAGAAGCTCTTTGCTCTGTTATGGACAGATCACCTCCACGCACCAGGAGTGACAACCGACTCACCCACCTGAACACCGTAAGCCCTCCAAGATCCCACCCAGAGCAAACCCAAAGCAAAACAATGCCCATGCCTGATAAAGCACAACGTGATCTGGGCTACAAGGGACAGGGTATCCAGCCTTTTGTTATTTTATGGAAGTTGTTGAGGATGGACTGAACCCAAATGAAGCAGTGCACAGAGGTCCTGGAATCAGACAAGCGATCACTCGGGACTGCACTCAGGAATCCCCTGGGAGAGAGGATTACTGCTGCGGCTAGGGGAAGCTGTCAGGAATATTTACTGGCACTCCAGCCAGGGCCAAGAGCTGCAGAGGCTGCTGTGACACAGCCCACCTCTGCCTGACACAGCCACTTGCGGCTGTCCCTGTCCATGGTCATGAAACTCCTGGCCCAGACTGGCCTTGGACTGGGAAGCTTTGGTAACAGAAGACAGACCTCTATGGATTTTCTGGGTGTCATACTTCATTGTTAAATGACCCCAAATAACGCTAGAGGTTCTGCAGTAACAAGCCTTTCAAGAAAAGCAGACTAAAATCCTATTTTTAAAAGGTTAAATGCAAGAGTTTTCTTCCTAGCACTCCGGTATGCAGCATATAAAATGAACATGCCCAAAGCCAAGCAGGAAAGCAATCAGCAGCGTGTACCAGACTTTTAGGATCATTGGCCCAACACTGTTCATGAAACTCAGGAAGCTACCAGAGTTTACCATTGTTGTAGACAAAAATAAATCCTTTCTGATTTAATTCCAAACAGCTTCTAAGCAGTAATTGTAAATTGGCAAATATTGGACTGGCAGCATCAAAGAGGTTGGAGGTTCCTACCTACAGGCATAGTCACGATTTAATGTGGTGCAGTAGTGAAACCGGAGTGAACTTAATTTTCAGGGGAGGGTTGTGTATGGATAAGGACCTCCAAATAGTTTTAGTAATCACGGGGATAAAAGAACAAAATACCCTAACACCCAACACTGATTTAGAAGCAGTTGTTTTTTGCTTAGGAAATTAACATAATGAACACCCAATTTTTAGGTGATAATTACACATCTTCAGTGACTCTGAACAGAACACACTTGTTAACAGATGCTTGCTTGCCAGGGAGTCTCGGTGTTTGAGAAGACGCAGACAGGAAGCAGGGAGGTCACTGATTAGCTGCCCGAGTCACCAGCTGAAGGACACCCAGAGGGAAGGCTTTGAGGCTTTCCTACAGGAACAGATCTTGGTTCTACTAAAGATCTTGGAATTCCAAACAGAAGCCAGACAAAGCAGAGATAAGGTGATTATAATCAAAATCAGAGTACGCACCTCAAGTTAGCCAATTGATTGATTTGGCAGACTATTAATCCATTTTAACAAGCCTCCTATTTTGGGCACTACCACGAACTCCTAGGCTATCTTTTCCCAGCCTACCTTGAATTATTCCAGCATGGTCCAAACAACTGAGATGGGAAAACATTTCAATGCACAAAGACGCATCCATGAATCAGTCAGTGACGCAAGAAGCCGGTCCCCTGGGACTCCTTCAAGAGTCACTGGAGTGCTTGCAGTTTCAGAAAGCCTTTAAATCTCTACTGAAGTCTGTGGAAGCGTTCCAAAGGATGTTACGAGGCTTTTGTGACTCTCGCTATACCCAAAATTTGAAATACAGAATCTGAATGCTACCCTCAAATACAGATCAACCACCTTTTAGCTCTGAAATAATCAAGGAGAAGGAGAAACAAGTTGCTAGAAGTTGAATGGCTGCCAGGAGTAAAGCATTAGTGAGAAATCTGGCACAGGTTCCAGATGGCAGAAAGTACTCCGCATCAATACAGCTAATGTGTCGAGTCAACCCTTCACTGCGCTGCTGCCTAACATACAGCACGTTTATGTGCAATAGCCACAGAAATTAAGAGAAATCATTAATACCATAGCATATGAGCACGCTCAGCCAAACATTTTTATCGTACCATGGTGTTCCAAAGTGGAAATAGCCAAATCTCCACCTGACAGCCAAGGAGCTGGGCACAAAGCAACTGCACAACTCTCTGCAGGTCGCAGATGATGTCTGGGGAACAGGAGGAATTGAAACCAGAGCTGCTGCAGACAACGACATCAGCTGTAATG
The DNA here is from genome assembly GCA_011075105.1 of Heteronetta atricapilla. Classification (NCBI taxonomy): domain Eukaryota; kingdom Metazoa; phylum Chordata; class Aves; order Anseriformes; family Anatidae; genus Heteronetta; species Heteronetta atricapilla. The sequence goes on from CM021734.1 coordinate 87,310,935, forward strand.
TACCTCAGCCAGCTACGATAACCAACAGCACATCACTAAAATCGATTTAAGTAAGATCCTGTGTGTATCTTCAAGTGGATCCAGCAGGTTGGAAATCTTGCCTGTAAAGCACACTCCCTCCATCAGGCCTAGTCAGTGGGATTTACGTACCCAAGGGCTAAATACAGGAAACAATCTATAACGGGGAAAGGAAGAAGAGAGACAATGCTGGCACCACAAAAAGATGATTCATCAGACTTGAGAGAATTTGTTCTTGTTTTGTCTGTGAAGACGAGCAATAGACAGGAAAATGCCAAGCAGATAGCTCGAGTGCTGCTCTCAATTACAAAACCAAACGCTTGCTGCAGGAGCCAGCGAGGCTGCTGCCAAGTAGGTCACTCATTTAGCCCTCCAAAAGGTAAGGCACAATACTACTCCTCCAGCATGGTAGGAACAACATCTTAAACCTATTCAGACCTAGAGATATACCTGGCGATAGACAATCGTCACATTAATCCAAAATGTGCTATTTGCTACCCAAGCACCTCCACAGCAGACACCCACAACCTATTCTCTCCAGTTTAACTTGTGCTACCACTAAAGCTCGGGAGATCCCAGGTCAGCTTATTTCTAGCTCACTAAATAGGCTTCTTGTTTGCAATTCCCTAGAAGATGCTCCTTATTCCTCTGCTATAAGACTTGGGTCATTTTAGTGACACTTGATTACAATTTTCACCTTGTTAAAGTAAAAACACAGACTTGGAGTATTTTATCTAAAGTCAACCCACACCATTACTAAATTCAACCAACCCACAAACAGTTTCTTTGAAGGGTTCCCTTCTTCAGCAAGGCACATTATTAAAAACCCATCACCGGGATAGATGTAAACATAACACTATGTGTGTAGCTTAGTAAAAAGTATTCATAAAAATAATCGTCAAGGGTAAAGGAGGTCAAACAGGCTGACAAGCTGAGGGCAGGGAGGCTTCCTGTAGAAAACTTGATTTACCTAGCATATAGATAATGAAGTACGCTTACTATGACTCAAAGCCCCTACAAAATGATGTCTCAAGATCCCAAACATGATTTGCTTCTTCTCCTACAGTGAAACAGGACCTTGGATATTAAGGCAAAGTGGCAATAGAGTTTGCAACAGCAGCTGAAATTATTTCAAAGCTAATATTTTTTTCAAGTTGAAGCATCTCTCCTAATTGCTGTTCAACCTGCGGAGGAATTATATAAAAAAGGAACTGCAAGGATAAGGCACGTACTGGACCTTGTGTTTGTTCTGAAAACATGACTTAACCCTTTACATGCCAATCACAGGGCTGAGTGACCTGTACGCAGTCCTGCTGTTCAACATCAGGCACGAAGATTCATAGCTGGAGAAAGCTAAAAGCATGTCTTTTCCCATTGTTTGCAGCAGTGCTGGCCATGCCCTGTTAGCATCTGCCAGACCAAATACCTAAATAAGTGGAAATAAGTCACCCTGAAAAGTATACATAGTCAAGGTTTTGTTTTGAACATGATTAGACACACAAAAACCTCAGAAATAGAGCAGGAAGGAAATCAGACAGCATTGAACAAAGCAGAATAGGAAAAAAAACAAATCTTCTTGCAACTTTAAGTCTTTAAAGGATGCAAGTCCTCTGAAAACAGGTAAAAGCAACACTTCCTGTGAATTTACACAGAATTGTTTATTAGCCAGCTGCATCTTCTTGCCTTTGAGTCCTCAGAGAAGATATAACAATTCTGCTCTAACACAGTAATCAAAACCAACTCGACACTAAACAGCCACTTCAATTCACAAATCACAAATCCATCAAACCTTGATTGACAAAAAGCTATGCTCAGAAACAGCCATCGTGAGTGCAATGAGCTACACCACAAATAAAGGTGCCTGAAAGCAGCCCAGGAAAGTTGTTGTTGTTTTTTTAATCGTACCTACAAGACAACTTTGAAGTAGCACTTCCAAAAGAATGCTGACACTGTTACCCTGTAATGATTTTTAAGAGTAGCATCTATGTATTCTGAGCTCTTCACCCCCTACATTATTCAACAGTGCACAGATTTTTCTTTTGGCTAAATCAACCTGAAATACATCCTCCAGGAAACCAGCACCTGCTAGGAAATATGGAGTTCACAGGTCGTAGTGCCAACAGTATGGAAGTGTTAACACAGGAAAAAAAAAGCTATGATCTCTACAAGAAATGGGAAGCATTCATAAAGAAAAATTAAAAAGATAATTGGACAGCAATCTACAATTGTTTAATTTTAACTTCCCGCTTAAGAGAAAGGTTACACTAAAGAGGAGTTTTTCATCTGTTTTCATTTATTAAACAAGGACAAATGCCTTCCTAGGACATTAATTTGAATGATGCAGACTTGAACTACTAATTCCATGAAACTTACAGATGGGAATATTCATTCCTCTGTCAAGCTTAGCAATAACTCCCTCCCTGCCCCCGCCTCTTTTTTTTCTTAAAGTCTGATGTGACAACTAATCTCTATTAAAAACTATCCCATGATAAAAAAGAAAAATGCATATATCTGAATACACAGTTGTTTTTTGGAATGAAATGCCCAGATCCTACCATCAGCACTACCTACCTCTGCAGGCACTAAGTCGAATTCCACTGCTAAAAACAACCCTAGAAAAGCTGTACTTAAGAAGCATGTTGAAGTACTGCCTGTCACATGGAATTTGTATAACAAAGGCCAAAAGACCTTCCTGTTTGGATGCCTTTTCAAACTGATAGATATCATCTAGCATAAACCTACTTAAAGATTGCAAGTAGCAGATCACCTAAACCAGAATTCATTTAGGCTCTAAAGCAATTAGCAAATTCCATTATATTTGTTTACTCGCAATCATTGCTGTTCTTTCATTACATCTTTAGACACTATCTGATGAACAGTTGATTCCTTGCCTTCTGAGGAACTGGAAAGTGTTAGAGAACAGGTCCTTGGAAGTCAGGAACAGTTACCCTGATCCTGCCTACTAAGCAGCCACAAGAGGTGGTATTGAGGAAGAGTTCAGCTCCAGATATAAACTAACCCCCACCCTCCTGCATTTGATACCATTGTCAATAGATTCAAGGCCCAGACTAGTTTTTTGTTTGTTTTTAATACATTAAATACTGTGCAGCTATGTACATGCCATCAGCACAGCAACCACAAAGGTCAGGCTAGTTAGGGCATATGAAATTTGGTCACACTTGCACAAATATTGGTTATTTGTAGCATATGAACAAATACAGGCTCTCCTCTAACAACTGAGAGCTCTTTTTTTACCCTTTTCCAAAACCTTGTATCAGAAAAACTTCACATTTTCTTCCAAGGCAACAGCAAGAACGAGTCACAGCATTTCCACGGTTCCCCAGAACCCCGCAGAACTATCCGCCTGTACAGCTACCACGCTAATTAACAACTGATGGTTTGTCAGGACAAAAAGCCGGAAGACTCGTGTCATCTGAGGGGAACGTACTCCTCGCATTCAGAAGGCGACGAGCTGGAGCCACCCCTGCTTTTCCTGACACTGTCGCCACCAGAAGCGGCACTGCCCCGAGCCCGCAGGCAGAGCTCGCCGCCCGGCCCCGCAGACGTTCTTCCCGAAGGAAGACGCACACTTCCAAGCAACGCTGACTGCCATGGCCAGCCTGCGCTGACGAAGTCTCCTGTGGTTAATGGTTAATTGCCCTTCCGAGGAGAAGGATCGCTGCAGGAGAAAGCGTCAGATCCCCGAAGCTGTGAGGAGTGCCTGTGCTTGCGAGCCTGATCTTGCCCTTCTCTTCCTTTGAGCCAAAAGCCATCTGTCTCATTCAAACACACACACAAAAGTCACAGAATCACAATTTACATCGTGTTTAAGCACATAAACATGTGCTGGAGAAATGGGTATCACACTGAAATCCATAGTGTGCTGCAATAAGTGAAAGATACTGCCCTTGGGGGGAAAAAGGAGGATTTATCCGATTGCCAAGCTCCGCTTCTCAAACTGCAGCACCACTACTCGTGCACAGGGACAGCTTCAGTGGATGAGCCATTTCCTCACAGCATCCTAAGGACAATAAAAACTCCCCTCCAGAATTTAAAAAAATAATAATAATTAATTTTGGTCATAAAAATGTGTTTAACTTTAAAGGAGGCAGAACAAGTGAAAACAGGATTTAGCACAAAAATATTAGGGCTTACTTATTTTAACAAATGATGACATCACTAGGAAGGAATGGTGAAGGCAAAGACAGGAATAATCAAATCCCTACACTTTGCAGAAATCAGATATAAATCAGATAAATCACGGCTGCAGAGCATGACATAAGCTTGTGCTCATCCTGTTTGTGATGCTATCTTAATTCTTTTCCTGAAGAAACGTTTTTGAACAAAACCCAAATTATTGCATTAAGTATGAGGCTCTCGGCTCTTGAACTGTGTGTAACCAAGGAAGTACAGCATGCCCATACTTGTGCACCCAATTACTTGCCACAAGAAGACCGTTTCTTCAGAACAAAGCCAGCAGCAAATAACATCCTTATCTTCTCCGTATTTTGTATGGCATCCATCTGAGGCACCGCACGTGAATTGAGAAACGTGTATTAGAAATAGGGAGGTTTAAAAGCATCATTGTGCACACATTTAATGATATGTGCTGGTTACTCTAAATTCATCACCATCTTTTATACTTGGCATTTTTGATCCTCAGATTTTTTCAACCACCAGCTCCAAAACAAGAAGTTTCACATCTTAAGGAAACATTTAAAAAGTCACAAGAGCCCAGGGCTTCCCAAGTGTCTCCTGCTACATTTGCAGCCAAACACCCTCTCAGAGATCAGTTTTCTACCAAGAGCTGGAAATGAATAGGGAAAAGGATTTGGGTTTACCCATGGCTTGTTCCCAACCCCAAGACTACTAAAAGCAAACAATTCCAAGCTGCACCACGCTGCGTTTTCAGAAGACATTGGGAAGTATTAGTGCTGCTTCACGGCCCTCAAGGAGGCTTCATTTGCTCGGCCACCTTCCAGCGATGACAAACGGGAACACGCAGTGACAGCCACACAGGGCCAGCAGTGAGAGGCCTGCGACGAAGTCCTCCCTGGGAATGCACTGGGGGTGGGAGGAAGACGAGAATTAAGCTGAGGATTGGGAAAGCCACGTACAAGGTCCTGGAATACACTCAGCCTGAGGTACAACACCAGCAACCCCAGCGTGAAGCACGTGAAAGAACTGAAAATCAGGGTGGTGGAAGTCTATTGCAAATGAAGTTTAATCAGCTGGCAAAAGGGATTTTATCTCATTTGTACAGACAGACAGGACCAAAAAAACTTGCCCAGATCCCATCACGTTTTATCCCCATTGATATCAAAAGGCTTTGTAGTTGCACAGATACATTGGTACCTGAGCTGCAATATGATTATCTCTGTCTTGACTTAACGCAGTTAAAGCGGAATTTAGCATTCCAAGTTGAGTATAAAAGCACCGAAAATTTCCAAGATAAATCTTGAAACTGAAATAAAATCAGATTTAATATTAAGCCCGAATGGGAGGAGGAGGAAGAAACCGTGCCTTTCCCTCACTGAAGTATAATAATTACCTTGTAAAGAGTTTTCCGCACACCACTAAGTGCTCTTCCCCAGTTCACAAGCAAAATGGGAGCAGATACACAAGCTAACAGGACTAATTGAAGAGCAGACAAGCTTAGACTTGAGTGAACGAGATCTGGGTCTGCACTACCTAGACGTGCAGTCACCCAGAAGCCAGGCTCTTCCGAGGAATATGCAGGCAGGGACATTTCTTTTTGATGACACACCACAAGTTCTTGAGGAGCACGGATCCCCCATGCAATCCTTTCCTTCTTTGTAGCCAAGCATGACACAGCACAACAGAGCCAGTCCCTCTCCTCCCGGGATTCTGCCCTTCCTGTACTAGAAAGAAGTTCAACAATTCTCCGGTAATCAGGCAGCAGCATGTGCTACAGAAATACCAACAGCTAACAATGAAGGTGATTCAAGCACTTCCCCCCCCCAGTACAACACCAGAAGTGTTCCAAGCAGGTAGTTCAAACACCCCAAAGGTCTTTCAACCAGCCCTGGCAAGTAACAGCCACGCATACACTTTTCTCCTCTCGTACAGAGTTGTCAGAGACTAATCTGTTGTTTATACTTCAATCCTGAACAGAAATACATAACATCAATAGGACTGCTGGAAAACAAAAATCCCAAGAACATGCCGGCACTTTGCCTACGAACAAGTAAGTTGCATTCCTTCAAAGGCGAGCTCAGGATGCTTCAGACAAACATTTAGGAATGAATTACACGAGGCCTCGGTGATCTAACCATAGATGCCCTCTTACAGGAACTATGTTGGAAGAAACTGCCCTTATCTGGTTAATCAGGCAAACTGGTAAAGGGTTCATCTGACTCACTCCTGACAGCAAAATCTCCTGAGATATTAAGTAAAGCCCTGCAAGGAGAAAGGCATTATCCGAAGGACCAACCAAACACAGCATTTCAATCCAGTTATGTGGTTTTTTCTGCCCGCAATATAGGAATGGAATTGCCAGGTGAATCACATGCTGTACGTGGACGTGACACTGACAATCAAGGTAGAGAAATAATTCCCCAGTTCTAAGCCCCTTCAATTCTGCAAAATGAGCATCAATAAGAAGCAGAGCCCTATTTAATAGCTAGATTTCAGAGCAATCAGCAAAATTACTGGAGAAGATGGCAAGTAAGCCTTAACATCAGATTTGTGATGATCTGTTAGAAGCATACCTTTGAACACAAAGCTGATCAGCTACAAATTAAGCCAACATCCACATCAGATTATCTCAGTCCCTGCACCTCATCCTCCCCAAACAGCCCAGTTCTGGCTGTTTGCTGTATATCACACCAACCACCCCTCATGGCTGCCCATCCATGCAGGTACAAGTTACACTGCTACACCAACCAAGAACAGGCAAGGTGTTACATATCCCTGCACAAAAAGCAGGGGTGTAACAAGCTTGAAGCTCCCCATCAGCCCTCCATATCACAACTCGGGCATGAACTACTTCATCCTGCAGACAACCCCAACCCCAGGTGCTTGAGAAGAGCAGAGGGTAAAAATGCATCAGAGGGCAGCTTTGGCTTCTCTGATCGTACAATGAGGTTCCGTGCGCAGGAAAGCGAGAATGTAGCAGCTTTCAAGGAATTAAGCCACAAAAGACAACCTTTCTGCTTGCTAACTTGAGTGAAGAACATTTTATACTAGGATCACAAGGAGTCCAAAGATAAGCCAGAGGAACCTGAATAAGAACCTCTGAGTTAGTGAAAGGAGTTACTCCAAGTTCACGTGAAAGAAGCAACCAATCCATCAGGGTTAGCCATGTGCATTCAGCTGGAGGAAGCATGAGAAAAGCAGCTCAAATTCTTTGTACACCATCAAGACTATCATCTACTGCCTAGAAGTGTATTCCCTGCTGGAACACTAACAGAAAGAGGATACAGTCAGTACAGAAAAAAAAACACACCAACAAAAGCCACCTCATCCCCAGAAGCCCAGGGGCATTGTGCCTGACTGCTACAGGATATAAACATCACCAAGCACAGGAGCACTCCAAAGCTGCAAGCTTACTGCCATGATAAGTGGCAGATGGATGGAGGACGCCTTCTCTGAGCAGGTAGGTGAGTGAAGAAAAGCACAGGACATGTTGTTACAAGGAGATCCTAAGAACCTAGACATCTGCTGGATACACAACTCCATCACAAGTTCAAGAACTTGACTTTTTTTAAAAAAGGAAAGCAACCAGAGAACCCTTCTTTAGCTCTGGCCAGCAAGAAGTGGCTGCCAGTAAACAATGAGACAGTTTCACTGGATGCAACCATAAAGTCAATGGTTATTGGAGAGGGAAAGGGAAGAACAGCAAGAGACAGACCGAGACAGATTTAATATCATTAAAGAAGAGCTCAGAGAAGGCTAGTCTAAGGCAATTCTCAAATGACACAAAAGACACAAATTTAAGAAAACCAAGCACAGCAAGAGAGCAGAAAACATAGCAATAGGATAATGACTCAGAAAAAGCATACAGAAAATGAATAACATGCATAACAATGGCAAGAGAATAGAAGGGACAAATCAAAAAGGCCAAAGACACAGAATGAAACAATTCTCAGCTTGAGGCTACTAAGAAAAAATCATTCTGTAAGTACATTCCTAGTAACAAGGAAGAATCTGTCCATTACTGAATGAAGAGGGAAAACAGATTTAGACCTCAATACAGAGATCAACTACAAGTAGGTGACGAGCACAATTAGCATCAACAAATGGGTAAAAACACTGTTCCAGAGTCAGACAACAATTGGAAACAGCTGTGCTGAAGCAGAAGAAAATATTAAGGTGGCTTTATCTGGTAACATTCAGCTCATTTGTTCAGGAAGCTCCCAAAGCCGTCTTGAAATCCATAATCTTATATTTGAAAACTCAAGATGACACCCAAGATATTAGAAGCTTAGAGAACGGTGAACATGGGCTCTTTCTTTAAAGCAAATAAACATGATCCCTAAAAAAATAGAAAAAAGAAACAAGAAAACCAAGTGAAGGACAGAAACGTCTGGGGAATAATAGTGCCTTAGCGTAGCTTCAGTTCCCCAAAAAAGTTAATCACGTATATTCAATCCATTATTTTTAATCACTGGGATGATATTGTGAAGAGGACTAGCCACCCTGGTTTTGTCAAAAAGAAGCAATGTCACAGACATACAACTTCCTTCCACAACGGAGCTGCACAAGGGAGAAGTGTCACGATTTACTCAATTAAGGCTTTTGACAGCCTTACTTAGTAGGCTCCTTACTGGACAAACTAAACAACAAGGATCTGGATAAAGTACTGAGAGTTTCTACAGAGGTGTAGGTGACTGTATGCAGAAGAGTTAACAAGGTCAGCCCGCTGGAAAAAAGGCTAATGCTCCAGTGGGCCATCTAGCTTATGTGACACATGACATAATCCTCCCACCTAATGCCGCTCCGCTAAGTCTTCCATGGAGAACCGCACCTCCTTCCCAGCACGGTTCTCAGAGCTGGACACGAACAGCAGGGAGAAACACAGAGAAGGGCGACCACATCCAGAGAGAGCAACCTGCCTGGGAGGGGTGTAGGAAGCAGGGACACCAGGCTCGGGGGTCAGACAGCTGCCGGGAGGAACAGGCAGTTCCCAAACAGAATGAGCAATCAAGTGCTTGAACTGCAGCAAGGGAGACTCACATTATACAGCTGAAAATTAGCAGCAGAGTATTTAAGGACAAAAATAGGCTGCTTGGTGCCGCTGTGGAGTCTCCACCACTGAGGTCATTAGAAGAGCAGGCTGAACAAACAGCAGCACCACCACGGCTGTCTCCATGGCTAGGAGAGGGAGAAATGAGCGAGATAAAAACAAGGGAGGAATGAAACTTCAAATTAAGGTTTTATTGCCCTGATAGGAGGCTCGGGAACGTTACATCCAGCTCTAGTATCACACTTAAGACAGTTTAAAATGTGCAGAAGGAACCAAAGAACTACCCAACTGCCAGAGAACGCTTCCAGTACCTGAGAGCCTCATCATTTAGGCTATGAAAGAGAAATTCAAGGGGAAATCCTGTTACAATACACAAATACCTTCACAAGAAGGAAGTGTCAGTTTCTAGTGAGCTCCTTACAAAAAAACCTGAGACCTACTGCCCAGCTATTCAGCAGCAGCATCTTTGTTACAGCCCAGCATTAAAGACAAGGACTTCGATAAGATCGTAGCAAAGCATTTTTCACAAAGTCAGTCTATTTTAGTCCAATGGCTGGCACGAGGTTTAAAAGGTAAAGCATGATAATTCAATTAGTATGGCTATAAGCAGTGCTGTAACGTGGGGCTGCTTGGATTTAGGGCTGCTTCCAAGAGTGCAATTATGATAATAATAAAAATCAATCTTCAAGTAAGTGAATGGCATTTCTGAGATTAATCGCCCACTTTTTGAGTTTGTATCAAGGCAAATTTTTACCGATCCTGGTGTCCACTGGTACTTTAAAAAGTGACAAAGCTCTAGAATCAATGGGGTCTCCTCCAAGTTCCCCAGGGGAAGAAGCAGGGCTGCAGCAGCCTGCTCACCCACCTGCGTGCCCTCCTCTTGCAGGCAGGGCTGGAAGGAGGAAAGAGACAAGCTAATTAGACGGGTAAATACACAGAGTAGCTCTGGGACTCAGAGCCATCCTTCCTGCCACTCCCACCGCTATTTTCTAGTGTTTTACGGCAGCTGTAAGCCTTTCTAATGGAGTTTCCCTGCAGGCAGACCAACTGCACAGGATGGGTCAGCAGAGCAGAGGGCTGGCTGTTCAGGGAAGTGAGCTTTATTATTATTATTATTTAAAGAGAAATGGAAGAATCACAACAACATATTGCAGAGCCAGATGCAACAAGTGACAGAAGGACATCTTCCTCCAGTGACCCTCTCGTGGTTTAACCATAGGGATTCCTGCTTTGCTAAATCACAGGGAAGGGGACATTTCTAAGGCACTCTTTTGCATCATTTTTTTCTGATAATCAGCTAATATAAACACTAAAAAAAAAAGATTGACAGGTTAAATTACTTGGGCAAACTATACAAACGAGTGCATCTGTGGCAGAAGTGGCAGATATGGGACAAGACAAGTAAAATAAAACACTGGAGAAAAAATCCTGCTACTAAAAAAGAGGAAACACATGGGTCACAAAGAAACCATGGAGAAGTCTTATCTCATCACAAGAGCTCATTCTTAGCTTGAGATAACAATTAAGGAGTAAAAATACAATTATTTTGGAGGAAATGTTTACTGTTAGGGCAATAACTCAAGTGTCCTGGTACTATTACAGTGCACCCAATACATCAGTCATTTTGCCAAGACAAGAGCTCACATACATTAACAGGGTTGGGAGTAACCTCCTTTAATAGATTTTTTTATATTGTTTTCAGTAAAAGAGAGGTCTAACATCAGTTCATATCCTCTAGGCTTTAACAGAAAACAGGCACGGAGTACCACACACAAACCTGACTCGATTTCTGCCCAGCTGTCAGAAGCACCTTACTGCCACAGAGGACGAGCCACGCTAACAGGTAACACCAGCACCCCGCTGACTTCTGAGCTTCACAGCCAGCCTCAGACTTCAATATGTACTCGAAATAAGAAATACACATAAATACACATACTATGTCCGTAAGTCAGAAGCTGCAAAAGGCAAGCACACGTTCAAATTCTTATTTGAAAACCCCACTTGTATTTAAGGAATAAATTCCAGTAGAACACCACTCGTAATGTTTTGATCAACTCCCAAGGACCAAAGCAAACCCAACACAACCACCAGATTTTTCACCTGATGAAAAACGGAAACAAATGCTCAGAGTAACTTAGGGCATCGAAAAAAGCCTATTCCTCTTCATTTTCATAATGAAGATGTAAGATATGTCAGCCAGGTTTAAAAAGCACAATAAGCACAGTATTCAAAATATTCATCATTAAGCGTCATGATTTTTCCCCACAATTCTGAAAACAAGTAAGCTGGGTGGCCAATGACAGCACTTCTTAAAACATTAAATAGTAATTAATATTTAACTTTGTCACTTTGCAGCGTTCCTCAGTACAAAGTTCCTCCCTCTCCTACATAATGTTTCAAAATTAAAGCTTGGGGAGAACAGTGTACAAGTATGGTGGCCTGTATTCAGGACAGAAAAAAACCACGTGCATTTTTTCCACTGAAACATCAGTTGTTGTTAAAGCAACGTCCATCTGAAAACCGTGGGCATTTAATTTTGTCTATTCTTACTGCTGTGTTGCAGACTCTTAACCAGTCATTGCACTGCCACAAAGCCCAGCCAGCTCCAGCCTGCTGTTCCAATCTGTCTCCAGTCACAGCAGACACCAGTACAATTCCCCACGGACGCCCTGAAAAGGAGCAGAGAACGACAGCTCGCGGAGATGAATCTTGGGAGTAGCAGGGAAAAAGGAGCGGAGATGAAATAACAAATGATCACACGGGTGTAACTGCAAAGTTTCTGCAGAGTGAAGAAGTGGTCTGTGTCTTGCTGAGAGGCGAAACAGAACCTGATTTCACCTGATGCCTATTCCAGCAGGGATTTTATTTTTGACTACCCATCACCTACAGCCACATATGTAAGCTATGGCCATTAAAACACAGTGATGAAAAACTTCTAGTCCACCTCAGCTAAGCCACTGACTTGCCATCTGTTGTGCTAGCAGCTTACTGAAGATAAGCAGCCTGGAAGCATTACGGCAATTAACAAATCTTTTGGTCATTAACTCCACACCAATTAAACACTAAAGGCTGGCAAAATTGGACTGTGGCTCAGATCTGCTGTTTAAGGCAAACTCGTGCTCCCAGTGACGGGCTTCACTGCGCAACCCAGCGTTAAAACCATTACTTGGGCACTGTTTGACTAGGAGCAGCCTTAACACTCACAGCAAGTACACGTCCTCCAACCCAAAAATACTCATATGCACACAGTGTACCTCATGCACACAACACCACTATTAATCCCCATCGAAGAATGCCGTGTTTAAAAACACTGGGATCTGTGCACACACATGTAAAAACATGTGTACACACACTAACATCTGTCTGTAAGAGTCGCTGGGCTTGTGTCCCCACCATCAGTGCTACCCAAATTCAGAGCCTCACATCTATCTTGGTGATAAACTCCCTCCACGTCTGAAACATCCCACTACTGGGTTTAACACAGTTACACAATTTGGAAGAGCCTCCTTAACTCCTTGAGTTTCCCAAACTAACCCAAGGCTGCTGTGAGAACTGTTAACTCCCAGAATCTTCACATCACATGATTACTGTTAGCTTGCTGCATCCACACCACGGAGAAGGAGAAAAAGACCACACACCACTCAAAAATAGCTGAGCTGTGCTTGTGTGCAGCTCAGTGGTAGCGCCACCTTCCTCACTTTGGAAGGGTCCTGCTCCGTGGGCTAAAGCCACTATTCCTGCACCTAGAAAACTGAAAAAAAAAAAGTTTTGGCTTTCAAAAACTCCCCTTAGTTTAAAAGCAAAATTACTTCAGTCCCAAAATACAGAAGAAAGCAAGAAGTTTGCAATGACTCCAGTTCATGCCCTGCCTCCAACTGCACCAACACAGCTGCTCGCACTCCTCTGCCTTTGAGAGAGGCATCAAAGAGAAGAAGCAGGAGGCAGAGAGCATCCCAGCCTGGCACCCCGGCCCAAAGCTGCTTCTTTTGCTCTGGAAGAACAGTTATTGAGGCAGCACAGAGCTTAAAGCAGACCAGGAGCCAAGGTAGAGCCTCACAACGCTTGGCAGAACGTTACCTTCAATGCAATTTCCAGTGAGTTTCAGTGCTACATACAAGGAGATATGTCCTAATAAAAAAACAGATTTTCAAGACTCCTGGAAGAAGACAGGTGGAATTTCATGGACTGCCTTCTCTTCATCATCAACATTAACAAGTTTCAAGCCAAGTCCTTCATGGGTTTGGAGGCTGTCATTAGGTGATGCACCTAAAAACTTACTAGTCAAGTTCATGAAAAACAGGTTACATAAATGTCATGCTTGGTGGAGGTTTGAGTCTTCATCAACTCACTCGCCTATCTCACAAGGCTGAGCTTCTTTTCACCTAACATCAAACAATTCTGTGCTTTTACAGTTCTTTCTCATCCAAATTAACTCTTCTGCCACATCAACCAAGAGGGATGAAAACGCCACTTCAGTCTCACTCTGTCCTTCCAAAGACCCCATCCCCGTTCACTAACCACAAGCCGGACTTACGCTTCTCTCAGTTTGCCGAGCTGTGATCAGCACCTGCTTCTTCTGACAGATGGGGAAGAGACAAGACCAAAAGGCAAGACCAGTCCCTGAGAAAAGGGCTACATACACGTTGTACGAAGATGCTGTTTCTGGGTCACGTTCAGACCTTGGTCTAGTTGACAGGTATCTGGGTTCCCAGCTCCTAAGTAGCTGCTGGTGGCACAGAGATGATTTGATGGACGAGGCTGACCACCAGCTCTGGGTTGCGCACCAGCTCAGGCAGCAGCCAGCCACGCTAGCACCAAAGCGTGCAAAGTCCACCTGAGAGGCAGATTATTACCATGAATCAGATCATTTATTAGCCTAGATGGCCAACTTTAGACAAAAGCTGGCTCATGAGATGGATGGTCCTCACCCAACCTGCTGCACCTGTTTTTCCCCTCTCCCCAAAAGCTTTCTGAATGCTTAACTGTATGGGATCGTAGGGGAACGTGCCCCTGCTATTCTTCCCTCTCCAGCTCCCTCTCTGGGGAATAATTCCAGTAGTCACTCCTGCCACACTTGCAGATCTCCTGAAGAAGGTGAGTGAGCAGACCTTAAGGGGGAGGGAAAAGAAACACCTCACCACTACCACCACGCAATTATTTCACTGATGGAGACTGAAGCTACCAGTGTTTACATCCCTAATTAAAGAAGCTGCAGATAGTTACAGGTCCATGGGGCCCTCTACACATTCTCAGGGCAGCTACTGGAATTATTTACTACAGGTAACACATCAGCCACGCACAACGTAGTGAACTGCTATCAATCAATGGTGTTTATCACACCAGCGATGCGCGCAGCCGTACACAATGGCTAGGAAACCTACCTTCTCAGCACATGCACAGATGGGAAATAAACCAGCCGCTGCCTCTGCACCGCTTGGTTTTGCTTTAACTTTTCAGCAGAGAAGCTGTTATTTCCAAAGTGAGCAACGACTTAGGGGTGGAAGTGAACAAAGCTGACAGTGCAACGTGAGCCATGATTTCACTAACACTCTGACAACGTAGGCAGAACAACGTCTAGAAGGATACAGACAGGTATCTGAAGATGTAGCTCCAGAACAGTGAAGTAGCCTGAGCTGCTGGACACTTCTACCCTTCCTGCCACCTTTCCCTGGAGAAGACAAGGAAGATCTATTTAGAGCAACACACACTGCCCCAACAGCTGATCACATCCTCCATCTGTTCGCAGCTCCACACAGACCACTGAGCTGCTGCCAAAGCAGTTAAAAAAATCCAGCAGCTTTTTCTGAGAGCAACTGCCAGCCACGCACGCTCCCGGTGATCGGTCCTCACTTCTCTCACGCCTCCCGGCCCCTCCTGCAGCAGCACGTCACCTCCCACTGCCACACTCAAGACCCAGCAGGAGAAGAGAAGTCCTAAAGCCCAGACGCCGCTACTGATGTGTGCTCTAGATCAAGGAAGTCCAAGGCTCTGGATTCTGAAGCGATGATTTCTGTAACCCTTTGAAGACTTCATTATTTAGCTGGATGACTGCGGTCTCTTGTTTCTGAAGTTCCTGCAGGCACGCTCTTGAGGAAGCTCCTGTTACCCAGTTCAACAGACCAAGGTGTTAAAGGGTCCCTACTGTAAAAATCTCGGTGGTGTTCTACCATACTTCAACAGATCTATAGAAGCATCCACAGCCCATTTGATTTTATTTGCCTGGGTGTGAAGAGAGACTACACACAGCAGTATTTCTTGGAAGTAGCCTGAGCTTTTCTTCCAAGAAATGCACAGTGGAGTCACTCTTTCTTTCCTTCCAATAAACGAGCCAAGCTATTTTTCCAGTTTTAAGAAGTGACCAAGGTTGCGATGAGGCTCACTCATCTCAAACCTTCTGAGCTTCACGCTTTATTTTTTAAAAGTGAAAATGCCATAACTGAACAGGCAGGCCAAGGATAAATAGGGCCTCCACACTATCCCCACCTCTGGGTGTCCAGCTTGTACCCAAGTCCCCTAGGCTTCCTCTAATAAAGGGTGGAGAGAGACTTGTCTCCTACAGCATGATTCAGAGCAGGAATGCCTCCTTCCCAGATGCTCAAGCACCCCCTGTTATTACCAGGGATTCTGTGATGGAAAGAACCACATTTTTCCCAAGTCATGCAGCTTGTCCAACAGAAGCTACGTTAATTACATAAGCACACAGCTGAAGCTTGTGCTCCCTGAAAGCCTCTCTCCAGCTCCATCACCAGTCCAGCAGGAACAGTTTCATTCGACAGCCTCGCACAGGCTCACGAGGCAGCCCCAGTAATTTGTCTCCCTGAAAGCCACTGTGTCATGTGGTGCTCAGACTAACCTGCGTACCACTAGAGCAGCTGCACGTGCTACATCCGAATTATTTGCTCCAAGAAGAGTATATACTGCAGGAGAATTACTGTGCTGCTCAGACAGAGCTTTCATCCTGTTTCTGGTGTATTTGCTCACACGGCTACGAGGTGAAGGGCAGTAATGTCAGAGGCTGCCTTGAATTTTAATAATACAGAATCAAGTAACACTCATGCCAAAGAAATAATGGCATATTTATTTCATTGCATCCTCTGACAAACCTCAACTGTGGCAGTTCCCATGATAACATTAAGAGCACCATTCCAGATGTCATTTCCCATTTGAACTCTCCGTTTGCAGCAGAAGAAACTTGAACTTGTGGATTAAGTTGTTAACGAGAGAGAGTTAAACTGCAGCATTTGTTTACCTATTTAACTTCAATATCTCCTTCTTTCAATTATCCCAGGAAAGTTTCACCTACGACGTACTCTTCCTCAAAACAGAGCAGTCCAAAGCTGCCTTGGTCACTATTCAGATAAAAACTTAGCACAAGAAAATGCTGGAACTGTTCTCATCACTTTAATAAAAGATAAGTGACCTCTCTTCCCAAGACTGAAGGAGCCTCAACAAATATTAAACCTTCTTTGATTACCTGTACCCACACAAGTGCTGGAACACTGCCTAGCACATCCATGAAGCCCTGTCCATCCTAAGCAAAAGCCAAGTTCGTTTCCAGTTATTTCTCCTCATAACTTCTTGACGACACATCTTCAGCAAACCTATGTTGCTGGAGGAGCACCCCTACAAAAACCATACCAGGGACTAAACACGGCCCTTGCAGGCACCAGATGCCATCAACTGGCATTTTGAGGTGCACTCGGCTCTCCTTGCCAGGGAAGAATAAGCCTGGATCTCTTCATACGGTGACTGAAGGAGAGGGGACCCGAGGGCTCCCACTACAGAGGGATACCACTACAAAAGGATACGCACTCTAGAAGAAAATCTGACCCCTGAATGTTGCCATCAATACCCACCCACTCAACAAGAAACCTGATTTCATGTTAACCTAACTGTGAATTAAATCAGCAGGGTTTCATTTTCAGACAGGGAACTAAAGTTTGGAAGGGAATGGAGTCAGTCTTTTTTTTAATATAATCATAATATCTTTTTAATCTCTTTCAACTATTTTGCAACCAATACAGCAAGAAAGAAACCCACCTCCTTCCTAACAAAGCTGTAGCAGGCTATTTAGCCAGTACCGGTTAGGCACCGCTGAACCAGATGCAATTTTGGCCACACTTTCCACATGTTTCATTTAACAATTCAGAAGCGATTTTTCTCGTTATCAATTGACCATGATAGAGCAGGTGCAGGAGGTGGGGGAGAAATGGAGCGATCGGGGGCTGGAGATCCGTCAAGGTCAGGAGTACACAGGCACACGCTTCCCAGGAGCGGCATTACCGGGTCCGAACAGAGGGCTACGAGGCTGCCTGTGGTGCCCGACCTCTTAGCTGAAAAAGACCTTCACTGCCCACAGGAAGATGCTAAGAAAGAGCTATTAACGTGAGTGTTATGCAACCATTAAGCTTGTTTTAAATGAAGCTAACTAGAATGCTTCAACCTAAGTCGCAATAGATTCCCTTTCTAAATTAGCAAGGTAACTCAGCCGTACCACCTAAAATCAGTCCTAATAGTTCCATCGTGTTCTGTTACATCTCCTTGTATTAAAAAACATGCAGAGCATAAGCTCTTCAAGGCAGGGTCCACACCTCCATTTAAAGGGGAAAAAAGAAAGAGTGAATTGCATTTAGTCAGAGGAAGGAGCGTGCTTCTGGACTATCAAAAGACTTCTTTTTCCTAAAGTATCATGAATCTTTAAGAGCACCTCTTTCCTCAACTCAAGGTTACAATATTATTCTATCAGAATTACCAAGTTTACCAAGTTTATCTGAGCGTTGACAAAAAGTGGCCAAAATGCATTTGCCTTTTTTGTTACCTATGTACAAAAGCTAGGTATTTGTTGAACTCCTGAGTTCATGACAATGCTCATCTTTTATACACTATTCTTTTGAATGTTTGAATCATGGAGGGGCAAAGAGAGAAGAAAAACCTCCAACAAATCAAGCATAGATATCAGTGAAGTGCAATCAACTGGAGCACTGAGCTACAAAGCTGCTGGGAAAAATGGTCTGCAGGGTGGCAACGTATGGTCTGCCATGAATAGAGGATCTATTTAAGAAGCTATCTTATAAATAAAGGAACAGTCCAGTGGAGTATCTCATGGAAATTCTAAAAATTGACAGCTCTCAAATGCAAGAAGCTTAAATGCATTGCTACAATTTACTGATAGAAATTATACTTGGAGAAATGGGAGCGAGAGCATTGTAAAATGGCTACTGAATTATTCACCTCGATAACCTACAGCGACTGGTCAGCCACGGACCTCTAGCCCTTCACTCCCAAGTACCTGGGCACGCTGAGGAATTGCCAGTTATACGGCGTAACTCTGGGTTGTGCAGCTGCGGATAAAGACTGATGCTGTAAGATACAGATGGTTATGATCCAAGCACCAGTCAAAGAGCTAAAGGGGCAAGTAAAGAAGGCCTGATGCAATGCATTACTGAATTAAAAACAAAAGCAGGCAACGGTCTGTTTAAACATATACATCAACTCTCAAAATGTTTTATTTTTCTCATTATAGATTATTGTCATCCATAGGATACTTAACTCTTCACTCCATGACACTGCAAACAGTTCTGCAAGGAGAAGAAATACAGCTCCTAGGGAAGTCCTGCAGGAGCACCGCACAGAAACGAATGACTTGGTTTTCGGTTCAAAGTTAATTAGACATAGCTACGGGTTTCCAAAACCGAGCTACTCCCTTGCACTGAAAACACTGCCGTAGCATCCTGAACTTCCCTATCACTCTAACCATCTGAGAGCGCTGTACAGGATGAATTCCGATGCTTTAGAGCATGTGCGCGGGGCAACACAGCTTCCAGGAAGATTCCATTAGGAGTTGCCCACTTGCAGCCCAGAACAAGACATTGCACGTACTCGAGTGCAGAATTTAGCCTACAGTCTTAAAAATAATATTCCAGATAAGACACATAAAAGCCTCAATTAAAATATATTTGTTAGCTCTAACACTCTCAGCTCAAATTTTAATACTGGCACATGCGCTTTTAGTTCCAACCGTAAATAAAGCCATTTTATAACTCTGTTCGAGCTGTTCCATAGAACGTCCTGAACGCATGCCTTATTCTGAACGTTACTGACAGACAAGAACGCAGAACACACACAGTATCATTTCTCAATCTTCTCATTTCATTCTGTACTTCAGACAAGTTTTGGAAGAAGCATTTAATGAAACTTCAACAGAAGAACGCACCCAGAACATCCAGCATGGGTGCCCTGATACCAGGGAAGCGATGAAAAACGGAAACAAAGCACGCTAACAACTAGAAAACACCACTGGAAATTAGAAATTGTGCCTTTTTATTAGTAATTTTATATATGTATACTTTCAATGACATTTGTCCAGCAGAACTGGCTGCTGCTTTCTCTGACCCACTACCAAGGTGAAAGTAAAGCAAGTCTGGGTACTACTTACAGCTATTAGCGTGTTGCTTACTCTCCATGCAGCCAAAACAAACATTGCACCTAATTTAGAAGTGATCAGTCATGTAAAATACACAATTTTCTTTCTCAGCTCCATCCAGAAGCAACATATGGTAGGCTTTCAGTCACAGAATGCGGCCTTGTTTTGACCACGCACCCTTAACTGGCAAATTACTGGCCATTAAGGACAGCACGTTTTCAAGTACCTAACAGGCATTTAATGTTGCTTATCATTTACCTTTTTCAAAGACAAAACCTTAATCTTGTTCACTACTGGCAACTTCTTGTCTCAACCACTGGAAAGGCATTGGAAATGTCAAGGAAGAGGTCCCTGAATCCAGCATGGAGGAAGTAGCACCAACTTGAAAGGAGCATCTCTGAGTTTAACCATTTGCCTTTTGGAAACTGAGCACTGGGGATTTATCTATCCTCGTTATAATCCATTTCTAGCATCTAGTGTTTCATTAAATAAGAAATCTGTCACAGGTTTATTCTAATCTTAACTATTTGATCTGATAGATTTGTTAATTCCCTGTCAGTCCATCAGTCTCCCGGGCCGCTTGTGCCATACTAAGAAAAGCACGGAAACATTTGATAAATTCCATACACATCTTAGAGTACAAGCAAAAAAATTCAACTAAGACAAAGTTACAATGCGTTCAAAGTATACGTTGTAAATACTTGAAAGAGTACCGGTAACATATTGCTACAAGTAACATATCAATGTATTGTCCTAAAATCTAGTGCAGAAATACTGTATTTAACTTGGAAGATACACTCTCCAAGCAAAGACCCTGAAGGCTAGGAAATTTTATTAAGAGCTAGCTAGTCCGAAAGGAAGAAGAATATGAAGCAGAAAATTTAGAAGCGATGCTGCCCTTAGAGGATGATTTTCAGAGAAAGATCTGATCCAGTACAATCAGTTTCCAACCAAAGTCCTGGACTACACCTAATCACAAGATACAAAGAGATCAAACTAGCAGGGACAGCAGAGCCTTGCTGAATCAGAGCCGTGATGCATCCTGCCTACCACTCCGCTGCTCCTTTTATTCCCCTTGCATTACCATGTTTACTCCAGCAATACCTAGGAACTTGTGCCTGCATGAACTTGCAATCTAAGATGTAAAACAAGATGCATCTTCCTGCAGGAGTTTAACCAGAACAGAGTTCACTGATGACTGGCAGAGTTACAAATCGCTTGCACATCTCTTCACCATTACGCACATCGCTCTTCTGGATATCTATGTCATGGAAGCAGTACTGTCCCAAACAGAAATCACACCTGCAATAAGCCTCAGGTTAGAACAGACATACAAAAATGGTTACTCCAAACCACTGCGGGCTTCAGGTAACTAAACATGATAGCACAAAAAGACAAGCGTTAAATAAAAAACAAGTTTGTCTACAAATACCAAATCGCCTGTCGACCAGCAAAACCTAAAATAACACTGACAGCAAAAAAAAAAAAAAAAGCATTCAGTGCTTTAACCGCCCTGTATCACAGGAGCCATTTCTTCTGCTCCCCTCACACGTACCACAAGTTTATGAGAATAAGAGAGGAAGCAGAGCAGGCTGCACGACAGGCAGGGAAGCCTGAAGATGCTGTCAGCAGGAAATCCTTTTGTAAATACGACACCTAAATCCAACCTTTGTGCGGGTAAAAGAAATATGAGGTAACCTTTATGGGAGAAAAGAGCGTGAACTTATTTATTTACTCTTCTGTCACTGGAGCTAGCAGGACACCTTGCTAAGGGCTTAATCCTTCGGCAGTGCCTTGGGAGAAAGGCCAAACGATCCACCCGACGTGCTCCTGAGGCATTTCCCCGTTTGATGTTGGATTCCGAGGGGTGGCTGTGCGAGCTGCCCGCCGCAGGAGGGGCCGGGCCCCCGGCTGGCGGCTCTCCCCCCCGCGGCCGATATCCCTCCCGGCTCCTCCGCGAAGGAGGGGCCCGAGGCGAAGCCCCCCGCGGCGGGGGAGACGGAAAGGGGGCGGGGGGGGGACACCGGGCACCGCCCCCCCAAACCCAAACCCCTCGGGACCACCGCCCACCTTCTGAGGGGGAGGTCCCCAAATCCCCCCCTCCATAAAAAAGAGGGGTGGGGCTCCCCACGCCTCCTTATGGCCCCCCCGGCCCCTCAGGCCGCCCCTCGCGGCCGCCCCCTCCTCACCTCGCCCCCGGGGGCTCCGTTAGCGGCGGGCGGTGCCGGCAGGAGGCCGCCCCCGGCGCTCGGCGAGGCGGCCGCCGCCTGGCTGGCGGCCCGCACGGGGGCCGCTCCCGCTGCCGCCGCCGCTGCTGCTGCTGCTCCCGCTGCCGGTGCTGAGGCCCCGGCCCCGGCTTTGCCCAAGCCGCCGGCTCCCCCACCGCCGCCCGGCCCCGGCCCGCCGGTGCTGCCGAGGCCGCCGCCCCGCTTGTTCTTCCGCCGCTTGGCTCCGCGCTTGGCGTCGGCCGGGCTCATGGCGCCTGGCAGCGGGCGGCGAGGAGGAGGAACAGGAGGGAGGAAGGGAGGGGGGGCGGCGAGGAGCGGGGCGCGGCGCCTGTCACGGCCACGGGGCTGCCTCGGCCCCGGCGCCGCGGAGCGGAGTTACCGTCCAATATGGCGGACACAAGGGGAAAGTGATCCCCCTTTACGTCGCGGGGCTCCCCCTGGCGCTGACGGGAACCCGCCCCGCGGGGCACGCTGGGAAGACGAGTTCTCGCTCCCGCCGCTTGCTGGCGTCTCTACCGGTGGAGGACTACTAGTCCCGGCGTGCATCGCGGGAGCGGGCTGGGCGCGGCCGCTGATGTCACCCGCCGCCGCGGGGCGCGCCGGGAGCTGTAGTCCCTCCCGCCGCCGTTAGCCTCGCCGGCCGACGTTGCCACCCCGGTCAAGGGACTACACCGCCGCCCAGAAGCCGGCGAGCACCACGTGATGCGCGCCCCCGCGCCTTAAAGGGGACGCGGCTGCCGGCCGCTCCCACAGGGGCCGAGGCGCGAGGGGCTCCACGCCCCGAGGGGAGCCGGGCCGAGCCCCGGGCTCGCCGCAGGCAATGGCGGCCGCCTCCCGAGCTCCACGTTCGCACAAGCAGCACAAAGCCGCAGGCAAACGGCGCCACTGACCACGTTCCCTCAATAAAGAGGCGTGGGGAAGCCACGTTTCGCCCCCGATGTGTGCAGGCTGTGGGTGCAGGGAGGCATCGAGTCCCCTCGGGAGCCTCAAAACGGAGGAGAGCAGCCCACCCGCACGGTTTGGCCAACCCGACCTGCAGCATCACCTCACAGCCCGCAGCTCCTCTTCCTCGCCACCAGCCTTGGGCCCCGCCACGCCTTCCTCCTGCTAAGCCACAGCGGATCCCTTTGCCTCACGCCATTAACTTCCACAAACATCCCCCCGCCATAAACTTCCCTGTAATCCCCCCAGTGCATCGTAAACCCTCAGCCAGCAGCGTTTCCTGAGATTGTTTTGCCTTGATGGCACAACGTGTGGTCACACGGACAGACCTTGACAAAATGCTCCGGCGCTCTGCTTCGAGCTGATGTGACGGCCTGACGTAAAATTACAGATGGGGTCGTGGAACCTGGTGCTGATTTACTGCAGTGTAAAAATCTCATCACGTTGTTAAAGTTCTGATGGGCTGTGTGGTAGCGGTGGTGGATCTGGCTATAGCTTGGAGACACCGGAGTATTTTCCTTCCATTCACTGCCACCACGCAGCACGACTGGACGGCTGCTTGGCCAAAAGACACAGTGCCCTTAAAATGTTTGCAGGGCACAGAAAAGACAGCTCTGGAGCTTGGGAAGGGAAATGGAAGAAAGCACTTATTCCTGTGCATCCCGCCGAGTGCTGGCAGCTCCAGTGGTAGCCACCATCCATGCTGAAGCTGTTCCAGGCTCAGTTTGCCCCGATACATACGAAGGAGCTTTGCAGGTACACGCAGGCAGCTGTGAAACCAGGAGAACATGTTTGTTCGTTATGTGGTCTAATAAATGGTGAGTTTTTTGGGGCAGGGCGCTAGCCTTCATGAACACGTTCAACACAGCGCGCATGGGGCTGTACCGACAAGAAACAGCAGAGACAACCGTAGGCTTACACAGAACTCACACGATTGTGTGCAGCATTTTGCCAGGAACAAATAAAGTCTTGGCCTTGTCCTGTAAACTCAAATTTAGTCCATGTAACATCTCTTCTTAATACATGGTGTTATTTTCAGAGCGCATATCTTTTGTTTGAAAGGCTGTCATGTCTTATTTTAGTCTTATAAAGGCCAGCTTTATCTTCCTTTCAGAATTGTATTTTCATTTGGCCCCTGCTCATCTAACACCATGCTTCTGAAAGAAAGATTACAGCTCTGTCAGTCTCTCTGTCCCCTATGTGCTACAGATAAAAAGCATTATTATGAGAAACTATTACAGTAAAATCACTCAACTGTACAGCAGCTAAAGTAATACTGCTTAGTCTGACATCACAATGTTTAATTCCAATGCTCTCGTTATAGAAACATAAATGTTTTCCTTTCACTTTTCAGCAAATAAGGGTCATCCGTAAGATTTTTTAAATTCAGTTTTCAACATTAAAGACAATTTGCAGCACAGGACAGAAAGTCTTAACAAACTGTCAAGGCCAGGATCTTTTTTTTTTTAAAAAAAAAAAAAAAAGAAATCTGCAAGTAAATACTAGTGCTGAGGAAAATTAAGTTCTTTTATGGCTTTGAACAGCACTCAGCTACCACACCTTATTTTTAACTTACAATTAGCTGCTGAGCCAGTAGGTTGGTTTAGAAATGAATTTGCCAGCTTGGTGGTGGATTTGAACATTTGTATGAACTGGAGCGAAAGGAAAAGGAAATTAATTTGCCTGCTGCGAAGACTTACAACCAAGATTCTTGCCCTTACTTGAATCAAATTATTTAAAATGTTCCACCTCATCCCTACAATAATAAAGCCAGTGATTTGAACAAACTAACTTTCATTTACCTCATTGTTAATTTAAAGAATGGCATTACACTTCAATATCCTTTTGGGGGAAAAATCATTTATACTCCTAAAGTTTTTCAAGTTTTCCAGGAACAAGATGTATAAAAACTCACTGCATAAACAGCGCAGAAGGCTGCAGTGCATTCAGACGGCCTTCCTTTGAACCAGCCGAGTTTCAGTAGTGTTGTGGTTTTATCTGTGAAGCATAAAGTCAATAAAAGGCTCTGTGGAGAGTCCTGCAGGTCACAGTTACCTTCAGGTTCTGTATTCACAATGCCAAGGGGTCTGGGATAGCTCAGTAGGGTTTTACCGCCTCACTGGAATATTTGTGCTGGTCTCCTCTTGCACTCACAATGACGTAAGGAATCCATACCACTGAACTCTTGTTATAACCACAATTAAAAAGTAGGTGCTCTGCTAATCATTACTGTTCTTGAAAAAGTAGGCTCTGTGCCAGGGAGGGTAAAATTTATGGTTTCTCTGATTTCATGCGGTTGTAGATTATGTATTTCATGCAATAATAAGTCAAAGGAGCAACTCACATGCTGCACGGCAGCTCCAAGAAGAGTTAAAGTTGTCCTTCTGTTTTCCACCATGCTTTAATTACCCCCATTCACTGAACTATTGTTTTATTTACATTTCCAAAACTTACTTTTGTGCCCTGTTTTTTCTCTGTTGCCCCCATACAGGTACAGTTTTACTGAGGACATGGGGCTTTGCTTTGAAATTAACATTATACAAATCAAGCAATTGGTCAATGTAGTTATTCTGCAACGAGCACTATTTTGTCCTTGCTGTCCAACAAGGGGCCATTTTAATAGCAATTCCATTTTTCTAAAAGGCTTCTCTACAGGAGAGTGAACGTGCACATTTGTGGGCATAGGGATACATGTATTTACACAAATAAATAAATAAATTATGATTTAAAAAAAAAAAGCTGGGAAATATGGAGCCCAGGCACTTTGTCACATCATACACCGTCACGGTGAGAGACCCTCTCTGTGCCAACATGCTGAACTCACATCCCAGCGCTTTTTGGTGGAGCAGCTGGAAGTCTCCAAGGTCTCACAGAAGAGCTCTGTGTGCCTTCAGGGACAGCACCATGATTGCAAACCAGCACACAGATCACTGAAGCAGCATCACAGCATCCCGGGTGCCATTTAATCAGCACATCTCCAGTTCTCATGCACGATACAAGAGCATCTGAGCTCCTTCTGCATACTAGGGCTGTTGAAAACAAATTCCTGGGTGGGTTTCATAAGGTCCTAGGCAACGCCTCCTTTCCAAAGCAAGAATAAGAATAACATTTGGGGAAAGGTTATAGGTTTATTGGCTTTGGTGAAGGGAGTTTCTTTGTTGCATGGTGGGACTGAACTGAAGAATGATGCAAGCAATGCCATTCTGCTAGCAGGGCTTTCAGTAGATCAAAAGACTGCATTTTTTTTGTTTGTTTGTTTTTTTTTTTTTCTTCAGAAGGCCAAATTCAGTTTCACCTGATCTCCTCTGGAATTTGTTTCACAGCCAGATGCCTCAGCTGAGAAAACTATCTAATGCAGAGAAAGTTTAGAGCAGAATAAAGGGAATCTCACCTGCTGTGTAATAAAATTTTATTTGATTAGCTTTATGACCTTTGTGGCTTTACGGTTATTGGCTTTTTTTTCTGGACAATCTTCACTCGCCCTTAAACAATGTGTTTGTTAAAACTGTAAGCACAGAGGTCTTGCAGAAAGATTTGTTTGAGTATCTGCCATAGAAAACATCCCAGGGAAACCTGGATTTCATACCTGGTGTAGCCAAGATGTGTGATTTCTGAGTGCCTGTTCACAGTGCCAGTGCTGAAAGACTTCTGTATTATGCTGAATTTATAAATAATAAACACAGAAACCCAAAAGCAAGAAAATTACCTTTTTTTCTCCTGAATGCCCCAGTAAATAAACTGAATAGAGATCTGTTTCTTACCATAAGAATACTACTAGAATGTGTACATCAACTGCATTAAGCAACTTTTTCCCAATATTTGATTCTCAACCTTTTTTTCTTCCTTGGAGTACTCTTTCATCCTGTTCTGAGGGATAGCTTTTGAAACATCTCCTGCATTTTATGAGGCATGGCTTAATTCTGGCCATTGAAATATGTCAGGTGATGCTGCTCTGCGCGAGCTGACATTTTTCATACAGAAAGGTGGTACAGCTTTGCATTACAAGATATTGTTGCCTCTTAGTTACAAAGAAATGTTTTGCTCATCAGTACAAAGACGGCAGATAAGACTGAACAATTCCAGCTTATCCTAACAAAATCATAAGCTCTACCTGCACACAGGGAACGATGTGCCTGGAGGCTGCTGGCATGCAGGCGGAGGATCCCCCACCAGCAATACCCGCAGCAGCTCAAAATGAAGTGGAGCAGCTTGGATGAGCCTGCCTCTGAGCCTTTACAATGAAGTGTGCAGGGAATGAAGTTTACTCTCCCAGCTAGATTTTCAGAAGAAAATTCAATTTCCACCTTTCAGCGCAGGTGTTAACCTACGCAGTCAGAGCTCTGCTGGTGAGCTGATGGAGTGAAAAGGATATTTCCATAGTGCAATCTGCTTTATCCACAGAGTCCCAGCACAGTGGGAAAACACAACTGCATTTCCTCGCTTGCAGTTTTCAGCCCTGCCTGTCCAGGCAGCCCTGTGCCCAGCCTCTCCGCTCCTCTGAAGGTGACAACTGAGGCTGCTCGTCTTCTCTTTCTGCCTCCATCCCTTGCAGATTGCCAATAATCCTTAAATTAAGCACTGGCAGCCTGTGCCTGAGAGCAGTGCCAACCTTTGGGGATGATTATGGTGCCCGTCCCTGTCAGGTCAGAATTGTTCAAATAATGTTTCATCTGGATCCAGCTCCTCCTGCAGAAAAAGGTCTCAGGGTTCTTTGACCCTTTTGTTTCACCTTTCAGAAGATGCTGAATCCATCCATCATTTTTAAGCAAGAGTTTGACAGCTGAAAGATCAGAGCATACTTCTTGGCAGCCATTAACACGTAAAGCAGACATCTAATTTCATTGTAAGTTTTGCCGATGGAAGCACATTCTGCTTTTGCACTCATTGATCTCGAGCTTTTTAACATTATCAAAATGAACAACGAAGCCTGAGAATCTTTCTTATGGCTTATCTTTCTGCTTCTTTGGCTTTTAAATTTATTACCATAGGGGGAAAAACAGTATCTCATTGCTCTTCTATCAGCTGTTTCCTCAAAATACCCCACAGAATTTATTTTTCCCTATCGCTGAGATGTGATACAGGAGAGCTGTGGTTGTGATAGCAGATCTCTTTGTAACATGAGGACGCTCAGCAGAGCTCATGGATCACCCAGGTTTCCACTCTGCTTGAGAAACCCAGCAGAGATAAGGAATAACATTTTCTTGTTTCTCTTTGCTTCTTGTCCAAACTGCTGCCAGCTCTGAGCAATCAAGTTAATGAATTTTGGCTGCCATTTGTGGAGCAGTTGAGCCCAGAGTAGCAGAATGAGGGGCTTTGTGTGCTCACACCACCCTTCTCTGGTGGCAGGAGAGAGGGAGCACAGGAAGGGACATCTCCCCACCAGCACGACACCAGGGAACCAGCAGCAGTCCCAGGCAGCATCTTTTGTCTGTCCCATTTGGATGAAGGAAGTGGAGAACCTGGGCCCTAGGATGCTACAGACACAGAATTTAAGCCCAGAAAAGACCAATTTATCTGCCCACCTTCTTAAATTTTCACTTGTTATCAGGACGTCCCCACATTTTTTGCTGAATGACTACATATTTTTCCAGAAGGTCTGGAGTCCCAGCCTTAAAAATCCCGGGTAATGGAGAACATATTGTCACAGGAAGGTTTAACTGAGGGCACAAATTACTCTCCTTGAAGGATTAACAATTCTTCTGCAGCTCAGGCTCTGCTGGATACGGCCTTGTCTGCAAACAGCGGTGTCAGGGGTGCAAGGCCAGGAGCATTACCCGCTGCTGCCCTCAGGAAGCCCAGGGTCACTGCATGAATCTTCATTTCACATTTTGACAGCTTGCCCACTAATTCAATGGCCTCTGGAGGGAGGCCAGCCAAGTGAGGGCACTCCCCGTCCGGGGCATGGCGCTGGTGGGGAGCAGGCCGGGAAGGCGGCACACGGACCAAATGCAGGCCTCAGTGCTGGCAGCAGTGCTGTGGGGGTCGGCCACGAGCAGGGCTCGCAGCTCTTGTGGTGGGGCAGAACTGGAGGGAGGCCTGCCCTTCGTGTGAGCAGGCCGACAGCAGCAAACAGGGCACTCGCTTGAGGCTTTGGTTTCCAAGGGTTTTGAAGCTATGACAAGGCACTGGTTGTTATGGCACGGCGCTGTGCCTTGCTCAGACCGGCAGGAACCATGAAGAAGCCAACAATCCTGTGTGTTTTGAGTTCTCCATCTCTGCCTCTCTCTTCCCCAGGTCTTCTGCCGTGGGCCAGCCTTTATTTCCATCCTCACCCTGAACAGAGTCAGAGAGCAGAGGTCCCTTGAAAGCCTCTCGCTTCTTCACAGGAGTGGATTCAGATCCCCACCAGCCTGTCTTCTTTGCACCCCAGGCTGTGCTGCAGACACCTAGCACCAAACCATGATGCTTTGGCTACAGGACAGTTGAGGACAAAGCTCCAAAATGAAGTTTTGCCACTTTTGCTTCTGACACAAGGGTAATGTGAATGATCCCACACCATTCAGTTGACTCATCCTGTGTTCAGATCGAAGGTCTTAGATGCAGAACATACCCGTTTAAGCAATAAAAAAAAAAAAAAAAAAAAAAAAAAAAAAAGCTGGAAAAGTTGATTTCTGTAACCAAGATTCTGCTTCAATAACAGTGTTCAAAGGAAACCAACACCTATGCTGTCACCTTGTCTCAGTGACCAGCTACAATTTTTTTTTTTAATCCACCTTTCACTTTCAATCCCACTTGACAGACTCAGAGATCCCCCAGTTATGCCGTCTGACAAGTTTTAGGCAGACATTAACTGGTATGTCCCCCGGGTAGCCCCACGAAGGGGAAAACCACTTTCAGTCTCTTATCTGTAACGAGAGGCAAGAACCCGCCGGCCAGTCTGCCCATGCGTAACTTCAAGCACGGCATAAAAGATGCTGCCGCTCGCCTGGCCAGGCGGGGAGGAAATGAGAGAGCTGGGAGGGGAAGGGAAGGAATGCAGAGTCCAAACCCATGGGAAACTTTATTTCCACTGCCATAGAGCAGCATATTTCAGTGAAGACCAAGATTTGGAGTTGGCTTCTCTGAGGTTCCTCAAAGCCTGGGGCATCTGCGGACTAGAGTTTGGTTCAAGATCAAAGATACCAAAACCAGCTGTGAAATTCCAGTCCAAATTGAAATCCTCACCACAATAAGTGTCTGTGCTTCAACTTAAATATTTAGTTTGCTTGATGAGCTTATTGGAACTGACTGGGCTTGCCCCTGGATTGTTGACTCATTTCCATGTTGTCTCCTAGGGTCCAGGCTGTGCCTTTCAATCTTCAGAAAACTTGAGTAGTTAATATAATGACGTGATCCCAAAAGATGCTGAGCACCAGAAATTTCATAGCAGCAAGTATAAATACATCTAGGTTTTGGCTGCAGGTCCTTTCAGAGGTACCTGTTATTCTAAACCCTTCCCATCATGAGCACAGTGGGGCTTTTTGCTGGACTGTTGCACAGCTCACTGTAAACAACCATTTCATGGTATTTATATGAATACAGGGTGTCATAATTCCGAGCTTCTCTCATCCCTATGAGAGAAAATATTAAAAGAAATTTCCCAAAGGGCAAGTCACATTCAGATAACGCTGGCATCACTCCAAGGGTGCTCAATTGCCAGAGAAAGGGAATTTACTTGAAGAAGAATGAGAATATAGCTTTATTTACAAGCTAAGAGCTGACCCTGCAGGGGGTAGAACATCGTCTTCCTTGGTATCGGAGTAGACTGAGGCCGCTCCACATCTCAGGCCCAGATTTAATAAACACTGACGTGTTTGCACAGTATGTGCTTGCAAGAGGCATTTCGGTAAGTGCAAGGAGGCAGTTTGTGCATTAGCAAGGCCAGCAGAGACATTTTCTGAGCCACTTTAGTGTCTGGGTTGTCAAGTGCAACAGCGATATCAAAAGCTTCAGCAGAGATGGGCTTGTTAACGTGCACTGTTTCTGGGCACAAACCATTAGCAGAGGGCTACAGCTCCTGGGTTTCAGAGCTTTTTCTAAGTTTATTTATTTATTTGGAAGTAGCAAAAACACTACATGTGCTGTACTGTTCATGTATGTGGATAAAAAGGAAATTAATCCCTCTGGTCACATTTAGAATCTACATTTGAACATACCTTTTGCTTTAACTCCACAGAGAAATCGGTGCGTAGTTGTACACTAAAGTTTGCATTTAAAGCATCACCTTCCAGAGAGTGAATCTGCCCATCAGACACATGCTGTGTGTTTGGGAAAGGGGCAGAGGAAGGAAAGACTGGACATTGCAAACGTTTCACTACATGTAACCCTACCAGTTCTTGAGAACATCGAGAGACCACCGAAATGCAGCCTGCAGGCACTGTGCTCCAACACATCACTCCTTTGCTTTCTGCCCTTCTGATCCCCCAGGTAAAAACTGGCAAGCTTGGCCACAGAAGCAGCACCTTTCTGGCTTCTTCTGCACAAGTCTTCCTCGCATGTACTCCCAGTTCTCTCCAGGATGGTGCCCAAATGATTTTGAACAGCAGTGAGACAGCGTTGCAACGTTAAATAGTCAGAAATTGTGTTTGGAGGGTCAGTCTTCCCCATGGTGGCTAACTGGTACCTGAGTCAAGGCTAACTGACAAATGATAAATTTTCTCTTCCCCCTTTGAAAACAGCTACATTGCTGTAGCCAACCGATGCCAGCTGAAGCCAAATGGAGCAGAGTACCTGGGTTTGCTTGTGACAGCAGTACACACACTTACGGCACGCTGTAAGAATATCCCATCACATCCCAGCTTCTCCAGCCCATGTAGCAGCTCTCTTTCTCTGTCTAATGAAGCCCTTTTAGTCATCTCATTCAAAATTAAAAATCTGTCATTGCTGTTGTGCCAGATAAGAGATGGGTGTATTCTCAGGATTCTTTTATTTCTCGGTGACTAAATTGGAAGCAGGCTGGAACAAAGAAGAGATATTTCATTACATGTCTGCAAATAAATGGTGTATAAAATGCTCCTCACGGCACACCACGTGCTTCAGTAAAACTACTTGCTGCTGTGAGAACTACTCTGTGCTGAAGGTTTACCTGGGAATCCTGCACTTCTCAAAGAAGAGCCACCTTTCTGCATTTCAAGCAATTCTATTTACCTCAAAGTGCGTAAGGAAAAAGCTGGAAGTGGCTTTATTTAAGGATATGTGGTGGCTGGATGTGCCAGAGATAAAAATAGTGGTTAATAACTGAAATCCAGAAGGGGAAACAGATTCAGCCTGAATGAATTCGAAAGCTTTGTCAAAGAGAGCAGTTCATTTTTTGGCAGTGTGGAAGCTTCGAAAGCTAGCAGGGGAAGGACGGCCAGGAATTTGTTTCTTGAAAGAAGACTTTTGCTGAGAATACCCTGACCACGGTTACCCATTTGACGTTCCTTGTGCTACTGCTCTAGTTTAGGACCTGCAGAGGGCTGGGTTGAGTTTCCTTTTCTGCCCAGTGCCCCGTGTGACTCTGAGCATTTATTTAACCTCCTTGGCCTCAGGTTCCCTTGGGTAAAATGGCAATAAAAAATGCTGTACAAATCTTCCTTCCCAGCCCCTCCAGCATGCTATCTAGCACTTTGTTTTCAAAATAAATCACGGATGATTGCGAAGACCCTATAAATCTTACCTACAAAGTAGGTTGATCTGTGAAAAAGGCTACCTTAGTTGAATTAAATGATGGCTTTCTCCTACCAAACATATCAGTAACATTGTGTAAGAAGTCAGTGGAAAATATGGCGGAAATTAAATGAGGCACAAATGAGATCTCTGTAAAACCACCTAAGAAGTGGTATCTAATATTGGCAACACTCCGGAAGCTGTACTCTTTGTCATCATGCGTGAAGATGGCTTAACATTTGGGCAATTCAGATCCTGCTGTAAAGGGTTATATATCCACTGCCTTGTCACAGCATTTGTGATGGCTTGCTAAAGCACCATCCCTCAAGCATTATTAAAACAGTTTAGGATTTTATTTTATTTTTTTTCTTAACGGCAATAAAATACTAAATCACTATCTCACAGCAGTTTCATAAATATTCGAGTTCTACCAGTTGCAAATAATATTTCCATAGTGATTTTACTGTTAAAGGCTCACAAAAAGGTACAGTACCAGTTTCTTCACCCAGGGTGAGGTGCTGAATTTGAAGCCAGTGGAGCTGCGGCACTTCCCGCTCAGTACGGCTCTGGGCTGACATAACTCAGGGAAATAGAGCTGTCTGAGCTCACCCGAAGCACGTTCTTAAATGCTAAAGCAAAAGCTTCTTCCCCTCCCAGGTTTTAAAATGGGACCCTGTTTCCCTGAGAATGTCCCTGACATTTTTTTTAGTTCTGTGTGAAATTGGCAAAAGCCCCCGCTGTTGCTGTTTTACTGCAGGAATGAGTCCCCTCTGCTCTGACCAGCTAACTCGGGTGAGTTCTTGCAGCATTTCCCCCGTGTTATCCTTGGAGGGCGAGTACAACGATGGCTTTGTCTCACCCTCAGCTATAATTATTGGTAAGAACAGAAAGAAGAGGGGAAGCAGAGGAGATGCAAGAAGGGAGTTCTTGAGGGCACTTTGCAATCTGGCTGTGACGCCTGGGATGTGGTGACGAGTAGCTGCCTGCTCGGGGCATCACAAGGGCTTTTGTGGAGAAATGCAAACATATTTGGGTTCAGCTGTGGGCCAAGGTGGGGACTGGTTTGGATTTGCTTGCTGTCTCCCATGAAGAAGCTTACCAGAGAGAGGAAGGAAGAAAGGGAGAAGGTGGAGACGTCCAGGCTGCGATGTCCTGCGCCAGTAGAGAGAAAGAAAGGAGCTGCTGCTGCCAACCCCGTGGGGCTGGGAGCCACACAGGAGGTGGGCAGGGAGAGGGGAGGTGGTGGCCGGAGACTGGGGAGGAAGACAGAGATTGTTAAAGGCATTTCTGGGGGTTCAGTTGCAGCGGTGGACACAGAACCAGCAGCACTCCACAGCAAAGAGGGGATGCGGTGAGGGTGGGGGAGCAGAAAGCAGAAACTGCGAGGCCACCCATGTCACCTCTGCACAAGCGAAGGAACTTTTCTCTTTGAAAAAAACAAAACCAATTGAAGCGCTTTCAGGATGCATCCAGATTTCTGTAACCTTTTCCTTCTCGGCAAGTCCGGCCTCGGTATCCATGGCAACGCCAAGCGCCCATTTTCTCTCTAATTTCCCCCAGTTGTAAGCACAGCGGGAGAAGTTGGCCCTGGCCTTGCAGCACCAGGGATGCTCCTGGTGCCTATTCCTGAGCTCAGCCTTCAGCTGAAATCCTCAACACCCATGAATAATAATAAAAAAAACAAATGCTGAGGTTATCGTCCCCATGAACTTGTTCTGATGAAAGATCTCTGCTTTGCCCAGCAGCGGTGCTGCTCAGTGCTGTATGGCTCCTGCCCATACAGCAAGGCTGCCGGACACGCTGCGTGGCCGGGGGCTCCTGTGCAGCCCATGGATGTGAACCACTACCACCCACAGCCCTGTTCTGACAGCATGGCTGTACCTCCTCGAGAGATACAGGCAAGCACAAATGCTGCAAACAGCTCACAGGCTGGCCCTCTGAAGACAATTAACGCTCTCCCTCTCTGACAAACATCACACAGTCTCTGTTATGTCTGTTGTTTTTCTGGGTTCACTCTCATCAGCATCCCCATTACTGAAATATACATATTTTTGGTGAAAATGTTACAAACTGCAGCTCATTTCGTGAGAAATGTAGTGCCTAGGGCCCCCCGTATGTGTCATGGCCCCACAGGCTGCATTGCTCCCCCACTCCTTTCGGCACGGTGACATCTCCCCTCCACCCTGCCATCGCTTCTGCGCTCTGCCAAGCAATAGGACGGCTCTTGCAAAATTCCCCAGTGATTAGGTAAAACAATTAGCATCCTCTTGGTCTGCAGCGAGATGAATGCTATGGGTCTGACCTACGCCGGGCCTTCACTTCGCCTTATGGCTGTGTGTTGGAAGTGGTCTCCGGAGCGGCCAAACCGCTGCAGAGCTAGCACAGCCGTCCCTGCAGCATCCAGCAGAGCTGTCCCACGTGCACACAGAGAGCATGGGTGGCAATCCCTTTGAAAAGCTGTGGTTAAAGGAAGGTAGAAATACGGATTTCATGCTCTGTGTATATTCTCTTGTGTGTTTTTCCTAGGGGAATTCATAGTTCTTTTCTGCTGTGTCGTTAATGTCTAAACCCGTGCCACGAGAGGCCGAATGGATGCATTACCATTTTGCCCATCGCTGGCCATAGGTTTCTGAGGCCATTCCTCTCCAGGCAGATGCCAGGCAGTGGAGGCAGGGTTGGATTTCAGCACGGTGCAGTTGCGGCTGCCTTGCCATCAGCTTCCCTGCTGCAGTAGCAGCATGCTCCCTCCACTCCTGCATGGTGCGAAGACTCCTCCTGGTGAAAACAAAGCAGAGCTCGACAACCTCCACCTCTGTTATTAATGCAGGACCTGAAACTACTTCCCAGCCCCATCACCCAGCACTCGGGGCAGCTGCTGGTGCGTCCCTGCTCACCTCACTGTGCCCACAGCTGTGGTGTCAGGGCTGGATGTGCCAGCCCATGCCAAGGCGCACCTACCTGGGGAACGTGACCCATGGGCAGAGGACCGAGAGCGCTCTGGAGATGGGCAATGCCCTTTTCCATGCCCTGCACCACGGCCAGGTCTCCTCTGGACACCGCACAAAGCTGCTCCGCCGTTTCCAAGGTGATCCTGGAGGTGAAGCCTGTAATATATTCTCTCGCAGGTAGCAGCAGCTGTAGCCGAGAGATGCCCTTGGACAGGCCATTGTTTGCAGGGAGGTGGGAAAAAGGCAGAAAGAAAAGACCTATTTGTAATTATTTTTAAACACTGTTAAGAAGAAAAAAAAAAAAAAAAAAAGACAAATTAGGGCATTTATTTTGTGAGACGGTGAGTGTTTCCTAATGCAGTTCAAGTCTTTGCATCTGGGAATAAGCATTGGAACTGCACGGTAAACAACAAAATTAATCATTTAATCCTCATTTAGTGCTGTCCTCTAATGCGATGGTTACAAACGCTGTTAGTGCCTAGCGCGGAAGCCTCATGTTACCTGAGGAACACCCGATTTAGGGCACCGCACCGCATGAGCCGAGGCGTTTTCCTTCCCCTGCCTCCCCGGGGGACGCGCTTGCAGCGGGCGCAGCATGCGGCCCCTCGCTGCCTCCTGAAATCTCGGGGAATTTGCCCTAAACTTTATAACATTTCTCTGGAATTCCTTCTCCAGAGGTTTGCCGCAAACCAAAACCACATTTATTTGAAGCTTGATGTAGCCTTGCTGGAGTCTTTCTGCTGACCTCCTCGAGCTCAGGATTTCACAACACCCTGTGGTTTTGTAAGCAATGGATGCTTGGTTTAATGGATAAATTTCAGTCGGTGCCCTACGAAAGCAAACAGAAAGCTCACCCCAGAAGATGTTTGTCTCCTTTTTGGTTTTCCTTTTGATCAGTCTGTGGGGAAGCCATACGCATATCCTGTACACCCTTGGATGCAGCATGGATTTCTTTAAAACATTAACATCCAGTCTCGCAGGGCAGACTTTGATGTCCAGCAAGGTCAGAGCAGCTCCTCCACCTGTATCCGAGCAATCAATGCCAGACGTTTTAAAGGAAAATGAATAAATCCAGCCCCAGGCTCTAACACTGTCAGTTCATAGGACAGACACCTCTTCTCAGGGAAGCTTTGCCCAGTCTCTTCGGGTTCAAGATTGAATTAATGACTGGGAGATAATACACAGCAAAATAGCGTGGGCATCAGCCCATGTGGCTGGGTCTTCTTTCATAGAATCTCAGAAAATCATTTAGGCTGTAAAAGTCCTCTGAGATCATCGAGTCCAACTGTTAATGTGGAGAACATCAGCCTCAGCCTGAAAGAGAAACTCCTGGAGTCTGGAAAACTGGGGAGGAGGAGGATGGTGATGGAGGGAGCTCCGGTCACCTTGCCTGCAGCATAACGCAGCTGTGGGTGCTGAGCTGGCTCAGTTTGGCCATCGAGGAGCTCCCTGTGCATGATGGCAAAGCACGACCTGTGCCACA
Source organism: Heteronetta atricapilla (assembly GCA_011075105.1). Classification (NCBI taxonomy): domain Eukaryota; kingdom Metazoa; phylum Chordata; class Aves; order Anseriformes; family Anatidae; genus Heteronetta; species Heteronetta atricapilla. The sequence goes on from CM021734.1 coordinate 87,347,812, forward strand.
AGGACTCCAGGGCAGCACCCAAGGGTGGCGACGACCTCCAGCACCTCTGAGCATGGTGCTCAGCTGGGCTCTGTACACAGCATGCACAGCCAGAGCCCGGCTTCACAGCAGTGCCAGTCCTGCAGCCTTGCTCTCTGGCTACGTATTTATTTAATGCCCGTGCTTCCCGCCAGCTCCGTGTGCATCCAGAGGGCACAATATGCAGCTGAATTAGGCGCACGCATCAGTCCAGCAGCACGCCGTGTGCCCAGCGTGCACATTACATACTTCTACCCTTGTGTGCTAATGGGTGCAGGGAGCACCGGGAACACTGAGGCTGCTTCAGAATAAATCTCTTTTGATGTTTTTGTTTGCTCCTGAACGGTACAGCCTTTTAATCTGCCTCCGACACACTGAAATCCTGCAGCACGCTCATTGCCATTGATTCGTAATTCTTCAAAGCGCATCCAGGGCTTGGAGCCGGGCACGAGGCAGGTGAGGCTGCGGAGGTGGCCAGGGGCAGGCTGGGGGGTGCCGCCCTGTCCCTGCAGCAGGATGCTGACCCTGGGGCTTTGCAGCCATGTGCGGCCTGGGGATGAGCCAGGGGCTGCTCACAGGCTCAGGACACATCTCCTGACACTGCATGACTGCCTGCCCTCTCCCTGCAGGGTCATCGGCCTTGCCCGTGCCCCTCGGTGCTGCACGGGGCCAGCTCGGTATTTACAGGCAGACGCCACGGGTCACTTCTTGAGCAAGCCGTCACCTGTGCCAGTTCCCCTGGGAAGCAGAGCACGCTTCCTCCAGCAGCATCGTGGGCTTTGCTTCAGGCTGTGCTGCACGCAAAGCAAAATGCAAGCATGAGCAATGAAAGCCAGAGCAAGAGCACGTGGTCGCAGGCTCCCGGGGGTTGGTGAGATAGGAGGCAAGTGGGGGACTGAAGCAGTAATCTGTAGCCAGGGATTTTTCCTGTGTGACTCACACCAGATCCCCAGTTATTAATTTTACTACGCAGCACATGCTCTTGCATCAGTGCTTTCTGCTCTCACCTTGCTATTGCAGGAAGCCTCCGCAGCACATAATTCAGTGCTAATTAACTCACGGTGGCAGCCTCAGCACCAGCACTGCTGGAGGAGCAGTGTTAAAGCTGGAGACTGTGTTACCGGCAGGGAAGGATGCTGAGCAAGGAGCAGTCAGCCCGTCGCAGAATAGGTACGGCCACGTGGGATAAATGGTGATTCCGTCCTGATGAGGCTGAAAATACCTTCAAGACCCTTTGGGGAAGCACCAGGTGGAGCAGCAGCCTCTGGCATGGTGGACAGAAGGTGCAGGGAGTGGGCAAGGTGCTGCTCAACCGCTTCCTTTGGAAAGAGAAAGAAGCCATCCAGGAGGCTGTGCAAGTTCATGCCTGATAAGCTGAGCCAGTTCCGAGACACAAAAATTCCCACCAGCGCTGAAATAGTTAATCTTAATATTTCAAGATGCTATTTTTACACAGAGCCTTAGAAAATGATTTAAGGTTATTAAAATTCTCTCATTCATCTTCTTGTCTCGTTTCTTAAAACTGCGTCGGAAGAGAACATCGACGCAGCCCCTATCAGCAGCGCGGTGTGAAGTGCAGCATGCTGACCCCGAAAAGTTAGCAGCCCCTGGAGATGCACTGTCACATCCTAAGCAAGCGTAAAGCATTTGGATTAAGAGATTTTAAATTCATTTAAGACATAAGGACAGCACTCATCAGAGAGCCCGGCTGCCTGCATGAGGAGTGAGAATATTTTGCAGCGTGTCAGCTCTCAGCTAAGGCACACACGTGATGGCTTTCAGGAGCTCTGACACTTTTCAGTTAGACCCGAAATGGTACATCAGTCTGCTTAGCAGATACAGCAACGTAAAACCAGTTCAATTTCAATGTAAAATTAATTAAGGGGGTAATTTTTGAAGTCTTTCTACCAAGACATGTAACCGCCAGGTTAACCACGCATGAGCCCCCCCACTGCAGCCGATGCAGGTACCTGCTGCTTGCAAGGAGCACGTCTCCTCGAAACAGGGAGCTTTCCTCCAAAATCCATCCTTCACTGCTCTCCTTCCTGCTTGGCATCACTGCGTGCTTTGAGCCCCCCATCACTGACCTACCCTGACTTAGCAGCAGCTCCTCAGTGACCTGAAGAAGCTCCAAAACCTCCAGGACTGGCGGCAATGCCACAGGGGACACAGCCCCAGCGTCGGTCAGGCCAGAAAGCACGTGTCCATCTACATGCGAGTTTGAGAGAGCATGAAAGGAAGACCCTAAGCTGTGCTTAATGCAAGAACATGGACCTTTTGTCCCTGACCTTTGCAGGTCTTAAAATGTCCTGACAACTTCGCAGGGGTCAGTTCATGAGGTCATCGGTGAACATTGGGACTGGAAGTGAATCCCAGGGCCGCAGCCAAGCTTGACACATGCAGAAGCCCACAGCATCGTGCCACAGCTGCCAAGGAAGCAGGGGCTGGCTGGCGGCAATGACCTGGCCTGGAGCTCCTCCGTGGCCACGGGATTAACAACCAGGTTCTTGTATGAAGTGTCAGTAAACCTATTACGTCCCCATAAATACTCAACAACATTTTAGGAAGTTAATTTATTTTCCTCCTCTCTTTTTTTTTCTCCTCCCCCCCCCCCGCCCATGATGTGCATTACTGGTTGTTAAATGGGTTATGGCACACTTTCTCCCCATTCACAGCTTCAGAGCCCTCCCCTGTAGCAGTTTTGCAGGTAATTCACTGCTTGATCTTACAACTCCTGCACATATTGCCAACTGCAAGAATTTTATTTGAGACCAAATCACCATCCTTTTGGAAATTAATACCCATTATTTTCCTCTAGTGGAGTTTCATCCCCTCTATAGCAGTAGAACGAAAATATTTCTGTCTCTCTGGAGGCATTAGGTGGAGATCTGTGTAATGGAGACATCCCAGTGCTGGCTGTTAGTCTCTCCATCGGTGCTGAGGTCACCCAGAAAATAGGAGCTTTCACTCTGCTCATCTCTGCTCTTGAGGTCAACTTGGTTTTTGTGGAAAAATAGTATATTTGTAAAGTTTTTGTTCATCCATTCCCCTGTGTAGTGGCCAGGCTTTTCTCCTCTTACCTGAGGTGTAAAATGGCAGCCACAATGTTCCTGGGACCAACGACCTCCGGAGAGGCCCAGCTAAAGAAACTACGGAGCCACAACAACATGTTTTAACTTTTGCCATTAGTCTTGAGCGATCCCTTCCCTCACACTGGGCCTGTTATTGCAATAGGCTTCAATATATAAAATACTTTAGTTAAATCCACCCCAACAGTTCCCTTGTTAGGCTAAATAAAAGCCAGCTTTCTTTCTTATGTCCCACCAAGATCTACAATCATCCCCATTGTGTTTCTCTTGGCATCCTTAATATTATCAGTATGCAGCCAGAACAGAAATTGCTGGCTTTATGATCAGCTTTAATAACAAGTGTTTAATAATTGCAGGTATAATTATTCACAACACTGACAAATTTTCCTATTCACCACTAATTTCTTCAAATTGCTCAAGGCATAAAGCAAAAACAGACTAGTTAGAAAGACATTCATTCCTAATCAAGTTTTGTTGCTGATGTTTAAGGAACAAAATTTTCAGCCCTGGTGTTCCAATGAGATTTCATTACAGTAAATGAAAAATAAAGATAACGGTGGCTTCCTGCTCTACACTATGCACAGATGCTTCTGATTTTGCTTAGAAACATTAATACCCGAGCTCTGTCAGGGTGCGCCAGCACTGATAAGGCATGACAGGCACCAACAGCATATTTCCTCACAGTTTTTATCTATTCAAATGTTTTGATTATTGCCACAAGACAGAAACACGAGGCCACGTCATTAAACCCCAAAGAAGGGCTTGGCACTGGCTGCCACCCGTCCTGCTGGGGAGGTCACAGCCTCACAGGATGGCTGAGGCTGGCCAGGACCTCGGGGTCCTTCTGCTCCAAGCCCTGTCCCAGCAGGGCCACCCCGAGCAGGGTGTCACCAGAACCACAGCACACACACGAGGGACACACAGTCTTGTGCCTACTGTGAGGAAGGAGAAGCTACAAGGCATTATGGAAGAGCCCCCGATACTCTGATAGCTTGTCCATGGCACCCTGCCCTATGTGCTGTACGTCACCAGAAGTCACTCCAAGTCCATCATCTGTCGTGCATGATCAGAATCATGTGTGGGGCAATCCTCACTTTGGCTGGGGGGTAGGGCCAGCCTCTTGTGCCAGGTAGAGGCGATGCAGCTGTTGTGCATGGCAGAGGAGAAATGTAACTCCAGCCCCAGTTCCCTGTCTAGGAACGAGCCAAAGCTTCCACAAACCAGGCTTGCCCTAGTGACAGCCTAAAACTCTTCACAAGGTTTGGATCTAAGCTAAAACAGGCACGGTTTTCTACACCGATGACCTGCACTGCATCCTGGTCTGGTTAATCTTTGTCCTCAGCATCAGTACGAGGTGAGTGGGGCACCTGAAGCCCAGGACAGCAGGCATTTCCTAGCCCAGAAGCACAACACGTTGTCCCTGGAGTCTCTGAGACAGAATAGTAAGAATATACACAAGGACACTGGGGATATTTGCTAATTGAAAGGTGCAGATGTATGAGGAAGGAGGCAGGGTGACAGCAAATGGGACAAGCAGGGCCACAATCTGCTCCTCAGTGTCCCCAAACGTGGTGAAGGCCATAACAGGGCCTACCCCGGGTCACTGCGACAGGCCTCGGCCCTCTCCTGCCTTGTCAGCCTGCACCTGCGCCATGACAGCAGCAAGCTGTGGGAGTTTATGGAGCTGCTTGATTTTGCGGGTTCAAAAAATAATAATAATCAAAATTATTTTTGGAGGGTGCGTGCGGCTCCAGCTGGAAGCCCCCCTTGCTTTCTCGGGGCCCATACAAGTCGTGACTTTCAGTGCAAGGCCCTCCACCCTCACAGTGCCGGAGAAGGCGGACGTGAAAGGAGCACTGGGTGGCAAACACAGAGCGCCACCTCCGCCGACAGAGCCCTCACCATTACCAAAGCACTTGAAATATATTGTAGCCAGAAGTGTTGGAAAATCAGTCTTTTGCAAGCATTTCTCCTAATTAGCGCTCTGTAAGCCACAGAGCCCCTGTGGCCACAGACAGATCGCTCTCCGAGCAGAGTCCCGGCTGATCCTGGAGCCCCATGCTCCAATTGCTCAGCATTGAGGGGTGCTAATGCTCCAACACGCAGCAGGCATTTTCGTGAACGTTGAAAGACTTAAATTATAACCATCCTATCATTTGGCAGGTTAGAAAAGAAGCTTTTAAAGAGCCTTGTTAAATGAATGACTTAAACCCTCACCCCAGGCTCTTTTAAAAATTCATTTGCACACCAGCGAGAAGGCAGGAGAGAGGCACAAACGTAGGCATGATCCATGTCTAAATTTGTAATTGCTGACTTAGAGAGAAGCTGCAATTGTTTTGCCCATTAATAAAGGATCTGGGGGAATTGTATTGGAACATTGGTCACTGCCATGGCCATGGCTTCCTCCCATTCCTCCATAGGGCAGGGATGTGAAGGAGATTTAAGGAGGAACCTGCAGTACTCAACTCGGAACCTTCAGATGCTTTGTAAAGCAAGGAGCACCATGCAAGGAGTTGTTCCTGGAGCCTGGCCACCACAGCAGAGTGTTCCCTGCCACCAGCGTGCCACTGCGGCAGGCAGGGGTCAGGGCAGAGATGTCAGCGGGAGAAACTCTTTCTAAAGGAAATGCAGGATAAACCACAGCAAAAGGGGCAGAGTTTCTCCTCCTCCACCTCCTCCTCCTCAGCAGGAGATGCGAGTGAGTGTTGTATGCTGACTGGGAAATGTGTCCCCATAAAGAGTTCAAACGTGATTAAAATTAATGTCTGCAATTTCTTGCGTAGACAGACCTCTAAAGCTATTAATCCTCCTCACCTCTATATTAGAACAGTATCAAACCCCGTAATTTTTCTTGCATAAGGTTTTTAGTGCCTTTTTTTTTTTTTTTTTTTTTTAATATCTTGTTTATATAATTTGGGAAAGGAAATCAGTTCAGAAACAAACAATTTTCTACTCAGGCTTTCTTTCCCAATGCATCCACTTCTAACTGCCTTGCTGGCAACCTTAATGTAACATCTAACACTGGAAATAAGAAAACACCGACTCTGTATCTTAAAATACGTGGTTAGCAGCATTAAAGTGGGCGGCAAGGCCATTCAGGTTTATGCTGCTGCTGTCATCAAAGGCTTTAGCGAAAGAAAGGTGCTGCAACTATTCAATATCATTTTGAAATGGAGACCTCAGTTTCATTCCTAATAAAAGCAGAAAAATGCATCGCGTTACATCCATATTCATACCCGGCACATTCCACCGGCATGGGTTGGACTCCTTTCTGAAATAAGAGGCAGGGGAGAGAGACTGCATTTGGACACAGCCTCAGAGATTTTCCTTGGTAATAATGGCAATCTTTCCCTCTGGGAAGACCAAGACAAGATATTCCTGTCCCTCTTACTTTCCCAGAACCCACAAAGAGAAATTGGAGGAGGACTTAGGATGTCACAGAAAAGCCTTACAGCATCTCAGTGCTAACAGCCCTTAAATCAGCTGAAGAAACTGGTAGAAATTTGGTCTTCATATGAAGCAGAGCAACACAGAAAGAACAAAAATGGATTTCACACCATCAGGAAAAAGACTGATAAAAATGCAGATAAAAAAATTGGGGGTTAAAACGAGCTCATTACCCCAAAGGCTCAATCTTCATACTCCTGACCTGAAGAAATAAAAGAGATTTAAACAGAACATACGCAGCTAACATTCACTGCCACCAAATGCCTATCAGACAGGATGAAAGGACGTTGCTGTGTTTGACAAATCTTCCTAGGCACCATTGCACCACCCACGAGCATCACCCCGGAGCTGCCTCACCCCCTGTGAGACGTAACGGAGGCAAACCAAGGCCTGAGCTCTGCAGCAGCTGCAGCCCTGCCAGGCCGATCCATGCGACCCGAGGTGATGCTCACCCTCAGTGATTCCCTTAGCAGCCCGGCTGCTCGCACACTGACTGCAGCCACGTCGCGGTTCCTGGCTCTGCAGGTGGTTTCTGCCTTGTGGTGCTCCAGCGTCAGCCCCGCTCCAGCCCCCAGGACCATCCTCCTCCCTCTTCCCACCCAAGCGATGCCACAGCATTGTGGGCTCCCCCAGATGTTCCACCTTACTCTTGGACCGTGTTTCTTACCTGCCTTCCTAGCCCAGGACTGGTCTTCTCTGCTCCTGGACTTCAGCTTCCCCTGCTTGGGTACCAGGCTCATATTTTGTATTTACCCCTTCTCCTCTTCAAAACTGCAAACTGGAATCAGACCCAAGGTGAGAACAACTTCTTGTCGTTCATCCCCCAAGGGTCAAATCCAACTACAGGTCAGAGCTGAGTTCTGAGGGACTTGCTATTTCCAGTGGCACCAGGAGCAGACCAGGCAGCAAGGACCGAGCCACCACAACGCCTGTGTTTGCTGAGCTCATTCAAATGGGATCAAGCCGGTTCTGCAGGAGGCTCAGGGGGATAGAAATGGGATGAGAAGCCCCCAGCACCAAATAGCACTCAGTGGAAAGCCAATGCACAGAGCAAAATAGAAGAGAGATTTCTAACGCTTGTGTTGTAGAAGGGAACAGCTGTAGTGTTCTGATTTAAAACAAAACCAAATCCAAAATAATGATAATAATTTGAGATTAACCAACAGTTTAGAAAATCAGATTACCAAAGCTCCTTGCAAAAATCTCTTAAATTAAGATCCAGCATGCAAATTGTTCTGTGTTGCCTACAGCAGAATAGAGAGACTGGAACTTAACACAGAAAAAGAATTATTCTTAATTATTCTTGGAGCTTTGCCTTGCCTTGCTTTAGCCAGGAGCTGAGCTTGGACATCTGCTTGTCACTGGTGTATGCTTACTGCAGACTTCTAGGACTGATCACCACCTGCAGATGAAAGCACCATTTTGCACTAGCATCTCAATTTTTAGGACTAGAGAAAAAAAAAAAGCCCCAAGCAAATAGGTAACCTTTCCTCCCAGAAAATAAACCTTGCCCAGCATACCCAGAACCAGTGCAGACAGAGCAGGGAAGAAGAAAAAACACAATTAGAAGATGCAAAAAGGCATCAGGCTGCTGTAAATCATGATCAATAGAAAACATACACACTTAACGAGTTGCATTAGCAGCAACATATTTCGGAATAACACATTTACTCCCAAAGCGGCTGTTCGGGTCCATCATAACACATTTTAACACCCGCTGAATAAATAAGATTACCGGTGGACCTCTGCTGCTGCAGTGCACTCGCATATGGACGCGAGTGTGATTAACATGCTCTATAAACTGCTTACATAGACGTAAGAAGCACGCCTCCCCCCTTCCTCCTTACAGTGCAGAAGCTTCATTAAGAAAAATGAGTAAGGAAAACAAATTAGAGGCACAAGGAAAGAGCTACAGGGCAAAAGCACCTACTTAGCTTGTTTGGAGAAGTAAAATGAACTGTATAGAGGGACTTTCTAACCACTGTGTGACGTCCTCTCCTCCGCACTCACCGCCCCTCTCCCGCACACTTCCACGCATTACAGGAGCGTGTTGCACATGAGAGCAGTAGGAGCAGTGAGACACCTCACCACACGCCTGTTCTGCCCAAATCCTTGAAAATGCCACTGGCCCCCAGCTCCCAAAGCTCGGCCATGTCCCTGCTCCACAACCCTGCAACAGGACTGGGAGCCGTGATCCCGCTGTCACTCCTGCAGCAGACACCACCTTTCAACACCAACTCAAAGCCCAGACATTCTGGGATTTGGGATCTCTTTTCCCCCAAAGGATTTAACACCACGCGATTAAAAGAAGGAATACTTGATTGATTTTTTATTTTATTTCCACCTGTTTAAAAGAACTGTTTGCCTACCAGCAGAGTCCAACATAGATGTGACATACAGACATGAATACAATTAAATACAAGAAAAATTGAACTATATACAACAAGACATAGATTTACATAATGAAAAAAATCTTTATATTATCTATCAGTTCTCGCCAATGTGAAACATCACTGCAACTCAAATATATTGGGGTTTCTTTTTTATTACTTTTTTAATAAAAAAGTATAATGTGACTTAGTATTTTTCCATGTACTGCGAGCTTAAAATTCGAGATGCACAAATCTGTGGCACTTCACAGGGTACACAAAAGCTAAAAAACTTTTTTGTTAAATATTTTATAGTTTTGGATATCTAAATTTCAAATAGGCCTACTCATTAAAGCACAAACTATAAAGTGATATTTACATGGAGGGAGTTGTGCAAAGTCAGTTTAGGCTATAGCTAGCACACTGAAAGATGCATGGATAGGTGACTCATCGTCATTCCCAGAGGTAACTCATTAAGCCCTCTCGTTATTGTCCCTCTGACACAGTAACCACTGAAGTGAAACTGGCCGTAATTCTCCACCCACCCCCCAGCTCCCCTTTACGGCCCGTAAATATTTTCACAGTTTCGTGTTGGGCTGCTTCTCTTCCTGCAGTTCTGTCTGAAACAATCCTAAGGACCGTTTCAGCATTCCATCTTTTTTCGGGACACAAACTCCAGCCTTCCTCGTCACCGCACTATCCTAAGACTGCCGTATTCCTTCGCTTACGAGCTCACGTTGCTACTGGGAGCGCGCGGTAAAGTAACACTTCAGGAGTTAGAGCGCTGCCACAAGGCAGAACCGGCATTTTCCCCAGAACAACGCCGAACCCAAGCTCTCCCAAAGCAGGGTGGGGAAAGTATTGCATTTCTTCAGGTGGCCTTTATGGAGCAGAACTCTTCATGGATTACTACATCCGGGAACACCCCTAAACATCCTAAGAAGAAACTTTGCTCTTGGGTTGCAATCGTCAATCAAGAACTTAAGACAGCTAATTAGAAGAGCCGCTTTAATTAAAAGGCATTCTACAGATCGCTAGGACATGTTAGCGAAGATGCATCAGACATCAATGTTAACTAAATGCTTCCTACAATTCTGTTGTACCAGAGCACAGAATGCTACTTCTAATGGCTTTCATAATCAACAAACTTCCAAAGGATGCCTGACAGTTTAATTTTGGATTTTTTTAAAATAGACTGAATTTCAACCTTTATAGATGGAGCTACTGCATATATGGACAATAAAACACCAATTTTAATCATCTCATCTACATTTAGTTATTAAAATCCTATTTGTATCAGCCCATCTTGGATTGCACATCAGCTGGCAGATTTTAGCTGTATCAGGTTTAAGCAGAAATTTCTATCTTAGTCCTAGAAGAAAAGAAAGAACTGGGTAACAGTACATGAGCATGCGTATTCCTGCCTCGTTTAAATAGAAGAGCTCTCTCCTAGGACATGTACCTGACTTCTCTTCTTTTTAAAAGAAAGATGCACGACCCTCAGGGCAAAGACAGTTTAAGCTTCTCTTTCAAAAAATTTGCAAGTCAAGATTGCTGCCAAACATCTTTTACAGTCTCTATTTCCTCTAAATTTATGGTATTGCAATTATTTAAATTTTGATCCTATACATCAGGCTAAAACCAGTCAAGTGTGTCAGTACAGCGACTGAAGAGAACAGCGAAGTGAACGTACTGCACTTGAAGCATTGCATTGGGTACACTTGATACAGTAAGAAGATCTGTCTGGGTAGTTTGGTATTCAGCTGACAAGAGCAAAGCATACAATTTGCTTCTTATTCATCACTAGCAAGCCTAGAGAAGACTATATTCGCCTCAGTTACAAGGAGACAGCTCTGTAGAACAGTAGTAAACCCAAGTGACCATCTCATCATGTTAAAAAATAAATTCATTGCTGTGATCCAAATTCAGGAATTCTTGGCAGTTAAAACATTCAAATACCTATTTTCATGTTGTACATGTTGCAATTTGGCTATGTACTTCAGATCTCATGGAGTTCATGAAGACATCTACGCGTTCAAGTCTTCTGCTTTTAAAAAAAATCTGACTGCTGGTTAACAGCAGGCTATTTTATTGCATTACCCTGGGTGTCAATTTCATATTGATTTATGATGAAATGATCAATTGTTACAGAACTTATTCTACTTGGACAAAGATGATTCAGCAGAAAGCAATATAGTAATGAGCATATTATAGGATAAAAACAAAAGAGTAATGAAATGGCAAATTGTTCATCTGTATTTTGAAAGGTAACTATTTCATATCTTTACGCAGTGGTGGGAATAATTTCAAGAGTAACAAATAACAAAATATTCAGACCCCTCTTATTTACGCATTAAAAAAGTAGAAGGAAATGGATTAGCTGCTTCATTTCTGATATAGGCTGCTGGTCTAGTTTATGGACAGTCATAAATTCAACATTATAACCAGTGACATAACAAGAAGCAGCTTGGACCATAAAAAAGCTGTTTATATATGTACAAGTTATTCTCAAAAAAAAATCAGTTTTATTTGGATGTGTTCACAACCTGCTGCTCCTTAAATCTTCAGAGCATTGAAACCAAGACATTTTCCCCAAAAATCCAGTTGAATCTGTCCTGAGAAATATAAGTACTCATATATAAATTGGATGGTATTGTCTGTGAGTGAGTTTTTTCCTACAGGTTGGGCAGGAATTGGCGTTCCTAAGGGAATCACGGAGGCACTGACTACAGAAGACATGGCCACATTTGGTTGACACAATAAGCCGCCCGCTTTGCACAATCTGGAAGAGAAGAAACCACAACAGGTATTTGGAATAAGGAATTCAGCTTTGCTGGTCTGTTGGCACCAGGCAAACAGCACTGGAGTATCTACAGTCAGTGCATTACTACTATAATATGGAACCCAACTCTCAGTGCCATCTTGGAAAGTATTTCTCCCTCTGTGCATACTAAGAAATGACTTTGAGTTACACGCCAGTCTGACCTTTGAACCAAAGTCTGTACTTCAAGCTAGCTGTCTGCACTGCCCCACATGACCTCACAGAGCTGTGTTGCTCAACCTCTTCCCCATGCTCCCTCCCACAAAAAAGAAATGACAACAACGTGTGGGTCCTTACCTCTGAGTAGCCGTCCATGCAAATCGGACAACTAACAGTACCAGAAGGCCTTGTGGTAAAGGGAATAAAAAATGGAAAAGAAACACACATCCATTAATTTCATGGTACATTGACATTTACTGATACATAAAATGTCATATCATCGTCTGACTGCACAGACCAGCCACGACGATGCACTACATCTGAAGATCCCTGCACAGCTTTATCTCTCTGAATTCCTTGCTTCTAATAAGTAGCTAGGGTCTCCTTTACTTAAGGGAAGCAACTTGATTTCCATCAACAAAAATGTGAGGAAGATGAAGTTAAGTCACACACTAACGTGAGGAAATATTAAAAAAAATCTGGCTGGGAAGAACAACTGGGTGGCCATTTCCAAGCTGAGGTCACAGAGGAACCTCCTCCTGCCTTCCCTCTCCAGGTCAGCCGTACTGCAAGCACTGCATGCTAACAGGCTGAACTATCCTGCATGAGGGAGCGTTTTGTAACCTAAGTGCTGAATGATGTTCTCTATTAGAAAGAGTAAGAGCTTTGTGCCACTTTTATTGACAGATTAATCTCGATTTTAAATGATCAAAGTAAGCTGCTTTCATAAGTCTTTACCATAAACACTTGGCTTTACTGTGTAACCTCCCATGTTAAGTAACGGTTTATAATTTATTAATCACAACAGGGATAGAAAGCACGATACCTTCTATCCCACAATCTTAAATTCAAGCAGCAAGTACTAAAGTCTACGCCTAGCTTCACAGACATAATTTAATTCTACTGATTACCCCATTTTTACTACTCAAATTCTTCATGCAGCAGCTATTACACCAGCTCAGTAAGTACAAATAATGATAACCTCCATGTAAGCAAGAGTAACCTAACTCTGCAGCCCAGCACTGTGAAGGCTCTGTGGCAATCTACATCACCAGTATCTTTCTGTCTGTGTTAAAAGCTGCAGCACTGAGCTGCCATAGCCATACCTAAACGGACCAAGAAGGCCCAATCTAACAGAGAAGCTTGAGCTTAAGATAGCTAAACATAACATTTTTACATTAACTAAGCAGTGGGATTTCTTCATAATATATATACTTAAAAGCCAAAAATTACAAAAAAATAGCACAAACTCATCAGCCAAATCCACCCTGTTTTCAAATACAAGCACGTCAGGTGGCATATTTAAGAACCCGACACACAAAATTTTCATGTTCTCTCCTATATTGCCCTCCACTAAACTAAAAGACTCAAAATACAACAAGATGAAGTTATCAGTATAGGGAGCTGCTTCCCAAAACGTGCTCAAGTAGTCCTGATACAAAGAGTCCAGAGTTGTATATTAAAATAATGGCTGCATACTTTCATGAATGCATGATGGAAGAGCTGACCACTGATTGCATAACTTTTATTACTATTTTTTTTTAAATCACAGTGAAGGTTTTAACTCATTACATTGCTAGGGCCAAGCAGCAGGACCTGTGTTGAAGGTACCCAAAAGAAAGGATCAAGAAAATCGGAGAGTTAAGGCCACATGTGAATGCCTACAGACACTGAGATGCCAAAAAGCCAAATAAGTTAGCACAGACACTGTTATACTAGGAATGTTTACACTGCAGTCTTTGTCAACACCACAGACCACTTAAATTTTAAAAACAAAATCCACCACCAGTGCTCTTAAGCTTTGCGACCATGGGCACATCTTTAGCCAATTTCTTATCCTTTACTCCCTGAAAACCAGAGCAGGTAAATCAGTCGTATCATAAAGGCCATTTGCTTACCTACAATCTAGTACCTTATGCTGTAAGGTCAGACGGGGATACCCCATTCAAAGTTGTAAAGCCAGCAGTGAGATAAGAGCAGCCAGCCCTACTCAGTAACAGCACTAAGCCAGCTGTCAAATTTGACTAAGTTTTAAATATGTAATCAAGCCATTCAAAAAAGTGTTGAGGAAATATATTTATTGGGAAGAATAGCATTTATTTTTCCCTTAATTATCCACTGCACTCCAATTTCATCTTGATTTCATCTATTTCCCAGTCAGAGACTAGGTTGGACCAGGTGATCTTGAAGGCCTTTTCCAGCCTTAATGATTCTTTGATTCTATGACAGTGACAACACAGCCTAGACAGCGCGGTCTAAGCACACAGCAATACAATCAGTGAGCTAAACAAAAGACTACATTAAAACCTTAAATAAAATCTGTATTCCCCTCTCCCCCAAACGTTTAACAAGACATTTACATCACAATTCTCATTTTCCTTGTCTGCCCTACTCACATGGATACCTGACTTCATTTAGTTACTCTAGTAGATCGTAACACCAAACCTCACCCACACCAGTGAAAGTACTTCCATATCGTAACAGCACTACTGGAGCTTTGCATGAAAAGTAAATGCAATGCATTATAAGCTATGGCCTGTTGCTAATCCTCCTTCCTTGACACACCCCCACATTCATCTTAAAGGTTGTATGCAAAGCTGTACATTCCTCTTGGGCTGGCTTTTCATTGCAGAAGAGCAAACATCATTTTGTCACTATGTGAAATGTGGTGCTGTACTCATCAAGAGTGGCAACAAGCTAGAGTAAGATTTCAAAGCCAAGACTGACGATAACATTGTAAATTAGTCCCATATGTGTAAGAAAAGGTAAAACTTAGTATTTATTAGGTTGTAAGGCATACATACTTTGAACTTGCAGTTTCATCCTCTAGTGGTCCCAATTCTCGAGACACTTTATCTGTTACATACACATCATTATCTCTTGTCTCATCTTCATCATCACTGCTCAGTACACAGCTGTCTGACTGCCGCTGGCTTCTTAGTCTGAGATTTCTCCTTCGCCGTTGATTCTCTGTAATTTATTTACTTTAAGTTAGATATATTATAAAATATATAACCCTGTAACTGACCTTGAAATGTATGAGTAGACTGTAACAGCTGTAATTTTAAGTGGACTAAAACATATTCTTCTTGGTTAAGAGACAATAAAAAAACCTTCCTAAATATTAAGGATGGACATTCCCAGACGCTGTGAATATTCTGTTTCATATTGACACAAACCATTTGCTCTATTCACTTTACAATAGCCAAAACATAACCTTAAAGCTCGTCTATATGTTAAGTTTCCATTAGTTTCCATATAGTTACACTACGTGTGAATAGAATGCCCCTATAAAGGGAGGCTACCTCTCCAGACTTCTAACAGAAGAAATCTAACTGCTTCTAACTAGTATGATACAACACGGAGGAACTGGAACAATTGCCACTTGATTCTTTAAAGGAAAAGAGAGAAATAGGACAAGTTTCCAAGTAGCACGGCGAGGTAGCACAACAAAAAGGTTTGACAAAACAGAGAGCACTTTGTTCACAACTGTATAATGCATGAGATTAGAAGGAAGCACCATCCCCCACAATTACCTAAACTGCTTAGGGCAGGGATATCATTGCCAGCAGCCAGTTGCTGCTTCTGGGGATTATCGACCATATGTGTGCACACACACACACAGAATATTCGTCCAGTAACAAAATCTAAAATAAGTAATTTTCCAGAATTGATGGAAGACATGCTTAAGTCTAAAAATTTAAATTATGCAGCTGCTGTGGTTTCTCACTGCTCTATCCAGGTATACTGAAATGTCCCGCTCTTTATGTCTGTCTTAAATCACATCTCCCTACTCAAAAGCAGTTTTGACAAAATAAGCCTTTTTTAAGAACAGTATCTGGAAGATCACATTAATACTTGAAGTAGTGTCTCCTTACACATTTTCGTCATCATCCTTCTGAGTTACTGCAACGCGAAAATAGAGTTCATATTGTCCAAGATAAAAGCAGATAAAACAAAGTACCTGGCCTGTAGCATCCAAAGGTTAAAGAACCGCTGCTTGCTTTTTTAACAATTAGAAAATGCATGCAAGAATTCTTTGTTGTTGCATCAACACTGGAGGTGCAATCACAAAGCACTAATTAACATTACGTTTCAGCTATAACTTTTGGTGCATATATTTTTGTTCACTTGCTCGTGTCATTCAGAGCCCACAATGGATTACATTCTAAGTAAGCAGCTAACAACATATTAACACATCTCATATAGTATAATCAGAGCAAGGTCTGAAAGATGGAAAGGATTAAGTTCTTTATACCTATTCTACAACTACTGTAATACATAAAGTAGAACAAAAATCAGTATTTGTTAGCACTTATCAGTGTTAAATTTGAGGAGTTAGGCTACACAACTGAAGTGCATACTATGACTTTTGACATTTTTCTACCTCAGTTCCTTCACTGCAACCCAGGCTAATAAGACCTTTCAACATTTTCCTATTCGAAGCAGATATTCTACTGCTAAAAGTGCTAATTAAATTGATTGTTCACTTCAGACTTACAGAAGTTCTGTATTTGGGAATAAAAATATATTTTGAAAAACTGTTACGGATTTTATTTCAGATACTTAATATCATCTTCCATAGAGACAAGGAAACATAGACTGGATCCGTTCTCCAAAACACTGGCCAGATACTGTAGCACTGCTCTTTGTCTTTTGCCAAACAGAGTTTGGATCCACGCTGCTCAAGTTTGTTGGAAAATAAAATAATTAAGTTCAGGACAATTCTATTGTCACTTGTAAAACATCAACTCACCTTCAACAATCTTGCATCAATATATATGGTACGGGAGAGAGAAGAGAAATAAAATTAGATTTTTGGTATGCACCCCACAGTTACGTACAAGCATCAGATAAGGTAAGCAATTAACAACAAGCATACTAAGAATTTTAGAATATCACTATATTATTTTGCTTAAGAATGTGTTAGAAGTATTTTCAGAGCAACAGCTAATTTCCTAAGTGGTTACTTCTGGTTCCGCTTACACTGCTGAAAAGGAGCAGAAATGGCTCCCTCCTCCTTGCCCCCCAGTTCCAGTACCCCAATGTGATATAGGCTGGAGGTGACTCTTCAGCTCCTTCTCCCCACAACAAGCAAATTCATGTGAGATATCCTTAAATACTTCATATTAGATAACAATTGCTAAAAAAATAAGCCTAAACAGAAAACCAACCCACTATTATCTTTGGTGGAACCAGAACTGGGGCAATGCAGATTATGTTAAAATGTTTGTGGCCTTCCCTTTTCCAAGCTCAGGAACAGTCTTAGAATGAGATACCCGCCCTGTTACTCCTGCTGCTTGTTTGTGGTTCTGCACAGCAGTAGTGGCATCCCAAAACAGACGTTATTAACTACACTATGGACTGGATCAAATACTGTTTGAGCTCTAAAAATATCAGTAACAACAAAGTGGATTTTTTTTTAAAGAGTTCTTGGAGTAAGAAACTGAATTAGTTTCTAACAGTCAGCTGCAGTTGTGCTTGCCACCGTAAACTCATGTTTCAACTAAACGCTTCACATTTGTGAAGTCAAAGACTTATTGCTACCTCATCTACTTTTTATTTAAATCGTTGGCCTTTATCTTTGATATATCTAACACAGCTCCAACTTTAAGTAGCATCTGCTTCTATTGCATTACCCGTGACAGGCATATATCCCTGAGATCTGGAGCAACAAGCTATTTTAGACTGTGCTTTCATTATCTGCAGGTGGTATTCATAGATGTAGATAAACCTATAAATCCATTTGGCATTGAATGGATGTGCTGAAGTGCTAAATAAGAGCCACTTTTTAACCCTTTAAGTCAGGCTACTTAGATACCAGAAGCTGTTTGTCTAGAAGATGAACTTTTGAAGATCTAAGGTCTTGGTAAAGTATGACCCAAACCCAAATCTTGTAAAGATTAAACTTGTGCAGTCAGTGTATCGATTTTCTATTACTGTATAGATCTTCAAATATTAATCAAATACACATTTCAATAGACTCTTTAATACCTTAGCATTCAGTTTTCTGGATTCCTCAAACTTAGTAATTATCAGCAGGATCCTTCTTAAACATTCACGACAGCCATGACAAGCATGCCAGACTTCTGATCCTTAGATTAGAAGCAATAAGGTCTGTACCTAGCTATTAAGGAACACACACTGCAACCTAAAACAACAACTGAGGAGCCTGTGCATTATACTCCAAATAACTATACAGCTCTAAAACCCAAAAAGCAATATGGGAGCAGCCACTGTGCAGCTCAGGTACCTCAACATTTAGTGAACAAGGGGCCTAGATTCTCAGAGAATGTTGTACTTGAAATGCATTTACTGTCATGTCTACACTATGAAAAGGCATATTATTATATTGATCCTAGTTAAATTGGTGAGACTCATAAAGACATTTAACCAGTTACTTTTCAAGAGTGCCCGTGCAGATCTACAGCACTTCAGGAAAGCAGGGACAGACTATACTGCTGTGCCCAAAGAACGTTTGTGCTGAGGAACACCTTCAGAGTAGCTTCTGTGTTGATCTTTCAATGTATGGCTTTTGTGCATTGAAAAGTCAACTCTGAACTTACTACTCATCCTTAAAGATTCTACCAGCAAGTACAATACAGAATTAATTTGACTACAATATTTAGATAAGTGTGTTATTCATTACTTACCACAACAGAATCATTGTGAGTTAGATCAACTACTACAGGATCAGAAGATTCACATGTGAGATCTACTACTTCTTCACCAGCTTAAAAACACAACATATAGAATCCATATCAGAGACTGCAGGACTAAAATTACCTGTCAGTGTGTGACATGCTAAGGTATGATTCAACAATGCCCTATCCCTCTTCTCTTCAGTAACGTGTCCAACATTTCACTCAAGCTTTGCTCTCAATAATCCTACAGCATTAACACCACTGCCTTCTGCAGGTCAAACTGCAAGAGTAAAAGCAGCTGACCTCACATACTTTCCTGTATGTTAATAGCTTGTAGGAGGTATGCAGCAAAAGGTTATACATCTGATATAGGAGAATGATTACCACACAGTAAAACACATCATATAGGATATAAGAGTTTTCCAGTGCTGTAAGTGTTCTCATCTCACGCCTCTTCCAACCTTTAATAGACAAATTCACAGCAAAAAGACGAAAAGCCATATGAGAGCCTGGAGACCAACCGTTACTTTTAATTCTTTCCAAACAAGGCAGTTTAAGTATCTATGCAGAGGTTAAGGAGCCTTTTTAAAGTCTAGTGCTTTTTGTAAAACCACACCGGACAAGGGCCCTTAAGGGACAGAGCATGACTGACAACAAAATTTAATCATCTTTTTAAAACTTGGGAGTTCCCTAATTTACTTTGCTGTTATCTGTAGAGGCAGCTGCAGTGACTCCCTGAACAGCCTGATATTTGAGCATTTGCCTACCTTCCTTACATAACTCAGCTCTAGCAGTGAACGCATCACACCTCAGTAACCAACTCAAACAGCTGTCAGCAGCCTTGTTTACAGATTCCATACTACAGGCGTTTAAAAATAATTAGGTTTCTATCCTGCTTTAAAATGCCTTGAAACTGGCAAAAAACATGTTAAGTGGGATTCCAACACTCCAGAAACAGCTGATTCTCTTACCAAGTTAAAGAGGAAGCTTACCACTTTCTTCAAGTTCTATTGGTTCTGCTTCTGAAGCCATTTCTGTGGTAGAAGCTATCAGCCTGCTTCGTTTCTGAGCTTGCCTAGAATTAACTGATCCTCCACGGCGCTTTCTTTGAGTCTAAGAGAGAACAAAGCCTCAGAGTTTTCTTCAAGAGTAATGTTAGTGTAGACCTTGCTTTTGCAGCATCAGCGAAAGCATACAAAGATGGACAGAACACATCACTAGAACGCTGTAGTACGAATACACTAGTGGGATGGGTCAGTCCTATCTCAACTCATCACATCAAGGAAGACATCACTCCAGATCTCCAGCCAGCTGAGTCACAAAAAAAAATGATGACGACACATATTGTGATTGTTTACACATGAGACGAGCTCACAATTACCTCAGATGTTAGCTTTCAACCAACCATTTGATCAGTCTGACCTAAAGTTTTTGCTGACATTTTAGGCATTCCTGAAATACTGCTAGCTCCTAGAGATTAATTTATTTTTAAGTATTACAGAACATGAGGTTACACGGGAACTTAATATGTTAGTATGTATATAATAACTCTTAAAGATTTACAGTACTATCAACAACACATTTTAAGAAGCAGTTTTACATTGACTAGTAAAATACTTACTGTACTCATGGTGTTTCTTGATCTAAAGTTACAGAAAAAGTAAGAGGTACAAATACCATAAAATTAAATGCAAGGAAGCTACAAATTTCAATTCCTTATATATATATACATATATATATATTCCTCCTTTAGGTAGTACACTGTTAAAAAGTCCAGATTTCTCAGTATTTTAGAATGATGTTCTTCCAAACCTATAAGAAAAGAAGAGAGAAGATTACCTATCTGTAATTCTTGTTCTCTTCAACACACCCACTCTAAGGATTCCCACTCATGATCCACAAGTTTCTGACCAAAGCCAGGCTGCAAGTCCCAAGAGTATTTAAGCCTCAAACACCTGCAGATGGGCCTGAAGCTTCATTCATTCTTACCCACTTCTAAACACCAGAATAAGGCAGTTCAATAGCAAACTACAAAAAATACTGAGGAGTCCCGATTAAGTTTTATCTGAAAAAACAACATTCTCTTCAGGCAATGTTTGTGTGTGGGCAGAAGTCACCAGGAGTTGTGTCACAAGAAGCCGTCTCTAGAGAACAAAACCTACAGATGAGCAGTTCTCTTTTCTCCAAGCCATCTCTAGATTCCAACTCGTGGGAGCTGAACAGCTTGAAAGGAATCATGGAACACAGAAATTCCAGCATGGAACTACTCACAGGTCTCTCTTGTATGAGGACATGAGCTCACAGCCACTGTTCTGAAGGAGCTGCAGGTGTGCATGGCCCTGCTACCAGGCAGCTAACTGCTCGAGGGGAAGAGGCAGGGAGCACGCATAAAGCTGGTTCCCACAGCAGCTGGCACGGGACTGAAGTTCATGTTGTAAAGCTTGCTTATAGTAAAACTAACCACGTGTCCAAACACCACAGGGAGCAGCAGGGGGACCCCAAGCAAACCAAGTAACTCATTTCAGAGGACAGAGCATTACAAAGTAACAGGAAAAAAAATGGTTAGAAAGCCGAGGAATTAAGCCCATCAGACAGCCTGCATTTTAGTGTACAAAAGACCAAGCTGAAGCCTTCACAGATTATAAAGTGTCCAACCATCAAGCCTACACAAAGTCTTGTTGCAAATCTGTCTCTAAAAATATATCCCTTTTTGATGCACAGCTGCTTCTGCCTGCAGAGGTCTGAAAGTCTAGAATCTCCTGCCCCTGGTATGTCTTTACAGACCTGGCAGCATGGGAGCCCTGGTAAGCGCTACAAGTAGTCAAGTAACACAACTGAGAGACAAATCACAGAATCACAGAATAGTCTAGGTTGGAAGAGACCTCCAAGATCACTAAGTCCAACCTCTGACCTAATGCTAACAAGTCCTCCACTAAACCATATCCCTAAGCTCTACATCTAAATGTCTTTCCCATCCTAGAAGATTGCACTGCGCTCAAACAAAACAAGGAAGGCAGAAATCCACTGGCTCGATGTGCTGAGCTTCAACTGCCATAGCCAGCAACGCACTCTTGCTGCAAGGAATGCCAACAGCCTGCAGCAGGCCGAGGGAGGAGATCCCTGCCCTCTGCTCAGCACCGGTAGGACCTTCCTGGAGCACTGGGCTCCCCAGTACAACCAAGACACAGATGTACTGGGGAGACCAAGGCCATGAAGATGCGCCAGCCCTTGGAGCACCTGAAACTACTCATCAGGGGATCTTGTCAGCGTGTGTAAGTAGCTGATGGGGGAAGAGAAGATGGAAGGAAGCGATTCTCAGTGGTATGAAGGACTGAAGAAATGTCTTCCCAGACCTTGTCCTACGCTGCCGAGGCCATCGCACGGTGCTCAGGCAGAGGGCACAGCCCAAAGGTGCTCCCCCAGCTGGCACCGACGCACACTGCTCTGCCACGCAGCATAACCCACTGCTTTGTGACAGAGCAGCCAGCCCCTGGCCGTAACGGCCTAGGAGCTGGAGCTGGCTGCTCTGGTCACCGTTCTGGCTGCGGACAGCAGCCCCAAGGCGCCAGCTGCAGCACACTGTGTAGGTCCTTGGCGCTACGTTAGCCATAACCCTTGCTGCCTCAGCCAATGGACACCGCATGGCCACTGTCACAGTGCAGACAGCACGCCATGGCCTGAAAGAGGACACAAAATAATGCCAGGCCGCCCGATTTGGCTGCTTCCAGGTAATTGGTCTTCTCTCCAGAAGAGTTGTAGGGCCTTCAGGCAAGGCTTGACAGGAGTACCCTGCAAACACAGACATATGATCTCCAAGTACAAAGTAAATCTAAAAATACAAAGTAGATCTACAACCATCCTCTGCACAACCCTCCTAAACACAAGGACCAGCACATGCCCGAGCACGGCTGACGTCGCTCAGGCTCCCACAACTTCACCATCTGTACCCAAGTCAGAAACAAAGGACACACAAGAGGTCGAGAGGACTTAGATGCACAGTAGACCTGAGCTAGCTGTGTAGCCCAGACAGCTAAAGTCACCACAACCAAGCTTAGATTATCTTTCAGACTGCCTCATCACACCACCTCTCACCGTGGATTTGGGGATCTCCCTCCCGTCTCCTTTTTTCCTCCCCTGTCAATAGAGGTACAAACTAATTAGCAGGCTATTAACCTATTCCTACGTTAAGAAACACCGAGACCACCCAGGGGGACGGAAAGACATTGGTCATCAATTACAACCTTGAGGCAAAGGAAAGCAAATTAATTTTATTCCCCCTCTTAAACTTTGTCTGTAGTTCTTAAATCACTTTCATAAAAGACCTCTTAACATGAACTGTGACACAACAAGATGTGCCTGAGAATAACTTTACGCTACATTTGGTGCTTTCCCTAAGCCAAAAGATGCATTTTTGCACAGTTCTAAGCAACACAATACAGCTCCCAGTTTTCTCCCTTTTTTCCCTCATTGTAAAATTGCCAGTGGATTGAAAAAAAAATAATAGTAATAATTTAGTAAGAGAGTACCTGTTGTGTGCCGCTGTTAGTGGCCAGTCAGCACACCAGCAGGTTCTGCTCACAGCAGATCAAGTTTCCGAAGTCCTTGTACACCCCAATCCACCCCAAAACACGAACCTGAACAGTCTTCATGGTGTGATTTTCACAAATCTGGCAGGAAACGCTTTAAAAACCTCTAGTGACACGGACAGTCACTCAAGAGTTTTTCTAGCAAACAGCCTTCTGCACTCACCTGGGACACGCAAGACGAGGGCGCAGCGGTTGCTCTCCAGGGCAGGGTGCTGACCTGCAGCCTACTGCTCCCCCCGCAGCCCTTTTTGTTCCCGTACCTGTCTGCAGCCAGGCAGCGTGTGCGCTCCTAGCACACTTCGCCCTGCTGTTCTGAAGCTGAGGTTTCTCTTCGCTTCCTAAGGAAGAAAGCTTTTCTGCCGGCTGCCAGCCTTACCAAGGCTCGGCAAGATCCCATTTTACTCAATTTTTGGAAGAGAGAACAAGAACTTGTAGAACAGGACTGCATC
This sequence comes from Heteronetta atricapilla, assembly GCA_011075105.1. Classification (NCBI taxonomy): domain Eukaryota; kingdom Metazoa; phylum Chordata; class Aves; order Anseriformes; family Anatidae; genus Heteronetta; species Heteronetta atricapilla. Next base: position 87,371,394 of record CM021734.1, read on the forward strand.
TGGTTCTGCACTCCTACAGAACCCAACCCAGGGACACTGTTCTGGGATCACATTTCTAGGTGCTATGCGAGTTCCTCTCTCTCTATTTTCCATAGATCTGCCTTTGAGGCTTCTCGGAGACAAGGGGCAGAGGGAGGTGAAGCAAGAAGGGCACGCGGCACAAGGGCTGAGGGATGGCAGAGAATCACCCCTCAATCTAACATCAGCTCCCTCCAACTCCAGCTGCTCAAACGCACCACCTTCATCCGACAGCTACAATTGAAACCAAAAATAGCTTTGGCGAAGCAGTTTCTCCCAGACAGCAGGAAGATGAACAAGACCGAGCAACATCTGAGCTATATAAAAAATCTGATAGCGTGGCTTCTTGCTAAGTTCATTTCACCAAGGAAGCCAAGAGACATTTGCCTCTGTTCTCCTCAGATATGGAATGGGAAAAATACTTTGTTATTTAGAAGCTGGGAAATATTAGTTGGTACACACATCTGAGGAGCATAAAGAATTAAGCTTTAAACAAGCTTAGGTGAAATTACTAACTGCTCAAATTGGTTTTAATTACAACCCTTTAAAGCAAGCTGATACACTCATGTATCTACACTGCTGGAAGACAACGAAATAAAACTCTGCTGTTCACCTGACAGCCCAGTCTGGGACATAAAACACCCAGCAGGTTGCACAAGACTTGGTGCTTTTTGGACATGAACTGAAAACAGCCCAGCGGTGTGGTGACAAAGTAGCTTTAAAGAAGGATTAAAAATTAGATAAAAAAGCAAACACCTGGGATGACTCCAAACACGAAACCTTACACGGATTCACAGGTTTCCTTTGGCCAGAAGTGGCATAAATGCCAAAGAGCTATTACAGAGAAAAACACCACCACCACAACCCAGAGTAACAAAAACGCAACCAAACCCACTTAAATTTGGTGGAAAGTTATTGGGGGGGAAGGGGGCGGATGACGACAAGGAAGTACTGTACAACAGATCTGTCACACTAAAACCATCTCACCACCATTAACTCTTCCCACACCTCTTCACCAGGAGGCCCAGAAACGTGTCATTTACAGGATTACTACGGCGTGTATCAGAGTAACGCCAGGCCTCAAAGCAACGCAGAGAGCTACTGCTCACCCTGGAGTGGCAGCCCCGCGTTGCTGCTCAGCTCTTTCATCTTTCAGAATCTCCCACCACCACCAGCAGGCCTCCTTCATACTGACTGTCACAGCTCTTAACAGAGAGTACACACGAGACAAGCGTTCCTGTCCTGTTCTAGTTGCTAATGGACCAAACCTCAACCTCTCTGGGAGTTCTTCTGCAGAAGAAAGTTGAGAATGGATATCCGTAGGGATCATCACCGTAAAGCCACCCTAAAGTAAACCATCATCGGAAGATTCACCAGCATTAACCAAAGCCACCTCACAACAGTCACGCTCACAAGGAAAGCCAGCCTGCTGGAATTTATTAGGACTCTGGAAGGAGTCTCTTGATCCAGCAACATTCTCTTCTTTGAAGAACAAACCTCTTCTGTGGGGCTACGGATTTCCACAGTAAGTTATTGGCTTATTCAGGAAACTTTGCTGAATTATAGTTGTCTGAACTGCAAGAACAGTGATGAAAAATTAAGCTTACTTTCGTTAGTATACCACACATCAAATTAGCATCGTACAGGAAGAGATAAAAGAGTTCAAACACTGCACATTTAGTGACACACTCACTAATTTCTCTGGGGCCCCCAGCACAAGAAGAACATGGATGTACTAGAACAAGTGCAGAGGAGGGCCACAAGGAGGATCAAGGGGCTGGAGCACCTCCCCTGTGGAGACAGGCTGAGGGGGTTGGGGTTGTTCAGGCTGGAGGAGAGAAGGCTCTGGGGAGACCTTACAGATCCTAAAGGGGCCTGCAGGAAAGAGGAGGGACTCTTTGTCAGGGGTAAGTGACAGAACACGGGGGAATGGCTTTAAACTAGAAGAGGGTAGGTTTAGATTAGATATATGGATGAAATTATTTGCTTGGAGGGTGGTGAGGCCCTGGCACAGGCTGCCCAGAGGAGCTGTGGATGCCCCATCCCTGGCAGTGCCCAAGGCCGGGCTGGATGGGGCTTTGGGCAGCCTGGGCTGGTGGGAGGGGTCCCTGCCCACAGCAGGGGGCTGGGAATTGGATTGTCTTTAAGGTCCCTTCCAACCCAAACCATTCTGTGATTCTACAATTAGAATTCCTTAAAAGATTTGTCAAAGCCTCAGGACTACCAAATAACATTTTGTTATGGAGGCCCAGACAGTCCAAATTATTTCCTAAGGCCCACATGCTCCTCCTCCAGCAATCTCCATGGAAACCCAGCATCAGGGCTCCGACGACAGGACACAAATAGAGTTACTGCACCAACAGCTCTCCCCCCAAAATACACAATCGGTAATAATCACGTAGCTCCAGCTGAAGCTATTACTAAGGTCATCTATTATACCTGTGGCAAGATGCACTCAGAAATCAGTTCAAAATTCCAGATTTATTTTATTTTTTAAGCTAAAGACTTCCTTTTTAAATACAAAAACTTTGAAGATCAACTTAGCAAGCTAACAGATACTTCCAAATTGTAGGGAACTTACTGTACGATGATGCGTTACCAGCACGAGCCACTTGCCCTTCCTCACATACACAGAGCTCTGCACGTGCACTTACTGCTCTTGGCATTCGGCTCTCCCAAAGGCTTAAGTCCTCATAACAGCATAGTTCAAGGCTTATTCTAGCTAATCCACTGATATTTTACGTACTATAACCACCGGTGCTTCTCTGTACAGGTAGATACTTCAGAAGAATAAAGGTAAAGCCACACAAATAAGTGTTATTCACAATAGGAGGAGAGGAATAGCTTACCCCATATGTACAATTCCATTGTACATATGGCTTCCATTCATTTTTTTCCTTAAAATAAGTTAGTATATCCACTGCTCAAGTTGACCTCAATTAACACATTTGAGTTACAGTCCTGAAAACTGAATTCTCTGGTCAGCATAAACTGAAAACTTCTCTTGCACCTCTCTGAAAACAAGGTTTTGATCTGCCACAAGCTTCGAATGCTTTGAAGCAAATCAGCTGAAGGAGCAGTAGGTATTTCCATCACATCTGACTAATACGGACAAGACTTGATTTTGTAAACACCCTAAACATCACAAATACGTTAAAGGCAGTATTGCAAGATAGCAACAACGTCAGACTAATGGCTTGGTATGCGCCAGGCACAGGTGACACCACACAGTATACACAGTATTTGTCAGGGCATGGACATGCTACCTCTTTAAAATTTGGCTTCTCATTTCCCCTCGTAAAAGCTCTCCTTGCACTGGTAACAACAGGAAACAGTATCAGAGATGTAGAAAAAAAAGGGAAAAAAAAGTGAAGTGGGGTTGTTCTCTGTTCAGGGCTGCCCAGGGCCAGGCCAAGAGGCAGCGGGCACAGCCAGGAGCCCAGGAGCTCCCTGTGACCCCCAGGCAGCCCTCCTGTGCTCTGTGGGGCTGGAGCCAGGCCCAGGCTGCCCAGCGGCCGTGGGGTCTCCTCCCTGGGGACCTCCAGGAGCCGCCTGGACGTGGGGCTGGGCCCCCAGCTCGGGGTGGCCGTGCTGGGGCAGGGCTCGGAGCAGAAGGCCCCAGAGGCCCCTCCAGGCTGGGCCACCCGCGGTCCGCAGGCCCGGCACGAAGCAGAGCGGTTTGCACCGCACCTCCCTGCCGCTGAGCGCAGCCACCTGCCATTTTAGTCCCTCAGCAGCCCTCCCACCACGCACTCCAGGCACCTTTAAAGACGTTATTTTCACACCAGCTGTAGAAGAGCAAAAAGGGATCCCATCCCTCCTCACCAAACGGGGCCGGGCAGCCCCACACCACAACACCCTGCCCAGAGCCCCCTCAGCGGCAGCGGGCCCCCAGCACAGAGCCGAGCCGAGCCCAGCGCCCCGGGCAGCCCCCCGCAACCCTCCCCCCCGCAACCCTCCCCCCCGGCCTCCCACCCACCAGCGCCCTAAAAAAAAGGCAAAACAAAGAGGCTGAGCCCGAACCCAGCCCAAACTTTCATCTGGCCATCGCACAGCAACCACAAGGCGACGAGGACCGGCCCCGACCCCAAAGCCGCCCCCCCTCGGCTCCCCTCAGCGCTGCCCCCCCCCCCTCCCCTCAGCCCGCCGCCATTACGCCCCCCTCGCCCTCCTCCCCCCCTCCCATCGGAGCCCCCCGGCCTGCGGCCCTCACCCTCCGCGGCCGGCCCGGCAACGGCGTAAGAGCAGCGCCCGCCCCCGCCTCCTTGCCATTGGTGGCGCCGCCGCCTCGCCGCCCGTCCAAAGGTCGCGGCGCGCGTCAATCAAAAGGGGAGGTGGAAAAAGAACGCGCCCGCCTCTTATCCGGCCGCGGGGTGTGCTGGGAGTTGTAGTTTCTGTGGGTGGGAGTGAGGCCTGGAGCTCCCCCACGGCCCGGTGCCCCCTTTGGAAAGTTTTTCTCGCCCCCAGGGGTTTGCTCGGTGCCACGGCAGGGCTGTCCTCCGCCCCTTCCTCACCTCTTCCCCCCTCTGCCCCTTCCTCACGGCCGCTGTCTGCTAATGTCCCCCAGTGCACCCCGGGGAATTCATCAGAGACATCAGCCTGGGGGATCATTCATTGTCTCTTGCTTCTGGCATTAGCCCAGGTCCTCAGTATAACTTACCCTGCGTGCTCACCAATGTATTTTGCATCTCCTCACACCATCAGAAGCATTTTCTAGTTGCTTTCCCTGGCCTTCCTTTGATTTGCACTGCCCCACACCTGCCAGTCTGGCTTTTTGTAGATAAATCTGTAGCTCTTCCTGCTGACTTCTCTTGCCTTTTCTCCCTGGGTAAGCAGCTCTTGAGATTTGTACCAGCTTTTGCCTGCCGAGACAACACAACGCTGTCTTTGGTTTTATGAAATCATGAAATATCTGCATTGTCTAGGGCGGATTTGGTTGCCTGGCCAAGCACCTAGGGACTTGCCTCATTATCAGGTTGTTAGTCTGGTTTGATGTAGGGAGCCACGTGGCAGTGACCGTGGTACAAGAGCATGTGCTCTCTGTCCAAAACCCCTTAGTTTTTCCTCACTTTTTCTCAGACTTGTTATACTGTAGGTCCACAACAAAGTTTGTTGCGATCTGGCCATCTACAGTGAAATAAGAGACCTCACATTTATCTGAGCGATTCTGGCATGTGAAATTTATGGCATTAAAAGGGGCATCTTAATGAGTCTGTCACTAAAACCAGACAGGTAAAATCTCTTTTTCCCATGTCTGTTTTCAGAGATTCTTGAAGAGCCAGCCATGTCCACTTGCACTTGTCTCCTTGGCTGTAACAAATACTGTAACAAACATGTAAATGAATGAATCACAAATTATTCATGCCCTTGTGTTTACCAGTGTGAAGGCACAGATGATTACCAATTATCTCTGCATGGATTAACCACGCTGTGGATTATCTGTGCCACAGGTACAAGCTGTGGCTGCACAGAGACGTGCAGCTGTATTGCTTCAAAACTCCCTCGGCTCTGATGGCATTACAGCTGCTTTTGTAATTTAAGGCTAGAAGGTCCTGCCAGACCTTCGCTGGCTCTCTGAGGGATCACCTTAGGTTTCAGTGTGCCATATTCCTGGAATGAGGAATACTAGGGAAAGTGCTCTGGTGGCCATGGGCAGAGTGGTTTTGGATAGGATCTGCTGCCTCCAACAACAAGTTATGTACGTTTGTCATGAGTATCGTGTTATTTTTAATGTTATCCCATATATCAGTGATGTATTATAACATGGTTTAGTGGAGGACTTGTTAGTGTTAGAACAGATGTTGTACTAGGTGATCTTGGAGGTCTCTTCCAACCTAGATGATTTTGTGATTCTGTAATATTCTGTTGCAAGACCTGCCATCACCTTAAAATCAATAGCTTATGGAAAATAAGAATACATTGGTATTTTTCTTTAAAGACTCAAACGCTTTTATATTCCTCTAAGCATTAATTCTGAAGATGAACTCATGTATCAGATCCTCAAGTAACAAGAACAGGGCTATTTGTAACTTCTGATGGTGAAGAATCCACAGCTAGATTATTGAGATACCTCAGCCCTTCCATTTGAGAGCAGGGAAAACATGGAGAAGGAAATAGTTTGGAGTCACCTTGATTGCAATTCAGTAAGAATTTTGAAGGCCTGGCCCAACATCCCAGGGGAAGAAGCATGCAGTATGACAGATTTCTGAAACTTCTTTATTGCCTATCTACATACACTTAAAAAAAATATCTCAAAATGCAAGATATATCAAAAAGTATAAGAGGTACTACTCACCTACGCGATATTCCAAAACTTGACTGTCAGCCCTGTTAATTGCTAGCTTCTGGAAAACTGAGGTGTTACAGTCAAAACCTGGCTTTGCCGTTCTGCAATAGAATGCCGAACAACCACAAAGGAAGATGAACTCCCTGCCACCTAGTGTTTGTCCTTTTAGGCTTTTACAATCCTCTACCAAACATAATGTCATAGTTCTCTCTTCTCTGTAGCTGTGCTGCTATCATTCCTTCTTTTCACTCTCCTAGGTATCCGAACACTTCCTATGGAACATGAGTCCTGCATTGCTTTTGTGGACTACCATTGCATTTGCAACAAATGAAAAATACTGCACATTTTATCAGCTTGCAGATTGTGGAAGTGATCTTCACAGCTAGATGGCAACAAAAGAATTCCATTAGACTTCTCTCTCTAAAAAGTGAGAAATGTAATGTTGTGAGAGCATTAAAAGCAGCTGCCTGACTCTAATGTCAATGACAGTCTCCTTCAATTTAAATATTTGCAATAGCCATAATTAAACACTTAGTAACTGGCATCAAGTTAAAATAGAAATACATTATATAGTCGTATTGCTGTGCAGATTTTAATTCAGATTTATATCCTCCTTGGCTTTGTGCCTGGAGTAAGTCTTGTGATTTAAAAGCTGTTTTACTCAGTACAGAAATTGTCATAGAGGGCAAATTATCTTCTAGGTGAGTAACAGGATTTTGACTTTTCTGGAAGCAGCTTGCTAAAGGGATCAAACAATGTTATGTTCTCCTTCCACTGTTTAAAGACTGAAGACATTAACCTCTGCAAACAGAGGGATGGTCTGTCGGGTCACTGAGTCTGGCCTCTGGCAGCTGCAGGCTATCATGTCATCTAAACCTTCTGAACAGTTTTTCCCTTACCCTCTAAAAGCAGTGTTGAAAGTGGTGATCTTGTTACACACAGTTACTGTCATGTGAGATGTGTTAGGAGCCTGGGCTGAGCATGCCTTCTGAAAAGATGCTTATATAAACAAATGCTGCTTGTTTTTTCCCCCATTTTTATTTTCTGGGAAAGTGAACATAGCAAACCGTGGCCCAATATGCAATGACACCAGAAATACAGACCTCAGCATTCTCACCCAGACATTTGCTATTTTGATTTCTTACAGCTTTTGATTCTAACAGAAGAATATACATATATACCATTATAGCTTACAAATAAAATTCCATTCTAAAAAATTAACACATTTTTATTCTTTGTGCCTGTATGACCCAAATTTTGCTATTCACACTGTGAAGATCAGATAAAGACTAAAATTCAACCTTGTAGTAAATAGTCATACTGGGAGATTTCCAAGAGGCCTGAATGTGTTCCAAGGGTACTTTATTTTACTTCGGAGCGCAATATACAAGCTGTGGCTCCACTTCTTGCTGCCTCATAGGCAGCCATTTTCTGAGCTGTTTCTCTGGCCATGAAGCCGTACTGAAGGGTCTTGAACCTCCTTTCCCGACTCTCTTCCAGTTCTTTCCAGTGGTTCCATTGCAAAGAATCCTGCAGAGATGACACACATGCTCAGACTGCAGAGAATATAGTGCTGCTATTTAGATACACCAAATTTTTATTTGATAATCTGGCTGGCTGCTAACACAGCTATTTGCTAACATGATTGGGGAACGTCAACATCAATTTGGGCATGATGGATAGAAAGGTAACTCAATTGGGTTGCCCACTTTAAGATGAATTACCCAGCTGCAGCACTCCACAGAATGTGAGGTCAAGCTAAAACTATCTGGATAGTTTTCTGTGGCTCCAAAGCCACAGAACCTTATGTTCTTTCTTTGCCATCAGGTTATTCTTGAAGCTGTAAATTAACAGTGGCACAAATCCTATCAGACTCTGCTGGCTTGCTGATTTACAAGCTAGGTTCACAAGGGATCATTCCCCATAAAGCTCATAAGAAACAGAAAACAGCTACTTTTTCATCTGATATTTCACTTAAAATGGTAGAAAAAATACATTTGCTTAAATTAATGGTACCTTTCTGTATCTTAGTTTTCCAAATTGCAATATAAATGCTGTTTTACTAAGAACTTAATAGTGATTATTAACAAATGTTACTTTCACTTCTACCAGCACAAATGTGTTGGGCCTCAGAGGCTATCACAAATGTAATTGAAGCTACGATCTGGACTTGTGACTTCCATACATGGGGTTAGTCTCACTTTTTGTCTATATATTCAGAAGCCTAAAAGGTAGCAGAGCAAAGTGAATGCCAGATAGCTATTACACTATAGCTAAGGATTTTTTTCCTATAGTCACTCTAACACCATGTACAGCAATATGCAGTTCAACTAGAAAAAGATGCTGCTGGGCATATCTGACCAGAATTGAGCCACTTCACTGTAATAACATTTGGACAGGGTCATGCAGAGCTGAACAGCACTGATGGAACAAACACCAAAACATCTAAATAATTTATAGTAACCTTAAGGTTTTCCTGTGGTTTTCTTTTTTTTTTTTTTTCTTTTTTTAAAAAAAAAATTTTTTTTTTTTTTTTTTTTTTACAGATGTCTTAACATTTGAGCAGACCATAAACAAAAACACTGTGACATCTTAGGAGACTTAGTGTGTAAAGCTAAAATCAAAAAAAGAGAAGGAGAAAGTCTAACTTCAAAACACCTTTCAAGCCTTGACTTTTTTCACATTTATAAAACACCAGAGCACTCACACAGACTCACATCAGTAGTCAAAAGTCGTAGCTCTGAATTTACAATTTGTTTATTTAAAAAATGTCTCACATTTGTAATTATATAGCTGCTTTCCTTTGAAGTCTGCATTTATTGCTTCTGCTTTATACTGGACCTCATTCAGCAAAGTGATTAAGCATATGTTCAAAGCCTCAGTTCAGAAAGCCATCCCAATTTAGGAAATGCTTTCTTCAAATAGGCCTTCAATATTTTCTTTGCTAAAAGGAATAGACCTAGTGTCTATGTAAGCACCTACATGTTTTGCTTGCAGTGGCTTGAAATGGGACTTCTGAGGGCAGCAACCACTGATGCTCTGAAAGATTGCACTATTTCAGTTTTTAAACTATACACTCTTGAAAAATACATTTTTCCTCTTGATTGAACTCAGCTTCATCCTTCTCACAAAACAGGTGAAGAGCTACTATTTTTGTAGGTAAAGAATTACTATTTTAGGATTAGGAGCTTTAGTTCTAATTTTATAATGCTCTAGTACAGCTTTGAAAAAGTGACCCCGTCGTGACCGTTACTGCAGTGTTCCATACGCCGAGGGAGACGTGCTGTTACTGCTACATGAACCCCTTGTAAATGTTAGGCACGCATGAGGCAATGGCAGAGGCGGCGGCAGCAGCAGGAGCAGCAACTCTCACCCCTTGTCTTTAGACCCTTGCCAAGGAAACACAACCAGTAGAAACCAGCATAAAGCCCACAGGCTTACTGGTGTTTCCATTTGATATTGTGGGACCAGGCTGAGGAAAGGTCAGGTAAAAATCATGGGAATGATAAATTGGAACGTGCCTTGGGTGCGAGAAGGGGCAATCCTGTTTCAGTGTGTGGTAACACAAGTGGGAAGCTCGGTATGGGATGGATGGACCCTGGCCTGTGGTAGCAGAACGTATGGCAGGGAGCTGAGGTCAAGGCTATGGCTTGGGGAGATTGTGCCTATGCAGGGAATTGTCACTCAGGTGTCACACAACCTGCTTCTGCCACCCCTGCCAGTGCTGGCAATAGAGTCAAACCCTAAACAGCAGATCTATCACACAGCATTTTCCTTAAGTAACTCTCAGACCTTCCTTGATGTAATGCTGGTTTTCTGGGGAGTAATCTTTAAGAGTCCTGCTTGCTTTTTACGCTCCATTGCCTTCTCTACAATCTTTTTCTGTAGGTTTAAAATGCGTTCATCTTTCATATGACTTTCACCAGCCTGGGACTTTCTTTTCTTTTCTTCTTGTCTGTAAAATGAAAAAGAAGCAATGAGAAGGTAAAATAATATCAACCTACAGAATAAATCCATCTGAGTATACATTACATGGATGATAATGAATTTGCTCCTGCTGCTGGGGACCAGCTAGACTGAACACAGGTTTAAATCATATAGCTCAATGAATGTGGAATTCACAGCTTGCTTCTTGTTGTTTACAGAACAGCATTACTAAACAGGATAGAATAATTTCTTCCCACAGGATGCCACGATGACAATAGCTGAAGTGTTTCAAGCTGACATGACATTCTTTGGAAAAAAAACGTGCAAAACTTGTGTTAATACTACAGCTTTTTGCTTGTGAGAGCTATGGAGTTTTCTTTATATGATCATTAGTATTCATCTCAGTTGCTGTACTCCTTGGCATATGAAAGATATTATTTTCTGTGCAATCTCAATGCCCAGATTCAGAATATATGGGGCAGTGATGTACAAAGTTTAAAGGGTCTAGGTGGACATAAATTGATAGTACCATGTGTAGCGTATGTGTAAGGCATAAGCGTAAAAGAGAGGTCATTGGATAGTCTTTTTTTTTTTGTCCCTTATTTTTTTTCTCCTTCTATTATAGTTACTTTTCAGTCCTTTGTTACATTTTATCTGTTTTTGCTTACTTTCACCCAGCTGGTACAACCTACTCACAATTTCTCATGCAAGTTGCGCCACCTCCTTGCACAGTGACTTACTTACATCCAGCTTTCTCTTTTGTACATTGCCCTCGGATTTGGCTGAGTATCACCAAGCTGTAGCGCTACGTTATGCCATGAGCAGTTGTCATTCTCTGGCCAAATCCTAAAGGGAGCATCAGACCCACCAAGGAACATACATCATATATCACCAGGTCAATCTGATGTCTTCTCTCAGCTGGCAAAGGTAGTTTTCTCCAAGGTCCTTTTATACTGCAGTAGTACAACATTACAATTGCTTTTATGGGAAACCTGAATAGGATTCTGAACAACTAAGAGCGGAGTGCACTGGGGCCATGCTCAGCCCATACTGGAATTGCTGCTCTGTGAGTGGCAGGACTAATTTCACTGACAGGTTGCCCCTTAGAAATGTTTTACAACAGAACTGTTTCATCATCTCTTGGGCATATAAGTATATAAGCTGATAAGTATAAGGCACACTCTTGTTATGACCTCCAGACGTCCCTTCCAGCTTAACCATGCTGTGGTTCTCAAGGAGCTGGAGGAAGGGGATGAAGGAAGAGGTGTTCTTTCTGAAGCTAGAACCACCAGTTTGCTTTAGAAAAGGTCTGTATCAAGATTCCAGGGATGCAAACACTTCTTTCATCTTGGGAGAGATGTTTTTGTCTGCCTTGTTAGCTTCATCCTTGCTACTAGGAAAATCCTCGTAATAGCAGGTATTCTTCAGAGCAGCCATTCTGCTCTCTGGTTCCCCAAATCCTCAGGAACAGGATGAAGGGGAAGCTTGACTCATGATACATTCTGAAATGTGACTGTGAACTCTACAACAGGGGCACAGTTTAGCTTGGCTTCTCATTTCCAGTTGCTTTCCTGAGACACTTCCTGAACTGTGCTGTTTGCGTCTTGCTGTCTGGATGGGATAACACTCCCATACCTTCCCTGATATGGTGACACACTCTGTGACACTGAGATTAATCCTTAACACTGTTCTGTAAGTCTAAAAATTATGTACTATCATTTAATCTAACTGAGAACACAAGATATTTCTCCTTGCATTGTAATGAGGCGTTGCATTCCAAGGGATGCAGCAGAATATAACAATAAGGTTTTTATGTAAGCACTTGATGATTAAATATTGTCAGTGGGAATAAGCAACAAAACCTTTCATTACATGCAAATCCAGATTCTTGTAAATACCACTATGGGAAAAACAGCAAGAGGTTTAACATCATGAGGCAACAGCAGCGGCTGCTTATGAATTAACCCTGTGAATAGTTGGTTATCATCAGACTGATATTCAGCCCTCTTCAGCATGAAGGCATGTGCCAGCCATCTACACTATACCAAAAAGCAGCCAGCCCCATGCCTTTTCCTAACAGGTTCCTAACAGGTATTGTCAAATCTTTGGTCCAAGAGAGAATTTATGTCTTTTCTTTTGGTCTCAGACAAGAGTCTTCTACCCCTTTGTGAATCTGCCATAAATGATATATATATATATATATATATATTTCACTACTAAAGACTTTAAAAAAAATGCAATCCTTTTAATGTCCATATGTATTTGAAATGGTTTAGTAACTCCAGTTTTTGCTTAGAGACCTTGTCAGAAATGACCTTTCAGTGGTAAGGAATAAGATGAGATTCTTGTATGTGCCCAAGGAAGTTTGTAGTAGTGTGGGGTGTATGTATAAACTACTTAAAAGAGGAGGGTAAGGAATGAATAAGAGATTCAACAGAATATGAATTAAAAATAAATAAATAAATAAATAAAACATTTTTTTAAATCTACCACTGATTTCATTCTTTACTCACTTCCTGTGTATACTGAGCATAAAGTCAACAGCAGAAAGACTTTGGCTCACTGTGATGAAGTGCAGAGTAGTTCCATCAGTGATAGGTGAAATGTGTCTTTTCTACTTAAAAAAATATTCCAGGCTTTGTAAACTGAAGTTCACATCCCATACTCATTCTCTCAGTGATTTCCTTAAATAACATAAAGAATTAAAAAAGTACTTTTTTACTTCACATTTTACAATCTTGTCATGGAATTTGGCAGTTCAGGTTCTTCTTATTTACATATCCCTTGTAATTATTTATCTGTCCTGCAATTTTAGCATCTGGCCAAATGGACTCTAGCTCCAAAAGGTCATCTGGCCTATAACTGAAGAAGCAACTCAGCACTAAAGGTTTTCCCTGTATGAGATGAAAGCCCTTGGAAAAGCCAGGTTAGGTCATCCCAGCTGTGTTTAAAAAATGGGGAGTTTGTAGATTTGCCCAGAGGATTCCTCCTGAAATCCAAACAGTGTCTTCATTTACATTCTCAAACTCCAGACGTGCATTGCAACCATGAGACAGAGGCATGACAGTTCTTAACTGACTCAATACTAGCAGCAGATGGAGCACAAATGGCGACTTGACCATTCTAGGCACCAAATACCACTTCAGCATGTAGGACTGTTTTTATATGCTCACCTTACTCACCAGTCTTGTGTTGTACAACAAACATATTTTTAAAAGCAGAAGGAAACTTAAAGAAGTATGGTTGGCCTCATTTGCAATAAACAGTATTATTTTTTTTTTTTGCTATTTCCTCATTGTTTCGGTCTCAGTGACGAGCGCTGTCTGTACTTCACAGTACTTTGCCTTTTATCTGTCCTGCACTATATAATCTTAGTTGTTGCAATGAGGAAAATGAATGTATCTGTTAACAGCTCACTGTTAAGGGAGCCATTATTTTCATATTTAAGCATACTCTACTGCCAGATTGATTACTGTTTTGTACTAATGTGAGGGATTTCAGCATTCGAATTCTGGCTCTCTTCCAAAACAATTAACTTGCTAAGCACCTCATTTCAGGTGGGGAAGTGGCTGTTACTCTGTTTTCCTCAGCTGAAATAAAGATTATCAAGCTGTATAATCAATGTTCACCCACAGAACTGCAGAGTGGTGGAGGCGGGCAGGGACCTCTGGAGGCCACCTGCTCCGATCCTGCTCAGACAGGGCTGCCCAGGACCACGTCCAGGAGGCTACTGAAGCTCTCCAAGGAGGGGACTCCACAACCTCTCTGGGCAATGTCTGTCCCCCACACAGCACAGAAGAGCTTCCTGATCAGGTTCAGATGGCACCTCCTGTGTTTCATTTTGTGCCCATTGCCTCTTGCCCTGACACTGGGTACCGCTAAGACCCTGGCTCTGTCTTTTTACAGCCTCCTTTCAGGTATTTATGCTGCTGATCCATCATTGCTGATAATTTTCTTCCTGTTGTTTCAAAGCTAGTGAAAAACTGATTACCAGCAGCAGGGATGGAGAAAACAAATCTTACTTGCCTACTGCAATCACATACAGCAGCCTAAATGCTTACAAAATTTGTGAAGTTAATGAAATCACAAATATTATGAAATACCAAACCAAGGTCCCTCATATTGCTAATCATTCAGCCTTTTTTCAGTGTTCTAGGCTATGTTTTGAGGACCTGAAACAATAGCCACACACTGGGGTAGTATGGCAGGCATTCCTCTATCACATCTTTCCAGCTGCATGTGCTCTCTGCCCCGTCCCTCAGCTGTGGGCTGTGCCGTCTGGGTGCCTTACAGGCTTTGGAGGATGGGGCTCCATTCTCTCCTCCTCACCCAGAAGGCCTTTGGCCCCCAAGTCCAACCTAGTGTTAGTTCAGATTGTCACCCTGCAGCAGCAGCTGCTGCCTTCATCTGGATGTTGCCCTGACTTGGACAGGGGAGGAGGCTTGGGCAGCAGGCACCACCGTGCCCGGCTGGCTTCTGTGTACCTTACATATGTGGCAGCGGCTGTGGCGGGGCATGGATGTGCTACTGTCATCTGTGGGAGACACTACAATGTGAGAGACAATAAAATAGTGTGGTGGTTCCTAGAGGGGCTTGCAGGGGAGCCAGGAATTGAGTTTGAGAAGTTCTGTGAGATAGCTTTCCTCTAGACAGCTTTAAACCACATGAATGGGGAGAGCACGCAGCCCCGAGACCAGGCTAAATCTAAACCAAAGCAAAACCATCAAGCCACAGATAATGTGGATGGAGGGAGCCTCAGCGCCAACTGATTTTATCTGTTGCTTGATTCTTACTGAGTTTAATTGCCTGCAACAAAGTCGTAGCCTCACTAGAGTGAAAGACTACTGTATCTGAAGCATACAGGCACATACCCACAGTACATTAGCATGTATTCAAATGGCCATAAATCTTTTGGTGTTCATGTTTGAAAGCTGAGAACTCCAATGTTTGTCCACTTCATATGCTAGTGCTGATTTTCAAACTGTGTGAAATTCTAGCAATTAAAGGGACGTCCTGCGTACATACTGAATTGATTCTTAAGTGTTCTGCAGGCACTCACAAAGCTACTGCTGTGATGGATGTCATGGCTTGCAGTCTATTAAAGGCTGATGTCTCTGTAATTTTTCATGTTCCGTTTCCTATTTTGTTTAATATAGTTCATTATATGCTTGCTCAATGTGCTTCTTTTGTGTTGATGTATGTCTGTTTGTAAATGATATTGAAAGGAACCTGCTTGGTAGGGACCCAATTAAACTCCAGCTGACACTAACTAAAGCACATTAGTTTGGAAAAGCTTAGCCATCATACTTTAGCTGATTAGCAGGAGCCTTCAACGTAACACAATTGAAGATATAACGTGTAATTTTTTGTTGATGCACAGCGATATCTTATGAGCCCCATTGGTAAGATTTGCTATTCTATCCCTGTAATTATGATATAATTCTGTAAACAAAATAATTTGCTCTTTACATCTTCTGTGCAGTATACCAATACAATCCAAACCACTAATCACTCACATTGACTTGATAGAAATTTCAGGAGTCCAGATCTGTAAATCAGGTTTAACACACGAAGCCTATGGTTTGTTTAGAGAAAAACAAAAGCTGCAGCAAAGTGTCAAGCACTCATAAATACGCCAGCATGCTGCATATTAACGCAACCATAGATTTGCATTCTGGATGATAATGCATTAAGTACATTCCTGAAGAACAACATTTCTAGTATGCTTTGATGATGCCTCTTCACAGTAGATGCTCCCAAGCTATGAGACATGAAAGAAATTGTCTTGTAACATCTATAATGAAACTTTATATTTGCTTTATTTGGAGAGCAAACAGGACTCCATTATAATAAAGTATATTCCTGTATTCCTTATCATGAGTCTGAATAGAAGCTTGCAAACTCAGTGTTTAACTTCATTTAGATTCTACCATCTTTGGCATGGTGGTCTGTTCTAAACAACATTTCAAATATGTTGGGACAAAAAGTGAATCAAAGTTAACTTCACATTCAAGAATAGATTTCTTCAGGATCACAAGAATTTTAGATTTGAATTAAGGCAAAGAGTCTATATTAAAGAAACCCAGCACTCTGCAATATGCACAAGCTGCGTATCTACCATAACAAATGGTTATTAGAGTGCTCATTTGAAGAAACACATTTTATAAGGTATACAAGCTCTTAATGCCTAGTTTGAATCTCTGGTGGAAAAGGATGACTTGAAATGCTCCCACAGGCTTTCACAACATTGAATGCTTAGGGATGGGAATTTATTTCCAGTTCTAACTCTGTTTCATGTCCTTTAGTCTTAGTCTTCTCTTTATAGATGCTATGGAAGAGACGTTCACTGGGCTATGCAGTCAGTCCACTGGAGCTGCAGCTATTGATTCATTAAACTCATTAAACTATGCTCCTGAGTACTGACACAGTAAAACCTCACTCTTTGGAGATTAACTGTCAGCAGCAAACCAAAGCACAGCTGGGACCAGTGAGAACTATTTGAATGAATACATCGATACTGCTTGCTGTGATTGGGATTTAGAACTGGAAGATAAACCAATAACATGAATTGAACTCTTACGAAGCCACCTTCAGTATCTAAGTGATAAACAGAAATTTAAGACAAGTCTAAAGGCGCATGCTTTTAGCCTGATAGAGTATGTTTTCAAAATGCCAGCCCAAACACCTGCTTGCAGGATAAATATGGCAAGACAAGGACTAAACTGTCTAACTCACAGAAGAAAAAGCATGAAAGAAAACTTGCAAAAGAATGGCAAATAGTCAAGATGCATTAAAAATGGCATAAGATCAAGAGGTGTGCCATATTTTATACTTTTCCACAGGTTTTCTTCTTGCTCAGATTTATTTGCCAATAGTTTCAACTTAGATTTTAAATTCTTTGTGGAAGGGACCTGTCTTCTGCATATGCAACCATCTATGATGGTTATGGATCCTTTATGACAATGAATAATAAATATGATAATGAATAATAAATATGAATAATGAATACAAAATTTGATCAGAGAGCCTGTAAGCAAAGATTTTTCTCTTTGATCTACTGCTATAATTTATTTAATTTATAATTTATTATTATTATCACAAAATCTCCTTCCTAAAATATCTTTAATTTCCGAAATAAAGCCTGCCCTTTTACATAACAAATGAAACTCAAGGAAGAAGACTATAGCCCTAGTGTAGTGGTTTAGATGAAAATGAGAAACCACTTTTAGTAGCAAGTTAGAATGATTTTAATAAAATCAAATTAGTTCTGATTAACTGAAAAGGAGCAGAAGAAAGGCAGAGCATCTTTCACAAGATATAATTTTGGCTCCCAGTCCTGAGGCAATGCTGTCAACACTGGCCTATAGAGCATCTTCAACCACAAATTCAAACTGATAAAAAAGATTTGTTCCATTTGATGCAAAATATATTCAAGAATAAACTGGAAATCCTGGCCCCAATGTAATCTTTGACAGAAGTCACACTGCTTCATAAAAGGGCGGTATTTTGCTCCACCCACCCTTTTTTTTTTTAACTCTGAAGGGGCTAGCAAAATATTAACACAGTTGTAATGTGTTAAATGTCATATGCTGTTTTATACTGACTTTAATGCAGCCGCTCGTCCAAGTTCTGCTCTGAACACGGAAATCTGGTCCAGTTTATCCAGAAGAAGTTGTTCCTTAGCTTGTTTTTCATGAATTATCTGGTCTCTCTTCTCTTCCTCTGCTGCCTTCTGTGCTTCCCTGAGTAGAGCGAGGCGTTCACGTAGTTCCACTATTGACATTTCACAAATTAAACCATGGCCACCAGTCTAGGAAATATGAAATATAGGTTTAAATAACACAGTAAATGGCAAGGGGAGAGTAAATGACTAAAACCAGAATATTTTGATTGTGCTCCAAATCATGCTGAACATGTTTTGACTTCAAAAAAGACAGGCATGGCTCTAACCTAACTGTAATTTACAAGCTGTTTTTGAGGTGCAGAGTTTGTTTTTATATGTGTAAAAACACAAGGCTCACAAAACATTTCATGAGAAAGCACTGAAATATAGCGTAGATTAAACATAAACACATTTGCTGTCCAGAAGAAAAGTAGCTGACATATCTTTTAGCTTTAGTTGGACTTTACAAGTTTTGAAATGTGTAAAAGTAAATATTTTCAAAGTTTGTAAAACTAGAACTGTCCTTACACTCAAAAATACACATTTTTTTTTTGTATTTATCTATTTCCAAGTTACAGATTTGATCTATGATGGCATCTACTATTTTTATCAGGAAAGACAAGGAATAAAAAGGCTTTGTACACAGGAAATTCACAAAAATGCCCAAATTTAAATTATTCAAACACAAATGTTTAACGAAAGCTTTTTAAAATCCACTTTGCAAGGGGAATGTGTTGTGGTTTAACCCAGCAAGCGGCTCAGCACCACACAGTTGTTCTCTCACTTACCCCCAGCGGGATGGGGGAGAGAATTGGAAATAAGATAAAACTCATGGGCTGAGATAATTAGGCAGTTTAATAGGACAGAAAAGGAAGGGAAAACAGTAGTAATAATAATGATAGAAGAACATACAAAGCAAGTGACGTGCAGTGGAATTGCTCACCACCCCACTGACTGATGCCTATCCTATCCCCAAACAGTGACCCCCCGAACTCCTGCCAGAACAACCCCTGCAGTTTTATTGCTCGGCGTGACGTCCTATGGTGTGGGACATCCCTTTGGCCACTTTGGGTCAGCTGTGGTGGTTCTGTCCCCTCCCAGCTCCTGGTGCACCCCTAGCCCACTCTGGCAGGGCTTGACTTAGTGTAAGCACCATGCTGCAACACCTAAAACATCAGTGTGCTGTCAGCATTATTACCTTCCTAAATCCAAAACACAGCCTCATACCAGCTGCTAGGAAGAAAATGAACTCTATCCCAGCTAAAATCAGGACAGAGTGATGAGCCTGATTCTGAGAAATAATGAGAGAGTTCTGCACCTTAGATTGCATCTGAAGACAGATCATTTCTTAACAGTTTTGTATATACTTCAAGTTTTCAGCCCATGTTCATACATAAACTCTCCCTTTCCCTCTGTCTACACATATATACACCTGCATATAGGGAAAAGTTACATAAACCTGCATGAATATTGAGCCTCTCTGCAGTTTTCTTTGCAAAATTTCATCCCTTTCACACCAACTAATATTCTTTTGTCTATCAACCTAGTTTTGGAATGCATCTGTGGTGGTTCTACCGTGCTAGGCAGCTGAACACCACAACCCCTCTCACTGCAGGGAAAGTTAACATCCCAGCCAGACCCAGTACAACACCTTTGGTACATATCTGGTACCATGGCATGTTATAATGGAATGCATAAGATGGGTGCAGGAAGTCAGGATGCTTTCCAGATAGAGTTGTATAAAATTAAGAGTGATATAATCATTAAGATTTTAATCACAAAGGCCTTGGTCTACTTAGTTCCATAGAACTAGGGCCAGAAATTTATTAAATTATTAAATTATTAAATTAAATTTGGACAGGCTGAACTAGGGGAGCGCAATACAAAAGAACAACCATTCCTCCAAATTGTATTTCTAAGACTGAAATTAAGTGGTAATGATAAATCTATGTAAGTAAAAATCAATGCAATCATTTTAAAGGAAATTATTCAGTTAAAGAGCTTTTGTGTTTTCAAACAATCCTTTTTAGCAGAAAAAAAGCCCTTAGTTGCTTGTTGACAAAACACCATTTACCTTTCTGCTTCTGGGCTTTTCACAAAACAGATTGTGAAGAAAAAAAAAACACACAGGAAAAGAGGAGGGTGCTCTGACAAAGACAGATGCTGTGATTGTCTGTTTGGCTGCAAGAACTGATGTGGTCCCAGTCCCTCTTCTCTGGCCTGGTATGTCATCTAAGCAGCCTAGTCAGGAACCCTTCCTTCAGTGAGCATTTTGTGGCTGTTCAGAGCAGCAGGTCTATGAATCAGGGTGAAAGACGAGAGAGGTGAAGAAAACAGTAATGGCAGTGGGAAGAAAAACACCAAGACAAAGAACCAGGCTTAATTACCTGCTGCTACAGCAGTAGTGTTTAAGTGGGCTCAGTATTGAGTTAGTCTGGAGAGCCTAATGATACGAGCTCAACAGTGAAGGAGAACGTGCCTTGGGCAGCCATCCCTGGGGACTCCTCCAACATTTCAAAGAGTCTCTCCTACCATTTTGGTCTCCACAGCTCCTCTTTCTAAAGCTTCAAAAGTTGAGCAAGTAGGAAGAGAACATCACCTCACTGTTTTTTCACCTAAAGCTTGACTCTTCAGTTTTGGTTCAATGGTTTCTGCTTCCACATTCCTCATGTTTACTGAACATGACCTAAATAAGCACTGGTCACCAGTAGCATCAGAAGAAGACTGATAGAAGAGTTCAATATTAAACAGTTTTCTTTTTGCATCTTTTTCATAAACATGTACCACCATAGATTACTGAAACAGTCAATGATCATTTAATTCCTTCTCAGATTTCAATTTAGGGTGAATCTGCAAATGGCAAATGCTACAATACCTTGCCTCTAATTTAAGCTACTCAATGACCACCAAGATGTATTCACAGAAAGTGAAAGGAAAATGTTTTACAACAAAGCATAAATCCCAGTGGTTGTGTGTGAGCATGGCAAGCAGACACCAAAAAGTCCCAGGAAAGAGAATTTCCTAGAAGCATAGAATGGTAGAGGTGAATACTTTGAGTGTGTGCATTTCAAAAATATTCAGTGAAGTGGTTCCTAAAATAAGAAAGGTTCTATACTTGTGCAGTAGATAATGTTGATACTTGGGCAACTGAAGCACCATCAAGTTAAGAACTGGGTACTTTAAAAATTGTGAGAATGAGCGTGAATTTTATGGACACATACTTAATTTCATTGAGCCTGAAAAAGCCTTTTGTAGAAAGAGAAAAATAGGGCAAGCTATCACCAAGTGAATGCTAAATGACTCTTGAGAACCATTGCAATAGTGAGTATAAAGGGACTGTGAAAAAAGCTGAGATATCACTCAGGTTGACTCTCTTACACTTGCAATACGACCTGTATGGCCACCCCATTTCCAGCAACCTTACACTACAGTAACCTTACAAATAGCATAAGCTTGATTTCAAATGAGTTTTTCATGTATGACTTGAAACCTGTTATGTTTTTCTGCTGTCTTTTGAGGTGAGCTGGATGGGAAAATGCACTTAAAGCCATATCTGTACTTAGAATCAAACATGATTCCAGCGGAAGATCTATGTCAGGGGTTGACAGCCACTGTAAGTGGCAATGGAATGAACTAGGTTCACAAATAAAAAAGTACTGACATTCCGATCAACTTCACTTGCCTGAATGAGAACCTGCACCACTTTACCATTGTGATTGAAGAAGTAATGACATTTCCACATCCAACTACATTATACTGTTGTGTCTTTGCAGCCTACTTCTTATGACTTTGCAGCCTACATCTTGTGACTGAATCATCTGGGTAATAACTGTGCAGTGAGACCACGCGCTAAGGGCTCTGTTTAGGGATGACAAAATGTGAAGCTCTATCTGGAGCAGTAAAAGACCTACAGATTGGAGTACCTTTCTAGTATTTCCATGCAGACGGTTTACATTATCTGTGGGGTAAAATAATTATTTGTACTCTTCACTTATTTCTCTCCATTTTCTCTTTTTTTTTTTTGATCAGGTTTCAGTATTATTTCTCCGTGAATGGCTGGAGTGAGTCTGGGTTTGAAAAAAGAATTGCATTCCTTGCTGGAGAGGTGGAGAAGCCAAAGAGAGTAAAGGAGGATTTGACATCTGGGGAGTTGGTTTTATTATTGTTCACTTATTTCACACTTAACATTAAATGTGTTCTAAACTCTGATAAATGAGATGGGTGCTTTATCTGGAGCCTGCAAATACAGCAGGTAGCTTTAGAATCAGTGAATATCTCAGTTCTCTTCAGAGGAACAGGAGATAAAACCAAAGCATCATAGAGACTGTTGGAACAGCCCCATGGATGGAAGACCTGTTCTTTCTGTATGGTTTCTGCAGACTAGCTGTGGGTGGTTTTGAATTTGTTATCTTCATTTGAATACTAATTAAAAAAAGGAAGAAAAAAACCCAAATGGTTATATTTAAAATTGGTGGGATCGTTTTATATTATTTTATGTTATTCTTTTTAATTTGGGTGTGAATAGAAGAGTATCTTTTAGCTTCTCTGCTTCTGGTTTAGTGGTAGGATAACAGATTTCTAGATACTGACTAAGTCCAGAAATTCTGCAAAAGTGCCCACTGCCAAGCTGAGTGTCAGGCATATTAGTTGTTGTGTATCAATAGTAAGTCCAAAAGTTTGGGACACATTTACTGTGGACTTAACCACACACAGAAAAGGCATTTGCACAGTACATGTGTAACAGAACAGCAGGTTTGGGGTTCTCTAGACAATCTCCTGTGTATACCTGAATGTTGACAGTTTTGAAAGCACAGGAAATTAATTTTGCCAATTACCATGGCTATCACCACAGCAATATGAAAAACAGTACATCAGTTCACACTTTGTTTTTGTGTCAGTCCTTACTGAGGACTGACAAATCTGTGACTTTTTGAAGGTGGATAGCACATGGTGTAATCACTTTGTAGTCTCTTTCTGAAGGACGCTGGGAAACCTAGATAGCATTGCCAAATTCAAAGAAAGTTCAAAGGGCCTAAGATTTCACTTACCAGGAGAAGTTTTACATAAGATCTCACTTAACATCACATTATTCTTCATGGTAAAATTTTTATTTTATAAACTTTGTGAAAGTTTCATTTCAAAACTAATCTGAGTCGTGGGGTCACTTTGTATTTAACACTACACTTTCAGGCTGAGATTTATCAGTACACAATTCCTCTGAACATGTGAAGCACATACAGTATGCATTTACATAAAAACAGTAGTTCTTCCTTTTGGGCTTACCTCAGTTAAATCAACAAACTTGTGTTTAACGCTTGGTAAAGATTCAATGGCTCGTATTTGTTGAATTAATTCACATCTTTTCCGAAGCTTCTCCTCCTCTTCTTCTAAAGCTAGCCGAAGAAGTTCTCGATTTTCTTCACAGACTTCCTGAACTGAAAGAAAAGAACTAATCTCTGTTAGCTGATTGCATATTTTAACAAGTAGTCCATCTGGAGGAAAATTCATACGCATTTGTGAATAATGATAATAATACGGATCTAAAGGTACTTGAGGGAACAATCTGTCATTGGTGGGTGGAATGGTTAGAGAAACAAATGAGTACTTCCCACCTCCAGTATCTATCATTCTATTCAACATAAAAGCATATTGTATACATACATAAAATAGACACTTGAATTATTGCATCCTAATTTCTGCTCTAATTAATGTATACTGTTTCATTATTTAATAAAAGGATATGATACAGTATCAAACATTCATAGTTTTTCAAGCTATATATATCCTAGAAACCATTGAATTACAAAGGTTGGTAAGCTTTGCTAGACCATTTTAGACTGGCTAACACTCTCTGCCCCCTCAAATACAAGTATGGAGTAAGATAAGCAGAGAGAAGTCTTCTGCTCACTAAAATATGCACAGAGGTAGCCCATTTCTACACCAGATGTTAAGATGGTACTGTATTCAAATATGTACAGACATGCCAGTCAGAACGGCCTTCTGCCTGGACTTCATTTGCCGATGAATTAACAGAAGAATTTTCTGTAAGAATTATGGAGGATGAATAACATAATTTCTCTTCATTCTAATGAGTGGTCTATCTCGGAGGTGCTACATCCTTCTCCCTTGTGATACCTCCCTTCTGGGAGATGTCTTTTCTTTCCTCAGCTACAATCGTCTTTTCCAGACTGTCTCCTCTGGAGAAGACAATAATCTTGAGCTATGATTCTTTCGGAGTGGTTGCTAGGCAAATCCTCTCTTAATGGTATGAATCACAAGAAGCTGAGCTTCAAAACTTGATTGGACAAAATGTACAGTCATTTCACATATGCTGCTTTTAGATGGAACGGAAACCAGTTGCAGAACATTAGTGCTGTATTTTTCCCTTTTAAACAAAGAGTAATTCCCATGAGCAGTAGCTTAGAATTTCTGATCTACCCATTACAAACTTGCTACTGGCATTCACATTCTTACATTTCTGGGAATGTATGTGCTGGGTATTTGCCTCAGCTTCCCTTTCCTTTCAGTAAAAATTGTAACTACCCCACTAAAATAAAGTAATCTGGAGACATTTGGTATCATATATATATTTTTTTTTCTGGCAACATGTAAATACCTATCTGCTGTTTGTATTTCTGAAGCTTTAGTTTTGCTTGCTTTGCATTCTTGTGTCCTTCCACGACCTGCTCCACCAGCTCTCTCATTTCTTTCTGTTCCTGGAGACGTTTCTCTGCATACTGGTGCATCAGCTCTGCTTTCTAAATCCCAGACAAACAGGTTAATAAAATTACTGATAACTAGTGATCTGAGAGCCTCAAATCATTGAAACAGTGCAAAGACAAATGGATTCATGGGACTACATCATTCACAAAAGTAGTAAAGGACTTTGGCTGCGGACAACATAGAGAGCCAGTTTTAATGCTTCCCTCTCTACCTTTTAGTTTCACACCACAGCCCTCCCTAACATTTGTACTGCTATTTCCCAGGATTTTCTCCCATATGTTTCTAAAAGTAGATAAAAAAAGCCATATTTGGATCTGGTTTTGAAATACCAAAAAGAGTGCCAGTTTAATACACAGACTGTATGCCTGCAGGATCTTCTTTGAGCTGTACATCTGTAACATACAAAAGGTCCACTTTTAGTGACCACATTCCTTTCTTTGCCAGACAAAAGAAAAAGGAAGCAGAAAACAATTTTCTAACATCCTTTTCTGTATTTTCTGTTTTAGATGGAAGACCAGAGTTTCAAAAGAAGGAGGGAGTTCACCACGACAGCTGTTGGTCATGGATAGAAAGTGCCCTGCTGGCATCTGTTGGAAAGTGAAGGGAGCTGCCAGGAATTGGTCAGGTTACAGTAAGTCTGATTTTCACATTTCCAGATATGGTTTGGGATATTTCTGTTAAAAATAAAACATACATGCCCTGAAATCAAGGTGAATGTAATAGTTACAATCATTTTGGAATGGGTGTGACCAACCACACTATGCACAGTTGTACATGTTAGGGTTCACTTCAAGTTCTTGCTACAGAGTGTCTAGATAGACATAATGCCAAAAAAGGTTCAAAGATTTTTTTAAAGAATAGAAAAGGACCACACTAAGCATATTTCCCTTTTCTATTATGGCCTTTATGAAAATCTTTGTGGCCCAATCCTAAGTTGCTAAGACACTACTGAGACATCTGTGAGAGGTGGCCAAGAGAAAAGTACTGGCCAGCCTATGGGGCATAGCAACAAACCAGGCTAAGAGACAAGAAAAGCAGTGGACACCATGTATGACAGTGACTATTAAAAATATTAAGTCTATAGTATTGATGATTTCTTGATAATTTGCTTTGTTTATAGGAAAAGCACTGGAGAAATATAATGTGAGTTTGGGAAAAAAATGAAAAGATGAAGCAATGTTTTGGGAAAAATGTGATTTGCCAGATTGCGAATCGTGTGGAGAGGTACTTCTTGGCATACGTATTCAGTTTTCCATGTATGTAGATCTAAGGAGGGTTCCCTGTCTGAATTTTCCCCTAAGAGAGATCCAGGCATGTCAGATAATATGAAGTAAATTGAATTATATCAGTTGACAAAGACAAATTCTTCTATATTTGTGGCTCTCATTTTAACAAGATAATGAAATTAGTCATATATTGGTGATTTCTTTATAAACAATGCTTAATATCTCAGCATCTGTACAGAAAGAATATTCACAATGACATGAATATAGGGTAAAATGCTTTAAACTGTTCAACTGAACTCAGAAGTGCTACCAGTCAAATCAAAAACTTTAAAAAATACTTATATGTATAAGCATTGCTGTGCCTGGAAACTATAGCAGTATTTTTCCATTGTGTGCAGAATCTAGTGAGTAAAGACATTGTACAGAATTTTTATACCTGATTGTAAGCGGTATCATCCAGGGTAAGTTTTGCACTGATTTAATGCGAGCAAAATCCGAGCAACACGTTATGTATTACCTCTTCTCTCATTAGATCAGCTTTCTTCTTATTTTCTTGAGTTACGTTCTGATGGGCTAGAACCGCCTCTTCATGACTTAGTTTCCCTTGAAGCCTCCTACACTCTATTTCAGCCAGTTGCTCCTCCAGATCTTTGCCACGCATCTGTTTTTGCCATTCCAAGAATTCAGATGGGTCTCCAGCCCCTCGTAGCAAGTTTTCAATTCTGCAAGAGTGAAAGAAGAGTATACCGTAGTAGGGATCTGTCTCTGCCTTGGTTTGTAAAACATTTCTATCAGTTTGTTCTGACATAAAGTGTTTGATCTTTGCAGAGAAAAAAGGTGGTTGTTGCTAAGTCACTTCACAGATGCATTTTAATTCCAGTCTAAGAGGAGTTCCTGCCATGAAGAAAGCTTAGGAAAGCTGGGCAGGAAAAAAGCGCATGAGGGTATGAAAGTTTTCAGAGCAGTAAAGCCCCAGGAGAGGGCTAACTTTATTTATATATGTATTCTCACAAGGAGCAAGAAGAATCAGGCCAAAGGTATGTACATTTTCTCAGAGGATTACTTTGCTTAGAGAAAGAACAAGAAACTTTTCTCTTTGGCAGTCTTCTTGGCCACTACAACATAGAGAATTAATATCTTTTTTTGCTTAATTCTATTTGCTTTGTATTTTGTCAATTAAATAATTCTATAACATGTAATGAGGCAAAGAATTATTCAGTTACTAAGCAAAACCACGTTCTTATTTTTTGTGCTTGGTTGAGAGAGAAGCATAGCAAAGCCCTGCAGCAGGCCCCTCAAAGTCCAGCAGCAGAGGATTGAATGAGCCAAGAATTTGGGCAGAGACACAAAAATGCAGTGAGTTGTGCCTTACTGTTGCTCCCCAATGCATATATATGTATGTGTTGTTTATTAAATGCAGCTGAAGATTACATCTCATGAATATAAAATAGTGTTAAGTTGAGGGAAAAATCTCTTCCCTTACTGAGTGGAATAAAATTCTGCCAGATAGAGTGAACAGTATCATGTCTAATTGTATTAAAAAACCTCAGTATGCATACACAGCTGTTAATGATAGGTAGCACAACCTGAGTTATGTGTAATATCTTACTGCTAAAATCCTGATCCATATATCAAAATTTGCTAGATCCAAAAACTAAATCCAACTTTAGGCAGTCATTCCAGGATTTAAAATGCTAATAACATTTAGTCCTTAGCCTGCTAAGTTAGGTGGATTAGTAAAAATACTAAATCAAGATGACAATGGTATAAGTTTTATCTTTGTTAAAATTATTATTGAAAATGTTCTATATTTCTAGTTATAGAATACAATCTGCAGTGTACATTCAGAAGTCAATCTTTCCCTAATTAATATCAGCTGAAAATCTATGCCACTTAGTCAGGCTTCCATATATGTCAGAGCCCTAAGAGCACCAAAAGGACCTGCAACCTTTTGTTCCCCACTCCTAGGATTTAGTTTTCTGTGTTCAAAGGCAGCTCTGTTGTGGTGCAGCTGTACACCACTGGTTCAGACTGCAGTCAAAAGAGCTGTGTGAGGAAGAACTGTGAAAATTCTTGTGTGTGTGTAGACTGTCTTCCTGAGAGCTGCATCTCAGTTCATGCTAACAGCCATTGTCCTTGCCTAAGCTATGTTGCAGGTATGTGTGTGCCCACCCTTGTATTGCTGTAAGGATGTTGTCCTTACATGCCTTGCTGTCACTCTCAGCTCCTGGCTCATTTGCCTGGTGGAGCAGCACACTCTTAGTTTTCCATGACAGCTCACTGTGATAGAAATGGACAGGTATTTTTACATACAGATAAACAAGTTCAACTGTCTAATCTGGCATTTAGTTCCCCAGAAACTGTCAAAGAAAATGAAGGTATATGAAATGATTTGGCTTAATATGCTTCTTTTATAATGGACAGAGGTAAATGTGCATTTGGGACATTATTTATTCTGGAGAATTGGAATAATTATAATAAGTGATCCCTACTGGACTTTACAAGTAGACACTACCCAGAGTGTGAAATCAGAACGCAGTCACAATTGTACAGCATCTACGACAAAACGACTTTAATGTAGACATTCATTTTAGACTACTTTTCTCTTTGTCAGCAATATTTATAGAATAGCTTCCTAATATCTTACAACAGATCCCTTATATTACTTTACCTGGAGTTTACTTAGTTATTTTCATGTGGTTAATTATTCTGTATCAAGGGATGTGAAAAATCTGAGAAAGATGCTTGCTGTACCTCTTGAGCTCCTGTTCCATTTTCCGCTGATAGAGGGCACCCTCCCTTAAAATAGCTGCTGCATTTAATTTAATAGGTATATTGTCAATCTGTCAAGAAAGGGAATGTATATACTATCATTAGTAATGTAAACCATAAAACAGAGTATAAAAACATTTCAATGGGTTAAATAAATCGACCTAAGACAGCATAAATTTTGCTTAAAGCATTCATCTAGCATTAATCTGACATTCACAATGAAACTGCATGCTGTTCATAAACCACTCAAGCTGCTTAAGAAATCAGCAAAGTCCCCCAAGTGGATTATAAATTTGTAATCAGTCTTGGACCATATCAAATCCCTTGGAATGTGTTCACTTCCTTTCATTTGTTCAGTGCTCATATACATAGTGTGCATGGATTCCATCTGGGTTGAACAAAGAAAAGAAACTGCTTCCAAAGTTAAATATTGTGTGTGCCTATCTCTGAGGGGAAACAAGTTAGCCAAAAACACTGAAGTAAAGCATAAGCAGTACCTTTCATACAAAGGTCTCAAAAGTTTTTTTGCAAATAATCATTGTTTTAACTTCATAATATTTCTAAGACAGCTGGTATTACCAATTGCCATATCCATTTGCTAGACAGAGGCAGCAAAGTTCTCAGTGACTCTCAGTCTTCATGGTACAAGTTGGACCAGATCCTGTGGCTGCTCTGTAGTTTTCCAGAGTACTGCCTTGGACTAACTTGTAGATAACCTACAAATACTGCACGAGGAAGGGAACGATCTCTCTTTCAGTTAATATGCTCCTTGAACACGTAGACTGTTCGGATGACAAAATATAACATCTTTGCAGATGTTTATAATTAGAACTGATCAGAACCAAGGCAAAGCAGTGCAGGTGGGATAAGAACTGGGATCATTCTTGCAGAAAACAAAGTTTAGTCACAACACATTTGACCTAAGTCCACACAAATCGCTCAGAATCCAAATATCTATTTAAACTCCAAATTAATAACTTAATGAGTAGATGAGAAACAGATGCACAGAATCACTTAAGCAAATATTGTATGTACAAATATGTTCCACAGTCTCCTGAAACATATAAGCTAACTGGAAAAGCAAAGGGATATTTTATACTTCATATGAAAGCTAGAAATTCAGTAAGTAGAATTCCTGAGTTTTCCACGTTCAGAGTTGGAATGGAGTTGTCCATTTTAATGGACAAAAATTAATTACCTGTCTATATCTTGCCAAAATGATGATAACTCAAAGAATTTAGGACAAGAACCCCAAACAATGTATTTAAAGACAGTTTTAAAGAGTAGGCAGACCTTCTCACAAGGTATTTGAGGTCACAATACAGTTTCCAAATTAAATTATTCTGGGTATGAACTTGAAACAAATGAAAAGGTGTCAGATTGAATGATGTAAGAGCAAACATTATCTGTAGCATAATTATTGCCGAGAGAGCAACTTGAGTTTTCAAGCTTTGTACCATTAACGGTGAACAGACCATTTTCCATATTTACAGTTCTCCGACCCTTGGAAATCCTAGTGGAGAAACAATCAGCACAGTGGATTTTGTGATCGATGTGTCTAAAGGACACATGACAAACATCGAGACAGATTGTATATTGCATATCAGGCAGTTATTAACTGGAATCATTGCTCTTCGTTCTTTAGAATCTCATTTTGAAACAGTGATTTGTGGATATAAGATTCTTCTGTCCCTGTGCTGAGTTCTTAAACCGTGGATGCATAATTCTTGTTTCCCTGTGGGCTGTTCTTAATCCTTACCATTTTACATAAAAACTTCTCCATTTGGAATCAAAAACATTGTTGAAGCAGTATTTCATTGTGCAGCTGCAGACAACTTACCTGTCAGCGTTCTGAGGGAAACCACCAGGAGATAATTGCCCTGACTGGCCTCACCTAGTACCCTTTGTCCACTGGTCCAGGAGTCACACTGATGCTCAGGTCTGGGTGTTATTGCTTTCCTGTTATGCTGGATGTGATTCTGCTCCTTGTTTCTCCAGTTCTGTCTCCTGCTGTCCTTACTGGACTTCCAGCATGGAGCCGGGTTGATGCTGTAGCGGTGTCTCCTGACTGGAATTCCTGGGTTCACCCTGGACCTTGCTTTGTCTAAGGATGACTGGCTGTCAGCAGAGCCAGTCACTATCACCAGCCTTGACCTGTACAGATACTGTAGCCTATGTCCTGCTTGTGAGGGCACTGCCTGTGCTTTTATTGCCCTTGGCTCACAGTTTGTCCTCCCTCCTGGAGTATCCACACTCTTGTTGCTCCCTGACCATTTCCTTGTGGATTGTTAAAGGTCCACAGACCTTTATAACCAGAGACCCAATCCATCCCTTTTCCTGCCCACGGAACCTGGTGTAAAACCTTGGATTCCAGTAGAGCTTGCATTCCCACAAAATTTGTGTTCTTTTACTCCAAAGTTTTCAAGTACATCTAGCAATGGGATCTGAAATGTTACTCACCTTGCTTTGGATCTTTTGCGCCCGGAATGCTGGCCTACTCTTCATAATGTTGTGTGTGCTCTGCAGTTCAAACCAAAAATACCTTTTTTCATTTCAGAGTGAGAATTCAAAATACTCAGCAGAAGAATATTAGATCTTTACTGAAAATCACTCTTGAATAATCATCTACAGTAACAACTGATCATGGTATATATTTTGTGATCGTTATATCTTCAAAACTTGCTATATGCAACCGATGCAGTGGAAATATTTCTTATCAAATAACCATACAAATGTGGGTGCAAATAAAAAGTTATTGCAAAGATTCTTTGATTTCCATAACCTTTCTTGACTAAAATTATACCAAAAGCAGTGATGTTTCATTTGACTATTGAATTCTATGTATAGATCATGAATGTATTCAGCTCTTAACTGAAACAGATACTGGAAAGACAAAATACAGTGCCAGAGGATATTTTAAAAAATACATTACAGTGGTAGAATTCTAGCAATGGTTATTCATTTCATTTTATGGTATTACTGATGTGAATGTGTCTGGATATTACGGGGATGAACACAGGGAATAGAATAGGCAGACATGATGAATATATAGTTTGGTGACAGACTTGCAAATGGGGAATCAACCAAAGCATGAATTCTGTATGAATGGGAGTGTTATTGCCTCAGCTTGTCTGCTCCATGACCTTAAAAGTTAATGGAAAAATAATATGTGCGTTTAGAGGAATGTTGCTGGTTTGGAGACTTGTTGTAGTATCATAGGAAAGCTCATGGTCTCAGAATTAGCAGAATAATAAAGCAGGACCAGAAGAAAGGGGGGTTGTGCACTATGGATGCAAAGAAGCAACTGTTAGTATGTTGTATAATCTGAAAATAATAGGTAGGTGAACTGTCCACACAACTGCAAGTTGTGTGGTAAATAAATAAATTTAAAAAAATCAAATACTTTGCAATATCTTTATACACCTCAGCCATTTTTCATCTTCATACTGTGTAATTTTTAGGTAATAAAGTATTTTGTAGCATACCTCTCCCTTTTCTGGATTCGTGGTTGCACACTTGAACTGGTTAGTATTTGCTTTCAGAAGCAGATCCTAGAATTAAAGCAATTAACTTAAGGAGTATGGTACATTTAAATTCTCTAATAAGAATTTTCTATTGGAAAACAAAACAAAACAAAAACAAAAACAACACCTGCAGCACAGATCAGTATGCTAATTTGTTTCCAATGAATGAAGCCTGGACTTCGTATTTATAAGAATTTTCATTCCTGATGAAAGACTTGTTGTAGGCAAGTCTTAACTGTCTACACAGCTCTACCTGGCTGTATCCTTTGCACAGGGTATCAGGCCCTTTGCTAGGTCTGTCCACGTTAACGATGTTGCTCATTCAACTTCTACTTAAAAGCCTCATAATCATCTGTGGCACATCATTACCATAGCTAGTAACTGTTTACATATAGCTAATAAATGATGGCTTTGTTAAATCAGATCTGAGCACCAAGGCTTGCTCCAAGGGCACATCCGTAACAGTAATGCTGTCATTTGAAAGGGGAAAGTTCAGGCAGCCACATCTCCTGCTTCTGGATATTTCTTTTGATTGTAAACAGTAATCTTTAATCAAATCTGTGAAACACAGACTAGATTTTCCAGTATCTTTCTGGTGGTCAGCTGTGCATAACATCACCACTTCCATAACGATACTGAGTATGGCTTTCTCCCTTTTAAAGCTGCTCAGACACAGTACTTATAATGCCATCTACAGCTATTGCGAGAATGCTAGGACAAATGGCATTTCTTAATGCATATTTCTTTTAGGACCCAACATTTCAGCTTGTTTAGCAGTGTAGGGAACTGACCTTTGGGAATGCATTGGATGCTTTTTATAACATTCCAAAGGCAACAAAAACTGCTGTTATTGCAGCTCTGATTTCTGTGGTGGTTTTCTTTTGTTCCTTATATTCACGCATTTTCCCCACTGAAGAATGTGGCTGGTAGTTAAGTGATTTTACAGTTGTCATAGATTTTTGACAATATAGGCACTGTGATAACCTGCTTTTCCTCCTCAATTTTTCTAGAAAGCTTGTACGTACAAACGAGCATACAATGTGCTTTCTCCACAATGTGGAAATAATACAAGGATAAAAAATAATGCAGTATTGTTTGATAATGAAATACCAAGCAATGTGATGGGCCAGCAAAAGGAATGTAAAATCTATCCCCCTAGAAGCTATCACACATTAACGTTTTTACTATTTTACCATGGTTTAGGAACAGAATCCAGTGCCCCTTTCACAAGGACATGCACAAGGACACATGAAGAGCCCAGAACAGTGATAAATGGTCTTGTACTAGCTAGTGAAAGCTAAAGTAAGGCATTTTCAGAATGGAGGTGGGAGAGTGCAGATAAAAACAAGTCAAATAGCACACCTTTTATCACACGCCGTGATTGGGTTGGATATGGTGATTACAGAGTGGGAAGGAAGAAAGAAAGTGGGAACTGACATTTAATTAATTCCCTTCCAAGCCAAAGAAGGCAACAGTGCTCTTTAACCATGATAGGAGCTAACTTATTGAACAGGTTTCACATCAAAGTTTGGATCAATTCAAATAACTAAATTTGTGTCTTTCTGTGAGGGCACTTACCAGGCCCTCCTTCCTCTTGCTCTCTTAACATACAGACCATGTACTCTGCTTCTTTACAGATCCTGATGACTTCCCATTCTCTCAGTCCAATGAAGGAATGAGTATGGATTCCACATGAAAAAGAACTCAGAATCTACTGATATTTTAAAACAGCAATGACATGTGGTTATTTAGCAGTTACTATAGAAAGCAAACAAAAATATTGAACATATTTCATATTTTGAAGCCTTGATTAAGTGAATGCCTTAAATATCCACATGTCTTGTGGGAGTAAAAGAGCCAATTTCAAGCTGGTGAAGAGAAGAAAGTAATTGCGCTTCTGCTACCTTACACAGTTACTTGCATAATCCCTCATGTAATTCTTGTGAATATAAGGTGACCTTAATAATAAAAGGTGGATCTTAATAAATTGATAATAAAATAAAGAAGATGGGCAAAGGGTGATAGAACAGAATAGAGAATATACACCTCATGACTTTAGAGAAAGAGCCGTGACCTATTAACTACAGAAGCAAATATGTTTCAGATAGAGTTCTTAGATTTGTGAAAACTGGTACAAATTGCAGAACAGAGAATTTAGAAGAAAGAAAACACTGGAACAGGAACTTAATACACTTACTTCTGCTTTTTGTCGATTTTTTATTTTGATTTCCTCTAGTTGCTTTTTTTCCTTTGGAGGCTTGTAGGTACTTGGAGGAACCTAAATAAAAAGGCAATAATATCCACAGTATGGGATATAAAACATTAAAAGTGATATATTCTTGCAGGAAAAACACCACATTCACCTTTACTGGAAAACAGCTGCAGTTATTTTTTAAATATTGATTCTTTTCTATCAGTGCCAGCATAGAAGCCATGGGCAGATTCCAATTAGCTGGGACCACCCAGGCGTTTCAGACCTGTGCAGTGTAACATAAGCCCTCGACAAAGGGCCAGAAAGAAAGAATAACCTGAAACTAGTACAAGAAAGGCTAAAGGAATAATAAACACCATAGGCCCGATGAAGGGGAAAAGAAGTTGCCAGAAGAGGAAAAGTTCTGTCTGGCATCTCATAAATTTCAGCTTCACAGTACTGACAGCCAGATAGGGTATAGCTGTATGAAGTTAAGTGGCGGAGCTTTTTGGCACAGTGTGTGTCAACAAGTTTACAGAAGGTCCAAGGAAGTTTGGGGAAGAAAAATACTTTGAGGGTTATTAAACACCCAGGCGCTGCATTGTAACTGAGGATGTCTTTGAGACGCAATGTTTGGAAGCTGCGAAGGTTGTTGGAGAAAGCAGCAACTATGCTCGTCTTATCCCTGTGCTCCTCCTAGGCCACTACTGGAGAAAAAACACCGGGCAAAATGGACCTTCTCTCTGGTATGCTGTGGCTGCCCCAGCATGCTTGTAAAGGGATATCATTGGAGATGGAGATAAAATGTTTGGAGGTAGAGGACTGCGAGAACCCTCCCAGCACTAGTCAAAAATTTGGGAAAGTATTCACATGTCAGAAAGTGCTACAGATAAAATGACCAGGAAAGACTTAGAGTCTGGCTGTCCTATGGCTCAACAACAAACTAGGCAGAAGGGGGACACAGGACTGCATCGTTTTGAACTAGGCTTAGGTTTCTGGGGCATCTTGGTATTTGCGTAAGCAATACATTTTGTACAGAAGCAGAATCTGGAGAAAAACTGGATATCTCCTTCTTGTGTGGATGAGATAGTCCACCATCTTATGGGGCATCTGCTTACATATTTATCTTGCTAAAAATGTTCTACCTCCATTAGAAGTTACAGAATTAATTCAAGAGTTACTGGGAAAAATCTATAATCTGTATCATTCTGGAAGTCAGTTCAGGGAACTGAGGGGATGCTAACTAGCTTTACTGGACTGTAGAAAGAGCCATGCTTTGAAAAACCCCTGTGTTGTCTACTGCCTTTGCTATTTGCTATCATTATCTACAGGAAAAACAAATGCACTGATAGAAAAGGCTAGCAATTAAATGCATGGGTGAGACTGCTTAAGTATTTTTGTGAGCTTTTAAAGTGAACTAGAACTGAAAGTATTTCCCAGCAGTATCTATTTTTTTTATATTATTATTATGCTTTTATGGATGGAGAAATTAAAGCCCAGAGAATTTGCAGAGGGTTGTGCAGCAGTGAGTATCAGTTTCTTTCAATGCTCTTCCTAGTCATGTGCTTTACCTACAAAACTGTACTCGTCTGCCAGTGTGAGCTGAAGATCTCTCTGCAGAAACTTCTGTGCTTATTCTGAGTAATTTAAGGAGGTGACTTTTCAATAAGATGTTTCCAAAGTGATCCTAGCCTTGCAATTTAGCCCTCAGATACCATGGTGATGAGTACCCACCAGACAGACAGAAAGACAACACAGCAATTACCCTTTACAACAATAAACAGCATGCAGTTGCCAGAGGAGGATGAATCAATCACTCTAAGCAAATTGCAAATTCCAGCAATAGGGAGAACAGCAAGGCCAAACTGTGCCTACTTAATCCTAAAGTGAAAAAGGGGGACTGGGAGTAAGGCACACCAAGCTTGGCTTTTGCCTATGGCCTGTGGCCAGCTTCACCTACACTTTCCGTATTTTCTTTCTTTTAGTGGAGGTTTTATTTAGGGAGTAGGTATCACAAGAAATTTAAGGAAGAACAAACCAGCATGATGTACTCACTGAGCTGACACCATGTATGGATGCAGAAAGGAGCAGACTAGAGGATGTTTTAATGGGCCCTGAAACAAATGGCTCCTGAACACATCCTCCTACAGCCCTGGATAACCTCCAGCCCCAACACAGTCTAGTTATTACCTTAAATGTGCAGAGAGACACATACCTGGAGAATGACAAAAGATTTCTAAGAAATCAGCTCAGTTTTGTTTAACCACCCCCAAAATACATACCCAAGTAGAAATACCTTATGTTGGTTGAGATGAGGCAATTCAACAATGACAAGAAAAGATACATTTCAGGAAAAGGTGTGAGGGGGAAATATGCATAATGATGAATAATTACTTTGAACTTTGGTAGTGATCAGAATTGTATTTTTAAAAAATTACTGTTATAAGATAGACAAGGACAGGCTAATGAAGTGCTTGTTGTATTAATAAAATCATAACGGTAAATATATTGTTTGATCTATAGATTTATAAGCAAAATAATCTGTATTGGCCTTTTAATTATTTTAAATATCAAGCAAGTCCACTCATGAAGCTCAGCTGAAATAGTAAGGAAAATCTGTCCTTGATTTTTGATGAATGTTTATGACGATGAATGAGGATGACTTATGAGGATGTCACCTATGTCACCCTAATGAAACATCCCAACGTCAGTGGAGAGTTCCATCTCAATACTGATCACTGAGTAAGACAACTAACCTGTTTTCTGCAATAACCCACCTATGATCACAGAATCATAGAATATTCCAAGTTGGAAGTGACCCACAAGGATCATGGAGTCCAGCTCCTGGCTCCACACATGACTACCAATAAATCAGACCCTATGTCTGAGAGCATTGCCCAAACACTTCTTGAACTCCAGCAGTTCGCCATGATCACTGCCCCGGGGAGCCTGTCCCAGTGCCTGAAATGTGTTTTCAGTGTACAAGACAGTGCTACTGTTCCTGAATTCATGTACATGATCTCATCCTACTTTGCATGTTATTTTAACTATGCTATGTAATGCAATGCATCAGAAAGAAATACCTAAAATAATAATCTTATCAATCAAAATTAAATAATCTCACCATAGGGACACAATGACTTCTCAGTAGTCATTGCTAAAATCCAGACGTCTCCTTATGAATTCATGCAGTTGTTTCAAAGTGACTCTGCCTGTAGTTAGTGTAACGGCAGCATTCCCAGCTGATATGCCACATGACAAGCTCTTTGACAGATGAATGAGAACCATGAGAAAAAATGGGTATCTCAGAAAACTAACAACTTTGTGAGAAAATAGACAGGACAGCAGATTATGGGATATAATCTGGAAGTTTTATTTCTGTGTATTCCTCTCAATTAGATACAACTCTCTGCCTCACAGTAGCCAAAACTAAGGCTTGTTCTCACATTCCTACATCTTTGTTGACATCTGGGCTGACTCTTCTCTGCTGAAAGTACAGGATCTAAAACAGGGATGCTGGCCACAATATTGCAAATTAAAGCGAAGCTTAATTTGCTGAGATACATGCAGAAATGAGCACAACATATGTCACTGCTACACTAATGGTTTTAGATTCACACGAGCCTTTAAATTTGCAGACTTGGCCAAAATGTAAACCAAATTTAGTATAACCCTAACAACACAAATGAACTTCAGTAAATGCATCTGCGTTAACGCAAATTTATTCTGAGAGGGGCTGCACATTATAAAGGTACTAAAATGACAGCAATATGACTCATTCCTATACTGATTAAGTAGTTATTAAATGCATTTTTTCAGAGCCTGGTATTAAGCTGTTTCAATGTAAAATCCCATTAACTGTATAACATACTGCCATTAAATTGCTCTGCCATCCTAAGATGTAAATGGTATCTAAGAGCATTCAATGCATGTATTATTTAAAACCTGAAGTGCTAATACAAGGTGGCAGATAATGTTCAAAACTATGGCTTCCAAGCTCACTTCCCACTGCATTTAAATATAGATGATTTTGGAGTCTTTATTAAGTTAGTCACAGCAACTTGATCCCAAATCCTGTTTGCCTTTCCCAAGTGAGCTAACTTTAAACTAATTGTGTGTCTCTGATCTGTACAAGCGTAACTGAGTCAGAATCTTGGACAGTTAGTAAAATGAAAGCTTGGCATTTCGAAGATAAAGTCAATTCTCATTTCTATGTAAGCAATAAATTAAAATAGAAAAAAAAATTAATTTAAGAGATTCAACATGAATACAAATAGCAAGGAATAAAAATCTAGAATCCATCTCATGTCCAATGAAATTGCTTTGTTACTTATTTAACGAGAGTTCATCTACAAAAAAATAATCCACCTAGTTTATAAAATTGTTCAGTTGAATATTCTTTTCTTACCTGCTTCAGTGCATTATCCAAAGCAAACATCTTACACAATCCAAGGACTATCAGAAACCTTTGTATCATGCATTCATCAGTTTGTATCCACTGTAGAGTTACCTCCAAGAGATGCAAACCAACTACAGGAAACAACCTTTTCCCTTTTCTTTGTTTGGCCTACAATTTGCTTAAACAAGTTTCACTGAAATGAGATGAATTAGTTATTTTTTAGAAATCTGACCTTCAATAACAAATAAATCCTTGCTGATTTGTCAAAGGTTGAAGGTTTTCTACAATTATCTTGAAAGAGACGATTAACTCCCTTACCTTGATTTTGTGCACAAGACTACATAAAACATAGTATCTCATAAAGCATTAAAAAAACTCACAGGTGGACCTTTTTCCAGTACTGGTATTGGCAGAGGTACAGGAATGGCACGTGGTTTGGGTACAGTCAAATTAAATTCCTTTGGCTGAGTGACCGTTGAAGTCTTGACAGTGGTAGTACGATTACTTAATTTATCCGTGAGCTGTTCAATCAGTTGCTGTACTTTTGGCTGCCATCTTCAAATAAAAAGAAATTATTCCATTTTATTTCATTTTTCTTTTTTTGTACACACAATGTGTGATGTTGGCACAGGTGCGAATTCTGCAACGCTTTCAGCTATTCTGTTATTTTCTTTTTAATAACATTAACCCATGAATTTGTACTTATGATTTAGTTGGATTGTGTTATTTCACCTCTTGATAGGTGCTAGCCCAGTGGTGAAATAACCACAGTTTTTACGGAATAAGCAATTATGTTGCCAGTCAGTTTGCAGCAGGACCAGACTATGAATCAGAAAATCAGCTGTCAGAAGCAGAGTACATACAGATGAAGAGACTACGAACAGACAGTGGTCTAAGTATTGCCATTGTCATCATGTGATAGACACATAGATCAACCTCACAGCCCAGGCAGTTCTAATAAAAAAAAAAAATAGAAAGATGTGTGGAGTTTGGTGGAATCAGCAAACGAACCCTCAAAACAGATTGGTGACAGTGGGGCAGATGTTTTTGTGTTCTCTGTGTTTGGATTTTTGCTTGTATGAAGGTTCCAAATTCTTCTCAGGAGTGACAGGAAGACACAGAATTCAAGGTAACACACAGACAAGTTACCAGGGCTGATTTTGGTGACAGCTTCATGTCTGTTATTGCTCCTCCACATTTATTCTACCCTTAAGTACTACACATGCAATAGAGTTTTCCCAGAATTTAAAAATCAGCTGATGATGCAAATTTGTACTGACTTCTTTACATGACTGTTAGCTTAGCTAGCACTGTTACTGTGGGATGAGGCTTACAAGTAACTTCCAAAATCATGCATCTCCGTTAAAATAAATGGAACTTTTTATATTAACCTCACTGACATTAGAAAGAGGAATACAATGACATATTTAAAAGAATTCAATCTACTCAAATGATTAAACTGATCAGTGCATCCTCAGCCCCTTGGAGGAAGTTTCATACTCAGTGATCAAATCTGGTCTTCAGCATTCCTGCACAGTTCACATGTACTTCTAGGCAAAACACTTGTGCTTGTTACACTGAATGCAATTGCGTGTGAAGGACGGTTCTCACAAGCCTACTATTAATGAAACACAAGCTACAGGTTATATTGCTATTTTGTGTCTCTCTATTTTTATATTCAAGCTGTAAACATACTTTATAATTATAATTACTACACTGGAATATATTCAGACAAATTTTGACTTCAAATGTCTCCATAATTCCTGTAGGACTCAGTGGAATTGTATTTCAAGCCAAATCTATAGTACTACATTTGCTAATTTCATAGAATCTAGAGAATCTAAAGGGCTAATCGTACCGACTGACATGACAGAAGTAGATGCAAATTCTTTTTCAGCTGACATTGTTTGTAACAGTTCTGTCTAACAGTGTTTGTCATCATCTGTGGTAATCTATACTGCAGTGAGGAGGAGGTGTGATTGCAGCCACCTAGGTGTGCCCATGCCAGCTTTAATTTCTCAGTCTTGGGCAAAAAAAGAAAACAAGCTGCTGAGTAACTTGAGATTCAGCTACTGTTTCTCCATGTGAAAATGTTCCAGTTTGGCAAGGGTTCTCAGGCTACTGTATCAACACCTAACACACCTGGCACCTTAGAGCATTTAAACCATTAAGTGATGCTGCAATTGTGTAAATAAATAATAATTTTAAAAGACTTGTTTACATGCTTATCTGATTTGCTCATAAGGGATTTTATGACCATTTACGGAAACAAATCTGAGCATAACGCCAAGCTCATGGAAATCAAACATTTTTTTTCCATGTGCTTAATGTCACACAGATGTTGAAGTGACTTATGAGGCTGGAATTGAACTCTCTAAGAGAATTTAAACCTGCTAGTATGATGTTTGATCTATGCAGGGGCACTGAGAAACAAATGTACAACAGCTGTGAAAGGACTTCTCCATGAGAGAACCTTGCCTCTGGGTAAGTAAAAGGGATTATAGTCTCATGAAGACAAGAAAGTTTCTCAGTGACTTAAATGGGAGAAATACTTCAACACCAAATCAAATTTTCCCCAGTGTGTTGCATTTAAACTTTGAGGTGACCACAAGCTACTTGAGTACTGACTGCTTACCTTAGCAGTGGATCAATCCAGTTCTCCTTTACATACGGTGAATCGTAGAACTGACTCCATTCATCTTTTATCCATGTGTTCAAATACAAGGCATTGAAGAAGAATCTAAGAAACTAGTAATAAGTAATATGTTTTAAATACAAATACTAAAGGTACAACGTACATATAACTAAAAAAACCCAGGGGTTTGTTACAAATACTTTTGAAGAACTTGCTTTTATTTTACCCTGTATTTAAAACCATGTGCTTGATATTTGTATGTTTTTCTTAGTTCTGCTAGGACAGCCTCAGGTCTTTCAGCCCTATTTTGTGAAACATTAATAGATACTAAAATATTTTAATAGTCTAAAAAACCTAGTGGCTACAACATGGAGATGTTTTGATGCATCTTTAAGTTGCTTCAAACATCGCGAAACAACAGTTTTAATTAAAAAATAATTGCTACTGCAATGCACTGATTTTAGTCTAATATATACAGTAGAGTTTTGAAGTCTAATATTCCCGCAGCCAACTTGTGATTATCTGTAGCTGGATGATCCACGGTGCCCACAAGTATCTCAGGCCTGGCACTTACCTGAATTGCTTAAGATCCTTTCAACTCCCTGGGAACTTTGTAGAGGGAAGCAGCAAGAACTATAAACTGCTATACAATATGGTTTCTTTTTTTATTGAGATATAATTAATTGGCATATTCCCATTAAACTCGAAAGCTGAAATTTGGCACACATACATTGTAGAGCTCTACATGCTGGAGAAGTGGCAATTAACATTTGAACTTTTGTTTTCCACTGGAGTTCACCAGAAGGTCAAGAGCCTTTCTTTAAGACTTGAACTGTTCAAATAGCCTTTTGAAACACTGCTGAAAAATGGCACTCAGATTCAGCATGTATCACTGACAGCAATATAAATTCCAAACCTGAACCTGAACTTCTTCATTACAATTCTTGGAAATGGAAGTACAGGCAACCATAGAATCATAGATTATCCCAAGGTGGAAGTGATCCAAGTATTACACTAAAATAACCCCAATAATAGAGAAAACCCCTAAATAATATAGACATTATGGGACATACAGGAAAACTGTGTGCAGTCACTTGAAAAGTTTCCAATGGAGACTGCAGGACTTATTTTTTCAGACTTGGCATCGATCCTGTCTCATTTGGGTTGTTTTCTACAGAGCCATATAGGTCTGCATATAGAGCTTTTTGTTCCAGACTAGCAGGCAGCTTAATTCACACGTGATGCCAGGCTCAAGATGGCTCACAGCCCCATGAATAACTCAACTACAAACAATACAGACTTGGCTCTAGGTGCTTGCTGCAGATGTTCAACAGGCATAGAAATCCTGCTACTTGAAATCTACAGTCTTGTTGTGACCATTTCCAATGAAATAGCCTGCAAATTTAGTTTTATTTTTACCTGTTGCACTTCTGGTAGAGTTAAATGACTGATCAACAACTGAATGACAAAGTGAATAGTACCACCTTGGATTCCCATTCATGTCTAGAAATTACTGTTCTTCCCTAAAACTGCAGCTGCTGTTGTATCAAAACACTTTCCAGAAGAAATTTCATCCCTAAAAGGAAGACTATAAACTAACAAATTATGAAGGGTTTTTTGCTGTTTCCAGGTTCAGTGGAGTTTGATAGGTATATGATAAACGAATGAATTTCATCCCATTGTTCTAGAAACTCGTTCTTTCTTCTTATGGAGGACCTTTCTCTGTAATACATGCATCTTGGATTTCATTTCCCACAAAACATAATAATTTTTGCTTATGCAATATATAAATAAAATGTGAAAAGTTCATAGTCTCTATGAGAACCACTGCACTGCACATACACTACTTCTAGCAGTTATCACAACAAATATTACATCCATGTATCCCAGGTGTAGATATGATTATAGACCCAGAGAATCATGTCCATTGCCAAAGTACTCTTCTTACCTTATAGAAAGCCTCAACTATACCCAAAGTTTATCAAAAATGTGTTTTTAAATCCCATGTGTGTAAGCAAGTGTATATACAAAGGTGGATTGAACATAAGCATACTTAAAAAGAGGCAGACTCTGAGGGTAGAAGTAGTTTCAAATTTCTGGGTATTCCGAGAATTCATAGAAGAAGCTGATGTGGAATTGCTGCAGGTGGTGTTTTGTAGATCCTCCGGTTTTCTTTCATTGTTTTTTGTTAAGTTGAACTTCTCCCTCACCGTGTCCTCAGTATTCCTCTTATACTGCCTACTCCATCCACAGACCCTTCAATCGTCTATTACATTGCCACATGAAACTAAGCCTCTGAATTATTGTTATTTGAGCTCTCCCTGACTGATCTTTTCTGTCTAGGTCTTCTAAATATTTGCTTTAATAATCCTTTACAAAGTACTTGCAACTACCTCTTCAAGGCAGATGAAACTAATAAAAGCATACAGGCAGTGATTTCTGGCTGTTGTATGAAACAGCTGGCTATGATCCCTAGAGGCCTCTCACTGCAACTTCAGTTATGTTCTCCTTATTAACATTTCACACTGTATTAGGACAAAAGGGTAATTCTGTGATGGATGGATGCTATGACGTATTCCTATGAGCTACAGAGAGTGGTTAACTGTGTAATCATGGATAGATATAGATGGGATGTATATTATAGTATTCTGTGTTTTAGCCACGGTCCCCAGAGAAATGCTATAATATGGATTTGCTCAAAATGCATCATGTGGGAGAAGACTTGGAATGCAGCCCTGGAATGGTTATCCAGGCAATGCAGGGATTGCCAGTGGTAATGCGGGGATTACCAGACATTGGTTCTGACCCTGGGCTGTCTGGACCCGAGTCCACAATCTTGGCTTTGATAATTCACATCACAGATGGTGAATCTGGGCAGAATCAGGCCCATGAATCCATAGCACATTTCATTTCTTAACGGGAGAAATTTCTGTGTTTTGGGAACTGAATTACTAGGTAAACATACCTTATATTTTGGTTTTCTCTTTGGCCGCATGTGACCAGGTGGCAACCCCAATATTATTAGTCTTTGCTTTTATAACAGCAAAATACAGCTTGAAGTTCTCAGATTTCTATTCAGATGTTACCAGTGTATCTCTCCTTAGAGAAGCCATTGGACAGTCACTTTGGTAAAGCATTGTTCTGTTTACTGGTCCTCTGTCTTGCATGTTCCAAGCCCAAGAGTTTCACTACTCACAGAGCATGATAAACCAGCTTAATGTCTCCTCTGAAAGCAGTGGAATTACAGCAGAAATTGTATCCATTTTTACTATTTTACCTTCCTCTGGCTGTAAGATTGAAC
Organism: Heteronetta atricapilla; assembly: GCA_011075105.1. NCBI lineage: Eukaryota > Metazoa > Chordata > Aves > Anseriformes > Anatidae > Heteronetta > Heteronetta atricapilla. The sequence goes on from CM021734.1 coordinate 87,416,059, forward strand.
AAGGGTGTAAAACTTCACTGTTTTGTGATGCATTTGTACAGGTGTGCTAAATTAGTGCCTTGCTTATGAGAATTTGAACATGCCCTGCTAATAGTCTCTTAATATGGTTTTATACAGTGAGATTATTTCTAAAAATGAAATGAAACAATGGGAAGTTTCCTCATCTGGGATTATCTCTACATCCATGAAGTCATCTTTATATTCACAGCATAAGCTTCTGATTCCTGAGTTAAAGAATCAACTGCAAGAAACAGTAGATTCAGGTTCTCTGTACAGATCAGCCACTACCTGAGTTGGCTGTACGCAACAACTGATATTTGCTGTAGTAGCAAAGGCAATCAAAGGGGTTCCTGTTCACTTTTCTCTTCACCTGTAGATTCTTTCACTATTATTCTTCACTTGAAGTTGAATTACCTGTAAGATTTTAACTGGAACAGATACATTAAAAGGAAGGCAAGAAACTCTTTAGAAGGCTTTCCTACCAAGAAATAGTAATCAGAAATTCCATTTTGATGATCCTGATTTGAAGCTCTGGAGAAAAGTGTCCTAGCCTGGTCCCAGATACTTCTGCCACCATTTGACCCAGCTTGGATTTTATTTGCCCTTTTATCCTCCAGGAAGCTACTGTTCCTACCTCATCATAACAGCAATAACAATACCCGGTTCTTATACAGTAATTTCATTTGCAGATCTCAGAAATTCTTTACAAAGTACTTCACTGCTGTTGGTATAAATCAGAATGTGAAATAGAATGAAACACGCTCTTGAGTGCTAGAGGGAATATGCTACTTATTTGCATTTTTTTACAAGGCAAGTACGAAATTATAAACCTGTTTACTTCAACTTTTTATTCCAAGTGTCTTTTCTCTAACATACAAACCCTTAAATTTTATCACAGAAATAAAAGAATAAAATGTATGAATAATAGAACATGAAAATAGTCTTGAGCTAGCAATGCACATCTAGGTTCTTGGAAGAATAATCCTGCTAAAGTTACAAAATTGGGTTTTATCCAATGATTCTGTCAGTATAAAATCACAAAGAATTCTTGCTTGTATTCTTACCATTACAGAATAAGCTGATAATTTTCTGTTCAAGCAGATGAGCATGTATGAATGAGGTACCATTATTATTCTGCCTTGATATTCTGCCTCAATGAAAATATTTGAACGTACACCAATCATAGGGGAACACTAACTTTGATTCAAATGGATTCCGTCATGCAGACCTGTAAGAAGGTCTACTCACACAGGTAGATCTCATTCATAAGAACACTGCCTTTAATTACATAAAGACTACTAATCTGCGTAAGATTTATCTGCATAATTAAGAAAATTTCAGTCAGGCTGTGATGTGCAGAAACATTTCTCATTTAATCCAAGTAAATCTTTTCTAAGTAAAAATATGTGAATAATTATTTTACACCTCAACTGAACTCAGACACAACAGTCATTAGGCAATATCTACAGATCAGCATCCTGAAGAAGAATCCCAAATTTCTGACAACTTCAGGCTGTTGCTAAGGCTGCAAATCTGCCTTCTGCTGTTTTTGTCACTGTTGCTGGGGGACCAAATGCTGCTTCTAAATCCTCTGCTGCAGGTGCATTAATATAATCTAGCATTACTTTGCAGACAAAGGACCTCTTGTAATGCAAGAGAAGAAAACCTAGATGCTGTGGTGATGAGGATCTGGTAACATACTTAAGTAAGCAAAATTACATCTACAGGAAAAAAAAAGTAGCAGGTGCAGATCATCACACATGCAGCACTTCCCTATCAGAGAAAAAATATTCCAGACAAGGTAACAGAAATTGTCTGAAGTAAAATGTCAGGGTACTGACACGTAAGCCATATAAAGCTAGGTGAATGGAATCGACAAGAGATAACTGTCATGAAGTGGGAAGGCTGTGTTGCTGGCTGAATGAGCTCAAGATGTATCCAACCAATGGTTTCTACGATGTTTACCAAAGAAGGGGATGGAGAATTTTTAGACAGAAAGTGATTTGTCTGTCTATCAGATTATGATAATTCTTCTAGCCACTTCTCCATCTTTTTCTAGCAACTAATGAAATATATATATATTTCCTCTCAATGCAATTAATAAAAAACGTTCCAAAACAAAGTGACCAGAGGGTCAAGTGTTCTAAAAGCATTACGCAGACAACCTAACCTTCTTTCTCCCTATGTATTACAAAGCAACTGTACTTAAGAAAAAAACACAGGCATCCACAGGAACATTCCGTGTAATCAGAATAAGGATAAACTGTATCTTTTTGAATATTAATTACTAGAATTTGCCTATCCCTTGAATCTTACATTTATATAGAAGCCTATACACTTGCTGTTCAAACTTTGTGTTTGGACATGCTTTGAAACATCCAGATGATCAAAGCTTACATATGTATGTCACCAGTAATTTAATTTTTAGCCTATTTTCCCAGGAAAACAGGGCTTATGGGAAAGCATTGTCAGTCAGTTTATCCTGCTCCCTGACTTTAAAATGTAGCTTTTAAGATAATCAGCATTTTCAACCATTTTGAAGGAGAAGCAAAATATATCTACATTTCCACAAAATTCATGAAAATTAGCAAACAAGTAGAGGAGAGAAATCCAAACTGATGACTCCAGAGAGGAAAAGGCAGGCAGAACTTTGTTGTCATGATTTCTATTTGGCAGCAATGGAATTGTATGTATGTTGTAATGAGGTAACTGGTACATGTATAGCTCCAAACTAGCAACTGTGTTTTTTTGGAAAGGAAAAAAAGCAATGGAAGGGCAAAAGGCTTGATAAGCAAAGTGGCACTGGGTTGTTTAGGGAAAAAAAGAACACAGATTGGCAAGAACCACAAGTTTCAACAGATTCATTATGTACAGCAAAAACTTCTACTGCCTGAAGTCAAAGAACAAAAGCAAGCGGAGCCAAGAGTGAGTATGTAAGTTAGAAGGACAACTGTAAACCACATGAACTGTAGATCCTGTGTTTATTCTGCTTTCTCAGATGATAAAAAATACATTTTAACTTCATCTTTGACTGAATATGAGATAGTCCCTGCATAAGTACAGAAATTCAAGACTTTTGTGGTAAGAAAATAATTTCCCATTTTATTTCTGAATTTAAACAGAAAGTAACACTGATTTCTGAATTTAAAATATCTTAAAAGTTGAGAATTCATCTTATTAATCAAACACAATGAAGAAAACACTAACTGTTGAAAAAAAAAGTGCTATCATTACCTTATGCATTTTTGCGGTGTCCAGAGATTTCACAATTCTGCTGAAGTGCTGAAGACCAAGCTCTTCTAGTTGAAAAGTTGCCAAATAGCAAATAACTATCAAAAGATAAATATATTTAAAATGCAGCAGAAAATTCTAGTAAATATATACTCAACATGCTGTGGGATTTAGATTGTTACTTTAATTTTAAATAATCTGCAGTATTGCTTATCTAACTGGGCAATATAGTGATAGACAATGAGAAATTGTAATAAGAAGTTATAATATTCACCCTCCATTCATTAGTAGCATTCTGACTGTGCTGTGGTTCATATAAATAAGTTATATATTTCTTGAGTTAGATCTAAGCAAGTGAAAATCTACCATTTTATGTAGAATGCATATAGAATTTTATGCAGAAATTGTAACTGTTGAGGATCTGTCCACTTACACAAAAAAAGTAGAACAAGTGTAGTTATCCAAAGTCATGCACAGAGGTCTGTCGGATAACTGCAAATATCTGTTTGCAAAACTGGGAGATCTACCAGAGCAGAGTTTGCAATCCTCTAAAATCCTGCCGTGATTTTGCAGTCATTTCATTCTGCCAACACCATTAAAACAAGCAGCTCTGTCAACCCCTAAATGCTTGTTCCCTTTCCCCCTTTTACTTCCTGGTGCTTCTTCTGTTGGGCAAGTACAGTCACCCACACAGTCAAGTTAACTCAGGCTGTGAATTTTAACCTGAAGCAGTTTCTTGATCAGTTCACTGGATGGCTGCTAAACACTTGTTCTAACTCATGGGGGTGAGAATGAGTGGCCAGTGATGAAGGCCCAGGCAGCCCATTTCTTTCGGTAGTAGTACCATCTTATACACCAAGTATCTGCATTCTCCATCAGCGAAATTCAGTGTTAATCTGGCAATAAGGCAGGAAAAAAGGAGTCAAAAGGCTCCTGACAGACACAACTGAAAAGTTTCTGGAAGAATTACGTTGTTGAAAATAGCTCTCTGATGTAGCCAACATTTTCAGTGTAAGCAAGCTTATTCTGACAAAATTTAATGTAAAGAGATGACATAAATGAAAGTTTTGATATTGGATTTTTTGACACTTTCTGTTTTTAATATTGCTAGAGAGGATAGCTCTTATTCTGTTATAAAATCAGAGTTTACTATATAAAACAAAATTTCAAGCAAAATATTGTATCTCTAGGATTTCATTTACTTTTCTTTCTTTTTTTTTTTTTTTGGGGGGGGGGAGAGTGATCATTTTTCAATAAATGTTGTAATTTTTGTTTTTATTCTGAACTATAATAAAACCAAACTTTAAAACTGGGGAATTCTCTGGGAAGTCCCATTTTGATTTTCGCATCCCCTTCTGGCATGTATGCAGTTTGATAGGGAAGAGTCAGGGCTCTAAGAATTTAATGGACCTGTAAAGTTTGCGAGTTCCCTTATCAGCTTTTTTTTTTGACCTTATTCACTTGGATCAATCAGACTTCACTTGCAGTGCAGTACTTTAGCTGCCACCAAATAGTAATGAAATCAGTAATTCCAATATGCTGCAACCAACTCAGTGTATCGTTAGACTTCAGTCGTGTGCTTTAGCATAGCAACGTATTTAAGCAGTCTTAGTAGAATACACGTTTATCTCCTACAAGCTTTATTAAATTCAAATCTGCTCAAACATAGCAACAGCCTTTGTAAGCAGCTTTGATCATTTAAGTGTCAATGCAGCTTGGTAAAGGGAATCACAAGCAGCTTAAAAAAATCTAAGCCAATGACCTTAGACTCTCAACTTGTTGATAAAGGAAAATCTTCCGGGGTCTCCCTTTGCCCATGATTAATGGAGGCTTTTGTGTGGACCAGTCCTGACAATCCAATTACAGCAATGCTCAGCTTAAAGTTGTAATATATGTGCCCCAGACACTGAAAAACATGGCTTTGCAGAAATGGAGACAATGAAGCATTATCATTTAGAATCAACTCAATATACCATTAATTCCATCTCTGACAGTTTAGGTTCCATTTAATTTGTTATTTCATTTAGATTTCTATGCTTTTCCTGGGACTGTGGCAGAAGCAACCAGAATTACAGTTAAAATGTAATAGCTTTTAGACCATAAAACACAGATGTATGCATATTAATTACATTTTTAGAATTTTCAACCACTTTGAATTAAACTGACTGAACTTTACAAAGTACCCACAAAACTTCAGAACATGTAAGACTCAGAGGAACAATGCCAGTGCAATTAGTGATTCCAATTTATTTACGGACTTTATAACTCAATCTCAGTTATGTTAAGTTCAGAGCATAAAAAGTTTTAAAGATGAGTTTTTAATGTATTTCTTAATGCCTGAAATAACATCAGTGATAGTAACTAGTCTGGTTAACTAGGCCATACTATCAAATGCAGTAGTATTGTAACTGATATTAACCAAGTCACAAAAAAAAAAATAAGATAATTGACTTATCTCACAGAGACAAGACAGAAGTCTATTTAATGTTATTGCGATGGCCACTAATGAAGAAGTCCACGTATGGACAGAAGCAATGTATACTGGGAGACATGCTGTGTGCTTCAGCAAACAGAGCTCTGTTAGACAGTTTCACATCTGAATGGCATAGGTATTAGATTAAAAGGCAATAAAGGGAAAACACTGAATAATATTTTTTAAAGTGATAGTTGAGCTTTCAAGATATTTCTTGTAGTTAGTGATGTCATTTTCCACCTGCACATTACAATCAGCTTAATCTTCTGGCACATTCTGCAGAAAATTCTTAGGTAAATATCCAGCTAACACCTGTGAGAATCCAGACTAAATAACAATCTCAGGATTTGGGCTTTAGATCATAAGGCCATTTGAAAAGGTCCTGTATTTCATACTGCACTGGGCACAATGATAAGACCTGCACTAATAACAATTTTTTTTAAAGTTCCGTGTTAAACACATTTGCTGTTATAAAGAAAACTTACCTACATAGAGATTACGCTCAGAAATCAGACAGTTTCTCCCATCCCGAACAAAAAAGGCATTGACGACTACATCCAATAAGGATTTATATTCTATGCATCCAGCTAGTGTTTCCAATACAAATTTTTCTTCAGTCACATTAAGAGTCTATAGAGATACAAAATTAATAATGATTAATGCATTTTGGAAAGAAAATCTTAGTTGTGTACAAAAAGAAGTACAATCATTTTGAGGCAATGGACCACAAATACTAACAGCAGTACCTTTGTAGGGCTGACATTCCTAACACTACCAAAACATGGGAAGTTGTAACAGATTAATGGCCCTTATTCAGTAAAATGTAACCTCCCCCAGTACTAAACTCTCCTTTTATCTGCGGACATGTGAATTTAGTGAAAAGGCACTGATACGTGAAAGTCAACAGTTAATGACAACAGACAAAATGGCAGACAATAATGATTCTCTGACTTAAAGAAGTTAGCCAAAACACCAAGAAAAAAAGCTAGGTCATCTTCTGAAAAGACAGTTCACATTCAATATTTGATACCTCCCACTGATCAGTGATGTGGGAACAACTGACCTGCAATGACATAAGATCAGAGGTTCACCACGCCTAGTAGGCTATTGCCACTACCATCATAATCACTTTGTCTAATGTAATACAATTCTAGTTTAAAAGTATTATTAGGGGCTGCTAGAAGAAAGTATACGAGTCTTCTGATGCGTGACTCTATGTAGGGCTTTGAGACAGGGCAAACACATGGAAAAACTTTAAAATTACAGTTTCAGTTTTTAAATGTAGAAAATGATGTAGAAGAGTTCCAAGTATATTTACTTCGGTTGTCTTTCAGTGTACAGTTCTTTTTTACTACTGCTCCAAAGCCAGGTTTCATTCCTATTTACGTGCACATTATCACTAGAATCACATCACTGTTGCCTCTGTATAATTGTCTACAAATACATATATATACTCACAGGCACACAAACATGCAGGCAAAATTACACAAACATACGTCCTTTGTAATTTCTTTACTGCCACTGAAATTACACTAATCTATCTGACTCTCTCTAGCAGAACTGTAATGAACAACATTGCTAAGTACACATCCAGAAACAGAATCAAACTCAATTTTTGTGGGTCCTGTTTTAGGTCCTTAAAGCCAGTAATAGTTAAAATGATATACAAAATTTTACTTCTATAACTGAAGTAATCAGATGTGACTTTGGATATATTCTGTGCCCCAGATATGTTGGGTAAGAACAAAAAGTGTATAGCCAAACTATTCATTACATAGAGACACCGAAGTTTTACAAAGTCTGTTGGGCAGCTACAGACTATGTGCAAGTAAGCAGGATATTACCTTCATTCTTCATTAGAGCTCCAGAGAAAGAAGAACCAATAGCTTGTGGTTGAGATAGGAGAAAGATAAAGGGGAATGCAACTGGGAAGCTGGAGCTAACAAGAGTGAGATGGCAAAAAGGGAGCAGAGAGAAAGGAGTGACAAGGAAGGTAGAGGAAAATGAGAGATACAGGAGGGCTTGGATGAAGGAAGGACACAAATGGAAGAGCAAAGAGACTGAACATATATATATATATGTGTATATATATGTATATATATGTGTGTATATATACATATATATGTATATATATATACATATGTATATGTATATATATGTATATATATATGTGTGTATATATACATATA